>JAXQQM020073106.1:0-600000 GCA_034641835.2 Pinus albicaulis | reverse complement strand
TCTCACAAGTATCAAGTATCAAGTTGTATATGTCTGCATCTAGATAATATATAAAAAAAGTAAATTCAAGACTAGAAATATATTGAAAATATAATGTTGCACATGTGCATGTGCATAATCCATCAAATACAGATGGATGTAGTGTCTTTCTCAACAAATTCTCAATTCGAGAGCTATCCTGCGAAGCATCGGGAACCTGTACACAATGTGTGTAAAAATTAAAATTTGATGTTTTAAAATTGAGTGATAATATATAGAACTTCATGTAAAAAAAAAATATAAAAAAAAAATTCATGCAATACCTCATGAGGTTCCCTATCCATTTGCTGCTCGTCCTTCTATTTACGAAACATCTCAACAATAAAAGCATACAATATATATATATATATATATATATATATATATATATATATATATATATATATATATATATATATATATATATATATATATATATATATGTATATGTATATGTATATATATATATATATATATATATATATATATATATATATATATATATATATATATATTAAAAATTTTCAAATGAAAGTGCATATATATAAAATTATTTTCAATAATATTAAAAAAAAAGTTAGACAACTTTTTGAAATGTTTGAAATGATGGGGATGTTCCTATCTCCATCGCTAGAGTCCGTGGAGAAAATAAATCCTCTATAGAAACCTAAAATTCAAAAAATTTAATAGTATAAAATAACTCAAGATCACGATCTCAATTTATAATAAAACTTTTAAACTTCATTTTATAAATAACTTAAAAACATATATATTCAAATCAAAAACTGAATACTTCTGCTGGTGGATTTGGCACATCTCCTAATAGAGGCTCCAAAAGAAAATCTCCAAAAGCCTAAAATTCAAAAAAATTAAAATAACTCAAAATCTCTAGATCTCAATTTATAATACAACTTTTATGCTTCAATTTACAACTTATAACTTAAAAACACACACACACACACACACACACACACACACACACACATATATATATTTAAGTGAAAAACTGAATACTTGTGATGTTGGATTTGGCACATCTCCTAAGAGTGGTTCAGAAAGAAAATCTCCAAAAACCTAAAAGTCAAAAAATTTAAAATAACTCAAGAAATAGATATATCTCATTTTTTAATGGAACTTTTTGAGGTGATATATATGACTTAAAAACATAAATTTTGAAAGTAAAAAATTTTCCATACTTGTTGTTGTGGATCTGGCACATCCCCTAAGGAAGTAGAAGGAACATCTCCCAAGGAAGAAGAAGGTACCGCCATCCCAAAAACATCAGACAGAATCAAAATTTGTTAAATTTTTTTATTATATATATGTACATGTACATGTGTGCACAATTATTTATTCTAAAAATATCACTTAAAAAACAATAACATTTGCCAACATATCTTCATGGTGATACCCATATTGATTGTTTGAACCAGAGGCTCCAAACGTGATATTAACATTTTTTTCATTCATCAAGCGTAACAACTGCAAATGGTGTTAAAATATAATGATATATTTTTTTAGATTAATGTATAAAAATAAATGTATGTATATATGTATTTATTACAAATTGTACATGTGTTAAAATAATTGAACCATAACTATTAACACATATCGTTCCCATGCTCTCTTCCTTATGAACAATTAGGTCATGTCAACCATTGTGACAATTCTTTGCATATGTATTGAGATATTCAACACTCATGTTGTTAATCTCTTCATCTGTAGAATACACAAAATTAGCGCATGAATTATCATGTGATTTTTGTCGATTCAGACAAACATCGACTCCACCCAATCTACTATGAACATTGTCAATGATGGCATCCCTTGCTTCTCGACTAATTTGAGAAGTAGCTTACATCTCTGGTTGCAAATTTTCAACACAAAAAATTAGACTAACCATTGGTGGCTCAGGACGAGGCAAATCAACATCATGCCTAGCGCCCCTATGGTCACACAATCGACCTTTCCCAGCACCAAAAAATCTAGAGGGAAGGTCATTGTAATTGGGTTTCATTCACAAAACGAATTCTGCATAAAAAAGTTTTGCAAAATAAAGCGGAACCTCGTCGTTCCATGGGAGTCTTCCATAGGCCCCAAGGTGTCTATCATAAAAATAGTGATCTATATCAGGGTGCTTGAAATATTGCACCTTCAACATCTTTCTTTTCGGCCCTTCTTTGAAATTAAACGTAGACTTTGCCATTTTTGTTGTAACTCTTTCTTTAACAACCTCCCCTTTATCAGGACCCATCACTGTTTCCTTTATTTTTCTCATAACTTATACAAAATTATTAGTGGTTAGACCAAGCTTTCGATACACATCTACTAGTTCACCTAAAGAGTGTGTAACTATTTCCAAGCTTTGTTGACTCTCAGCAGATAGAGTCAAAGCCATGAGATCTCTCTGAAATTTTGCATGAAGATGTTGAAACCCTTTCTAAGGTTAATTGCTACATGTTTCTTTCACAAAGTATATCAGAAATGTCATCCAGATAAGGCATGGAGGGTGGACAACCTTCTTCTTGAAAGACGCGTTCTACCATACATCTTTTTTGACCAACATTTGGAGCATTTTAAGCCTCATCATCAATATATTAATTTTTTTATATTAGAAAAAACACATGTAAACAAATTTGTACAAATTGAATGAAAAAAATATTCAAATTGATGGCCACCTCGATGTGGTTGGCTAGCATCTTGCCGACCTTGAGACTGTTGAGAACTAGAATGACCCTACTGAAAACCAAAACGACTATCCATTGATTGGCCTATGTGGAATAAATATCACCACCTTCACACAACCTGATATCACTTATTGATGGCCCTCTAAGTAGATTTGAACCACCACCATCCTCTCGAGATGAGAGAGAAGCTTCATAAAAAAAATATGAACTTATAATCATTTCAAAAATAAATTCATACATATAAATACATGTACATATTCATTTATTAAATTGCATGAACCATACCATAACCAAGTGAACCATGGGCATGCCCCATTGATGGAGTAGAGACAATTCTCCTCTTAGCTCCTAAAAAATAAAAAATGGAACTTATTAACAGCTAATTTAACTCACAAAGTTGATAAAAAATCAATTCCATATGTACACACATGTATGTATATGTATGGAGATTTAAGATTATATTTAAATACTATGAACACCCCTTGACCCGTGATCCCCCTATCTCTTAGGGATATGGGATTCTGTTGATCTTCGTTGTTAATCCTCCATGATATATATATATATATATATATATGGTGGAAATTTACAATTATTTTTTTAAATTACTATTTAAAATAAATTCAAAATAAATTTCAGAAAATTAATGTAATTTAGTGTACACAAATTATGTAAAACACAACTTTCAAAGCAATAATTGATGTTTGAAACTCAATTTAAGAAAAAAATTTATAAAAATGTCAAGTTCACCAAATTGCGCTTTACATGGTGGGAGAAAACTTGTATAAAATGGAAAAAAACACATGGTCATTAAAAAAGAAGCATGAAACTCCATTTAAACAAATATTTGTTGAAGTCCTCACATTTTAATTTTATAAAAATGTGAAGTTCACCACTTGTTGCAAATGTGAAGTTCACCAAGTTGCACTTTACATGGTGTGGTGGGAGCACACATGGTATATAATTGAAAAAAACACATGGTAATTAAAAAGACACATTTATAAGTACAAAAAATAGACATATCCAAGATATGTTAAAATGTACATCAATAGATTTTGAAGGAGAGCATCTCAACACTAATTCATCTTTGAGAGATGAATCTTGAATTTTTGAAGAAGAGAGACTCAAAACTAATTCATCTTTGAGAGATGAATCTTGCATTGAAATTGCCCCGTATAATTCTAACTCATCTATTAATTCATCTTGGATAAATGAATCCTGAATTGGCATTTCCCCACGCAATAGATAAGAATACATCTTATTCACATTTGTACAATGTCTTATACTAAAAAATTGAAATTGGCTAACAATATTTTTTGCTATTCCATATAGTTCTTTTGGCCTCTCCTTCTTAACTTGGTACACGCTATTCATGTGGTTGCACACAAGTTCAGAATTGGTGAAAAATACAATTCCATTTGATCCATACTCCATAGTTGCTGCCAAGCCTTCTATCAATCCAATATAATATGCCTCGTTTTTTGTTGTTCTTCCCGGTATATTCATTTTCCTTTACACGACTTTGCTAGTCGCAATATTGTAAAGCACATATGTAATGACTGCTTTATTTAGATTGGGATAGCATGAAACATCTATGTATAATTTCCATTTTTCAAACATATTTAGTGGTTTTTTTATCCCTAAAAAAACAAATTCAATAAAAATATATATTAAATTGACATTTATTGCAAATTCACGGGAAAAATGACACATGTTCATGAGATAAACGAAAGGTGCATGGTTTATCTTAAAGTTTGAATTAAAAAATTTATGGTAGAATTCACATCTATAATTAATGGGAGGAAGCCTTCAGTTTTTGGGAGAAATGACATTTACATGGTTTGCAAAATTATTTTATGCACTTACTAAAACAAATAGTTATGTCAAAAGTCACACCTTTATTTGTTTGTGGGAGAAATGAAATATAAATGAAACATGCCTTAAATTTTGCCTAAAAGTTTAAGGGAGAAGGGAGAAATGACACATGTAAAAGGTTTGCCTTAGAGTGGTACTGGTTTATGGAATTAAAATGAATAACTTCTATTTAGATCTATTACAGAGATTGACTATAGGGGAATTTACTGGATATGTCACCTTTGAGAAAAGATGAGATCCAAAGGCTACCTGGCCCTTTACAGACTCTGCCTTCAGAACTTGTAGAGGTTAACACTCAAAAAACAGACTAAAATCCTATGAGAGTTCAACCACTTTAGGTTCAATTTTTAGGCCTTAAATTTTTAGAGAAATGGCATTTACATGGTTTGGAAAATTATTTTATGCACTTACAAAAAAGGTGCTTTAAATTCAATGGGAGAAAGCCAACATGACATGAATGCTTTAAAAAATTCACCTAAGAATTTATGGGAGAAATGAGACATGTACACAATTTTCCTTAAAATGGTTGTGGTTTATGGATATTAAAATGAAGAAATTATATTTAGATCTATTCCAGAGATTGACTGTAGGGGCATTTACTAGATATGTCACATTTCATAAAAGGTGAGATCCAGAGGCTACTTGGCCCTTTACAGACTCTGCCTATAGAACTTATAGAATTTAACACTACCTGTCCCAATTATACCCTATGAAGTGTGTAGAGGACGCAGGGAATCACTCACACTACTTTACGTAGACATAAGGGTGTATAAGAGTGTAGTAAGTTAAAAAACATGGTCATATTATTGGATATCTTTCCCAAGAGCCAAAATGTACTTATTAAGTATATGTGGGGTCTATATAACCATCTACAAAAATAAGTTATTCTTTCCAAGCTAAGGATAATGTATGAGCCATGTGTATACGCACATTATCTAGAAACCATAGGCCAAAATAAATGGTAGTTCAGTGGTTTGAGGAAAAAATAGCACCGAGAAGCTTGGAAGGAGGGGAACAACAACTGAAAATAGGAGGATAAGAATAAAATAGCCACTACACATCCATGCAAGGGTAGTATAAATAATTCTAACCATTGCAACATTGATGGTCACATCAAGGAGAATTATTGGATGTTTGGTATTTGTTATATTCTTTATGTGAATACCCCCATGCACTATATATTTTTCTAAGCATAGTGATGGGAATAAAATGGGTGGAAAGGATCCCCACTTTAGGGTTTCATATAGATGAAAAATTCCCCACACACAGGTGTTCAGGGGTAGTGCCCCAAAAAAATGTTTTTGGAAACAAATAAGCATACTTTTTAGATGTATAAGTCCAAAATGGAATAGTTGTTGGTGAAAAAATATTAGTGGATCAATAGGGATACATATGCTTCATTAAAAGGGATTTTTCTAGAAGTATGTCCACCAAGTTGGAAAGAAGGGAAAATATCACAATTATATGTTAATGTGCATGTGTTTTACATTGAATATTTTTTATTTTATTAAGAATGTATTTGAAACAATTAACTATATACTTGGTTAAAACATATGTTTTGTTTCAAATCACTTTTGGTTTGAATGGAAAACTTTTATGGCTAATATGTTTTTCCCAAAATGTGATACACCCCATTAAAATGGGAGATATATCAGAATGGTTCCTATGGTGTAATAAAATAGTTTCATGTAGTTTAAAGATATAGATGCATAAACTCAATGAGCATATTTTGGAGATATATAAGTCCAAAATGGAATAGTTGTTGGTGAAAAAATATCAGTGGATCACTATGGATATATCTGCGTCATTAAAAGAGATTTTTCTAGAAGGATGTCCACTAAGTTGGAAAGAAGGGGAAATATCACAATTATATGTTAATGCATGTGTTTTACATTGAATATTTTTCATTTTATTAAGAATCTATTTGAAACAATCAACTTTTGGTTTCAATGGGAAAATTTTATGGCTATTGTGTTTTTCTTGAAATGTGATAGACCACATTAAAATGGGAGATAGATCGAAATGATTCCTATGGTGAAGTAAAATAGTTGAGTAGTTTAAAGATATAGATGCAAAAATTCAATGAGCATAGTTTTGAGATATATAATTCCAAGATCAAATAGTTGTTGGTGAACAAATATCAGTGGATCACTATGGATATATCTGCTTCATTAAAAGAGTTTTTTCTAGAAGGGTGTCCACTAAGTTGGAAAGAAGGGAAAATATCACAATTATATGTTAATGTGCATGTGTCTTACATTGAATATTTTTCATTTTATTAAAAATATTTTTCAAACAATTAATTATATAAGGTTAAAACCTATGTTTTTTATGAAATTACTTTTGGTTTCAATGTGAAACTTTTATGGCTAATGTGTTCTTCTCGAAATGTGATAGACCCCATTAAAATGGGAGATATATCGAAATGATTCCTATGGTGTAATAAAATAGTTTCAAGTAGTTTAAAAATATAGATGCATAAATTCAATGAGCATAGTTTTGAGATATAAGAGTCCAAAATGGAATAGTTGTTTGTGAACAAATATCAATGGATCACTATGGATATATCTGCTTCATTAAAAGGGATTTTTCTAGAAGGATGTCCACAAAGTTGGAAGGAAGGGAAAATATCACAATTATATGTTAATGCATGTGTTTTACATTGAATATTTTTCATTTTATTAAGAATCCATTTGAAACAATTACCTATATAAGCTTAAAACCTATGTTTTGTATCAAATCACTTTTGGTTTCAATGGAAAACTTTTATCGCTAATATGTTTTTTCATAAAATTTGATAGAACCCATTAAAATGGGAGATATATCGAAATGATTCCTATGATGTAATAAAATAGTTGAGTAGTTTAAAGATATAGATGCATAAATTCAATGAGAATAGTTTTGAGATATATATGTCCAAAATGGAATAGTTGTTGGTGAACAAATATCAGTGGATCACTATGGATATATTTTCTTCATTAAAAGGGATTTTTCACTAAGTTCGAAAGAAGGGAAAATATCACAATTATATGTTAATGTGCATATGTTTTACATTGAATATTTTTTATTTTATTAAGAATCTATTTGAAACAATTAACTATATAAAGTTAAAACCTATGTTTTGTATCAAATTAATTTTTGTTTTAATGGGAAATGTTTATGGCTAATGTATTTTTGTCGAAATGTGATAAACCCCGTTAAAATGGGAGATATATCGAAATGATTCCTATCGTGTAATAAAATAATTGAGAAGTTTAAAGATATATATAAATAAATTCAATGAGCATAGTTTTGAGATATATATGTCCAAAATGGAATAGTTGTTGGTGATCAAATTTCAGTGGATCACTATGGATATATCTGCTTCATTTAAAGGGATTTTTCTAGAAGGATGGACTAAGTTTCTAAGAAGGAAAAGTATCACAATTATAATTTAATGCATGTGTTTTACATAGAATATAAAAGGTTTTTTCTCTCCCTCATTGTTTGAGTCCTAATCTTATAAAATGTTTCAACTAAGTACATTCCCTCTTACTTTTCATTTGAACCACATTCCCAAACCCACCCATCTATGTACCTAAGACTTTTGTCATGTTATACAAATATCAAAACATCTGCCTGTGATCCTAGAGAGTCCTCTGATGCATCTTGGGAGTCTTACAGCTAGTCATATTGAGACAAAACTGCTACAATGTTTAGGTAAGATTTTTATGTCTTCTCTTGGGGATGATTTTATTTAAACATCTTACACACTTGGATTAAATCACCAATCCATGACTGGAATAAATTACTAACCTTGGCATAAAGAGTTATTATTATATTTTCAGGGATAATTTAAACTAACAGTGTTCATAGGTTGAACACTGACAAAGAATGTTCAGAAAGTTTCCTACTTGGCATCGACAAGATTTTTGCTATTCTTGGAGATAGTGATAAGCCTGGTGGTAATGGTGACTGATAACTGGAGTAGTTGGCCCTCTAACGAACAAGATGACAATGTAGATGCATTTGTGCATGTATCGTCAGGTGCAGAATTACTTGAAGCATTGGGACCTCCTTTCAAAAAAAGAAGAACATAGAAGGGTATGTGGAATGATATTTTATTTCATGGACAAGATGTATGTAGTTCAAATTTGGGAACATAAAATTTTGGAATCTCTCATAGGTTAGATTCCCATTCTGAGTTGGATAAGTCTCAGAGTTTGGATGTATCTATAGTTAATGGACCTGAAGGGTGGTTTTTTCCTAATTCCAAATCTGAAGATCTTATAGATACTATAGTTGCTAATGTTTTCCTAGTACCTAAACGAGGGATAGGTTACAATATATCCTCTAGAACTATATGTTCAAAAATAACAAACTCCACATCTTGAAAGGTTCTATCTTTCTACATAAGGCGCTACCTAACTCACCTACCTCGCTGGATATTTTTCTCCTAGCCCATCTAGAAGGGAAAGAGCATTAGATTCTAATTCTAGGTAATGAAAGTATTGTATCTAAACAAACAGACACCAGTGCAACTTATATAATGTAAATTGAATTTATATCTAGGAAAATAGCTCCTTAAACATGGTAAAGTCCAACCACTCACTCATATAGAATTGAATTGGTCATTCTGCATACTGATCTCACTAGAGCTGCTATTTTATTAGTATTATTACCATTAAAGGTTGTGTTGTAATTATAGAATACAGGAAACCCGGTATATGAATACATTGAGAAATAAGCATATATACATAGAAATTCACATAAATTCGCATGCTATAAGCATAGATACATAGATACATACCTGGAAATTAACAAAAATTCGCAGAGGAATCCGCAACAAAGACGAAGCCAAGCGATCCCTGAAGACGTTGTGGAAGGCATAGACTAAATTCCCTACAAAAAAAAAAAAATTAAAATCAAACAAAAAAAAATCAATAAAACAAAATTACAAAAAAAAGAGCAACTACAACTCCAAAATCAATAAAAATCAACAAAAATTACCTCGTCATTGTGGCGCAACTGCAAATCAAGAAAAATTACCTCATCATGACAACAAACTCCAAATAAACAAAAATCACAGAGTGAAACAGAGCAACAACAACAAGAAAAGTACAAGAAACAGATGCGCGAGACAGATGTGAACAAGAAACCTATAAAATTTTGTAGGTCGATATATTTATAAAATACGAGTTCGGCTGAACTATTTTAAAAGTTTGGCCAAACTGTTAGTCTAGCCGAACTTTTAGTTCGGCCGAACTTTTGTTGCATGTTTTCCCATCTCCGGCCAAAAATCTGTTTGCCCACGTCATTACTATACTGTCAATGTAAATGGTAGAATGAGTTTGGCCGAACTAATTTCAAAAGTTCGACCGAACCCTCAAATAGTTCAGCCGAATGTTTACAAAATTTCGGTCGAATTATTGAGAGAAAAAAAAATTCACCCCCGATTCTCACAAAAGTGTAACCCCACTTCGGATTTTTACCCTGGTATGTTTTCCATCATAGGTGATTTTTCATTGGAATTAGCATATCCAACATGAATAACATATATCTAGCATCCCTTCCTTATACATTTATTCATTTGGGATGCTGTAATTGGACATAGCTGTAGTGGCTTCTTGATTCCCCGAATCTCCTTTCGTGTTCCATCTTGCATTCTGTAATAGATGATCTTTTCCTTGC
Organism: Pinus albicaulis; assembly: GCA_034641835.2. Lineage (NCBI taxonomy): Eukaryota > Viridiplantae > Streptophyta > Pinopsida > Pinales > Pinaceae > Pinus > Pinus albicaulis. Next base: position 589,753 of record JAXQQM020073106.1, on the reverse strand, counting down.
AGTCTACTAAGGTCCAATGTTTTTCTAGACAATCCATTCCCAAAAAAACATCATAGGACCCTAATGGCAATATGTTCAAATTGACATTTAACTGTTGTTCTGCAATTTCTAATGTGTAGTTTGGAATCTTGGCAGTTAAATTTATTTTTGCTCCTTTGGCTAGCTGTACCAACCATGAGTTCTTGAATTTCTATTCTTTTAGTTTACACATTTCCACTATTTTGGGACTAACATAACCTAGACTTGCACTTGGGTCTAGCAAAATAGAAACAGATTAAGACAATAATTTACCTTCTAACTCAATCATTATTGGCGGATAATCTGGCTATCAGTCCTCCAATGGCACATTAATTTGAGAAATGTTTCGTGTCACATCACCCACTATAGAAGCCTCTTGTAGATTTTCAACTGTGTCATTTCTTGTTCACTGTGGGCAGTTTTTATAATAGTGTGCCTCACCACAACCCCAACACTGTAGAGGTGGCTTGGTCACCTGCCGTTGCTTAGGTTTGTTAGATGCCTCTATAGGCTTCTCTTCTCCTGGCTAGTGGGTCCTTTGATGATTTCTACCAAATTTTTTGTTGAAATAACTTTGTGTTGAATTCTTAAAGTTATTTCTTTTAGCTCCTTTGTAGTTGGAGCTGCTTTTCTGTCCTTTTCTTGGCTGCCAACTTTTTCCAACCTCCCCTTTAGCCTTGGAATACTTATAGGACATTCGTGCCTTACGAATGGCTTCATCCATGGTTCAGGGATTTACAAATTCAATTCTCTCTTTAATATGTGTTGGCAAATTGCTCAAAAATCTTTGTACCTTAGCCTTTTCCTCTCGAAGGTATGGAACATATTTTAACATGGAGGTGAAATTGGTGATGTACTCATCCATAGTCATTTGTACCAGCTTCAAGTCATGAAACTCTTTAGCTTTATCATCATGGAAACATTATGTTAAATACTTGTCTTTAAAGTATTGCTGGAATAATTCCCATGTAACATCTTGGTCCTCAATGCTGCGAACATTCTTTACTTCTTCCCACCACAGGGTGGCTTTCTCCCTTAACTGATATATGGCTAATCTGGCCTTCAAGTTATTGTTGTACTCGTACACTTAGAAATATTTTTTCATGTTTATCAACCATGCCTCTGCCACTTCCTCAGCTTCACCATCAAATGTTGGTGGTTTTATTTTTTGGAACTCCCCCCTAAAGCTCCACTTTCTCTTCTTAACTTCTTGTTGATCTGACACATTGCCAGACTCTGCTTCATTATAGTTTTTATTCTTATTGCTTCGCTGAGAAAGGCTTCTTTCCTCTTTTTCAGTGGTGTTTTCCCTTGTTTGTCACTCATCACTTTCTTGCATGTCCCTATCAGCACTAGGGTGTTCCATTCCTTGATTTTGCTTGTCTGACAGGATCTTAAGTATATTTTTTTGCACTTGCATTAATCATTCATTATCCCTTCAAACTCGCACCATATCCTCTTGTAGTTGTTGTAATTTATTCAACAGTAAGCTAGTTTGATGTTGTTCTTCCTCGAGCAATCTACTTGTTTGTTGGTGCTGATCGACACTAAGCTAAACCCACATCTCCATATTCACTACCGGTTGTGTTTGAGGTTCCTCGATGTCTTGGGGTGGTTGTTGCGTTGTTCCACTTCTCATGATGTTTCCTATTATTCTTATGTTTTGGCATCAGTATACACATAGTGTAAATTTTTAGTTGACCCCTTAGGGTCATAGCGTATGAATGCTGCTCCGATACCACTTGTGACAGACATACATACCAAAATAATAATACAAAATTTACTGTATACCCTAAAGTTAAATCCCATAATTAAAAGTTAAACCTTTTATATATTACTGGAATCACTTATCATAATTTGAATTATTAACCCATATCACTTTTCATTAAAGTTCTAACTTAAACCACATATAATTCATCACTTACAATACACTATCGGATTCCTTATCACGTTATAAGGTTTTGCTTAATTGTTCAATTCATATTTCCGTTGACATAAAACTTTAATATTAGCATGAATACATATATATATCTCCCGCATTTGGTAAGATCGGTGTCCTCATTACCACCGAGGCAAAGCTAGCACGTATGTGCAAATAAATGTGCAAGTACTAGTTATTAACTCCAATCAACAATTGTAAGATTTTTGGCGAGATATTGTAACAACTTTCATTCCACAAGTATTTTTTTAATTTTTTTAATTTTTTTTTATAGTAGTGTTCTCTATTATGTATTGTTAAAAATCTATTTCATTAGTAACTTTGTCCTTTTCGATATAAGTCACATTTCGACATAGGGTTGTCACTAGTACTGATCTTGTCATTTTAAGTATCTAATAATATATTTACTTGTTGTGACACTATGTACATACATTGGTCAGTTTCATTTTCCTCTCCAAACCGGAACTCTCTCTTTATTTACTAGAGAAATCTATACACAATATATATATATATATATATATATATATATATATCAGTCATTATTCTGCTTATGACCATTATAATTCTGTGTATTTATAATTTTAATCATTGATATGACTGATTAAGACATTTACACATATATATATTATGTCCTATGTATTATTTCTTTATTTCTCTTTTCTATAGGTTTTTACCATATAGAATTATAATATCTTGAATTTCTATACCTAACTAACCCTTTTAAAAGATACTCTTACCTTCGCAATTCCCATGCCTAATAAAATCTTTCCACTATTTGAAATTTCATTTTTTCTTTAACATTATACATAGTACTATTCCTCAAACTTTACATTACAACATATATAAATGTGAGATGACATTATTGTTGAAATTATACCCCAATACTATGACTCATGTATGTTGTTAAAATTACCCTACTTACTTCCATGTATAACTAGTTTATGACTATGCCATACAGTTTTCAACTATCGTTTTAATTTTTGTAGAATTAGAGTACCTCTGGAATTTGATATATGCATACCATAACCTTAGCACTATAACCCCTACATTAATACGCTAATTTCTCTACAACATTAAATGTCTTGGTACTTACTGACAATGGATAACGGTCGTATTAATGTCACCCATCCATTTCGATTTTTGATATGCCAAAGCCCCATGAGAATTACTCTCGAGATGCAACCATATTAATTTTATTTGTACTCTTCTACACGGCTCCATTTATGTGACTTTAAATGTGCTGATCTGAGGGAGGACCTCAGCTCAGTCTCCACATGAACAATGTTAAGCATTGTAAACTTTAGGGTTTTTACGGTATAATAATTTAATTTTCTGTTCTGGCCTCTCATTTGGATGCCGACCGATTTCTAGCTGCATTCTTATCTAAATACATGTTACGTCGAATCTCTACAAATGAGAGAGATTGGAACATGTCTGCATGTAGAGCTCTATTCAACTTTACCTAAAATGTATAAGCTTCCTTTTTCCTACGTTGCACTACTGTTCTTCTGTGAGATTAAATATATTCTTAAACTTTCGTTTCAGATTTTTCTATTGTTTTAATTCCAGTTTCAGTTTTATACAGAGAGGAACACTTTAATGGAATACTAGCATACTCAATATGGTGGGTTTTGTTATTCCGGCTCTTATTCCTCACTGAACTCAAGCCCAACTATTTTTGATGGAACTGGTAATAGCTATTAATGATGTTCAGGGTTGCTTAAATGAATTTTATTTTAACTAATTCGATTTATAGATATGTCGTAGGTAGAATGGGTTAATCAACCCTATATTTTCTCTTAAATGATGTTAGCTGGTTGTTGTCAATTTACAATTTTGGTAATCCCAAATTTCTAGTAATGTCTCGAAATTTCTTTCATTTCATTACTTCTACATTTCCTTCCATACCCTACTTCCTATCAATTTGCAGTGATTGCGTTTTCTACTTCGGTATTATCATACCATTTGTGTTCACGATTTCCATGCTTATACTTAATCGATTTTTGTGTGTGTTCTTGGTTTCCAGAGGGCATAAAAATCCCATACCTATAAGGTATTGGATGTTTTTCATTCTCAGATTATCATTTTCATTATTTTTTCTTACTATACTTCTTTATTTTTTTTCTATAATTTTGTATAGTTGATTTATGGTGTTGTTATGTACAGGTAAGCACACTACGCCACGGTACGTTGAAAATCAAAGTCACTTTCCACTTTTTCGATTTGGGTTTCCGATTTGTGTTAATCGGTGATTCACTATTATACAGGTTGGTCTTCAAACATCGTGGAAGATTTGACATTCTAATCATGGCCTCCTATTTGAAATTTCCCATTCGTTTTTTTTTTATTATTCTTGCTTGATGTACATCAATGTAATATAATTGGACTGTATTTATTACCCTTTTAGTTTCATTTATAGAGATAACTCAAGGTACACATGTACCAGCATACTTTTCTCTCTAAGCATTATATTACATATTGCTCTATATTTGCGATTGTTACAGTCAAACATCTTTTATTATAAAAAAAAAATAGGTGCCTTATTCTAATACACATTTCTGACCATTAATATATAACAATCTCCTTTATTCGCAATTGTTATATTTATCTTAAGTATACTATTATATTGCATACTATTTTGTGGCTCTATTGGATTTGCAGATTGTAAGAAATGTATAATCATATTTCTATCAAAATAATAATTTCAAGCAATATTTCTCCCTAGAATATTATGATGAAATTTACATTCTCTGTATTATTGTAATAATTGATTCTGGTTAACTGTTAGGATTTTTCCATCTTTATCAGTTATTGGTATAATAATACAATACTGGTGTATACCAATTATATATATATATATATATATATATATATATATATATATATATATATATATATATATAGATATATATATATATATATATATATATATATATATAGTTTGTGTTCATGCAGTTTCTTCATCTCTTTTCTTTAAGATGTGCAGATATTCATTTGTTGTATGATACTGTATACAATTTAGTATATAATGTCTGAATTTATCATGCATGTACATTGGTTTTTCTTTTTGTATCACTTACCTTAATACAATATATCTAACAATATGCCTTTTAAATTTTCTTCTCTTATCTAATTCTTCAAGAATAAAATAAATCTAGTTTATAGGCTTTGCAATAGCTACCTTAGCTTTTCTATTTTATGCACAAATATTTCAGTATGTCTACAAAGAAAAAATGTTTTTTCTTTAAATTAATATTTCATATTTTTGTTCAGTATTAGTATATTGTTCCAAGTCATGCCTCTCCTTCTAATGCTCAATTCTAGAACTCTTTTTTGTACTTAATACAGTGGTGTATAACTATAGAATAGATCTTATCTATAACTATAATGAAACTATTTATTTAGGATCTGTAACTTAATTTAGATTACAAATTTTGATTCTTGATGATCTAAACAGTTTATTAATAGCATTCTAAATTAACTAAACTAGAGAAAATAAATTATCTGTGAGGAACCTAACCCCATATTTAAACCCGTCACAGGGTTTAGACATTCTGAGAGTTGGTCCTCTACAGACTATGTCTTTACCGCCATACAAATTTAAGCATTTTTGCAGTAGCAAAATATGTTAAATGTATAGGCCCTCCCTATATCACTGTAACTGATAAATTCTCAAATATATATTCACTGAATTTAACTTAACAACTCACATTAACATAATTGTTTCCTAATCATACACAATTCATCACAACATTATAATTTTAAGTAAAAACCATTTTCAATTGAATGTGTATACCACTTAGGTCTAACTAATAGCCTCCTAACCAGAGATTTCTTTCTCCGTAACTCACCCCTCAGCAGAGATCCTTTGCTCCAGCGATAGACAACCCTTTGTCTATCCTAAAACAACTTATTTAAGCTTTTATTTCCCCAGCTTGTTTCCATTAACTGCGTCCAGTTAATTCAGGATGTTGTATTCCTGTTTGACTAGGATTTCCTTCTGTTTCTTCCATAAAGGTATTTTTAAAGCTAGTTTTTCCTCTTTTATAGCTTTATTCCACCTCTTCCCAATAATTTACTCTTTATTGGGGAAATAGATATTTATCTCCATATCTAATTTTAGTATCTTATTTTTATTCCTTCCAAGGATTTCTGGAAGTTTTGAAAGTCTTACAACCTTATCCATCCTCATGCATTGGGTTTTCAGATCTCAAATCTCAATCTAGTCATTGCACACATAATTTTCCATTTTATTTTATTAATTTAAAATAATAAATAAATCCACATCAATGTTTTCCATTGGGGTCCACTGCACCCTTTTGGAGTTGTTAAATTGTCAAATTAAAATCATAGCAAACTAGGGATATTACATATTCCCCCTCTAAAAAAAACACCATCCTTGGTGTTGACAAAATAAATAACAAAACCATTGTGTAATCAGTGATGGATATTTTTCCATCATTTCAGCCTCTCACTCCCAAGTAGCCTCTTTGGGTGCAAAGTGCCTCCACTGCACTTTCACCCTAACCATTGTCCTGTTCTGGAGTTCAAATTCTTCGCACGTCAAGATTTGAAGTGGCTATAGAAGGAATTACCCTTCCGGTTCCACCTGTATCACATTCCAATCAATAACATGAGTAGGATCATGTACATAATTTTTTAATAAAGAAACATGAAATACATCATGAACCTTAATGTGAATGGGTTAATCCAGCTTATATGGAACTGGTACAACTCTTTCCAGCACTTCAAAAGGTCCACAATATAATGGAGCTAGTTTTGCACAGCTTCCAGTGTGCAAAGTAATTTTCTTAGGCTTAACTCTTAGATACACATGATCACCCACGGTAAATTCTCATTGAATTCTCTTTTTGTCTCCATAACGTTTTTCCCTGTCTTGTGCTGTTTTGATGTTTTGCTGAATTTTCTTCACAACGTTTTCCATTTCTTGTAAGGTTTATGGTCCAGGTATTAGTTTATCTTCAGGTTGACTCCAACATAGAGGGGTATGGCACTTTCTACCATAAAGTGCTTCAAAATGACTCATCTTTATGGAAGCTTGATAGTTATTGTTGTAGGAAACTCTGCTAGGTGTAGGTAGTCTTCCCATTTTGTTGGCCTATCCATGACATATATCCTTAACATATCCTCCAAAACCTGGTTTGTTCCTTCTGTTTGGCCATCATTTTGGGGATGGTAGGCAGTACAAAAATTTAATTTGGTACCCATGCTTCCAAACAAACATCTCCAAAAAGATACAGTTAACTTTGCATCTCTATCTAAAATGATCATCTTAGGAATACCATGCAACTTTACAATTTCCTTCATAAATAAATTTGCTACTTGAGCTATATCAAAGGTAGATTGTACAAGTATAAAGTGAGTAGCTTTAGTCAAAGTATCCACTAAAACCATGATAGAGTCATGCTGATATTTTATCCTTGGAAAACCAGTAATAAAATCCATGGAAACAATCTCCCACTTCCATTCCAGGATGGGTAAAGGATTCAACAACCCAGCGGGATGTTGATGTTCAACCTTTACCTATTGGTGCTCAATACATCTAGCTAAGTAATTCTCCACATCCCTTTTAATTCCAAGCCATAACAGATTCTTTCTTAAAGCTGATAGTAATTTCTGGTATCCTGGATGTCTAGCATAGGGTCTTTTATGGTACTCATCTAGAATCTCTTTCTTTAAGGAGTCCACATCAGGAACATACAATCTGTATCTATAAAAAATTAACGCTCTTTGGTTCTCTGTATACCCTTTCATTTCCTTTTTCAGCATTTGCGACAAATTTTTTTCATAATTTTGGTCTTGTGTCACCACTTCTTGTATTAGTCCTTCTAGATCAAAGTTGGCACTACTTCCAACATTACTCATAGTTTTCCAAGAATTTCTGCTTAATGCATCTATGATCTTTTTTTTCTTTCCCTTAATATGTTTGATTTCCATATCGAAATCACTAAGGAAGGATAGCCACCTAGCTTGCCTAGCATTTAAATCTATTTGGGCAAATAAATACTTTAGGCTAATGTGATTAGTCATCAATACAAAATTTTTCCCTAAAAGGTAATGTCTCCACATCTTGATAGTGTGTATTACAACAACTAATTCTAGATCATAAACACTATAATTCTGTTGACGTTTCTTGAGTTTTCTTGATTCATCGGCTATAACCGAATTTTCTTGTAGCAGTACCCCTCCTAATCCCTCTCCACAAGCCTCCTATAGTATCCTGCAATTCCCATAAAAGATATTACAGTAGACACATCAGTAGGTATAGACCACTCTCTTATTTCTTTTATCTTTTTTGGGTCTACTGCTAACCCTTGTTCTTAAATTATATGACCTAGGTATTGAATTTTATCTTTGAAAAATTCACATTTGCTAAACTTAGCATGCAGTTTGTTTTCCCTGAGAGTTTTCAAAACAATTCTAAGGTTTTCTTTATGCTCAGATTCATTCTTAGAATAAATAAAAATGTCATCAATAAATAATAATACAAATTTTTCCAATTATTTATTTAATACACTATTCATCAAGCACATAAAAGTAGTAGGTGCATTAGTCAACCCAAATGGTAGAACCACAAACTCATAGTGTCCATACCTGGTTCTAAATGCAGTTTTACTTATATCTTTGTCTTTAATTCTTAATTGGTGGTAGCATGTCCTTAAATAATTTTTCGAAAATATTGTTGCTCCTCTAACTTGGTCAAAGAGATCATCTATCCTAGGTAAAGTATATCAATTTTTTATTGTCAACTTGTTCAATTGATGGTAATAAATAAACATTCTAAAGGTACCATCCTTCTTTTTGAAAAACAACACTGGTGCTCCCCATGGGGATACACTTGGTCTAATGTAGCCTCTATCCAACAACTCTTGTAGCTGCATTTTAAACTCCATCAGTTCCAGAGTACTCATTCTGTATGGGGCTCTTGAAACTGATGTTGCTTTTGGCATTAATTCAATTAAGAAATCAATCTCTCTCCTACGGGGCAAATGAGGAATTTCATCTGGAAATACATCTTTAAATTCTTTGATAATAGGTAATGATTCTAAAGGATTTTCTTCTACATGGACAAAATACACTTGGAAACCCTTCCTAGCAATCCTTTTTAATTGAAGAGTTGAAATTTGTCTCATTAATATGGGCTTGGGTTTACCTCTCACTATAACAGGTTTTCCCTCACTATTTATGTAGTGTATTGTCTTGTCTAAGCAGTTTAACATGGATTTCTGCTTTTCTAACCAGTCCATCCCTACCAGTACATCATAAGAACCTAAAGGAAACATATTTAGATTTAATTTAGTTTGGTATCCATTCAAATTTATGGTTGTTTGAGGTAACTTATTGATGCAGGACAACCCTGCTCAACCCAGAATCTTTCCCATTCTCATGCATATAAAAATGCATCTCCAATAAATGCCCAGATAAGACTCTGAGTCTGGGCAATTTCATAACTATCATTCGCGGAAGCTTAACAACATCTGTTTACAACTTTTAATGGTTTATGAAAACCATACTTCAAGTCAATTCTTTCATTCAATCAAACCCAAACTTTAATACAATCCCAATTTAAAAACTTCATGCAGAACACATATCAATTAAACACCATTTAGCCCTCAACCAAGGATTTCAACAAAACCCAATAATTCGAATTATCAACCAATCCGAAATCTCATTTAGATATGCCATCTCAAGTCACTTCAACTCTTTTAAGAAATTAGCATACATAAATTCAATCCTCACAAATCCAATGCCAATATAAAACCCTGTTTAAATAATGACCATCGCATATTATTATTATGCTTGCACTTAATAACCCCTCATGTCAAATACTTATATTTGACATAACAATTCGACTTGGCTCAACATACCAATCACTTTCTAATCAAAATCGACTTTGATTTAAATATAGTCAATGCCTTATGTTGACCGAACTGAATGCCATTTAACATTTTATTCCTCACAAACATTCAATTTTGGGCAATCATCAACAAATCAAACCAGATATTAAAACTTGGACCCGGCAATTAACTTACCTTCCCAATTGATCACTGGTAATGTGATTCAACCTTTATTATGCAACATGGCCTATTAACTCATAACACTGGTTTTGATCCTTGCATAATCCCCACGTGCTATGATTCAGGTTTCTATAAAACTCGAGATTGATTCACCAATCGAATCCTCAGCAATTTCCTCTCAGTGATTTCTCTATACTTTTGGTACGCATCATCGCCCTGTATGCAGTGTGTGCCCTTCAATTCGCTTCAACCTGTTCCAAATTCAAATAGTTCAATCGTGAACCATGTCATTCCTCTGAATCGAATTTTCAATGCATTTACCATTTCGCTCAACATTTAACGCTGTAGCATATAATTGTCAACACAATTTAACCAGATTTTAATTCAAAACTCAACTCATGTGTTAATTTATTTATCAATTCTGATGTAACATTAATGTGAGCTGCATTCCATTAAACTATGCATTCACCACTATATGCGTTCCATTAACGCCTTTCAACTATGCTTTCTCACGTTGAGACTACAGCATTTCAATGTTGTACATATTCTATACAATATGTAATTCAACCTCAGCATTCGATTTCATTTAACCTCGCGGTGTGTGGTTTCAAATACATATAACACCTGCACAAACCCACAAAATGAACCAAACACAGCTTCCAAGTAAATTGCAACGCAAGCGCTGGCTTGTTTATTGGTTTTTTTTTCACAACTCAACAGATTTCAAACTTTAACCCTGCATTCTAACACAACAGTCCATTAGATTTTCACCAAAGCGAGTGCGCCCTCCATTACAATGAAGATTTAATTCAATTCAACGCATAGATTGATTTGAACTGCGTCTTCCATAACAATGCAGATATAATTCAATTCAATGTATATATCAATTTTAGCAGAAATCGACTTTCTCCTCATACGCTTATTTCACAGAAATCCAAACATTCTTTAACACAAATTTAACCAAAAAAAAACATATATAATACACACAAAAATTCGAAACAAACTCCTCATCGTATAATCAAATACAATCAATTACAAAACCCTTTGTACATGGCCAGATTTTCAAATCTTTGGCCCTTTTTTTACAAAATTCCGGAGGCTTACAATCTCTTTCTCTATTCTGCACTCTAATCTCACCTGATCTATTTTGCCTTTGAGGCATATCAATTTATACAAATTTAAAATGATCTAATTTGAGTTCAATCCCTTCAATATCTCAACAAATCCTCAAATATCTCAACACCCCTAAAGTCTAGATCTTTATCCCTAAAACCTTGAAACTAAATCTAACTTAGGCTCATAATTATCTCTTAGATATCTCTCATCTAATTTCTCTCATGTTTTCCAATTATTTGGAAACATTTACAAATTCTCACATATAATTAATTAAAATATAATTTAATCACTCAAAAATAAGATTAATATTTACATGAATTTAATATTTCCTCAAAAACATGAGACCCCTAGTTTTAATAAAATACAAATTATTTTTCTGAGCTAATGATCCTGCATCACTTATGAGTCACTTTCATTTTTGTACCAGTGTTCGATTGAACTAACCATGACTACTAAAAATTTTCTGACTTTAATTTACATTTTTCTACCATTTGAGGACTGATGTAACTTAAATATGCACCAGGATATATTAAAATAGAAACATGTTGGTTAGCAATCATACCTTCTACTTATACCATAGTGGAATGGTGTTTTACCTGACGATCCTCCAGAGCAACACTAGTTTTGTGGATGTTTCTTACAACATCATTAACATTTGTTGCTTCTCTCAGTACTTGTACGTTCTGAATGTTTTTGTGTGGAAAGTCCCTCAATATATGAGGTTATCCATAACCCCAAAATTTTAAAGGTTCTCTCATTTTAACTATCCCCTCTCTTTTATTGTTTCCATTCATCTATTTGGACCCTGTTTGTGATTTAGAAGTTTATTTTTCTCCCATTTTTCTGAACTTCTTTCTTTGGTGGTTTCTCCAAAAGTTCTTCAGATATGTTGGTTTTGTTTTCTTTCCACTGGAGTCACCCTTTTCTTTGTTTTTCTGATTATTTGCTTGTTCACTTTTTCCCTTGAATTTCTGATAAAATAGCCTTTCTTTCTGCACCACCTCATCCATGGTCTTGGGATTATCAAACTTTATATTTTCCTTGTATATAGTAGGTAAACAATTTAGAAAATGTTGTACTTTTGTCTTCTTATCTCTTATGTAGGGTACATAGTGTAACAGAATGGTGAATTTGGTTTCAAAATCATCAATCATAAGTTGTCCCAATATGAGTTCATGAAACTCTTTGGCTTTATCATCATAATAATGTTCATTCATGTATCTATTTCTAAACCTAACTTGGAAATCCTCCCAAGTAATAGTTTTCTCATGAATGACTTGGACCATCTTTGTTTCTTCCCACCATAAGGTAGCCTTACCTTGCAACTGATAGATAGCCAACGTGGCTCTCAAGTTACTTTCATATTCATAAACCTAAAATTACTCTATCATATTCAGAAGCCACGCTTCAGCATCTTCCTCCTTCTCTCCATCATAGGAGGGAGGTTTTATTTTCCAAAATTCACCCTGCAATTCCTTGTTCCTCCTAGACTATTGTCTGGAGGCATCATCTTCCTCAAAATATTCTGATAAATTTACGCTTCCCTTTCTCTTCCTTCCAGAATATTCACCTTCTTGACTATTCTGAGAAGTCAATTCTCTTATTAATCTGTATTGTTCTTCACTGGCTAAAGATATCCTTTCATTGTGGATTTTCAGCTGCGCCATTTCTCTTTGCATTTTATGAAACATAGCCATCAATGGAGCATTTGGATCTTGTGTGTTTTCTCCACTACCCAGATCCACATACAGCTCATCCCCTTCAGTCATGGTTCATAACTGTATAACTCGGCACTGTTTCACTATACATGAAATTAAAAATTAGGAAAATTTAAATTTAATATAATTTACAACAACATAATATTTCTAGTGTTGAGCACACATTTTTACCCAGTGTTGAAACTTGGGCTCTGATACCATTTGTAACACCTTTCATTTCACAAGTTGTTTTTATTTATTTATTATTATTATTATTATTATTATTATTATAGCAGTATTCTCTATTATGTATTGTTAAAAATCTATTTCATTACTAACTTTGTCCTTTTCGATATTCGTCACATTTCGACGTAGGGTTGTCACTAGTACTCATCTTGTCATTTTAAGTATCTAATAATCTATTTACTAGTTGTGACACTTTTTCCATACATTGGTCAGTTTCACTTTCCTCTCCAAACCGAATAATTCTCTCTTTATTTACTAGAGAAATCTATCCACAATATATATATGTTGGCCATTATTCTCCTTATGACCATTATAATTCTATGTATCTATAATTTTAATCATTGATATGATCCCCATCAAGACAATTACACACACACACACACACACACACACACACACAGATATATATATATATATATATATATATATATATATATATATATATATATATATATATATATATATTATGTCCTATGTATTATTTCTTTATTTCTCTTTTCTATAGGCTTTTACCATATAGAATTATAATATCTTGAATTTCAATACCTAACTAACCCCTTTTTAAACATACTCTTACCTTCTCATTTCCCATGCCTAATACAATCTTTCCACTATTTGAAATTTCATTTTTCTTTAACATTATAATAAGTATTATTACTCAACCTTCACCGTACAACATATATAAATGTGAGATGACATTTTAGTTTAAATCACACCCCAATACTACGACTTCATTACGTTGTTAAACTTACCCTACTTACTTTCATGTATATCTAGTTGATGACTATTCGGTACAGTTTTGAACTATCATTTTAGTTTTTATAGAATTACAGTACTTCTGGAATTTGATATATGCATACCATAACCTTAGCACTATAACCCCTAATTTCATACATTAATTTCTATCCCACATTACACGTCTTAGTACTTACTGAAAATGGATATCAGTGGTATTATTGTTGAAAATATTTTTGTGTGATTTGGAACTGCCCTTATTTAATGTCACCCATCCATTTTGATTTTTGATATGCAAAATCCCCATGATAATTCCTCTCGAAATGTGATCATATTAAGTTTATTTGTACTCTTCTACGTGAATCCCTTTACACGACTTTCAATGCACTAATCTAAGGGAGGACCCCGAATTAGTCACCACGTGGACAGCGTTGAGCATTGTAAACTTTATGGTTTTCACGATATAACAATTTGATTTTCTGTCTTTGTCTCTCATTTGGACGCTGGCCGATTTCTTGCTGCATTATTATCTGAATGCATGTTATGTCGAAGCCCTGCAAATGAGAGAGATTGGAAAATGTGTGCACGTAGAGCACCATTCAACTTTACCTAACAGTTATAGGCTTCCTTTTGCATGCGTTGCACTACTGTTCTTCTGTGAGATTAAATATCTTCTTAAAATTTCATTTCAGATTTTTCTATTGTTTTAATTCCAGTTTAAGTTTTATACATATAGGAACACTTTCAATTTGATAATGGCATACCAGCATATTCATTATGGTGGGTTTCATTATTCCGACTCTTATTCCTCACTGAACTCAAGCCCAGCTATTTTTGACAGCACTGGTAAGAACTATTAATGATGTTCAGGGTTGCTTAAATGAATTTTATTTTATCTAATTCGATTTACAAATATGGCATAGGAAGAATGGGTTAATCAACCCTATCTTGTCTCTTAAACGACATTAACTGGTTGTTGTCAATTTACAATTTTGGTAATCCCAAATTTCTAGTAATGTCTTGAAATTTCTTTCGTTTCATTACTTCTACATTTCCTTCCATACCCTGCTTCGTATCAATTTGTAGTAATTTTGTTTTCTACTTCGGTATTATCATACCATTTGTGTTCACGATTTCCACGCTTATACTTAATCGTTTTCTGTGTGTGTCCTTGGTTTCTAGAGGGCATAAAAATCCCATACATATAAGGTATTGGACGTTTTTAGTTCTCTGTTTATTGTTTTCATTATTTTCCTTACTATACTTCTTTCTTTCTTTTCTATAATTTTGTATAGTTAATTTATGGTGTTGCTATGTACAACTAAGCACACTATGCCACCGTATGCTGCAAATTGAGTTCATTTTACACTTTTTTTAATTTGGGTTTATGATTCGTGTTAATCGGTCATTCACTTTTATACAGGTTGGTCTTCAAACATTGTCGAAGATTCGACATTCTAATCATGGCCTCCTATTTGAAACTTCCCATTTGTTTTTTTTTTTTGAAATTCTTGGTTGATGTTCATCAATGTGATATAATTGGACTATATTTATTAACTTTTTTGTTTCATTTAAAGAGATAACTCAAGGTACAAATGTACCAACATACTTTTCTTTCAAAGCATTATAATACATATTGCTCTATATTTGCCACTGTTACAGTCAGAGATATTTTATTATAAAAAAACCAGTGATGCCTTATTCTAATACACATTTATCACAATTAATATATAAAAATCTACTTTATTCGCAATTGTTATATTTCTGTTAAGTATACTGTTCTATTGCATATTATTTTTTGGCTCTGTTGGGTTTGAAGATTGTAAGAAATGTATAATCATATTTCTATTAAAATAATAATTTCAAGCAGTATTTCTCCCTAGAATATTATGATGAAATTTACATTCTGTGTATTACTATAATAACTTATTCTGGTTAACTATTAGGATTTCTCCATCTTTATCAGTTCTTGGTATAACAATACAGTATTGTTGTATACCAATTATATATATATATATATATATATATATATATATAGCTTAATAGTCTTTATTGAATTGTACAATTTGTTTGATACAGTCAATAGTTATATATATATATATATATATATATATATTGTTCATGCGGTTTCTTCATCTCTTTTCTTTAAATGTGTAGATATTCAACTGTTGTATGATATTGTATCCAATTTAGTATATAATGTCTGAATTTATCATGCTTGTACATTGATTTCTCTTTTGGTATCACTTACCTTAATAGAGTATAGCTATCGGTATGCCTTTTAAATTTTATGCTCTTATGTAATTCTTCAAGAATAAAATATTTCTTGTTTACAGGCTTTGCAACAGCTACCTTAGCTTTTCTATTTAATGCACAAATATTTCAGTATGTTTACAAAGAAAAAATGTCTTTTCTTTACATTACTATTTCAGATTTCTATTCGGTATTAGTATACTGTTCTAATTTATGTCTGTCCTTCTAATGTTCAATTCTCAAACTCTTTTATGTGCCTAATAAAGTGGTGTATAACTATACATTAGATCCTAGCTATAACTATAATGAAACTACTTATTTCAGATCTGTAACTTAATTTAGATTACAAATTTTGATTCTTAATGATCTAAACATTTTATTAATAGCATTCTCAATTAACTAAACTAGATCAAATAAATTCTCTATGAAGAACCTAACCTCAGATTTAAACCCATCACAAGTTTTAGACATTCTGAGAGTTGGTCCTCGACAGACTGTGTCTATACAGCAATACAGATTTCAGCATTTTCACTATAGAAAAATCTGTTAAATGTATAGGCCCTACCTATATCACTGTAATTGATAAATTCTCAAATATATATTCACAGAATTTAACTTAACAAATAAAATTAACATAATTGTTTCCTAATCATCCACAATTTATCACAACATTATAATTTTAAGTAAAAACCATTTTCAATTGAATGTGTAAACCACTTAGTTCTGACTAATAGCCTCCCAACCGTAGATTTCTCTTTCCGTAACTCACCCCCGAGCAAAGATCCTTTGCTCCAGCGATAGCCAACCCTTTGTCTATCATGAAACAACTTATTTAATATTTTCTTTCCCCATCCTGTTTCCATTAATTGCATCCAGTTAATTCAGGATGTTGTATTCCTATTTTCCTAGGATTTCCCTCTATTTCTTCCACAAAGGTAATTTTAAAGCTAGTTTTTCCTCTTTTCCAGCTTTATTTCACCTCTTCCCAATAATTTCGTCTTTATTAGGGAAATTAGATATTTATATAGTATCTTATTTTATACCTTCCAAGGATTTCTATAAGTTGGGAATGTCTTACAACCTTATCCATCCTCATGGATTGGGTTTTCAGATCTCAAATCTCAATCTAGTCATTGCACACACAATTTTCCATTTTATTTTATTAATTTAAAGTAATAAAAGAAATCCACATCAATGTTTTCCATTGGGGTCCACTGTACCCTTTTGGACTTGTTCAATTGTCAAATTAAAACCATAGAAAACTAGGGATATTATAGATATGTTGTGTTTTTTTATGGTCTCTGTCGTGATCTCCACTGTGGAATATAGAAATATAAACGGTTGGCATTTAAGTGGAAGTTGCATTGTTAACCCTGCCAACCCCAATCCTTCTCATCTTAATGTTATTATGCCTTCACTGAGTAGCTCTTTCGTTCTTATGTATGTCACCACCACATCTTCGAACTATGGCTTTGCCTACATCAAGCCTTCACCAGACTTGCGAGGGTTTCGAAGGTTTAGCCCTCATGGTTCTGCAACTTGATGGAGAGGAGGTTTCATTGTTATTTGTGAGGAATTTCTGGATTAACTCGTCCACTGTCACTAATGAAACTTCTTTGGATTTGGTTCCTTTTACTCAATTTGCAGGTAAATATTCCCTTCGTATCTGCATGAGTCTTCTCAACACATACACAGATTTTATACTGAGCTTATAAATTTAGTTTTCCTTGGTTTAATGTTGTTTTATTTGGTTATCTGTGTTTGTTTGAAGGCTCATGGTGTGATGCTCCAAGGGTAGAAACAATTTTCTAACTCAGGTAATACTCTTAACGTTTTCTCATTTTTATTTTACATTGTTCTTCTTTTGTATAGAAAATATGTTTAGCATTCTTGAATAGATTCTTACAGTCTTGCGTTCCATGACTATTGATGCAAGTCAACATTTTTCTCCAGTTAGCAGGTATTTTGGCTTATAAATTAGTGTTTTGGCTAACATTGGTCACAACTATCATTCTTATCTCTTCTCTAGGTACTTATAATACTCACGTTTAAACAATGAGGTCTTAATTGTCTTAGGAAACCTCTAGACTTCATGGGGTTTATGAATTCCAGAACATAGCTTTATCTGTCAACGTTATTTAAGTCTTTTTCCTCTTTTATACATTTATATTGTAACATTAAGAAAATGTACAGTCTGACATAATTGAGGACTTGGATAATCTTTCGCACTTCCATTTTGTAAAAAAGATTATGCGTGTATTTATTATGACAAGTTTACTGAGGGTTTCCTTCCTAGGCATCGACACTTTCTTTATTTTAATTTTTTTGGATATCGCCTTTGCTGATAAATACACCTGACTTATGAGCCATTTGGACTGTATATATATTGTGAAACAGACTAACTCACTTTTTCCTCAAAATGGAAATGAAAATATGGTTTTGATTTTGCAGTAGTCCGAACATAATTACATTTCTAATTTTTCTGCATGAATTTTCTTCTGTTTCTTGGTTTATTCAAAAAGATAATAGATAAGCATGCTCAAATGTCAAATTGTATTTCAATGTTTTTTGAAAATAAAAGCTCACTTACTTTACTATATTTTACTCTCAACTCTTAGTTTTCTATGCTTAAATATCTATATCTTTGTCTATTTTATTTTCTGTAAATTTTGTAAATGCGGTGACCGGACCACCATACAACACTGTCAGTGTATAGATATTTCTAAGAGGTGACGAGTCTTGGGTTAGGGTTTCACCCATACCCTCGATTGAAAGTCTACTTTGCATTAGTTAAATGTAAATGAAATCCTTTGCAGCTTTTACATATGCAATCATTTTACATATACAAATTTACAGTTTATTCTTTTTTTTTAGTTTTTACTGCCTTCACAATTTGTTATACTACTATTCAGTATTTCGGTATAGATTTTCCCTAGGAAATACCTCTATTTACTGTTATAAAATGTGTACTATAAAATTTTATATTTAAGATTCAAAACATATTCTTTTCATTACGCCTCTACCATAAAGTCACTAATGTATATTTTGAGACACAGTTATTCTTTGCTTACCTTTGCTCTTACCACAACTACCGAACTTAATAAAAATACAATATAAAGTTACACATATTATGAAGGACTCAAAAAAAAAACTTTGAGACATATAATAAAATAATTATTAATAAAGTAGAGTCTCATTCTTTCCCTACACATATCTATCATATGTTACTCTTTTATGTTCCAAAGAGATAAGCACCTGTAACTAACTTAGATAGGATATCACTATTCCTCAAATCACTGCATTGAACATATACTTATCTGTATTATGAAATTTTCAGTGATGGTCCTCCCAAACTTTAAGAGAGGCGATTACGTCCTCCTCTTGCCCCCGTGCTCCTGTCTTGAAAGGTACAGGTTGACAGTGGATATTTCTGCTGTGACCTCAAGACACCTAGTCCACTCAGTACCAGAAATGATTTTTGGATTGTTGAGTGTTTTACACTGGTCTCTAGCAGCTGTAAAAAATCTACACTCTCCCCTATTCCATGAATAGAAACCCTACTCCTCACTGGGATCAGTCTCTTATCCCTAGAGGAGAAGGTAACTCTTTCCAACTGTCGAAACCAACTTCCAGTTCTTAGAAAACATTTACCATTGGTTTTTACTTTTTTTTTTATGGACTCACTTTTGATAGATGATTTTTATTATTCAAAATTAATCACTAATGAAAATAAATTTTCATCAAAACATTAATATTTCCAGTCTTTTCTTAAAACAAATAATTAAAATGTATTTTAACTAGTTAACAACTAGTTATCATTAAATGCAGCTGTCACACTGCCTAATAGGAATCCTTCATATTTTACATATTTTACCCTCTTCTAAATGGATAACATCAATGTAAAATACCTGCAAATCATTCAAATTTACAATTTTTACGGAACTATTCTTATTCAATTACCATGTTTAACATTTAACCATAATAGTTGCAATTGAGAATTCGTTAGGGTTTTGATTTATTTAGAAGATACTCTATGATATCTTCTAACAAAATGGTTACATGTATTCCATTACAAATTTATACTATTAGTTTATGCATTCATTCGGTATAAAGGAGAAAAAAAAGGTTAATAGTATTCTCATAAAAACAAAGAGGGAAACAGGCTCGATTCTTGGAAAATGTTGGTTGAAAAGCAAAGACGAAAATGTCCATTAAAGGAAAAACACTGGTTGAAAAGGAAAAGGATGAGAGTGTTCATTAAAGGAAATGAGTGTGCATTGTTCCTCTCAGGCGCGGATCCCACATAGTGGCCATGTTAGTATGAATCTTTTGTCGAAGTGTACGAAAAAAGACCACTTTAGCTACGCATAAATTATAGCCATAACATCAAATATGACTGCCAATATCTTCATATATGAAGTTAGTTGATCAATACAAATGCTGCAAAAATCCAGATCTATGCATAAAAAGACATTAAGAAGTGAAAATAAGGTTTTGCTCCATGCATCTAATAGACAAGACAAGAATAATATTTTTGAAAGAATTTTGTATTAAGGGAACCTGGGAGGAAAACAAGAAAGGTGTTTCCAATTCTCCTCAATGGGATGGGTTCTTGAAAGTCCTCGGCGCTTCAGATCTAGAATTTCTCTCTCTTGTTGGTGTAGAAAACCCAGACAAACATAGAACTCAAAGGGAGCTCACAAAGTAAATAATGGAAAATTTGACAATGATAATGGCTCAAAGTCAGACCAAGAGTATAGATCTAGAGTGATCTAATAGGAAACAAAAGGTGAAGAATGGTAGGAAAAACCCTTCTATTTATAACAAAATATTAGGTCATTCTAGATCTTGGTGCATGATTAAAATAATATTAACCAAATCTAGATCTACCTTTTATGGAATATTTTATTATATTTGTTGGAGGGGAAAGGTATTTGACTTGAGTCAAATCCCTTTATTTGTAAATAATAAATAAATAAATGATTTATTTATCATTTTAAGGAAGTGGTTGAATGATAATTAAATAAATAATGATTTATTTAACTATTTATAGATGATTTAGTCATATTTAACAAGGAATATTATTTAAATAAGATTTAAATAATTATTCCTAGAAAATAAGAAGATAAATAAGGATTTATCTAATTAATTTCCTTTTTTTGAGTTAAATATGACCAAGAATAATAATTAAATTAATGTTTAATTAATTATCCCATGAGGAAAACGAAAAAAATATAGATTTGTTTGATATTTCCCCTTGGGATTTCCTGTTTAGACCATAAACAACCTAATAAATGTGTTTTATTAAGTTATTTTACATAGTGAAAGAAATCTTACTTAGGGTAAAATTGGTCTTACATGGTGTACTTGGGTCCATCTAATGATAATAGGTTAGATGACAAAAAAATGGTGTAACAGATTTCCCCCCAGCGTGCGAGTGTTAGGAGCAAATCATATGACCAAAGTATGTTGTAAGAAATCAATCACTAGACATCAAAAGGGAAGTCAGAGAGAGAAATGTAAGGTAGCCTAATGTGCTGAAGAACTAGACCCTGAGGAGACGAGACTTACAGGTGCAACAAGTCTCTTTTTATGAGAGGTTACTTGTGCTAAAGGCAACGGGGGAGGCATACCTATGCCCTATGAGACAAAGTACAAAAGAATAGTGTGTCCAGTAAACAAGGGACCAAACTGTAAAGTACATGTTGGCATAAACATGAGCTAGATAAAAGATATAATGATGAATCCCACATACATGTTGTGCCTAGGATAATAGCCAGGACTTATACAATAATATCTTAGTACATGAGATAAAAATACAACCCAAATTTCCCCTATCAACGTGGAAGGGCTCGCAAAATCTGACTGGTACATGAAAATAAAATAGGTGTTGTAAGCGGCTAAGGCCGACATCATCAAATATATGGGGCTGCATCGAAGGCTCCGATGAAGAGGTCATCCGGGCATGTGGGGGGCTACCTACAGGGCCACCCCCTGATGAGTTTTGGGACATCTCACACACACCCAGGAATCACCGATATCAGCTGCTGCGTAACAGAACCATCAATTATATGGATTTCGATCATGCTGAAAGGAGATGGAGCTGAGAAACAATCAAGTCAAATGGAAAGAAGGAGTCCCTTTACCTGATCTGGGGCACCGAACAAGAGTGGAAGCTAGAACCAAGGTACACAGCCCTCTAGGCATGTCTTCTAGAAAGAATGAGCTGAGGTCGACAGAAGGGGGTCCACCATAGGTGAGGCAATAAGGGATCCTCAACTATGGCACGAGAGAAAAGAGTAGAGCGACTGACAGACTGACACCAATGATGATGATGAATTGGGGGATACTAAGTAGCGGATGGATGACTTCCCTTGTTAGAGCAGAAAGGGCATGGATGACGTGACAGTGACTGACACAATATAATGAGGGATGGAGGTAGTAGGACTGAAGGCCATAATCTGTGACACGAGAGAGGGACCAAGCAATGAAGGATGGAGAACTATAACGGGATGCAAAGGGACTCGGGATAGAGTCTATGAATGTGATGATGACTCAACTCAGATGCTCTAAACAAGGGCGAATCGATGGGGCTGCCACAGAGTAAAGGTCCAATGGAGGACCATAAAAAACATGAGTATAAGAGGGTATCTCATGACAAAAATCATCACGAACAAGGAAAAACAAGGAGGAAAATTGGTGCCCCCAGTACAAGTGTTGTAAGGGAGGAAATTCGATTTGGAGGAGAGGTGAAGAGACCCTTTGTGGACAAAATGTGTCAGGTTGAAGTATCAAATCAGGAAAAGCAAACTGATGCTGGCTATCTTAAAGAAAATAAAAGATCATTTCAGGAGGGAAATGCTAAGGGTAATATTTCTTAAGATAGAGTGCATTACAAGGATTAGGAAGGGGGTGGCCTTCAAAGTCCTCTAAGAGGTATGCCGCCTTACCCAGGTCCTTACTGATAATGTAATGGTCTAGCCACAATGAGTCAAACTTCCCATGACCGAGGAAATCATGGGCCTAGTCATATACTAGAACAAGATCACCTTCGTGAAAAGTACGAGGATGGATTTTGCGGTCATACTGAGATTCAGTGCATTTCTTAGCCGCTTCAAGGGTTTGTAATGCAACACGATGGTCTTTGGAGGCGCACTCAAGCATGATAAGTCGTTGTTCTAGAGGTTGGGTATCAAGGAGAAGTTCAACGGCCATATGAAGGGAGGGGATTTCACACTCGAATGGTAAGAATGCCTCCTCTCCTTAAACGAGGTGGAAAGGAGTAAACCCGGTGGCGGTTTTAACAGAATTTATATAGGCCCATAAATCAAGGAAGAGCATGAGATGCCAGTTGGTTTGGTTCTTATTTACCGTCTGTTGAAGCATCTTTTTAAGGATTTTATTGACAACTTCAACTTGGCCATTACCTTGAGGGTAATAGGAGGAGGAATATTGATTCTCAAAACCCAACAGTGAGGATAGGTCACCCTATATCTCATCTTCAAAATGTTAGCCATGGTAAGAGACCAATTGTTTTAGAACCTCGAATCGAGCGATAACGTGTTTAAAGAAAAAGAGGGTTGTGGTAGTTGTCTTGTTGTTAAATGTTGGCATAGCCTCAGCCCATGTTGTGAAATAGTCAACTACCATAATGATATACTTATGATTACCAGTGGATGGAGGTTGACACTCCATAAATTCGATGGACCATTTACAGAAGGGACCGGCTGTGATGATAGGATGGAGGGGAGCTGGAGGAGCTTGCGCCTTAGGGGAAAAATGTTGGTAATTGGAACAGTGTTTGACTACTTCAATGCAATCACTGAAGAGAGAAGGCCAAAAATACCTAGCACGCATGAATTTCTAGGCAATAGCAAGACCAGAGAGGTGTCCACCACAAGCACCGCTATGACAGTAATTGAGGACTTGCTGGGCTTCAGCGTGTGTGAGATAATGACAAAGGACAGTATCTACACCGCGACGATAGAGGTCGTCACCGATAAGAAGGTAGAGGGGAGCTTGGTGTCGGATACGTCATCAAGCATCATGATCAAGATGAAGGGAAAACTTTTGGGTGTGCAAGTAAGTAAGGATATCACCGTACCAAGGATCTTCCGTGGTAATGGCGAATAAGTGTTCATCGGGAAGAGCATCATTAACCAGAGGATCTTGAGTACTGGTAGGTAATTCATAAATGAGTTCAGCGAGGGATAAACCTTTCTTACTTTTTGGTGTGACAGATTCGAGGTCGAATTCTTGAGGATAACGACCCAACGTGAATACTTCCCACTGAGGATGCGGTGGTTCGATAGGAAAGACATGGGGTTGGAATTATTCACAACCTTGGTGGAACACATGAGGATGTAATGACGAAGTTTTTGGACCGAGAACATGACAGCCAATGCTAATTTTTCTTCATGTGAGTAGGAGACAGGAGGACCTACGAGGTTCTTACTGACATAATAGATCACATGCTCAAAACCATTGTCATCTTCCCGGATAAGGACACCAGCGACCGAATAGGTAGAGGCAGAGATGTGCAGGATGAAGTCCCTATCAAAGTCAGGAGGACGGATCTAGGAAGTTGATGTGAGAGCATGCTTGAGGGCATAAAAAGACTCATGATCATATGTATCCCTCACAAATGGGATGTTAGATCGGAGAAGTCTAAGGAACCCATGTGTGGCGGTGGCATAGTCAGGAACGAACCGGCGAAGAAAATTAGCTTTACCTTGGAGACTTTGGAGCTGGCGTAAGGTACAAGGAATAGGAAGTTCAAGAATGACTTGAACTTTCAAAGGGTCAAGAGTTATACCATATTTAGATACGATGAAGCCTAGAAGACAGCCGGCGGGAACACAGAAGACGCACTTCAATGGGTTAAGGCAGATATTATACTTGCGACATGGGAGGAAGATGGTACGCAGATCGTGGAGGTGTTGTGCCCGATGTTCAGAATGCACGGTGAGGTCGTCTAAATAGGAAAGGATAATATGAGCTAAGTAATGGAAAAAATAAGACATGGCTTGTTGGAAAGTGTCATCGGCATTTTTAAGGCCGAACGACATGACCCGATATGCGAAAGTTCCCCACAGACTAATGAACGCAGTTTTAAGTTGATCAGCACGACGAATAAAATAGAACTTCATGCCCCGCACACTCATTAATGATTTGGTCAATAAATTTTGTGGGGAAGTTGTCTTTGGGACAAGCTTTGCTCAAGTCGCGAAAGTCATTGCAAACATGGATGGTGCCTTGTTTTTTGAGGATGAGAATTGGGTTTGATACCAAAGTGGTGTATTCAATGGGATAAATGAAACCAACCTGCTTGAGCTTATCAATTTCGGCTTTCATAGCTTCATGTCTAGAAGGATTAATTGGTCTCAACTTTTGACGGACGGGATTAGCATCAGGCCATATGTCGATATGGTGTTCGACGATGGCGGGATCGATTCTGGGCATTTCTAAGTAGGACCAGGCAAAAAAATCACAGAATTCTTTGAAGGGCTTGGTGTAGGCTTCAATTTTTTCTGGGGTGCATTGGGCACCTAAGGTGATATATTCTTCGATTCCTGGTTTGACAGAAATGTCAATTTTTATGGTAGGAGAGATATTGGCCATGTTTCCTTCTTCGAAAGCATCTGGTGTAGGGATGGGGTTTTTAAACCAATCAACTCTATCAGGAAGGAATTCTTTAGATTATACAACATATTGGTCATGGGACCTCTGGGGGAGGAAGTACGCACGATGGTGCATATCATCCCACGGAAATGCAAGGATGGTCATAGCTTCTATAATGTCTTCATCTGACTGGAAGATAGGAAGAGGGGAGGGAGGAGGTTCCCCTGATGGGGTAGTAAAACTAGACTCATCATTATGGGGTGAAAGGCTTACATGCACAATGTCATGGGGGGTGACAAGAGAGTAAGCAGATGGAAGGTTTACTGATGTTGAGCCCAGGGTGATCGCAGGAAGGAGGTCAGGCGAATCAGCGGGGGAAGTCACCAAGGGGACTGTCTCTAAAGATCTCAAGGATGATGAGAGGTAAAAAATGGTGGCTGAAGATTCTGTCATCTCAATATTTGGAGGGGGAATGTTAATGGGAGTAGACAGATCTTGTGGTTCTACGGAAGGGGAACTCATGAACATGTGAGAAGGCATCGTGTCAGGCTTGGTCTTGAATTGGCGGTATGTGTCTAAAGAGGAATGGTACTCGTCAAGGCGGGGAAAGAGGTGGGTGTAATGACCACGGAAATCATACAAAGATCAAGGGTGATTTGTGCGCAAGGTTTTAAGTTTCAGGATTGAATCAATTATTGTGACATAGACCTCACGGATATAAGATTCTTGAAACGTCTTATTGACTATGGTCTTGAGATGCGGCAATTCAGGACACATATGGGTGGCGGGACCGACAACATCGCATAAGGAACACTGTATAGAATGCTTTGGTGGTCGAGGAGTGGCAGGGTTTGTCGGGGCAACCTTGTCCTTAGGTGCTTTGGTGTGAGCTTTGCCCCCTTTCCTAGATACGGTCGCAACAAGAGATGGTGCCTGTTGAGGTGTGGGAAGCACTCTGGTATCGTGAGAAGTGATGGGGACCGGTTGAATTGGGGTCAAAGCAATGTAAGGCTTGGGATGATCAGGTGGGGTGGCAGCTGGGGGATCAAGGTACCAGACGGGAATCCCCAGGGTTAGGTTAGGAAGGGATAGGGTAGCCATGAAAGCTACCAAGTACATGCCAGGAGGTGGGGTGAATAACGGTATCTGCCCGAAAGGGTAATGGCCAGGCGGAACGGTTCCGAGGTGGCTAAGGCCTGGAGGAAGTGATATAGTAGGGTAAATAGGCATATGAGTATAATTTAGAGGCAAAGGGTCAGAAGGAAGAGGTCCAGAAGGCAGACATGAAGTGCTAGGAGCATGCGGCAGAGGGTGAGGTGGCTGACTATCTAAAGCTGGCTATGTGAAAGTAGTCAGAGACAATTGCGTCATCCAAACATTTGATAAGTTGGGATCAGAGATAGGTGGAGGAGGGAGACCAGGTAAGGTTCCAAGCAAAGAGGAGTCTTTGTAGACGCCAGGAGAGACACTGGTCAAAGAATTGACGGTTTGCTTATTGGCTACAGAAGAGATGGTCGACTCAGGGGAGGTCTGAGATTTTGGCTCATGATACGTCAACTGTTCGATGGTGACTATATTTATATTATGAGGGAAAAACATCTTGCGGTGGACCATGGATGGGACAATAGACATGGCATAGGTGTAGCTACGCCCCAAAAGAATATTATAATCAAGAGGGGCATCGATGACTTCTACGTCAATGCAAACAGTATTGCCCGCAAGAGTGATAGGAAAATTACGGAATAGGCCAATGGGATGGGAGGCATGGCCATCCCATGCATGAAGGGTGATCGTGGAAGGGGCTAATTCAAGAGATCTGAGTTGTTTCCAAACCGAAACCGACATCACACAGGTGGATGCCCCTGATCAATGATACACCAAGAAACGTTAGCGTTATGGATTTTGACTGGGATTTGGAAAGCTATGGAAGCAAGAAGGGGAGGATGTTTTGATTGAAGGGCGCTGAAAATAATAAATTGGTGATCAGCAGGATATACAACGCCCATGGCAGATAGTATATCCTTCTTTTGAGAAGGACATGACTGGAGGAGTTTCAGTGTTGAAATGGCAGTAGGAGACTGCACAAATCATATACTATGCTATATGAATGAGCAGCTCAACCAGAAGCAGCATTTCGGTGTAATGGTCCCTTAGGAATCTTGGTATGAACCTCAACTTTGGGCTGAGGGATATGCAAGGTACCATTGGATGTCGAAAGAGGCTCTTTAGAACCTGAAGAAGATGACTCGGGGACAGACGAGGCGGGAGGCTAGGGGTACTAATGAGACTAAGTTTGAAGGTTAAGGTCGACGGTTAGGGGTTGATCAGAGTTCATCCTGAGAATCTAGTAATCAGAGGAACTAGAAGGTGAAGGTTGAGTGGTCCCATGTCCATTAGGTGGTTGGGTAGCGACGAATCCTTGCTGGGGGACAAGATTGGTAAACACATCCGGTTGAGTAGAGGCCACAATGGGGGTATCAGTAGGGGAGGCATGTTGTCCGCGCAATGTGGCTTGAGACTCCCACATATGCCGCATCTGTGGTAAAAGGGGACAATCGTGAGTGTAATGACCATAACCATAGCAACATGAGCAACACTTATTTGTATGAAGAGGCCTATCCGGCTTGGGCTGAGTGCCCTGCTATTAGTTAGCAGTGTTAGAGTCAATAATTTGAGGATTGGGTCCACGATTACCAGGGGTGGATTGATTTCAATTGCCTTTCCTCTTTCTTTGAGAAGAAGGAGGATTAGTCGCACCATGCTATAAAAATATTTTCCCTGGAGGTAGTGGTAGTTGCTGTTGCAGGGGTGGAGAAGGCAAGGGAGGTAGAGGTGAAAATGCTGGAGGAGCTGGGGCAGTAGGCTGTGGATAAGGATAATGGTGAGGTTGGGTAACATTGAGGTAGGCAGGAGGTTGGGAAAAAGGAGGAGGCATGTCGTATCCTGGGTATATGCTACTTGGAGGGGGAAAAGTGCTGGAGATGTTGGCCCCTCCTGGAGGGAAGCCGTAGCCCATAGGAAGTTGAGTGGACAGATGAGAAAGAGCTCCAATGATACCGTCGGCTGAATGAGATGCCCCTAGGGCATTAGCACCACCGAGTCTGGGGAGGTCAGGAAGGATGGTATAAACATAACCAGACTGAGCATAGATCAGGTCATATTTCAAGGCTATTTGGAGGGTGGCTTCTTCAGTTTGAGGAAACTGTGAGGCGACATCTTTTCTGATGGTGGGTAAGAGAGATCTAAGGAACCAGTCCATATAGACACGGTCTTTGAAGGTAGGAGCTCGACACAATCTCTTTCTTTGCTGCCATTCTTGGACATGATCGGAAAGGCGGGTCGCAAACGATTGAAGGAAAGAGGTCAAGAGTTCGGTACCAGTGTCGTATCGAAGAGGGATCTGGAAATAAGATAAGAAGGCTCAGGCAATGGTCACAAATGTTGTATGGGAAGAAGCGGTCTGATCAACATACCACTTAGAAGCTTCGCCAGTAAGCGTGCGTTGGAACAATCTAAGACGGATAGAATTTTCCGTAATGGAATTGGATGAACACCACATGTGGAAAGATCGGATATGGTTAGAGGGATCTTCCCCAGCAAGGCCTTCGAACTTAGGAATGTCAAGGGGGAGCTTGGTTGGCATAGCAAGCCAACCAAAATTGTGGTGGATAGGATCATTGATCAACTGATTGAAATCGGGGAGACTGAGACCTGCCATATAGGGGAGCAAAGGGACAACCAAGGTAGTTCTCGTGGTACTTCCGCTTGTAACATTCCCAGCATTAGGGTTGGGGTTGCCGCTAGCATTAGGCCCTGGACTATACATGGTGAAGGTAACAGGGGAAGAACCAGAAGTAGGGGGAGAACCCAAAGAATCAGAATAGGAGTCGAAGTGCAGACTCGGGGGAGGACTAACTTGACGATGGTTGGAAGGAGCCGGAAACAGAGGGTGAAGGCCAAGAAGTCTCCAGGATATACGCCTTTGGGGCACAATGATGACAGCACAAAGGGAAGAATAATGACCAACAAGGGCAGGGAGGTGCAGAATCAAGTGATTACAATGGAGAAATAGGGGCTGAGAGGTGCAATGTCAATTGATTTTATCTTCTTTTCCTATCAGTGTTAACCAGGCTCTTCTTCGCTTAGGGTCAGTGTGTGGCGTGTGTTGATTTTAATTTCTAAACCTAGACATTTTGAGAGAAAAAGAAAAAGTGTGTTGCGTAACTGAAAATAAATCTACAGAGAATAATATATAATGCTGAAATAACAGAAAATTAAAATCTACCAATGCATCAATCTAACCCAAGGAGGCAGGTCTCTCAAAAACTAGTCTAATAGAGGGAAAAAATCTAATCAAAACACACTTAAAAAAAGCCAATAGAGCTAAGGTCAGGAGGGATAGGGATGTAAAGGATAAATTCACTAGAAAGAGGTGCAGCAAACAATAAAGAGGAAGAGGCAAGGTTGTTGTAAAAGAGGAGGGAAACAGCTAAAGACAGTAGGGGAAAGGAGGTGACCCTAAAGGAAAACCCAAACAAAACTAGATGAGGTGATTTGAAAGGAAAAATAGCTGATCTAAAAGTGATCTGAAGAGGAGGTATCAGATCTAGGAAAAATATGGCTAAAACTCTGAAAATTTAGACACCTGGAATAGCTAAACACTCTTCCACAAAAAGTGGAGGGTACTAAAGCCCTAGGGGGCTAGGTTCCCACTTAATTGAGCAAAAAAAAACAGAAATAGGTCTAAATGGGCAGAGAAAGAGGCTAGAAAACCCTGACAGAAGCTTCAGACAAACCTAGAAAAAGTTTAGAAAATTTGCAGAAAAAAGTGCAGGTCGTAGGTTCTAACCTGTTTTCTAGCCAGGTCGCAGATTTGGGGCTGAAAAGTGCGTCCTGCAGGCCAAGGCACAGGTTCTGGGCCAAAAAGTGTGACTTGCAGCTCTGGGTGTCTCGGTGGCAAATTTCAGAAAAAGTTGTTGTCTAAGTTGCCGCTGATGTCTGTTACCTTCGTAATAGGGCCAAAACACACACGAAAGTTAGAAATTTTAATGTTTGAGGGTTGTATAGGGGGAAAATAGCATAAAAATAGGAAAAACAAAAATCTAAAGAGAAACCCTAGGGTTTGAAGCAGCTGGATATGCAGGAAGATGAAAAATGATAGCGGTCGTAATCGAAAACCTGTGTGGAGTCACCAGTTGTTAGTATGAATATTTGTCGAAGTGTACGAAAAAATACCACTTTAGCTACGCATAACTTATAGCCCTAACATCAAATATGACTACCAATATCTTCAGATCTGCAGTTAGTTGATCAAGACAAATGCTGCAAAATTCCAGATCTATGCATAAAAAGACATTAAGCAGTGAAAATAAGGTTTTGCTCCATGCATCCAATAGACAAGACAAGAATAATATTTTTGAAAGAATTTTATATTAAGGGAACCTAGGAGGAAAACAAGAAAGGTGTTTCCAATTCTCCTCAATGGGATGGGTTCTTGAAAGTCCTCAGCACTTCATATCTAGAATTTCTCTCTCTTGTGGGTGTAGAAAACCTAGACAAACATAGAACTCAAAGGGAGCTCACAAAGTAAATAATGGAAAATTTGACAATGATAATGGCTCAAAGTCAGACCAAGAGCATAGATCCAGAGTGATCTAATAGGCAGCAAAAGGTGAAGAATGGTAGGAAAAACCCTTCTATTTATAACAAAATATTGGGTCATTCTAGATCTTGGTGCATGATTAAAATAATATTAACCAAATCTAGATCCACCTTTTATGGAATATTTTATTATATTTGTTGGAATATTTATATTTTATTATATTTTATTATATTTTATCCTTGGAATATTTATTTATCATTTTAAGGAAGTGGTTGAATGATAATTAAATAAATAATGGTTTATTTAATTATTTATAAATGATTTAGTCCTATTTAACAAGGAATATTATTTAAATAAGATTTAAATAATTATTCCTAGAAAATAAGAAGATAAATAAGGATTTATCTAATTAATTTCTTTGTTTTGGGTTAAATATGACTAGGAATAATAATTAAATTACTATTTAATTAATAATTCCATGAGGGAAACCAAACAAATATAGATTTGTTTAATATTTCTCCTTGGGGTTTCCTGTTTAGACCCTAAACAACCTAATAAATGTGTTTTATTAAGTTATTTTACATAGTGAAAGCAATTTTACTTAGGGTAAAATTGGTCCTACATGGTGTACTTTGGTCCATCTAATGATAATAGGTTAGATGACCAAAAAATGGTGTAACAGGCCAAAACTATGATATAGCCGTGTGAGTCAGAGGTAAGAATGCCCATTACGTTTTATATTGAGAAACATGTATGGATTGCATGGATATAAAAGAATTCATTTTCTTGTAACGAAGTTCATATAAATAAATAAAAATATATCATATAGCTTTTTCTGGAAAATTTATGGCAAAATAATAAATAAGAATAATAATTATTTTTCCCATTTTTCTTCAGATGGTTTATATATATGAAAGAAAAGGGTATTTAATTAATTTATTAGGATGTCACTGAAACAAATTCACTATTGATTATTTACCTGACTTATTTTCAAATTTATTCTCATATCAAGATAAAATAAATATATGAGAAAATATTTCACAATAAGATATAATAAGTTGGGATTTCCCTTTTTAAAGGTGAAATGTGTAATTGTGGTTAAAGATAATATCTTATGGAATTACCTTCTAAAAATCCTACACATAAATAACATAATTCATAGGATTTTATTTGGAAAGAATATCTTTATGTTGTGTGTGAAAGATAAGTCTATTGTGCTAATTCCTCTACAAGAGTTAAATAACATAACTCATAGGATTTTCTTTGGAAATAATATATTTATCTTGTGTGTGAAAGATAAGTCCATTGTGCTAATTACTTTGCAAGAGTTTGTAAAATTTACATGTTCTGGTGGGTAAAAGAACAAGTTATTTTTGTGTTGTATATTGGGTATTTTGACTTAATTGCATGGTTTACTGTATAAAAGGTTAACTTTGTTATTATTTTAAAAAAAAATGTATTCCTAGTTCTTATGCACAAAATAAGGGTTAATTATGGTACATTCTTGAAAAGGGTAACCTTTTGAGAACATTGCATGTCTAGTTCTTGCCTTAGGTATATAAAAGGTTAAGCTAACCTTGTTATGGTTTCCTAGTTTTGTGCATAAAAGATGGTTATCTATGACAATTTCTTGAAAGGGAAGCATGAGGAACTATATAAAGAAACTATGTTATATTAAATTCCTTTTGAAAAAGAATCATGTATATGTTTACATGAAAATAATAGTTAATGATGTGTAATTCCAAGAAGGGAATTTGTGTTACATACATTAAAGAAGAGTTATTGTGATAAGCTCTTGCATGCATAAATAATAGTCATTGTTTTAGACATTTATGTTCTGCACATGGATAGAAGACCTAATTGACCTATATTTATTTTGAAAAATTATATATTCTTAATTTATTTTGTTTCTTTCGGAATAAGATCATGTTTATGAATGCAAGATTTGTATTATATTTCGTTGGAAATAATATACAGTTGTATGTGGGAAATGATAGCCTACATTGGAAAATATTCTTTGAGAAAGAAGATGAATTAAAAGCACAAAAAACATAGTAATGTGTTGGTTTCCTTGAAATATATATATATATATATGGCTAATGTTGGTATAACCTTTGGAAAATAAGGCATGTATTTTTTTTCTTTATTGCATTAGTTTTATGGAAAAGAAACTATGTTTTTGCATGCCTATTATTCTATGTTTCCTCAAAAAGGAAACATAAGAAACTAAGTTTTTTCATCCCTATTATTCTATATTTCCTTAA
Source organism: Pinus albicaulis (assembly GCA_034641835.2). NCBI lineage: Eukaryota > Viridiplantae > Streptophyta > Pinopsida > Pinales > Pinaceae > Pinus > Pinus albicaulis. The sequence goes on along the minus strand of JAXQQM020073106.1, from coordinate 556,223 downwards.
AAAGGAAACATGTGTTTGCATGCTCTATTGTGTTAAGTATTCTCTTGGGAAATTATTTTGGAAAATATATGCATTGCATGCATAGGAACAACATTAATTGTGTTATATTTCTTATATTTGAATGCACCAAAAGTAATAGCTGAAGGGTTGGTTCTTTTGTTAATGTTTAAGTAACTCGAATGCACATTGTGTCATTTTCCATTAAAGGAATTCCTGGACAATTGTGATATTGTATTCCCATCTCATGTATGCACATGAATAAGTGTTAAAGGATCAGTTAAATTTTGATTAATGATCGATTTAGGCTTGATCTAATAATGTTATAAAAGCTTGTTGATGACATCAATGACAGGAAACGATGGTGACATATGAAAATGATAGATCATGTTTAACATGGTTGTAGGTAAATAATTCATGGTCCATGCAGGTGAACATTCAATATAATGATTAGTGAGGAATATTTAATAGTGATTTGGATAGTTACCCGTGGGTAATTTGCATAAATTTTTTTTAACTCCTTCCATTTCCATGTGAGGTTATTAGGGTATGTTGCAAGTGGTATCAAAGTTAAAGGTTGCAGCACTGGCGCCTTTCGGATTTGTTAAGAAAAAATAAAATTGAGGTATGATACTAATGGAAATCAGTTAAGGTATGATTCTAGCAATCTACATATTGATTGATATATGTAGTAGTCTACTTTTGACATGAGATGTGTCATTCATGTTTATAACTACATTGAAGAGTAATAAGTAATAAATGCTGCTGCAAAGCGGTTTTCATAACATTGGAATTTTGTTTAGGATAAAAGACAATAAAACCTTTGTTGTACTTATGAACAACCTAAGTACTTACTGGTGAAAGTGAGAGATGACTATTAACATTTGGATATATGACATATTACTCATACATTTAATGAACATAACTAAAGTTACCATACACTACTTGAAAAAGATGAATGTGTACAATGATGGTGTGTGAAACTAATGCATGAATGAAAAATATGGGGAAATTCCATGAAGATGATGATAGAGTGTTTTAAAATGAAGTTGAATGAACCCTTTTAGCTGTTAAAAATACACAATGAGTCGATTAGTGATACTTCACTATAATGGATAGTTTTTGAATGAGTCATGTCATGGCTGCATGAAGATTATTAATAACATTGATTAGTGATGCATGACTAAGCAATAAAACTTATATGAATGAATTGATTTTGATTAAAGCTTATTGAAAGTTGTGAACAAGCGATTATGGTAATTACTTCATGTGCCAATGTGTTGATAATAAAACACTGTGGGAATTGGAAATGTTTGCACACTTAACCTAATCGGAAGATAATTATTATTTAAGAAATTCATTTTTATAACTAGCATTGTTGATGATATTAAGAATGGGTAGTTTAAGGGAAATAATAAAACCTATGAAAGTAAAGCATTGCAATGCGAATTGCAACCGTAAATGTTAAAGTATAATGTTATAATGTGCATGATTGTGTTATTTGGGAAATAATAACGTATAACACATGTATGTTATTCATGTTCCCTGTTAATCTATATATCATTCGACCAATGTTGAGGGCCAAGTATGATGTATGATGTACATAAAGTTTTGTTTTCTTTAGGTATAACGTGAATATAGTTCATTATGTAATTTACTATGGGAAATAACGCTAAAAGAGAAATTTAACATGCCAGACAGTTGTGAATAATTGTAAAAGGCTAAAAGGCCTTGGGTTGATGGTGGTTGCATGCCCTGAGGGGTTGATGGTGCTTACCTGCCTGGATTTTCTCTCCCTACATATAGATGATCTTAGTAAGGGAAAAGAGTTGGCCATGATGGTGAAGAGGGAAAAACCTGAGGCAAATCTATTGATTTTGGAGCCTGTTGGAGGTGGCCCAAAATTCGTCATAGACGAGACACTGTCAGAGGAATAGGCATGATGCTACCAAGAGGAATCCTATATTATACCTTGTGTGGTCATTGGAATTCTTGAGCCAGTTTTCCAGTGGAATTCCAGACTGGCCATGGTATGGTCTCTGTAAAAAAAACTGCATGAATGTGAAAATTACTCGATTTGGTTGTGGAAACCAGTTCCCATGGGTTGGGAGGAGATTTTTTTTTATCATTGTGATTCTCATAGAAGAAAAATTTAAATAATCAGTTATTTACTATATTAAAATGAATTTTTTATATGATTGTATAAAGTAATTACAGAAAGTATAGGTTACTTTTATTGTATTACTAATCTTTTGAATGTCTTAGCACGGGCTAGGACAATATGCACTTGGTGTATTGATTTCCCATTTGTAAGATTATAGATCTAGGTGCTCTTTGAGTACTTTTTGAAGTACTTTTTGGATGTCTTTAGCAGGAGAAAAGACAATATGCATGCGGTACAATTAGTTATAATTTTGATGACTACAGTATCGGTGCTCTCTAAGTACTTGTAGAAGTACTGTGATTAAAAATTCACTTGACGTTGCGTAAATAATTGATAGCTAAATGTATTTCATCTCACTGAAAATTTAGTCACTAATTTTATTGTTATGGATTTGTTGATCATAGATTCAATGGTGCTTCTTGTTGGGTTGTTAAACCATTGGAGCACTTGTGTAAAAGTGACCGTGAATTCCAAGAGTAATTGGTAAGTAATGGTAAGTTGGTATAGAGATTTTTTTTTTTCTATAAAATTGAATAATGGATAGGTGATGGAAAGAATAAGTTTCTTACTTTCCAGCTGTAAATACTTATGGCTATTGATCAAACTTTGTTGTTTTTGCTAATGATCATTTTCCTAGAAATAAAATTCCTCATTTTGAAGGGAAAGAGTCCCTTTTTCGTTGTTTCGAGATGCAAGCCATGAGAAAAGAAATAATGATGGACACCCAGGATGGTGTTATCTTTAAGAGGGGGAGTATGTAACACCCTTGCAAACCATTGGTATTTACGATTTTTACATAACTATTTTTATTTAATTAGCATGTTTAATATTTAACCATAAAAGTTGCAATCAAGAATTCATTAGGGTTTTGATTTAGTTAGAAACTACCCTATGATCTCTTTCAAGAAAATGGTTACACGTATTCCATTACAAATTCAAACCATTATTTTCTGCATTCACTCTGCGTAGAGGAGAAAAAAAAGGTTAATCGTATTATCATAAGAGAAAAGAGGGAAACAACCTTGATTCTTGGAAAATGATGGTTGAAAAGGAAAGACGAGAATGTCCATTAAAGGAAAAATGCTGGTTGAAAAGGAAAAGGACGAGAGTTTCCATTAAAGTAAAAGAGTATGAATTTTTTCTCTGAGGCACAGATCCCAGATCATGGCCACCACCAACAGTAAGCCATCCTTCAATCCATGGTAATATAACTCAATAATTGATAGAGAAATGTGGTTGTTGATACAACTATGATACAACTATGGGAGTTGCTAAGCAGTTTTATGACATAATAGAAGTTCTTATTAAGAGCGTTAGTCAGAGGTTTTATGGCATGGTCATAAAAGAATTCATTTTCTTGGAAATAAGTGCATATAAATAAATAAAAATATATCATATAGCTTTTTATGGAAATATTATGGGAAAATAGTAAAGAATAATAATTATGTTTGCCATTTTTCTTAGGATGGGTTATATAATAAAAAAAAAAAAGGTATTTAATTAGTTTATTGGGATGTGACTGAAACAAATTCAATATTGATTATTTACCTAACTTAGTTTCCAATTTATTCTCATATCAAGATGAAATAAATATATGAGAAAATACTTCATGGGAAGATATAATAAGTTGATATTTCCCTTTTTAAGGTGAAATGTGTAATTTTGGTTAAAGATAATATCTTATGGAATTAGCTTCTAAAAATTATACACATAAATAACATAAGTCATAGAATTTTCTTTGGAAAGAATATCTTTATCTTGTGTATGAAAGATAATTCCATTTTGTTAATTCCTTTACAAGGTTTTGCAAAAGTTACATGTTTTGGTGGGTAAAAGAACAAGTTAATTTTGTGTTGTATATTGGGTATTTTGACTTAATTGCATAGTTTACTGTATAAAAGGTTAACTTTGTTATTATTTAAAAAAAAGGTCTTCCTAGTTCCTATGCACAAAATAATGGTTAATTATGGTACTTTCTTGAAAAGGGTAACCTGTATAAAAGGTTAACTGTTTTATTATTTTAAAAAATGTCTTCCTAGTTCTTATGTGAAAAATAATGGTTAATTATGGTACTTTATTGAAAAGGGTAACCTCTTGCAAAGATTGCATGGATAGTTCTTGACTTAGGTGTATAAAAGGTTAAGTTAACCTTTTTATGGTTTCTATCAAAAAGAGGGTTAAAAGTCCTAAAAGAAAAATCAAAGAACTTTGAAAAAATAAAACACCCCAAAAGAAAAATAAATAAAAAATGAAAGTGTGCAAGTCCAAATGCCACTACTTTTTACTTTTTCCAGATGATTATGGCAGAGTGTCAATAAATGCCATAATCCATGATGAGTTGAATTGCTTAATCTTGACTTGTCATGTTTCAATTTACTTGTTTTAGATAGAGAATAAAGGGTTGTCAGACAGTTTAATCCTGGCAATTCAGTAGATAGGTATAGAGTAAAAAAGAACCCAACAGTTTAATCTGGGTCCTTGGATGAAATAAGTTTAGAATTAGATAGTTTTACTGCTTTCAAAAGAATAAAATGTTGTAAGGTTGCTAGCTCAAATGCACCTGATCAAAATAGAAGAAAAAATGTTAGAAGATATGAATGGGTAGGTAGAAAAAGGCGGGAAATCCATTGTAAATATCTTTCACTAGGCTACAATAACTAATTTCCCCTCCCCATAGCTATTTGACATTCTAGACTATCAGTCAAAGAGGCTCAGCGCATTTCCCTGACTTCTGTTGGAACCGGACCCAAGGCTCAATGACTGACTAGTTGAAGGTGTTAAGTTTCTATATTAATCTCAAAAATCACATCATTTTCCATTCATGCATTCATTACCATGAAAAATCATAAGTAAAGACCCCATTTTTACTTAATGATGCTTAAGACCCATTTGATTAACTCCCTCCACTTTACAAAGCATAAAACCCTCAAAAGACATGATATATTAAGTAAAAGTGAGTGAGTTATGAAAATGAAACTTTACTCTAATTTTCACTTTCCTTAGTTTTATTTATGATTTTTTGAGTATTCATTGTCCCTTTTCATATTAACACCTAACTTATTTTATTAGCTCCCTATAGAAAGTCCTAGTCCTATTAATATAACTCATTTTTATTAATTATCCCAAAAAAACCCCTTATTATAAGCTTTTTATGTCAAAGTTATTATTCACATGTTTAAATTAAATCCCGAAACTATCCCTTTGACATAAAAACTATCCATAATGAAATATCTCGATCCCCTATAGTTTTGGACCTTCAAATAATCTAAAACTATATAATAAAATAAAAATATGAAAAAACAGTTTTCATACGTATCTTGCATGTTTGAAAAACATTATCCCGCTTGTTTCATTATATTCGAAGTATTTTATAAAGGATTTAAGTCTTAAAACCTTTGTAAATACTCTTACCATTTTCCCATCCCTGCACAAGCTTTACCCGAGGTTAAAGTTTGACCTTACCCCTCTTTCTCGTTATATGCACCTTCACAAAAGTCTAAACCTTGGTTAAAAGTTCCTATTAACCCGCCCCATTCACTTTACCCTATAAACCCCTTTTATATATAACTCAGTGCCCTCACATTCATCCATCACCCTCCGATCATCTTTATATTCCTAATCCAACGGTCCACACTCAGCACAATGAACCAGCCTCATGCCCCACCATTCTCCGTTGCGTTAAGCCGTGACTGTTGATCATCTCTATCAAATCAACGGCCCATCTTAAAGACTAGTCCCACGCGCCTGTCCACCGCAACTCCAAAAACTAATCCTGACCGTTCGCATCGTGAAATCAAATCTAACGGTGCCGGTCTCATATCACACGCCGAAATTGATCGATTGAAGTTTGATGAAATTCACGCGATAAAAGTAGTTTCATTAAACCGCCCATTGCTACCTGTCCAAATTCTATTCGATCGCGTTCATATTTGCCAAAACAACTTACCATCTAAAAGTAACGCGATAACCACTGATGGTTTTCGCATTCAAAGCAAATCCACTCTCGCCATTGACTATGACCTGCAATAAATGATACATATTATGACAAATATCTAAGGTTTTACCTTAATTTCTCATCGTTTTATGTATTGTTTACCCTCTCGCCCGTTAAAAATGCGCCCAGACCCTGTGAATGAAATTTAAACCTTTGATAGTCAATTTTTCTCCCTGGAGCGAAATTTTACCACAGTGACTGGATTTAAAAGACTTTGAAGTTTTCCACTCGGTCACAGTATCCAGTTTGAAGCTGATACGACCAAAAAAACCCTTCTCGACCGCCACAATACCTGCAAGAGGTATTTCTCAATATCCCAAGCCTGCAAACTGAATTTTGAACCATCAATAATTAAAACAAGCTTCCAATTAAAAGATCTCACCGAGAGAAATTGCCTGAAAACACCAAAAAACAGGCCAAACCTTGGCCAATTTTTCCTAGAAAGCCCTGTTTTTTACTGTAAACCTTTTTAAAGCCAATTTCCTCAATTTTCACAGTTTAAAGATTAAATTCAAGGATCTGAACAACTAAAACCTCTGAATTACCTTGATAATCCCTATTTTCAATCACACCCATTCAGAAAACCCCTTGTTTTTGTTTTATGCCAGTTTTACATCTTCAGATAAACCTAATTGAGCAAAAAAGCCCAAAAGAAGCTATCCTTAGCCTAAATTGCTCAGTTTCATCTCTGTTAAAGTAAATGACTCCTGCAAACAGTCTAATCTTGCGATAGCTACCCAAAATGCCTAAAAAACAGAGTTAAACCTCCACAGTCAGATCTCATTCCACAAGTCTTTCAAAAGCCTTCAAACACCTCCTTGCAGACCTCTGTTTCATTAACAAATTGTTTGATTTTTGCAGGTTATTATCAGAATATGGATTTGGGCCAACAGCTTCAATACTAGTTGACAAATTGTTTGCTCCAAATTCTCAGATTTTAACTCAATATCTTCATTCAACAAACAGTTTGTATACAAAGAAAGAACAAAATCAAATCAGAGAGAGATCAGAATGATGAAGTTTTCACAGTGAATGGTAAAAGTGAAATCAGAATTCACAATGACAGTAAAAACATAACAGTCAAAGAGTATCAGTGGTTAAAGTGTATCAGGTAAAAGTCAGAGTGAAAGTTAAAACAAAATTACAGAGCAGTCAAAGGTAAACAGTAAAAGTAAATACAGAGACAGTAAATGATAAAAAGAGATGAAAATACTTTCACCAACAATGAAGTTTATCCAAAGTGAAAGTAAAACAGTTAAAAGAACAAAAAGGTGAAAAGATAAAAAAAAGAGCAAGAAGGAACATTTTTTTTGCGCAAATTTCTTGTTTAAGTCATTGTTTTGCAGAAAATATTGTGACCAATCCAAGATGAATTTTGCAAAACTAAGGAGGTTTATGTTCTTAAGAGGTCCATCTACAAAAACCTCTCTCACTTTTCTAACAGCCATTATGGATTGGGAAATATTAAACAATATTGGAGAGCATTGTTTGGAGAAAATTCTTGTTAAGTTATCATGTTACAGAGAAGATTGTAGCCAATAGGAAATACATCTTACAAAACTAAAGGAGGTTTTTGTTCCTAAGGGACCCATCTACAAAAACATATCTCACTTTTTTCCCAGGTGTTACAGAACAAGAGATACATGCGCATCTTTACAGCCTATTTTTCAGACTCTGTAAAACTCTGTTTTACACTTCTTTTTGCAGAGCCTATTGTGCACAGCTGGAGAGGAATTTTAGGAAACTGAAAGAGGTTTATCTCACCCACATATTCATCTACAATAACCTCTTTCACTTTTCACATATCTATTTCGGATTGAGAAATACAAAGGCATCATTGGACCCCAAGTTTGCACAATTGCTGGAGCAGAATGCACAAAGAAAGGAAACAATTAGTGACTTGGATGCCTCATCATCAACTAAGAGTTGGATAAAATTCGAATTCTCCTCTTTATCATCACCTATCCATAAAAAATAGTGCCAAATAGATGCATTAGTTTTGAGTGTCCTTTACTTAAGTTCTATTTATGTAAAACAGTTGGAGATATTTTGTAAACCAATCTTGATTTTTTTTCAAGATATTCTAGTTTAGAATTTGTATAAATACTTCACTCTTTGAAGTATTTTGGTGGAATAAAATTTGTCAAGACTACTATAGACATTTTTGCTGAATACATTGGGAGTTTCTGTGAGTCGATTTGTAAAGCAGCAGACTGGAACTAAGTCAAACAGACATCGTAATTCAGGATTCTTGTGTTGATCAGATAAGTCAAGTATTTTCCTGTTTTCACTATTTATCTTTCTAAGTTCCATACATACATTTACATGTTTTTTGTCTTAAATGATTGACTAGGAAAGTTTATACAGGATTAGTGTCAAAAACTCCCTATTTTTTACTAGTTATTCATTGATATGTTTTCTGCTGATATCTGGACTTAAGAATCCTTAACTGCTCTTAGTCCCTTTTAACCCCTTTCTTTCATCATCTTTTCTGTAACTTAAGGATCTTTCATTGCCATTTTGTTCAGATCTTACCATTTCATCAAAAAACCTATTTCCAAACCCTTTGAAGGTCATCTACCCTGCCCTTAGTACATTTGCTCTTTTGACTGTATTTCCCAGCTCTGCTTGCCCAGAAATTGACTCCATAGCCCAATGGTCTGGTAGATCCCTCTGTGATTTACCTTGAAGTACATTTTATTCCCACCAAACATTCAAACCAAACCAATTGTCCAATTATAACTAGCCTAAAATATTATAACAATATCAAGCTAAATCTTGAGGAGAGATCTCTCTCCAGAATTTAGGAAGGCTAGATCCTGAATTTCAAAAGTAGGTTCTTGGTTACCCCTGGTTTTCTTCAACTATAAATCCTCATCCCACAACCTGAGAATTACTAGGGTGATAACATGGTTTCCAATTTTTGTGCATAAAATATGGTTATCTATCATAATTTCTTGAAACGGAAGCATGAGAAACTACATAAAGAAACTAAGCTAATTTTGAGAAAGATTCATGTATATGTTTACATGAAAAGAATACTTAATGATGTGTAATTCCAAGAAGGGAATTTTTGTTACAAAAATTAAATAAGAGCTATTGTGATAAGCTCTTGCATGCATAAAGAATAGTCATTTTGTTAGAGACTTACGTTCTTTGCATGGATAGAAGATCTAATTGAGCTATATGTATTTTGAAAAATTATATGTGCTTACTTTATTTAGTTGCTTTCGAAATAATATCATGTATATGCATGCAATATTTGTATTATATTTCATTGGAAATAATATACAGTTGTATGTGGAAAATGATAGCCTACATTGGAAAAAGATTCTTTGAGAAAGAAGATGAATTACATGAAAAAAAGCCATAGTAGTTTTCCGGTTTCCTTGGAATATATATATATATATATATGGGTAATGTTGGCATAACCTTTGAAAAATAAGGCATGTATTTTTATTCTTTATTCCATTAGTTTTATGGAAAAGAAACTATGATTTTGCATGCCTATTATGTTAAATTTCCTTGGAAAGGAAACATGTGTTTGCATGCTCTATTGTGTTAATTATTATTTTGGGAAACTATTTTGGAAACTATATGTATTGAATGCATAGGAAAAACATTCATTGTGTTATATTTATTGTATTTTAATGCACCAAAAGCAATATCTTAAGGGCTAGTTCTTTTGTTAATGTTTATGTAACTCGAATCCACATTGTGTTGTTTTCCATTAAAGGAATTCCTGGAGAGTTGCAGAGATTTGTCTTTTACGAATGTGAGCATGTGGGAGAAGTGTCATAATAATGCAGGGATTATTTTGACATGCTTCTTAATTACTTTCTTACACTAAGGTAGTGATGTTAGAAGAAAGCATGTTGTGATATTATATTCACATCTCATGTATGCACATGAATAAGTGTTAAATAATTTCTTAGAGATTGATTATTGATTGATTGAGGATTTATCTAATCATGATATAAAATATTATTTATGACATCAATGACAGGAAATGATGGTGATTTATGAAAAGGATAGATCATGTTTAACATGGTGGCAGATATATAATTCACGGTCCATGCAAATGAGTGTGAGTTATAGGATGGTATGCCGATGGAACTTAGTTTGTTGATGGAACAACCAGGTCACAAAGTTATAAATATTGAATATTGTGGGTGAATGCTATCATAATGATTGTAATGGCTCGAAGTTATATAATTTGTATTTAAATGACATTCCTTATAACATTTTAACACAATGGTTAAGGGATGGACTCCCCTATGAGAAATTGAGTCAGGGGTGAACACTCTCATGAGTGTTTAACAATAAAATTAAACGCTTGTTGGTTTTCACCCTATGGGGTTTCCAGGGTATAGTGGTATTCAATGATGTGATTGATTATTGTGTAAAATTGTTGATGTTGATTCCTTTCTTATTGTGATGTTCATAATGTCAAGTATGTGATGACTACATGAATAATGAAATGAATGCAAGGTTTCATCATATAGTTTTATGTTAATGTACTACAATAGTGGTTGTTAATGGTTAAGAAACTTACTATTCTTATACTAAGGTTACATTATGAACTGGTGAACATTCTATCTAATGATTAGTGAGGAATATTTAATAGTGATTTGGATGGTTACCCATGGGTAATTTTTTAAGAGAAAATTTAACTCCTTGCATTACCATGTGAGGTAAATCCCTACTTCAACTTCAAAGATTAAAATCCTTCACATTTTACCCTCTTATAGATGGACAAGATCAAATATGGAATTCAACTTCAAATATTTCCAAGTCCTTCAATGCTACAACTGAAAAACCTCAAATATTGAACATATTAACCATAATAATACCAAATTTCTCAATACTTTAACTGCATTTCACGTCAGAACATGAAATACTTCATATTTTAGGTGCATTTGATATTATGGTTGAAAATTTTAAGACATTACACATTACATAAAACAAAAACAAGGGGTTTTTAGCTCAAAATCAAGGGCTAAAAAGTTTTGAAGTTTTCCATTAGGTAGAATTATACAAATTAGATTAATTATATAAATTTTTAATATTAAATTTAATATATTTATTTTATGTTTTCATAGAATATAATATTTTTCCAAAAAAATAGTTAAAATTACATTAGACAAAACATTTGATTTACGAAATAAGAAATCAGAAAATGATTTCAATTTTAAAATACATTATGTTGAATTTTTTAATAATTTTTAATAAATAACTTCAATATAATAAATATTTTTCTATTCTCTATTATTAATTTAAGAGATTATGTTAATATAATGATAGATATGATTGTTATATAAGCACTAGGACAAAAAGAAAAAATGATTTAAATCATTAATTATAATTAAGGTCTAATTATGTAAAATTATTTTATGTCTAAATGTTTAAAAATTAATAGAAATAAGGAAAATAATGAAAGGGGAATGGGGAAGAAGATTAATAAAATAAAATCTAAAAACATAAGGTAGGTATCCAATACCTACTAATATTCCAGCCATTGTCTCTATTCAGTTTTACATGCTTTTTTTCAAGATCTAAGGCTTTTCTTAACTTAAGCTCATGAAACTGGTCAATTCTAGTAATAACCTTACCTTCTTCAATACAAATATGAGAGTGAGTTTTTTCTGCATGCTCAAGTAGGGCAAATGACTGATATATTCCATGGTTAATGTTTTGTTAGTCAAACTAGCCATTTTTCCAAAAACTAGTTTGGCCATATCTACAACTATTTATTGGTTCAAAACTCTTTGAGAATGTTATGTCTCATGTGATTTTCACAGAAATATTTCTCGAACATTAATATGGATCATAGAAGCCTGAATTTTTAAGAATTAAATAAATATTGTTTTATTTTTTTATCACTCCCTAGTGTTGATTATAAAAATTTAATTTTAATCGATTAAAAGTATTTATATATATATATATATATATATATATATATATATATATTATCAAAAAAATTGTTGTTATATTTATATTTTTACATCAAACTTTTTTCACTAGATTAAATTTTTTATATTTCTTTCCATCCCAATAAGTTTTTAATAAGTAATGGTTTTATCTTTTATTTAATAAATTTATTTATTTATCTATTTCTAACTATATATAGTAATATATATTTTAATTTTAATTTATTAATATTTTCCTATGTTTTACACATTTAATTCTCGTAAAACCCAACATAGATTCATGTTAATTATGGATCTAAAGTGTCAAGATGCAAATTACTTTTTACTATAAAACTCTAAGAAATGTTTGATTTCTCTCATCACTTGGTAGATCCTTAATTAAAATGGATCTATTTCCTTTGTAAATAATTTTATTTAGATTATATAAATTTTACATCTTAGTATATAAAACTAGTATTTAAACTTATTTTTATCTCATGCCTCGTTGTTTGTGATGAAGATAGCTTAACAAAGTAATTAATTCACTTTAATTGATATTCAATTGTCCTAAAAAAGAGGAATGGGTGTATCGTTTTAAAATAATAATAACAAGGAATCACTTTTGTTGGCAAACTTAGAAGATATTTTATTAGAATAAGATATAGCTTTGATATAAATATGTTCTAAATTATTTTGATTCTTTAAAATAATAAAAAGTAAAATAGATATCATTTATCAATAAGAATTATTTTGAAATAATAAAATTGTAAAATCATTTTTTTATTAATATTATATAGTTTAGTTGTAATAAAGGTATTTGAGAGTAATAACTTGATTTTCACATTAAATATATGAAATTTCGTGAATATTGTTTGGTTGAATTCTTATGATAACAACTAAAAAAATTTGAAAACATAGAGTGTTTAGCTTTCCTTGATGTTTATGAGACATACTAAAGTTTATTCATTAAATCTACTTAAAAATAGTTATGGGAAGAGAAAGCATATTGAAATCAATTATATTATATAATTTGAACTTGCTTATTATATGTTTAAAATTTAGGTTATAGATCTAGTTAATTTGGAAATCATTTATTTTTTATTAAAAAATGTTTTGAACTTTTTATTAAAATCACTCTAAATCCATCTTAAAGATTTACATCTCCAATTTTTTTTTCTTTTTGGCACTTAGATCTAGAATTAAGATGGCTCTCGTTTAATTATTAATAATTAGTTATTACAATTACAATTCTAATTTATTTTTTAACTACGCTATAAAATGTCCCTATTTGAAAACAACTCCTCTTAACTGCCACTTGTACCATTGTGTACCTAAGAATCGACCCTTGCTTTATTTAAATATTTTTGGATATGGCCTTTACTGATAAATACACCTGACTTATGAGCCATTTGGATTGTATATATATTGTTAAGCACAATGAATCTCTTTTTCCTGTAAATGGAAATGAAAAGCCATTTTTGATTTTACAGTAGTCCGAACATAATTACAGTTCTAATTTTTTTGCATGAATTTTCTTCCATTTCTTGGTTTATTCGAAAAGAGAATAGATAAGGATGCTCAACTATCGAATCGTATTTCAGTGTTTCTTTCAAATAAAAGGGCACTACCTTTACTGTAGTTTACTCTCAACTCTTATTTTTTTGTGCTTAAATATCTATATCTCTGTCGATTTTCTTTTATGTAAATTCTGTAAATTTGGTGACTGGACCACCATACAACTCTGTCCATGTATAGCTATTTCTGAGAGGTGACGAGCCATGGATTAGGGTTTCACCCATACCCTCAACTAAAAGTCTATTATGCGTTACTTAAATGTTAATGAAATCCTTTACAATGTTTACAGACGCAATCATTTTACATATACAACTTTACAGTTTATTCTTTTTTTTAGTTTTTAATGCCTTCACAATTTGTAATACTACTATTCAGTATTTCGATATAGCTTTTCCCTAGGAAATACCTCTATTTACTCTTATAAAATTTGTACTATAAAATATTATATTTAAGATTCAAAACCTATTCTTTTCATTACACCTCTACCATACAGTCACCAATGTATATTTTCGAACGTAGCTATTCTTTGCTTACCTCTGCTCTTAACACAGCTACTAAACTTAAAAAAAATACAATATAAAAGTTACACATATTATGAAGGACTCTAGCAAAAACTCTGAGACATATAACAAACTAATTATTAATAAAGTAGAGTCTCATTCTTTCCTTACACATCTCTATCATATGTTACTGTTTTATGTTCCAAACAGATAAACACATGTAAATAACTTAGACAGGATATCAATATTTCTCAAATCACTGAACTTGCACATATACTTATCTGTATTATGCAATTCATAGTTGTGGTCCTCCCAACCTTCAAGAGAGGCGACTATGTCCTCCTCTTGCCCTAGTGCTCCAGTCCTTAAAGGTACGGGTTGACAGTGGATATTTCTGCTGTGACCTCAAAACACCTAGTCCAATCAGTACCAGAAATTGCTAAGTGTTTTCCACTGGTCTGTACCAGATCTGGAAAATCTACACTCTCCCTTAGTCCATGAACAAAACCCCTACTCGTCACTAGGATCGGTCTCTTATTCCCAGAGAATAAGGTAGATGTTTCCAACTATAAAAACCACCTTAGATTTCTTGGAAAACATCTACCATGAGCTTTTATTTTTTTTTATTTTTTTTGTGGACCCACTTTCCATAATTGATTTTTATTATTCGCAATTAATTACTAATGAAAATAAAATTTCAGCAAAACATTAATAGTTCGAGTCTTTTCTTAAAACAAATAATTAAAATGTCTTTTAACTAGTCAACAACTAGTTATCATTAAATGCAGCTGTCACAACTTCCCCCTTGGAAGTAACATCGTACTTGGTGTTTTACTCTAGCTCAGAAAAGAACTCTGGGTAAGCTTCATGCAAAAAGCTTTCATCCTCCCAAGTAGCCTCATCCGGGACGAAGTGCTTCCACTGCACTTTAACCTGGGTGATGAATCGCTTCTGGAGCATAATTTCTCTATAGTCAAGTATGTGTTGTGGCTCAACCAAAATCTCACTGTCCAGCTCTACCTACAAACAGAAAAGTTCCCTATCAAATTTTCATAAAGAAATCATATTCCAAGTTAGGATTTTTAATTCTATCCTACCTGTATATTTTGCCTATGAATTACGTGCTTCAGATCATGCACATAACGCTTCAATAGGGATACATGAAACACATTGTGTACTCAGATGTGATTGGGTAAAGCTAGCCGATAGGCCACAGGTCCTACCCTTTCCAAAATTTGGAAGGGTCCACAGAACCTGGGAGCCAACTTGGCACAAGAGGTCCACCGCAAGGTGCTCCTCTTGGGTTTGATCCTCAAATACACATGATATCCTACTTAGAATTCCCGATGAGTCCTCTTCTTTTCTACATAGATATTTTTCCGATCTTGTGTAGCGTTCAAATTTTGTCTTATCTTCTTTACTTCTAATTCCATTTTAGCAAGCATTTCTGGTCCCAACATTAATTTTGTTTCGGGACTGCTCCAATTTATGGGTGTGTGACATTGCCTCCCATATAGGGCTTCGAAAGGACTCATCTTAAGGGACTTCTGATATCCATTGTTGTAAGAAAATTCAATCAGATGCAAGTAGTCTTCCCATTTGGTTGGTTGTTGCATCAGGGACATGTGCAACATCACTTCCAACACTTGGTTGATTTGCTCTATTTGACCATTTTTCTGGAGATGATAAGTTGTACTGAAGTTTATTTGGGTCGCCAGACCTGTAAACAAAGTCTTCCAAAATTCTGATGTAAACTTATCTTCCCTTTTGAGATAACTGTCTTTGGAATGCCGCGTAGCTGGAATATTTCTCTCATAAAAATATTCGTTATCTGTACAATCTTGTAGTAGACTGCACATGTATAAAATTTGCAGATTTAGTCAATCTGTCAACTACCACCATGTTGGAGTCATTTTTCTTCTTTGATCATGGTAAAACTGTTATGAATTCTAGGGATATAACCTCCCACTTACATTCAGGTAGCGGTATGGGCTGCAACAATCCTGCGGGATTTCGATGTTCCACCTTAACGTGCTGACACTCCAAACATTTATTTAGATATTCAGCAATATATTTATGCATACGAGGCCAAAAACATACTTTTATAATAGTTGTTAACATTTTCTGGTATCCTGGGTGTCCTGCATAGTTACTCCAGTGGTATTCATCCATGATTAACTCTTGAAGTTTTTCCAATTTGGTAGATACAGATTTCCTCTAAAGGTTAGCATTTGTTCTTGGTTAACTCCATAATCATAAGTACTTCCTTGTTTTATGGTTTCTTCCATTTTCTGCCATAGAAATTAATATTCTGAATCTTTCTATGCTTCTTCTTTTACTTGATATAAGAATTTACATTCATGTAACATACCCTAGATAACATAAGAATGTGTAACCTTCCAAATTACCTTTTATATTTCCACATTAACCATTTAAATACCCATCATCATCACTTAGAGAAAAATTTAGTAAAAATCATAGTGAGTTACACAACCATTAATTGTCCTTGTTGTAGCATATTAACTTAAAATTCTTGTTATAACTATGTATCTATCCCATGATCATTTTAATTCAATTAGTACATCACCTAATTGATAATATAAACATCACATCATGAAAGAAATTAACATCATGAAAATGACACAATGAACAATCACATAAATAGACACCGATATACCCTGGAAACCCCGTAGGGTGAAAACCAGCAAACATTTAATTTTATTATTAAACGCTCATGAGGGTTGTCACCCCTCACTCAATAGTTATAAGGGAGTCCATCCCTTGACCATTGTCATAAAAATTACATAGAAAAATAATCTTAAACGAAACATAACTAGCTATAAGCTATTACAATCATCATGATACCATTTACCCACGAATCCTCAATCTCTGTCTTTCTAGTTAGACTGTTTCCTTCAGTGGGTCATCATGCAATTGGAACTAGTAAACCTGCATGGACTAACAACTCTTTATCTTCCGCAATGTTAAACTTGAAAAATCCTTTTCTCAAGTCATCCTTCTTTCATTCCATTGCTGTCATTAGCACACTTGATATCATGATTAGATAAAATAGTAATAAACCAATAATCAATCTCTATTTGTGACACTTCAACAAATATTTCTATGCATGTATAAAACATAACCAAGTTGACATGAAATGTATTCTTTAGCATCATTTCACCTGCACTAGTAACAAATAAATCACTATCAAGCATCATCTTTCTAGCAACCGCTAACAAAATCTTGCACGCACTTTCATATTATTCCCAAAGGAAGGATAACCTACTGTGCTATATAATAATATTGTGCATGAAAATGCGTAACAAGCTTTCAAGATAACTATCCCAACAAGTTATTTCCTTTTTTCCTACTCTTATGTTTTCTTTTCCAAAGGGATTAACACAATAGATTCTATATTTGTGCATATGAATGCATGTTCTTTTCCAAAGACATATTTTCCACACAAGAGCTATTCACATTGCCTATACTTATAACAATGTGAGCTTTATTTCAACCAAGTTAACATACTAGTTATAATTTTGTGCATGTAATAACATAGCCTTTTTATTCTTGCATGTAAAACATATATTTCTTTCCAAAAGAAACTAAATACATATTTCATGGAAAAATAAACAAATTTCTTTTCCCAAGGGTCAAACGTATACCACTTATTCTTCCATGCATTCAAAGGGAAATTTCCCTCTCATCCAAAAGATCTAATCCCAAAACTATACTTTTTCCATGCATCCAAGAATATATATGTTTCTCTAAATAATCTTACATAATAAAGCACGTGATTAGTATTTTTCCTCTCTAACAATCTAATCCAATAATAAATACAAGGATATATTTTTCTCTTCTATTCTTTTTGAAGAGTTCTAACCCAATAATTGCTTCCTTGCATACGATTATATATATTTATTTTCCAAGGAATTTAACACCTTAATTATTATTTTTCCAAAATATAGATAACTCAATAGCTATTATGCATGAAATAGATAATATTTTCTTATCATTTCACATATTAGAGAGATTTGTAGTATTTCCTCCAGAAATAACATGAATAACAAATCCTTCTCAAATAACACAACCAATTGTCTTTTACACAAAGGTTTTATGTGAGCTACCCCTCACATAATTTATTTATATATTTTTACGTGACTCAAACTCCTCATGCATGTAAAATCACATAATAATTTCTAGTAGATCAAATATACTAGATTTTATTCATGTGCACCTAAGCACATAATCTCTTCAAGAGTCCAATATTTCTCTTTAAAACTTTTAATGCATATAATTGGTAATTATATAAATTAATACCTTGTAAATAATCATCAACATAATTATTACGTCTATATGTAAATGAACAATTATTCTTATCTCATTGAAAAATGAAATGGAAGCACTATGTTTCACTCAATTTTTCCTGTTTTAGTCATCCAATTTGGATGTGTATGGTGAACATATGGAAAATAATTTCATAAAACCAAACGAGGTTTTTGTTTGAAACAGACATAATAAGAATAACCTCTCTCATTTTTGTCATAGGTGTCATGGTTTTTAATATTCGAATGAATCTTCAATGCCCATTGTTTCATATTTAAATATTAAATAATTTCCTGTTTTTGTCATCAAATTTAGACATGGTTTCCAACCAAATGGAAACGATTATTGGAAAACCGAAAGAGGTTTTTGTTTCTAATGGGTTCATTAAAAATAACGTTTTTACACAGGCGTTACGGTTTGGAATATTCAAATGAATCTTTGGAGCTCATTTTTCCAAATTTAAGTAATAATTAATTCCCTGTTATTTTACATCCATTTAGGACACAGTTTTCAAGACATAGGAAATGAATTTTTAAAATATAAAAGAGGTTTTTGGTCATAACATCCTCTTTTACAAAAACCTCTTTCAATTTTTTCCTATCTATTTTAGTTTTGGAGATACAAACTCATACTTAGACCTTATTTTCTAATAACTCATGCAATTCACAGAATTATTTAGCCATGAAAATATTTTATCAATTCACAACACATGAATTATTCTCATAATTCAATGAATAAGACACTTATTCCTCTATGAAAAAAAAATGTATAGAGGTTTACTAAATAATTAATCTTAATTCTTTATCACATGAAATTTTTCTTGCAAATAAATTCATTCATTATATCATCATGGCCCATATGCAAACAAAAATATTTTCAAAGAATATGGTTACTTATCTCTTGATGCATGCTTGGAATACTCTCTTCCTCTTCCTTGGCTCCATTCTCCATGTATTCTCCCCTTCCCCTCTTCTATTTCCCTCATAGTCTTATAATAAATAGAATTAATAGAATGGAATAGATTTTATAAATCATAAAATTATTCCAACTTTTTCCTAAATCATAAAAGAATTCCATCTTTTCTAAATCATAGAAGCATTCCAGCTTTTCTAAATCATGAAAGTATTCCAGCTTTTTTCTAAATCATAAAAGAATTCCATCTTTTCTAAATCATAAAAGCATTCTAGCTTTTCTAACTCACAAAAGCAATCCATAAATATCTCATGCTTTTATTTTTAAAGCTATATTTTTTTTTTTCCTTGTGAGAAAAATATCACTTATCCATACTTTCTCCAAATCTATTACTCATTATTTCTAAAACCAAACTATTACTCATTATTTCTAAAACTCATAAAATATACCAACTTGGAAATATAATTTATTTCCATAGAAGAATTTAAATTATTCTAAATAAAATAATTAAGAAATAATTCTTCCAATATTCTTATAATTAAGAATTACAAGAATATTATTCATGTAATATCAATATAATAATTAATAATATTTAATTATTTAATAACCCTCATTTTATGAGAGTTTTTACGGTGGCTTACGCGAGGGATATTACAAACTCCCCCCCTTAAAGAGAACATCGTCCTCGATGTTCTTTTCTTGTTGGAACATTAGCCTTTAATTTTCATTAGCAATGATTTAGGAAATGTAAAATAATACCTAAACCATAATACTTTCACAAAAACTCAAGGAGCACTTAGCCCTTTAATCATCAAAATGATAAGAAAAACTCTATCAAGTGCATGTTGCATTTTATTTAGGAGTTACACTAGTCTTTCTTTCCCACTAATGTTTTTGGAAATTACTATCTTTCTCTCCCACAATAATTTCAATCAAATTCAAACTCATGGTATTTATCTCCAACCATTTCCTTTGCAAATTACTGTCTTTCTCTCCCACAATAATTTCATTCAAATTCAAACTCATGGTATTTATCTCCAACCATTTCCATTGCAAATCACTGTCTTTTTATCCCACATTAATTTCATTCAAATTCAAACTCATGGCATTAATCTCCAGCCATTTTCCTCTAGTGTGTCAGGAATTTAAAGTTCAATAACTCATTATTTTATCTAACATGAGTTATTTCAGTCGCCAATATATAGCAATTTATTTCCTCTATGCATGCCTATAGATAAGTCATTTCTGACATGTTCATTTTCTCATAAAAAACTATAACACAACCTATTTCATTGAAATTGTTGCTAAGATAATTTTATATATCATGCATGCAAAACTATAACACATGCAACAACTTTGAGACATGAAATTTACATTATACTGTAACATCCAACATCTTTAGATAATTTTGAGCATAGACATAATTTCATCTAATCGTAGTTAATTTCTGGGAATTATTGTGGAACCGAGCATATTCTACCCAACCATGAACTATCACCAATAGTTACCCACCGAGCTAAGATCTACTTGCCATTAGAATCAACAACCTCATTGATTCCTTGGTGATTTCTTCCCAGCAGATTTTTAGTAGCGTCCTGCTTTAAGGTCTGCCAACCTTTTTGCCTAGGCCTTTTTGTTTTTATATTTTTCGAAAAAGATACTCTTCTTTTTCTTTAAAGCATGCCTTTCTCTCCCGCTATGCTTTATTTTACCCCACTTAGTATTTATCTCCAACTAAGTCATTAACATAATATTTCTCTCCCATTATGTTAATATTTCCTCTTTATTATTTTCTCCTAGGGATTTTTAGGAGACTTTTAGGGAAGGTCCATGTTGAACTTAACCACCAATAGCTTTTCATAAGCTGGCAAGAAGTCTTCTAAAACTCTAGAGTTATTTCCTGAATACCCCAACCAAAGTATTCATTAACTCAATAATAAAATAAAATATTACCTCATTACATCAATCCCATCATAGCTTCCATAGCCATTGAATCCAATAAAAATTCAATGTCTAAAAATAGTCAATGTCTACAAATCCACTGTAATTTACATAATTTTCCATTTGCATATTATCATTAAGGAAAAGGAACATTTATGTACACCATGCATCTATACTTGACCCACAACATGGGGTCCACAATTTGTCAAAGCACATTGACAACAATTCATCACATGTAATATAGGTGGTATACATTCAAAATTTCCACATAATAATAATAATCATGTAGCTTAGAAAAAATACATTAACATATGTTGCATACCATAGCATGATACTTTATTTAAGGTCTCACCTTAGCAACCATCAATATTGTAGAGAACTAACAGTCCCATTGAACACTAGGACACAAAATGTGATTTTTTTCTTCCCTTACCATTAGCTTGCAGCCATGTAAGCAATAACCACTGAGGAATTTTGGGAAAATAATTTGCAATCATGCAATCTACAACCACTGTAGACTTTTATCAAATAGTGTGCAAGCATGCAATCTACAACCAATTCTACATTCCAACAAATAGTTTGCAAGCATGCAATCTACATCCATCTTGGAAATATAACAACAATTTGCAAGCATGAAATCTATGGTCAATGAGACATTCTACCAAACATTTAGCAAGCATAAAATCTAGCAACATTCAGGGACTATTTAGCAGACATGAAATAAATTTCCACAAATATGTTTGAACTATCAAAGAGATAGTTAAAATAGAATTTATAGAATATCATGAATCATATTCATATCATCAATGGTGAAATTTCTGCAAACAACACAATCAACAATCCCTATTGGAGAGTCTAATCAAAAAAATTGACCAAATTATGGATCCAAGTCTAAAAATAACTTTTTCCTAGAATCAACATGATGGTGACATGATCTCAAGGTATGAAAACCCGTTGATGTTAAGATTAATCACATCAAAAACTTCCATGGATGCAATTACTTAAAACAAAAAAATTGTGGATCTCAATTACCACTTTTTTTCGAACACATGGAATGCAAACTTTCCTCTACAACTCTAAATGAAGAAAGAGAACCCACAATTATGCTACTATGATTTTTTCATTGAATTTAAGTTCACTATGTGAGTTCTATTTCACTCGTTGCTTATTTTTAACAACTAAAGAGTTTTGTTCAATTATATATATATTTTGTTTTCAACATTCCATTGTCCTCTTCAGGGTCAAACCCAACTTCTATATTATTTAGTTATCACACCAACCATACATGTATTCATTATTTATAAATGGTGCATGATAACTTTAGCCATGTTTTTCCATTTTTTTTTCTTATGCACCATAATAATTTTTCTCATATTATGCATGCAAAGGTTGGTAATTAATCTGCAATATAAACAGTGAGTGCTCAAGATGGTTCATAGGTACAATAGAAGTTTTATTGTCTTTTATCCACATCCATATTAAAATTTCATGAGCACAACTTTTAAAGAAACATTATAACTGTCTACTCTTTCATGCAGTCATTAATCATGCAACATGCATCTCATGTTAATTGTAGTATACTACAAGTTTAATTAAAATCATACCTGAGATGATGCCCACTAGCATCATACCTCTACTTCCTTTTTTCATAATGATTCCCAAAAGGCGCCAGTGTTGCAACCTTTTGCTCTGATACCATTTGTAACATACCCCGATAACCTCGCAGAAAAATACTTAGAGTTAGGAAATTTTTTCAACATTTACGAATGTGTAACTTTATAAATTACTTTTTATATTTATGCATTAACCATTTGAATAACCATCATCATCACATAGAGAAATATTTAGTAAAAATAATAGTGAGTTACACAGCCCTTAATTTTCCTTGTGGTAGCATATTAACTTAATTTTGCTGCTATAACTATTCATCGATCCCATGATCATTTTAACTCAATTAGTAAATCACCTAATTGATAATATAACATCACATCATGAAATAAATTAACATCATTAAAATGACACAATGAACAATCACATCATTAGACACCGATATACCCTGGAAACCCCGTAGGGTGAAAACCAGCAAACGTTTAATTTTATTATTAAACGCTCATGAGGGTTGTCACCCCTCACTCAATGGTTATAAGGGAGTCCATCCCTTGACCATTGTCATAAAAATTACATAGATGTAATATTAAATGAAACATAACTAGCTATAAGCTATTACAATCATCATGATACCATTTACCCATGGATCCTCAGTTTCAGTCTTTGTAGTCGGGTTGTTTCCTTCAGTGGATCATTCTGCAGTTAGAACTACTAAACCAGCATGGACTAACAAATATTTATCTTCCACAATGTTAAACTTGAAAAATCATTTTCTCAAGCCATCCTTATTTCCTGCCATTTCTGTCATCAACACACTTGATACCATGATTAGATAAAATATTAATAAACCAATAATCAATATCTATTTGTGACACTTCAACACTATTTGTTTGCATGTGTAAAACATAACCACATTGACATTAATTTCCTTCTTTAACATCATTTCACATACATTAGTAACAAATAAATCACTATCAAGCATCCTCTTTCTAACAAACACTAACAAAATCTTGCATGCACTTTCATATTATTTCCAAAGGAAAGCTAACATACTATATAATAATCTTGTGCATGCAAATGCATAAGAAGATTTCAAGATAACTATCCCAACAAGCAATTTTTCTTTTTGCCTACTTTTATGTTTTCTTTTCAAAAGGGATTAATGCAATAGATGTTATACTTATGCATGTGAATACATGTTCTTTTCCAAAAACATCTTTACCACCAAAGATCTATTCATAATGGTTATTATGTATAACAATGGCAACTCTATTTCAAACAAAGTTAACATACTAGATATAGTTTTTTTTTTTTGCATGCAATAACATATCTTGTTCTTCTTGCATGTAAAACATATATTTCTTTCCAAAAGAAACTAAATACATATTTCATGGAAAAATAAACACATTTCTTTTCCCAGAGGTCAAACGCATACCACTTATTCTTCCATGCATTTAAAGGAAAATTTCCCTCTCATCCAAAAGATCTAATCCCAAAACTATACTTTTTCCATACATCCAAGAATATATATGTTTCTCTAAATAATCTTACATAATAAAGCACGTAATTACTATTTTTCCTCTCTAAGAATCTAATCCAATAATGCATACAAGGATATATTTTTCTCTTCTATTCTTTTTGAAGAGATCTAACAAAAATAATTTCTTCCTTGCATACAATTATATGTATTTATTTTCCAAGTATTTTTAATACCTTAATTATTCTTTTTCCAAAATATAGATAACTCAATAGCTATTATGCATGAAATAGATAATATTTTCTTATCATTTCACATATTAGAGAGATTTGTAATATTTCCTCTAGAAATAACATGAATAACAAATCCTTCTCAAAAAACATAAGCAATTGCCTTTTATGTAACACCCCCAATTCATGTGATTTCTTTTTAAAGTTAGATACTTGAACTTTACATCCTAAGGGGAGTGGACCCCAAAGGATAATTATTTTGTGAATGTAATTAAACATTTTATTGAGGAAATGAATAAATTATTGTGGTGCGGATTGACCAAAAATGAGATGATGAGATCACTTGCTAAATCTGTGAGGATGGATGAGGCAAATATTTCCCCACAATCTTTCAAAAATCCTTGAAAGACAATAAGTTTTAAATTTAGATTTTTGAGGAAAAATCTGAATTTCCCCAATGATGAGGAGAGTAGTTGGGAAGAGGTGAAAAGCTGGGAAAGCTGAGGAAAAGCATAAAACGGCTTTAAAGAATCCCTAAATTGGGAAGCCTAGGCAAACAGGAAGAAAAGCATCCTGAGATTCTGGACGCAGAATTAGAAACATGCTTTGGGGAACAATAGCTTAAATAAGCTACTCCTAAACAGATTGAGGTTGGTCTGTGGTGGAGGTGATCTCAGCTCGGGGGTGAGTCCTGGAGACAGACGGACTCTAAGGTTGGGAGGTTGGTCATTTTGCTGAGTGGTATGTAATTCTACTTATCTGGTGTTTTCTTTACTTCAGTATGAATTGGCTACATATAAAGGTTTGTCATATATTATACGGTAAATGCTACATTTAATAGAATCAGTAGAAGGTATTCACCTTCAGAACTCTGTATAGTTGTAGACATTATCTGTGTGAAATAGAATCCACCAGAATTTCTAAACCATCTCTGGTTCAGATCTAGGGATACTTGTATGTCCATAGAATACAACACTTGAATTTATTTCAATCTGCTTCTCCTATGTTAATGCACTCTATGAGCAAGAATAAAATAGAGCAATAGGAGAGTTACTATACCCAGATAAGAATGTGCATATGAGAATTCATATTTAAACAAAAAAGAAAAAAACATAGACTGCACTGGAAATTTGTACATTCCTCATATGAAAAGAGAGATATATAGGAAGTTAATTTTATATGCAGAAATTTCTAGTACTGTTCAAGTATCTGTAAATATTCTATTAAAAATTTGGAATTGTAAGAAGTCTTTGGCATAATAAAAATCTATTTGAGTATTAGTCAACACAAAAATTTGAAGGTCAAGCAATTCCTGAAGAAGGCAGGACCAGAAGAAAACCTATATTCGGACTATCAGAAATTGTATTACAGTAGTTATAGTCGGAGAAATTTATTGTTCGTCCATTAACCCTTAGAAACGAGATACCATGCTATTAATGTAGTGAACAGTATATCTCTAGACACAACCGAATTAGGCTATGTAAATGGTGTATAAACATCTCTGTCTATGCAGAAAAAAATTTAATCATATTCATGCCTTACATGCATAATTGCATATAACTGTACTGGAAATGATTTTAGAAACCCATATAAAACTGAATGAATACTTTTATCTACTACACGTCCTCAAGATAAATCTCCAAAGAAGAAACGAGAAACTAAGTATGATGCGAAAGCACTTTCAGTCATGGAATCATTGATTTACAATAGCGATCTACACTTAAATATCTAGATCGGTGGGGTAGCACAGTCATCACCGACATCTTCTGAGATTTGTATTATCTAAACTAATTGAACCAGGAAATCAAGGTATTTACAACAAGAACAGCAGAACATAATAGAGATAAATAAAACGAAATTTCAGAAGGTAACCAATATGGTGCGCAAACATGTCATACACAGTAATGATAGGTTATCCTTCTAGTGCGAGACAACACAAATTATATAACGAGAGAAAACCTGTAGGAGAGAATATGTAGTTGAGGGAAGGGGCGGCTATAGACTAAGCGAGTGATGAGGAACGAATAGAGATCCTGAAGAAAATATAGATATACAGAAGAATAAGAATGGCATCCATCGTAGTGAATGGTAGCTGTAGAAAATAAAATACAATTGGTTCTTATATATCTATATACACATCTATCACAGACAAATAAACACAGTGGGAGTTTCAACTAACCATAACGAGTTCGAAGTAACTCCGCCCTTGAACCAGCTCAGGTTGTCTGTCGAAGTCCGAAACCCTCACACATCTTCAGAACTCGAATGCAAAAGGGAAAAACATAGACATAGAACGCAGTGGGTTGGAGTCTGCGGACTTGGAAACAATTCAACGCGTGTTCTGAGAAGGCGTCGTCCTAGCAACCAAAAGAAAATTCAGAGAATATACATCATCAAATCTGAAAGACATCGACCATAGAAAGAAAAAAAAATTATATGTGAACTTGTGTTACCTTCTCGCTGAGGGCCAGAACCACGCACTAGTAAAAATCCTCCCGAGTTGCGGCACTTCATGGAGTTGTGCGAAAGGCAGAGATGCATATGAGAAAGGGTAACGAGATGAAACGAAAACCTGGAAGATAACGAGGCTGAAAAAAAATTGTTTACGTTTGAAACCCTAGCTCGTGGCTCGATAACAGCCCGGGTGTCAATTCAACAGAGGAATGGCGTTCTGGGGTTTCCGAACAAAACCAAGAGCACAGACAAGGACGCATGAAAATCCTGATAGAGATCGAAACATTAAACTCCAGCGTATGAAATCGTACTTTTGGTATCATATGTCAGTCGAACAACTCAGAGTCGGATTATCACGCAGTTAAAAACAAATCGACAAACCCCAAAACATGAACGGCCATAGCTGGCACGAATCTCTGCTATACAAAACCCGGTTTCCTAATCTACGTGTCTACTTTACACTGAACTCGTATCAAGTCAAGGTACCAGAGTTGGGTGAAACAAATTAACTCCTCACGCCACACCGATAGGGACGTAGGTACAGAGGTTGACAAGCCTACACTTGTCGACCATGTATAGGTCTTTTATATCTCCTATATATTCAAGTGAGAAAATGAATCGGGATTGAATAGAAACGAGGGAACCATGTATTCACACCATCGCTATACATGTGGCGTAACCATGGTAAGGGGAATGGAATTAATTCGTGCAAACCCCCTCTCCAATAGTAGGACACCCCCAAACCTTCGAAAAGATCAGGATTAGGTAGAGGACGAAATTCCAATTTTGACACTTATGATGTAGCGAAATTGAAACTTCAAGTGAGGTAATGGTGGGGCAGAATGACGTGAAAGTTGAGATCAAGGGTATTATAAAGTATAAGGGTTGTCTTATATTTTATGTAAGTTTCAAATGACAAAATAGCATACGAGATAAATCGAAGATAATTATATACAGTTAAGGGAGCATTAAGATGAACTAGATTCAACCATGAAGGACAACTCAATCACCTATAATAAAAAAAAAAAAAAATTGAGGAAGGGGAGACATGACAAATGGTATCAGAGCCCAAGTTATAAAACTGGGCTGGTGACTTTGTGCTCACGATTGTTGTGTACTCACTGTGTAATTTTGTTTGCTGTAGCAAAAGTTTTGTTTTTGTTGTTTGTTTTTTTTCTGTTCACTGACCTGTGCTATGTAGTGTACAGTGGGGTGATAGAATGGAGGAAGGTGGTGAAATTTATGTTGATCTGTGTGGTGAACCAGATCCCAATGCGGCCATGATGGCTATGTTGTGAAATTTGCAACAAGAATTGGCTGAGATAAAAAGCCAGAATGACAGATTGACATTAGCCAGTGAGGAGCAGGAAAAGCTCATCAGGGAATTAACCTCACGGAACAGCCAAGAAGGCTAAGGTTCTGGAAAGAGGAAAACTGATGAATCTAATGAGGAAGAGGCTATTTGACATCAGAATAAGCAGAAAAAGGAATTACAAGGGGAATTCCGAAAAATCAAACCTCCCTCCTATGACGGGGAGAAGGAGGAAGATGCTGAAGCCTGGTTGCTGAATATGATTAAGTATTTCCAGGTTTATGAATATGAAAGCAATTTGAAGGCCAGATTAGCTGTCTACCAGCTACAAGGTAAGGCTACCCTGTGGTGGGAGGAGACAAAGATGGTACATGCCATAGATGAAAAGACAGTTACTTGGGAAGACTTTCAGGCTAAATTCAAGAATCGCTACTTGAATGAGCGGTACTATGATGACAAAGCAAAATAATTTCATGAGCTTAGATTGGGACAGCTCACTATCGATGAGTTTGTTACTAAATTTACCAATCTATTAAGATATGTACCTTACATAAGGGAGGAAAAGGCAAAGGTACAGAGGTTTCTAAATTGTTTGCCTATGGTATACAAAGAGAAAATTGAGTTTGACAACCCAAAAAAAATGGACGAAGCTGTTAGAAAAGCTAGATTGTGTTACCAATAGTTCAAAGGAAAAACTGATCAAGGAAAAAGTTGGGTAAGTAAGAATGAATTCAAAGGGAGAAAACAGAAACCAGCCTATCTGAAGAATTTTGGCAGAGATCATCAGCGGAAAAGGTTTAGTAAACCCAAAGAAAGTCAAACTGCACAGTCTCAAGTGGCTTCAAAACCAATAGATGGAGACAGTAAAAAGGAGGGGACAGTCAGAATGAAGGAGCCCTTGAAATGTTGGGGCTGTGGAGAACCCCATCTTTTGAGGGACTGCCCTCATCGAAACATTCACATGCTCATGAGGGATCGGGAAGCGACAACAGTAAATGATATAGCTAGAAACATACCAACTATCAGTGCAACCCTGGAAAATCGGCAAGCAGAACATCAAGCAACCATGGTGGAAATGGAGGGTAAGATTTCTGACCTACCTGTTACTGTTCTGATTGATCCAGGTGCTTCTTTGAGTTACATTAGTCCAAAGATTGTAGAAAAATGTAACTTGAAAACTGAAAAATTTCAACAGTCATGGTTGGTACAGCTGGCCACTGGAACAAAAATAAAGGTAACACATAAACTGCCCAGAACAGAAATCCAATTAAATGAGTTTCGAACAGAAGTGAATTTGAACATTCTACCCTTAGGGTCATATGATCTATTGATAGGAATGGATTGGCTGGAAAAGAAGAAAGCTTTGATGAATTTTTGGGATAAGACCTTGCATTGTGTAGATGAGGAAGGGAAAAATTTTATTCTCAAAGGGAAACCAAAACCTATTTCTGTAAGACAAATTTCAGCATTGCAATTAAAAAGAACAGCTAGAAAAGGATACCAAGTTTATGTAGTGCATGTGGAAGAAACAGAACAGAAAACTGAAGAAGAATTACTGGATGCTGTACCAGTAATAAGAGAATTCAAGGAAGTTTTTCCAAAGGAAATCCCTCATCTTCCCCCCAAAAGAGAGATTGACTTCTCAATCGATCTGGTGCCAGGAGCAACACCTGTTTCACGAGCACCTTATCGAATGAGTCCTCCTGAACTTATGGAACTGAAAATGCAATTGCAAGAACTGCTAGATAAAGGGTATATCAAACCAAGTGTGTCTCCTTGGGGAGCACCAGTGCTGTTCTTGAAGAAGAAAGATGGAACTTTCGGGATGTGCATTGATTACAGGCAACTGAATAAGTTGACCATTAAAAATAGATATCCTTTGCCTAGAATCGATGATATTTTTGATCAGGTGAGAGGAGCTTCAGTATTCTCAAAAATTGACTTAAGAACTGGTTACCACCAGCTTAGAATTAAAGAGGAAGACATCAGCAAAACAGCCTTTAGAACCAGGTATGGCCACTACGAATTTGTAGTTCTACCTTTTGGTTTGACAAACGCCCCTGCCACATTCATGTGCCTAATGAACAGTGTGTTAAACAAGTATTTGGATAAATTTGTCCTTGTGTTCATAGATGATATTTTAGTTTACTCAAACGGTGAGGAGGAGCACAAAGAACACCTGAGGATAGTATTGCAAACTCTAAAGGAAAATCAGCTATACGCTAAATTTAGCAAATGTGAGTTCTATAAGGACAAGATCCAATACTTGGGTCATATTATTTCTGAACAAGGCCTTGCTATTGACCCGGAGAAGATAAAGGCTATAAAAGAATGGCCAGTACCCGCTGATGTTTCAGCAGTTAGATCATTCATGGGGATTGTCGGCTATTATCGCAGATTTGTGGAGAGATTTTCTGCCATAGCACATCCCATCACTTCCTTACAGAGGAAAGGTGTCAAGTTTGAATGGACTGAAAAATGCCAAAACAGTTTCGACAAATTAAAACTGAAACTTACTACAGCCCCTATACTGAAGATTGCAGATCCTGAGAAGGAATTTGTGGTATGTACGGATGCATGTAGAGAAGGATTGGGAGGAGTTCTTTTGCAGGAAAATTCAGTGATTGCCTACGAATCCAGGAAACTGAAGATACATGAATAGAATTATAGTACCTATGATTTAGAATTACCAGCTGTTATTCATGCTTTGAAAATGTGGCGGCACTATCTCCTTGGAAAAAAATTTACATTGATGACTGATCATATTAGTCTCAAATATTTCTTTTCTCAAACTGAATTGAATGCCAGACAAGCCAGATGGTTGTCCTTTTTAAGTGAGTTTGACATTGACATAAAACATATAAGAGGGAAAGAAAATAAAGTTGTTGATGCATTGAGTAGAAATGCTTGTCAAAATATCAATAATATTGGAAGTAGTGCTCAGATTGATGTAGAAGAATTAGTGATTAAAGCAGCAAACCAAGACCCAAATTATGAAACACTTTTGGTGCAATTACAGAAAAAGGAGAAAACTGATTTCACCCAAAACCAAAAAGGGCTGATCTGTTATAAGAACAGATTGTATATTCCCAATGTAGAGTCTTTAAGAAGAGAAATTCTGGATGAATACCACAAACAACCTTATGCAGGACATCCAGGATATCAGAAAATGTTAACAGCCCTGAAAAAGAAGTTGTTATGGCCAGGAATGAAGAGAGATGTAGCAGAATATTTAAGTAGATGCATGGAATGTCAACTAGTTAAGGTGGAACATCAGCATCCTGTCGGCCTTCTGAACCCTTTGCCCATTGCAGAATGGAAATGGGACACTGTTTCTATGGACTTCATTACAGGATTACCCAAAACCAAATACCAGCATGATTCTGTAATGGTAGTAGTAGACACTTTAACCAAAGCTGCTCACTTTATACCAGTGAAATCCACCTTTGGAACAACTCAAGTAGCGAATGTGTTCTTGAAGGAGATAGTGAGACTCCATGGGGTCCCTAAGGTGATTGTTTCTGATAGGGATGCTAAATTTACAGCAGCCTTTTGGAGGGGATTATTTGGAGGAATGGGCACTAAATTGAATTTTAGCACTGCCTACCACCCTCAGACTGATGGTCAAACGGAAAGAACTAATCAAATTTTGGAGGACATGCTGAGAATGTATGTGATGGATAGACCCTCAAAGTGGGAAGATTTCTTACATTTAGCTAAATTTGCCTATAATAACAGCTATCAATCCTCCATCAAAATGAGTCCGTTTGAGGCACTGTATGGAAGGAAGTGTCGTACTCCTTTGAGCTGGATTCAGCCAGAAGACAAACTAATGTTGGGACCAGATGCTTTACAAGAAATGGAAGGAATTGTCAAACAGATACAAAAGAACATCAAGACAGCACAAGATCGCCAGAAGAGTTATGCAGATCAGAAAAGAGTGCATAGAGAATTTAAAGTTGGGGAGCATGTGTATTTGCGTATTAAACCCAAAAAGAGCACCCTATATGCTGGGAGTTGTGCAAAATTGGCCCCTAGATACTGTGGTCCCTTTGAAATATTAGAAAGGGTGGGACCAGTGGCTTACAGGTTGGCCTTACCACCCCAGGTTAGAGTTCATGATGTCTTTCATGTTTCATTATTAAAAATATATGTGCATGATGCTTCTCACATAGTTGATTGGAATGTGGTACAGGTGGAACCAGAAGGGGAGTTTCTGCCATAACTGCTTCAAATATTGGAGCGGGAAGAAACTGAATTGAGAAGCAGAACGGTAGCAAGAGTAAAGGTGCAGTGGAAGCACTTTACTGCTGAAGAAGCTACCTGGGAACGAGAGACTGAAATTATGGAAAAATATCCATTTTTGTTTGCAAAATAAACTCTAGTAGTTGAATAACAACACCGAGGACGGTGTTTATTTTCAGAGGGGGAATATGTAACGCCCCCAATTCATGTGATTTCATTTTCAAGTTACATACTTGAACTTTATATCCTAAGGGGAGTGGACCCCAAAGGATAATTATTTTGTGAATGTAATTAAACATTTTATTGAGAAAATGAATAAATTATTGTGGTGCAGATTGACCAAAAATGAGATGATGAGATCACTTGCTAAATCTGTGAGGATGGATGAGGCAAATATTTCCCCACAATCTTTCAAAAATCCTTGAAAGACAATAAGTTTTAAATTTAGATTTTTGAGGAGAAATTTGAATTTCCCTGTCACACCTCCAAATTTCACACCCAAAAAAAAAAATTTCTTCATGAACTCAGACTTGTAAGTATAGATTTATTATGACATTTCACCTTTTTATCATGATGTTTTTCATCATCATATACTGTCGCAATTAAATCCTATATTCTTACTTCTTACCTTATGCTAATTGCATCTCAAGGGTGAACATATTTTTTTGTGTCTTGGACCTTTACACATTCTCGCATACCCTTGCACATTCACCTTGGTCTTGAGGGTCATGTATTTCATTTATCGAATTGCTGAATATAATGGTAAATTATATGGTACGTAAAATCAAACATAAATCAAATGATCTTTGGGTCAAACACAAGTTTGAACCTTCGACACATAGTTACGATTACTCCGCTATGTGTTTTGGTATAGCTTTGAGGGAAATGCTTTTGTTTTTATGTTTATATGATTCGACATAGTATTGGAAATTGAATTGTTTTACATACATTTGGCATTAACCCTCATATATGCTAGTTGACATGACGCCTATCACGTTACATCAGATTTCCAATCGACTTCAGAGATTGTACTGTGAATTGAAATCCATATACACGTAAGGCGTATGGTCAAAATAGATTTTTGGTTGTTATGTGTATCACCGCGTGGTCACTTGTGTCCACGTCAGGCGTCAAAATGAGTAACTGAGAGTGGGATAGTCTGTGTAGTTTGCCATACCCCTCCACTCGATGGTCTGGTGAGTCCACATCGATGGCTAGCTCGACACGCGGGATGTACATCGACCATACCAACATAGGTACCGGACATCTCGACTTGAATTCGGAGTTATACTCCATTAATGCGATCAGCTGCTCTTAACTCACCCCTGCTATTCTCGATCCATGGCTTGGCTTCCACGATTCCGCCAAGTGGACGATGGTGATCGTGTTTGGTTAGGGTTAAGGCGGTTATCGAAGCGTTATATAAGTTTTTTGGATAGAGCTGAGTCGGGTTTCTGCATTTTTCAACTCGTCGTGCACCTCTGCGTCTTCCAATTTCTACAGTCGGTGGAGGGTTTGTAAATTCTCTGTTGCAAAGAAAACCATGGCGCTTCAGGTTTATCCACTAGATCTCAGGTAATTACCTCAACGTTCAGTTTAACATTATTGTATGCTTAAATGGTTCAGGACGTTGTTTAACTCTGGTCATGCGCGGGTTCTTCGTATGCATTCAATCCTTAGTAAAGGATATGCCTTCTTGTTTCAGCTTACAAGACTCATACTCTCGGCGCCATTTGTGATTGTGTTTCGCTTTCAGGGTTTCGTCAACCCTACTCCTGCGGGTTCATAGGATGATGCTCATGCATGTTATGCCTCTGGTGTAGTGGCTTCGCATCTCATCAAACAGAAGTCTACCCTATCGTGGATATTCATGAGGAAATTTCTTGAGCTTCTCGCCTCTGTTTTAAATTGCAACTTCCTCCTTATTCTGAAGATATTGCGTGTTAATCCCTATTTACACACAAATTTGTTTCAGGAATCTACGTATCTGTACCATGCGTTCCATAGGTATGGTTTTAACCGCTTTAATATTTTTCATTCTTCACTTATGTCTCTACACTATTTCAAGTTGACTAATCCTCTTTTGTTTTGTTGCATTTGTCATTTACAGGTAACAATTGATTATGGCATGTTCGTAACCACATCACTTAATCTTTTCAATCGTTAGGGTTGCTAACGTGGACCTCTTGGCCCCTCAAGGTCGGTATTCTTGTGGGATTTATTGCTCTTCTCCTATTGCGTCGTTCTCATGGGCATCAAAATCTGATATCGACCTCCTGTACTATTGCGCAGAAGGTGCTTGTTTAGATTTGTTCTGTTGAAGTAGGGGTTGCACGTTTAATACTCCAGCCTGAAAGGCTCCTTATGTATTTTGACATTTGGGATATATATATATATATATATTTTCTAGGCTGCTAGATGTAATTTTGATATACTATGCCACAGTATAATGTTACCGGGACTGTATAAATCGTGCATATAATCTCATACCATGTCATTTGGCTTTGTTTAATTTGCTCGTCTGAACTTATTTTGTTCTCTAGAAATGCTACTGACATTCCAGATTTCTAAATTGCATTCATCAGAATTTACAGGTTGTTATATATGATATTTATCTATTCCTTTGATGTGCTTGTTCACTCTTTTCTGTGTAAGTCTATACTCTGGTATTTATAGCATAATTACAGTTGCCTCTGCTCCTGGTTATACTGAACTAGTTTTATGCCTGATTGTCTAGACATATGAACAGCTTACTGGACATTTATGAGACCATTCTTGTTTATCAATAGATGATTACTATGCATGAAAGTCTATAATTTATAATTTCTCATTTTTCAAAGGTGTGCAAGCATAGTTCTATTCTCCAGTTTCTTCTCATCTTCTTGTAATTTAGTTACATCTCGTATCTAACTCTGTACATGGAAATAAATGTATTTAAAGGCTGGTTATGGGATTAGAAACCATTCCATTTTTTTCTATTGCTAAATGGAAATAGTGGTTATATAAAGGTATTGTACATAAAGTTTGAAATAGTTTAACTCCTTACTACTGTAGTTCTCAACTGCTTACTCATAATTATTACCTTATATGGATTCAATCCCTGCGATATGATATTAGAGTGGTTTTCAGGAGACCATGGTTTCTATTTCATGTTGTTTACAAATAGGTACTCATTTCCTCCCCTAGGCAAAGTGACTCATGCACAACCTGGTTGATTTGAACTATTAAATGCTCTGGAATTATAACAAAATTTCTTGGCTGAACTTGAGATCAGTTTATTGATTCTCTCCCTCTGTGTTTTTCATAAACATTAGAAGTCTTAATTTATATCCTGCTATAGTTCTGGTATACTATAGTGAATTTCATTTCTCTCTAGGATAGCTGTAAATAAAATTATTTTATGAAACAGAAGCAGATTAAAAATAAATTCACAGTGTTTCCTGAAAGAACAAGGTTTCCTCAGATTTAACCCCACCCTGGGTTTAAACATTCTGTGGAATTCCACTTTACAGGTTATTCTTCTACAACTATACAGGATAACCAGGTTAATGCTTGGTGACTACATTCTGTTAAATGTAGACTAATAATATAAAATAACTTAGAAATAAATTTTGTTTTTATATGTAGCCAATTCATACTATAGCAACCAATAAGACAAATTTTCTCAGAGACAAACCACTTCTGCAGTAGGCCAACCTCCCAACCTTAGAGCTCTTCTGTCTCCCAGAACTCACCGTCGAGCTGAGATCACCTCTATAGCAGATTAACCTCTAATCTGTACAAGAGCAGCTTATTTAAGCTATTGTTCCGCAAAGCCTGTTTCTAATTCTGCGTCCAGAATCTCAGGATGCTTTTCTTCCTGTTTGCCTAGGCTTCCCACTTAGGGATTCTTTAAAGCTTTTTTATGCTTTTCCTCAGCTTTCCAGCTTTTTACCTCTTCCCAACTACTTTCCTCATCATTGGGGAAATTCAGATTTTTTCCTCAAAATCTAATTTTAAAACTTACTATCTTCCAAGGATTTTTGAAAGATTGTGGGGAAATATTTTCCTCATCCATCCTCAGATTTAGCAAGTGATCTTATCATCTCATTTTTGGTCAATTTGCACCACAATAATTTATTCATTTCCTCAATTAAATGTTTAATTACATTCACCAAATAACTTTCCTTTGGGGTCCACTCCCCTTAGGATATAAAGTTCAAGTATCTAACTTTAAATTGCAATCACATGAATTGGGGGTGTTACATATTCCCCCTCTGAAAATAAACACCGTCCTCGGTGTTATTATTCAACTACTAGAGTTTATTTTGCAAATAAAAATGGATATTTTTCCATCACTTCAGTCTCTCGTTCCCAGGTAGCTTCTTCAGCAGTAAAGTGCTTCCACTGCACCTTTACTCTCGCTACTGTTCTACTTCTCAATTCAATTTCTTCCCGCTCCAATATTTGAAGTGGTTCTGGCAGAAACTCCCCTTCTGGTTCCACATGTACAACATTCCAATCAACTATGTGAGAAGCATCATGGACATATCTTTTTAGCAATGAAACATGAAAGACATCATGAACTCTAACATGGGGTGGTAAGGCCAGCTGGTAAGCCACTGGTCCCACCCTTTCTAATATTTCAAAGGGACCACAGTATTGAGGGGACAATTTTGCACAACTCCCAGCATAAAGGGTACTCTTTTTGGGTTTAATACGCAGGTATACATGCTCCCCAACTTTAAATTCTCTATGCACTCTTTTCTTATCTGCATAACTCTTTTGGCGATCCTGTGCTGTCTTGATGTTCTTTTGTATTTGTTTGACAATTCCTTCCATTTCTTGTAAGGCATCGGGTCCCAACATCAGTTTGTCTTCTGGCTGACTCCAGCTCAAAGGGGTACGACACTTCCTTCCATACAGTGCCTCAAACGGACTCATTTTAATGGAAGATTGATAGCTGTTATTATAGGCAAATTCAGCTAAATGTAAGAAATCTTCCCACTTTGAGGGTCTATCCATCACATACATTCTCAGCATGTCCTCCAAAATTTGATTAGTTCTTTCCGTTTGACCGTCAGTCTGAGGGTGGTAGGCGGTGCTAAAATTTAATTTAGTGCCCATTCCTCCAAATAACCCCTTCCAAAAGGCTGTTGTAAACTTAGCATCCCTATCAGACACAATCACCTTAGGAACTCCATGGAGCCTTACTATCTCCTTCAGAAACACATTCTCTACTTGAGCTGTTCCAAAGGTAGATTTCACTGGTATAAAGTGAGCAGATTTGGTTAAAGTGTCTACTACTACCATTACAGAATCATGCTAGTGTTTGGTTTTGGGTAATCCTGTAATGAAGTCCATGGAAACAGTGTCCCACTTCCATTCTGCAATGGGAAAGGGATTCAGAAGACCAGTAGGATGCTAATGTTCCACCTTAATTAATTGACATTCCATGCATCTACTTAAATATTCTGCTACCTCTCTCTTCATTCCTGGCCAGAACAGCTTCTTTTTCAGGGCAGTTAACATTTTTTGATACCCTGGATGGCCTACATAGGGTTGTTTGTGGTACTCATCCAGAATTTCTCTTTTTAAAGACTCTATATTGGGAATATACAATCTGTTCTTATAACAAATCAGCCCTTTTTGGTTTTGGGAAAAGTCAGTTTTCTCCTTTTTCTGTAATTTCACTAAAAGTGTTTCATAATTTGGGTCTTGGTGGGCAGCCTTACTCACCAACTCTTCTACGTCTATCTGAGCACTACTTCCAATATTATTGATATGCTGACAAGCATTTCTGCTCAATGCATCAGCAACTTTATTCTCCTTCCCTTTAATATGTTTTATATCCATGTCAAACTCACTTAAAAAGGACAACCATCTGGCTTGTCTGGCATTCAATTCAGTTTGAGAAAAGAAATATTTGAGGCTAATATGATCAGTCATCAATGTAAATCTTTTTCCAAGAAGATAGTGCCACCACATTTTCAGAGCATGAATAACAGCTGCTAACTCTAAATCATAGGCACTATAATTTTGTTCATGTATCTTCAGTTTCCTAGATTCGTAGGCAATCACAGAATTTTCTTGCAACAAAAATCCTCCCAATCCTTCTCTACATGCATCTGTACATACCACAAATTCCTTATCAGGATCTGCAATCTTCAATATAGGGGCTGTGGTAAGTTTCAGCTTTAATTGGTTAAAACTGTTTTGGCATTTTTCAGTCCATACAAACTTGACACCTTTCCACTGTAAGGAAGTGATGGGATGTGCTATGGCAGAAAATCTCTCCACAAATCTGCGATAGTAGCCGGCAATCCCCATGAATGATCTAACTGCTGAAACATCAAAGGGTACTGGCCATTCTTTTATCGCCTTTATCTTCTCCAGATCAACAACAAGGCCTTGTTCATAAATAATATGACCCAAGTATTGGATCTTGTCCTTATAGAACTCACGTTTGCTAAATTTAGCGTATAGCTGATTTTCCTTTAGAGTTTGCAATACTATCCTCAGGTGTTCTTTGTGTTCCTCTTCACTATTTGAGTAAAATAAAATATCATCTATGAACACAACGACAAATTTATCCAAATACTTGTTTAACACATTGTTCATTAGGCACATGAATGTGGCAGGGGCGTTTGTCAAACCAAAAGGTAGAACTACAAATTTGTAGTGGCCATACCGGGTTCTAAAGGCTGTTTTGCTGATGTCTTCCTCTTTAATTATGAGCTGGTGGTAACTAGTTCTTAAGTCAATTTTGGAGAATACTGAAGCTCCTCTCACCTGATCAAAAAGATCATCAATTCTAGGCAAAGGATATCTATTTTTAATGGTCAACTTATTCAGTTGCCTATAATCGATGCACATCCTGAAATTTCCATCTTTCTTTTTCACGAACAGCACTGGTGCTCCGCAAGGAGACACACTTGGTCTGATATACCCTTTGTCTAGCAATTCTTGCAGTTGCATTTTCAACTCTATAAGTTCAGGAGGACTCATTAGATATGGTGCTCATGAAACAGGTGTTGCTCCTGGCACCAGATCGATTGAGAAGTCAATCTCTCTTTTGGGGGGAAGATGAGGGATTTCCTTTGGAAAAACTTCCTTGAATTCTCTTATTACTGGTACATCATCCAGTAATTCTCCTTCAGTTTTCTGTTCTGTTTCTTCCACATGCACTGCATAAACTTGATATCCTTTTCTAGCTGTTCTTTTCAATTGCAAAGCTGAAATTTGTCTGACAGAAATTGGTTTTTGTTTCCCTTTTAGAATGAAAGGTTTCCCTTCCTCATCTACACAGTGCAAGGTCTTATCCCAGCAATTCATCAAAGCTTTCTTCTTTTCCAGCCAGTCCATTCCTATCAATAAATCATATGACCCTAAGGGTAAAATGTTCAAATTTACTTCTGTTCGGAACTCATTTAATTTGATTTATGTTCTGGGCAGTTTATGTGTTACCTTTCTTTTTGTTCCAGTGGCCAGCTGTACCAGCCATGACTGTTGAAATTTTTCAGTTTTTAAGTTACATTTTTCTACAATATTTGGATTAATGTAACTCAAAGAAGCACCTGGATCAATCAGAACAGAAACAGGTAGGACAGAAATCTTACCCTCCATTTCCACCATGGTTGCTTGATGCTCGGCTTGCCGATTTTCCAGGGTTGCACTGATAGTTGGTATGTTTCTGGCTATATCATTTACTGTTGTCGCTTCCCGATCCCTCATGAGCATATGAACATTTCTATGGGGGCAGTCCCTCAAAAGATGGGGTTCTCCACAGCCCCAACATTTCAAGGGCTCCTTCATTCTAACTGTTCCCTCCTTTTTACTGTCTCCATCTATTGGTTTCGATGCCACTTGAGACTATGCAGTTTGACTTTCTTTGGGTTTACCAAACCTTTTCCTCTGATGATCTCTGCCAAAATTCTTCAAATAGGCTGGTTTCGGTTTTCTCCCTTTGAATTCATTCTTACCTACCCAACTTTTTCCTTGATCAGTTTTTCCTTTGAACTGTTGGTAACACAATCTAGCCTTTCTAACAGCTTCGTCCATTGTTTTTGGGTTGTCAAACTCAATTTTCTCTTTGTATATCATAGGCAAACAATTCAGAAATCTCTGTACCTTTGCCTTTTCTTCCCTTATGTAAGGTACATATCTTAACAAATTGGTAAATTTAGTAACAAACTCATCGATAGTGAGCTGTCCCAATCTAAGCTCATGAAATTCTTTTGCTTTGTCATCATAGTACTGCTCATTCAAGTAGTGATTCTTGAATTTAGCCTGGAAATCTTCCCAAGTAACTGTATTTTCATCTATGGCATGCACCATCTTTGTCTCTTCCCACCACAAGGTAGCCTTACCTTGTAGTTGGTAGACAGCTAATATTGCCTTCATATTGCTTTCATATTCATAAACCTGGAAATACTTAATCTTATTCAGCAACCAGGCTTCAGCATCCTCCTCCTTTTCCCCATCATAGGAAGGAGGTTTGATTTTCCAGAATTACCCTTGTAATTCCTTTTTCTGCTTATTCTGATGTCGAATAGCATCTTCCTCATCAGAATCATCAGTTTTCCTCTTCCCGGAACCTTCGCCTTCTTGGCTGTTCCGTGAGGTTAATTCTCTGATGAGCCTTTCCTACTCCTCACTGGCTAATGACAATCTGTCATTTTGGCTTCTTATCTTAGCCAATTCTTGTTGCAATTTCTGCAACATAGCCATCATGGCCGCATTCGGATCTAGCTCACCCTGCAGATCTACATAAATTCCACCACCTTCTTCCATTCTATCACCTCACTGTACACTACATAGCACAGGTCAGTGAACAGAAAAACAAAACAACAAAAAACAAAAATTTTGCTACAACAATAAAATTACACAGTGAGTACACAGCAATTGTGAGCACAAAGTCACCAACCCAGTTTTATAACTTGGGCTCTGATACCATTTGTCACACCTCCAAATTTCACACCCAAAAAAAAAAATTTCTTCATGAACTCAGACTTGTAAGTATAGATTTATTATGACATTTCACCTTTTTATCATGATGTTTTTCATCATCATATACTTTCGCAATTAAATCCTCTATTCTTACTTCTTACCTTATGCTAATTTCATCTCAAGGGTGAACATATTTTTTTGTGTCTTGGAACTTTACACATTCTTGCATACCCTTGCACATTCACCTTGGTCTTGAGGGTCATGTATTTCATTTATCGAATTGTTGAATATAATGGTAAATTATATGGTACGTAAAATCAAACATAAATCAAATGATCTTTGGGTCAAACACAAGTTCGACCCTTCGACACATAGTTACGATTACTCCGCTATGTGTTTTGGAATAGCTTTGAGGGAAATGATTTTTTTTTTATGTTTATATGATTCGACATAGTATTGGAAATTGAATTTTTTTCCATACGTTTGGCATTAACCCTCATATACGCTGGTTGACATGATGCCTATCACGTTACATCAGATTTCCAATCGACTTCGGAGATTGTACTGCGAATTGAAATCCATATACACGTAAGGCGTATGGTCAAAATAGATTTTTGGTTGTTATGTGTATCACCGCGTGGTCACTTCTGTCCATGTCAGGCGTCAAAATGAGTAACTGAGAGTGGGATAGTCTGTGTAGTTTGCCATACCCCTCCACTCGATGGTCTGGTGAGTCCACGTCGATGGCTAGCTCGACATGCGAGATGTACATCGACCATACCAACACAGGTACCGGACATCTCGACTTGAATTCGGAGTTATACTCCATTAATGCGATCAACTTCTCTTAACTCACCCCTACTATTCTCGATCCGTGGCTTGGCTTCCACGATTCCGCCAAGTGGACAATGGTGATCATGTTTGGTTAGGGTTAAGGCGGTTATCGAAGTGTTATATAAGTTTTTTGGATAGAACTGAGTCGGGTTTCTGCATTTTTCAACTCGTCGTGCACCTCTGCGTCTTCCAATTTCTACATTCGGCAGAGGGTTTGTAAATTCTCTGTTGCAAAGAAAACCATGGCGCTTCAGGTTTATCCACCAGATCTCAGGTAATTACCTCAGCGTTCAATTTAACGTTATTGTATGCTTAAATAGTTCAGGACGTTGTTTAACTCTGGTCATGCGCGGGTTCTGCGTATGCATTCAATCCTTAGTAAAGGATATGCCTTCTTGTTTCTGGTTAGAAGACTCATACTCTCGGCGCCGTTTGTGATTGTGTTTCGCTTTCAGGGTTTCGTCAACCCTACTCCTGCGGGTTCATAGGATGACGCTCATGCGTGTTATGCCTCTGGTGTAGTGGCTTCGCATCTCATCAAACAGACGTCTACCCTATCGTGGATTTTCATGAGGTAATTTCTTGAGCTTCTCGCCTCTGTTTTAAATTGCAACTTCCTCCTTATTCTGAAGATATTGCGTGTTAATCCCTCTCTGCACACAAATTTGTTTCAGGAATCTATGTATCTGTACCGTGCGTTCCACAGGTATGGTTTTAACCGCTTTAATATTTTTGTTCTTCACTTATGTCTCTACGCTATTTCAAGTTGACTAATCCTCTTTTGTTTTGTTGCATTTGTCATTTACAGGTAACAATTGGTTATGGCATGTTCGTAACCATAGCACTTAATCTTTTCAATCGTTAGGGTTGCTAACGTGGACCTCTTGGCCCCTCCAGGTCGGTATTCTTGTGGGATTTATTGCTCTTCTCCTGTTGCGTCGTTATATCGACCTCCTGTACTGTTGCGCAGAAGGCGCTTGTTTAGATTTGTTCTGTTGAAGTAGGGGTTGCACGTTTAATACTCCAGGCTGAAAGGCTCCTTATGTATTTTGACATTTGGGATATATATATATTTTCTAGGCTGCTAGATGAAATTTCGATATACTATGCCATAGTATAATGTTACCGGGACTGTATAAATCGTGTGTAATTCTTTATATATATATATACCCTGAAATTTGACTTTGTTAGTGTGCTCGTCAGCACAGAAAGAGGATTTAGTAACACTATTATGATTCCAGACCATCAGAATTTTCAGGAAGGTTTTATATAATTTCTATCTCTGCTTCTGATGTATATTAATCTTATTGTGTCAAATGACAGTTTCTCTGTTCATGGTTATATTGAAATTGTCTGGCAGATGAATGGCATACTGGAAATTATGTCTCTAGTTTTACTTCTATCATAGATATTATTTATGTACGTTGAGAACTATTTTCCAGAATTGTCTGCATAACTTTCTATTCTTCAGTTTCTTCTCATTTTATTTTATAACTAGTTACCCATCTCTGGTCTACCTGTGTACATGATAATAAATGTTGTTGAATGCTGGTTATGGGATTAGAACCCATTCCATCTCTTCTCTTAATAAATGAAAATAGTGTTTATATAAAGGTATTGTACATATGGATTGAAAT
Source organism: Pinus albicaulis (assembly GCA_034641835.2). NCBI lineage: Eukaryota > Viridiplantae > Streptophyta > Pinopsida > Pinales > Pinaceae > Pinus > Pinus albicaulis. The sequence goes on along the minus strand of JAXQQM020073106.1, from coordinate 512,180 downwards.
AGTTTAGCTCTTTACTACTGTAGTTCTCAACTGCTTACTCATAATTATTACCTTATATGGAATCAATCTCTGTGATATGATATTAGAGTAGTTATTTAGGATACCATAGTTTCTACTACATTTTGTTTATAAATAGGTACTCCTTTCCTCCCCTAGGCAAAGTGACTCATGCACAACCTGGTTGATTTGAACTATTAAATTTTCTGGAATTATAACAGAATTTCTTGGCTGATCTTGAGATCAGTTTATTGATTCTCTCCCTCTGTGTCTTTCATAAACAGTATAAGTCTTAATTTATATCCGGCTATAGTTCTGGTATACTATAGTGAATTTCATTTCTCTCTAGGATAGCTGTAAATAAAATTATTCTATGAAACAGAAGCAGATTAAAAATAAATTCACAGTGTTTCCTGAAAGAACAAGGTTTCCTCAGATTTAACCCCACCCTGGGTTTAAACATTCTGTGGAATTCCACTTTACAGGTTATTCTTCTACAACTATACAGGATGACCAGGTCACTGCCTGGTGACTACATTCTGTTAAATGTAGACTAATAATATGAACTAACTTAGAAGTAAATTTTGTTTTTATATGTAGCCAATTCATACTATAGCAAACAATAAGACAAATTTTCTCAGAGACATACCACTGGTGCAGTAGACCAACCTCCCAACCTTAGAGCTCTTTTGTCTCCCAGAACTCACCCCCGAGCTGAGATCACCTCCTATAGCAGATTAACCTCTAATCTGTACAAGAGCAACTTATTTAAGCTATTGTTCCCCAAAGCCTGTTTCTAATTCTGCGTCCAGAATCTCAGGATGCTTTTCTTCCTGTTTGCCTAGGCTTCCCACTTAGGGATTCTTTAAAGTTGTTTTATGCTTTTCCTCAGCTTTCCAGCTTTTTACCTCTTCCCAACTACTTTCCTCATCATTGGGGAAATTCAGATTTTTTCCTCAAAATCTAATTTTAAAACTTACTATCTTCCAAGGATTTTTGAAAGATTGTGGGGAAATATTTGCCTCATCCATCCTCAGATTTAGCAAGTGATCTCATCATCTCATTTTTGGTCAATTTTCACCACAATAATTTATTCATTTCCTCAATTAAATGTTTAATTACATTCACCAAATAACTTTCCTTTGGGGTCCACTCCGCTTAGGATATAAAGTTCAAGTATCTAACTTTAAATTGCAATCACATGAATTGGGGGTGTTACATTCCCCAATGATGAGGAGAGTAGTTGGGAAGAGGTAAAAAGATGGGAAAGCTGAGGAAAAGCATAAAACAGCTTTAAAGAATCCCTAAATTGGGAAGCCTAGGCAAACAGGAAGAAAAGCATCCTGAGATTCTGGACGCAGAATTAGAAACATGCTTTGGGGAACAATAGCTTAAATAAGCTACTCCTAAACAGATTGAGGTTGGTCTGTGGTGGAGGTGATCTCATCTCGGGGGTGAGTCCTGGAGACAGACGGACTCTAAGGTTGGGAGGTTGGTCATTTTTCTGAGTGGTATGTAATTCTACTTATCTAGTGTTTTCATTACTTCAGTATGAATTGGCTACATATAAAGGTTTGTCATATATTATATGGTAAATGCTACATTTAACAGAATCAGTAGAAGGTATTCACCTTCAGAACTCTGTATAGTTGTAGACATTATCTGTGTGAAATAGAATCCACCAGAATTTCTAAACCATCTCTGGTTCAGATCTAGGGATACTTGTATGCCCACAGAATACAACACTTGAATTTATTTCAATCTGCTTCTCCTATGTTAATGCACTCTATGAGCAAGAATAAAATAGAGCAATAGGAGAGTTACTATACACAGATAAGAATGTGCATATGAGAATTCATATTTAAACAAAAAAAAAAAACATAGACTGCACTGGAAATCTGTACATTCCTCATATGAAAAGAGAGATATATAGGAAGTTAATTTTATATGCAGAAATTTCTAGTACTGTTCAAGTATCTGTAAATCTTCTCTTAAAAATTTGGAATTGTAAGAAGTCTTTGGCATAATAAAAATCTATTTGAGTATTAGTCAACACAAAAATTTGAAGGTCAAGCAATTCCTGAAGAAGGCAAGACCAGAAGAAAACCTATATTTGGACTGTCAGAAATTGTATTACAGTAGTTATAGTCGGAGAAATTTATTGTTCGTCCATTAACCCTTATAAACGAGATACCATGCTATTAATGTAGTGAACAGTATATCTCTAGACACAACCTAATTAGGCTATGTAAATGGTGCATAAACATCTCTGTCTATGCAGCAAAAAAAATTTAATCATATTCATGCCTTACATGCATAATTGCATATAACTGTACTGGAAATGATTTTAGAAACCCATATAAAACTGAATGAATACTTTTATCTACTACACATCCTCAAGATAAATCTCCAAAGAAGAAACTAGAAACTAAGTATGATGCGAAAGCACTTTCAGTCATGGAATCATTGATTTATAATAGCGATCTACACTTAAATATCTAGATCGGTGGGGTAGCACAGTCATCACCGACATCTTCTGAGATTTGTATTATATAAACTAATTGAATCAGGAAATCAAGGTATTTACAACAAGAACAGCAGAACATAATAGAGATAAATAAAACGAAATTTCAGAAGGTAACCAATATGGTGCGCAAACATGTCATACACAGTAATGATAGGTAATCCTTCTAGTGCGAGACAGCACAAATTATATAACGAGAGAAAACCTGTAGGAGAGAATATGTAGTTGAGGGAAGGGGCGACTATAGATTACATGAACGAGTATCAGAACCAATAAACTGACAAATAAAGTACGAGGTCAGCCTAATGACAGGCCTCGAATCAAAGATAAACCAAAATGTGCACATAGTTCATTGTCCACGACATTAAAGACATAAATAAAATCGAATATAAATGTGGTGCATTGTTTGCACCATTTGGGTTTAAAACCAGTAACATATAGTCTTGATACAACATTGACCGCTTTGACAGTCATGCCCTGCAAAGTAAAACGATGGCAAAACGAAAAATTTTCTGGGTAGGACGTCAACCATCTACACAATAAAAGAAACCCCTGAAAGGGAGATTAGGGCATCGAAGGAATGACTAGGTCGTTTCCAGAGGCGATGCAAATTAGCAGGGTCAGAAATTTCATTTTCCAGCGTGCTCACATAACCTGAAAACAAAAATACCATACGCGCTTGGAAGAGGCACAAGCCAAAAATCAAGTCGATAAACCAGTATATGGTGTGATATAGAAATGGTAGGAATCAGGGTTACTTGTACAAGTGATGAGGAACGAATAGAAATCCTGGAGAAAAATAGATATACCGAAGAATAAGAATGGCATCCATCGTAGCGAATGGTAGCTGTAGAAAATAAAATACAATTGGTTCATGTATATCTATATAAACATCTATCACAGAAAAATAAACACAGTGGGAGTTTCAACTAACCATAACGAGTTCGAAGAGACTTCGCCTTGAACCAGCTCAGGTTGTCTGTCGAAGTTCAAAACCCTCACACATCTTCAGACTATCGAATGCAAAAGGGAGAAACTTAGACATAGAACGCAGTGGGTTGGAGTTTACGGACTTGGGAAACAATCCAACGCGTGTTATGAGAAGGCGTCATCCTAGCAACCAACAGAAAAATTCATAGAATATACATCATCAAATTTGAAAGACATCGACCATAGAAAGAAAAAATTTTAGATGTGAACTTGGTTACCTTCCTGCTGAAAGCCAGAACCACGCACTGGTAAAAATCCTCCCGAGTTGTGGCACTTCGTGGAGTGGAGCGAAAAGCAGAGATGCATATGAGAATGGATAATGAGATGAAATGAAAAACCTGGAAGATAACGAGGCTGAAAAAAAAATTTGTTCGGTTGAAACCCTAGCTCGTGGCTCGATAACAGCCTCGGTGTCAATTCAACAGAGGAATGGCGTTCTAGGGTTTCCAAAACAAAACCAAAAGCACAGACAAGGACTCATGAAAATCCCGATAGAGATCGAAACATTAAATTCCAGCATATGAAATTGTACTTTCAATATCATATGTCAGTCGAACAACTCAGAGTCGGATTTTCACGCATTTAAAAACAAATAGACAATCCCAACACATGAACGGCCATAGCTGGCACGAATATCTGCTATACAAAACCTGATTTCATAATCTACGTGTCTTCTTTACACTAAACTCTTATCAAGTAAAAGTACCAGAGTTGGCTGAACAAATTAACTCCTCGCACCACATCGATAGGGACGTAGGTGCAGGGGTTGACAAGCCTACACTTGCCGACCGTGTAGAGATCTTTTATATCTCTTATATATTCCAAGTGAGAAAATGGGTCAGTACTAAATATATTCAAGTGAGAATATGAGTCCGTATTAAATGTAAACGAGGGAGCCATGTATATACACCATCGCTATACAAGTGGCATAACCATGGTAAGGGGAATGAAATTAATTCGTGCACACCCCCTCACCAATAGAACGACACCCCCCCCCAACCCTTCGAAAAGATCAGGATTATGTAGAGGCCAAAATTTCAATTATGATGTACTGAAATTGAAAACTTCAATTAAGGTATTGGTGGGACAGAATGACTTAACAAGGGTATTATAAAATTATAAGGGTTGTCTTATATTTTATGGAAGTTTAAATAACAAATTATCATATGAGATAAATCGAAGGTAATCATATACAGTTAAGGGTGCATTAAGATGAATTAGATCCAAACATGAAGGACAAGTCAATCACCTATATGAAAAAAAAAAAAATTGGTTGGAAAAAGGGAGACATGACATGTAGTGTCCTTGTATGATTTCTTGTGTGATGATTATATGTTGAAAATGATTTGGTCATTCACACTTGGTTACATTTCGCTTATGCTTGTGATGGTGTGTAGTAAATTTTCATTGGTATGGTTATACATTAGGTCATGTTTTGTAGTTTGTATGGTTATGCATCCATGATTCTACTCCAACTAGAGTGAGGTTTATGCGCTATTATACCTTTTGTTACAAGTTTATATGAGGCTACGATTATGGATATACATGTATTTGGTTAATGGTTGATCTTGCAGGATGTATCCTCCCAAAATTACACTAAGGTTTGTTAGTTTTTTCATGAATTGGTTTTAGGTGAGACATTTCACATTGCATTGTGTTAGATATTCATCTGATTTGGAAGATACATTGAGAATTTTATAGGAATAAATAAGCAGTTTTAAAGAAGATAATGATAGAATTATACAAGCACATGAAAAGAAAGTAGAGGTTAATGCGGCCATCATTCAAACATTGTGGGAGTTGTAGAAATATGGGCCACTTAGGATCAACTATGGGCAGGAGGATGGGACTAATGGAGCATATTCCAGGAGGGTTTTCCCCTTAAGGGGGGTTTCTCCCTGGTATATTTCCTGCATCTGGTGTCTATTGTTTTATGTGATGTTGCTTTGGTAATTTCTTGATGAACTAAAAGAACGAAGATATAAATAATCGTAATAATAAGAAACATCACAAGTAATTTTCAAGAATAAGAAAATATTTCCGCCTTTCTGATTTTCTAACAGGATATCATAGATTTGTTGAAATAAGGAAGAAAAATGGAGTCCTCAGCACTTGGTCAAGGAACAATTTGAAGGATCATCTCGAGGTAGGAGTCTACTACACTCTAGGAGGATGTCTAACACAATCAAGGGAGAAAAAATATTGAAGGAGCCTCAAACTACAGGTCCTAGAAGAAGAGAATTGGCCTCATCCTTGAAACGAATAAGGTACTATACCTGGTCAAAGGAAAAGTAAATAAGCCTACAAAGGATTATTTTGATGGTGAAAAATTAAAATAAAGGAAACTAAATTGGTGGCCATGACTTTAATGGTAGCAGGAATAAAGGACAACCTTTTCCCATTCATAGCCAACATTGACCATGCTCACAAAATGTATGAAGCCTTGTCAAAGTTATTCACTGTTAAGAACATTCGTCAAGTAGCTACTTTGAAAAATGAGCTAAGGACTACAAATATTACAAAATAAGACACATTGGCCTCGTTTCTGAATATAGAAATAATCAAGGATGATATTTTGGCCATTGATGAAATTGTTCTAGACAAAGAACTTGTGATCAATGCTCTATTAGGATTGAAACCTACTTGGGGTGCATTTGCTACCATATTTAATAATTGGATGGTAGCTCCCACCTTTGAAGAACAATGGATTGCCGATAGTCAAGAGGAATTAAGTATCTCATTAGCTTCCAATCCTGAAGGAGTACCTAATGCCTATATTTCTGAACATAAATGAAAGAAATATAAAGGGCCAAGGAATAAAGTTGACATGTCTAAGGTATAATAATATCGATTCCATAAGAAGGGTCACTATAGGAGTGACTATCTCGAAAATCCGAGAAACAAGAAAATAGAGAGATATTTGGCCAACATTGTTGAAGAAGGAAACTCAAAGGAAGTCAATCCTGGAGAATTTAACATTAGAGACTTACACTACCAAGTACTTTTCTTGTAGCTTTAGATATTTTATTTTATATTTTTGATGTTTTATAATTTATAGGCCTTTAATATATTTTTGGAAAATACATTTTTCTTTTTTATAAGTTTTAGGTATCCCTCAAAGCTTTGTAGGGAGTCCTAAATAGATCCTCAAGATAAGTATCTCATTTTAGGCTCATTTTTGGTTTCATATACTTATTTCAGTTTTGATTATATTAATACTAATGAAATTTCTCCCTCTATGGTCTTGATTAGGAAAAGAATTGTTATACTCTCAAGAAGTATGAAGGAGGGCCTCTCAAGGCAAGGTTTGTCAAGAAACAAAGGTATGCCTTAAAACATTGATTTATTTATATTAAAGGTTTTTTCATTTGAAATTATCTTACTGGCATTGTTATATCTGTCTATACTGAATCATAATGATTCTTATTCTAGGTGATTCATCACTTGTTAAATCTACCCACGCCACTCATATTTCTAATTGATTTTGTAGAACCCTAGACAAGTTTTGGAAAACTCGAACCAAAGGGTATTCTAATTTGAATGTCTGAAACCGTAAACTGCTTAGGGATATTGTATTTGAAGTTTTTATTAATGATATCATGTTTAGGATTTTGATATGATCATGAAAAACTAACTTCTTAGGGTTGAATGATAAGGGATAAAGTCTTGAACCTTTGAAATGTTGGTAATATTGGGTTTTTTATGTTCCTATATTGAAATCGTTACTCATTAGGGTTTCATGGAATGTGTAAGTAAGAGCCCCACAATGTCTTAGAAATGATTTTCTTTGTATGTGTGTGTTTTTATGATAAAACCCTAGTCTAATTAATTTTTTTTATTCATATGTTATTTTGGGTGCGGAACATGATTATCTTCTTTATTTATATGTATCGCCATGTTGGAACCCTATTCTTAACGTAATTTCATCTTCATGAGGGGGGTCTTGGGGGGGTGTTGGCGGCCTTTTGGAGCCCCCCTTGGGAGGGGGTTTCGGGGGAACCGCCCCCGAGGCTAAAAAAATATGTAAAATTTCCTTGTAAAATGTTGTAATTTCATAGTCAATATGGTTCGTTCATTAGGCAGATGATTTGGCAGTAGAAGTTATGTTTAATTTAGGGTTTTTCATCCTAGAAGGAAACTTGTCTATTGTTTGAGGGTATTGTATTGCATTTGTGTATGGTGTGTATTCTCTGAGTGAGAAATCACAAAGGGGACTGTGTGAGAGAGAAGAGGATATTACATCGGATCTGATGTAGATTGTGTCTCTTCATTTTGTTGGATAATGTAAAGGAAGGATTGGTTGTTTCCATGGAAATAGCCCAAGTTGGGTGAACCACATATATTTGTGTCTCTCTTATTTTATATGTTTTATGTCTTTGTGTTTCTACATATTTTATGTGGTAAAGTTCCTGTAAAATTGAAAAATTGAAACCATTGGTTATTAAAGGGGCTAAGGCATGTTCCAGAGCTGAAGAAAAGTATGATTTCAACAGGGCAGTTAGGAAGTGAAGGTTGTGTTACAACTTTCACAGATAAAACCTGGAAGGTCATTAAAGGAGACCTAGTAGTAGAAAAAGGAGAAAATATTGGTACATTGTATTTATTCAATGGTATTTCTAACTTTGTTGATGGTTTAAATTCGAAAGAAGAAGATGTAGCATTATGTGTTAAATTTTGAAGATGTTTTATGCTAAGATGAAAATATACTTTAACCTTATAGGGCATAATTAAAGTAAGATGTAGACAGAACATACCAATATATTGATGTAAGACAAGTTAAAAACAAAGATAAATAATGGTGGCGTTACGGTGATCAGCAGGATGGTTCAACAAGCAAAGTATTCATAAGGTCAGCCAACCACATATATCACACAACCCCGGGACATTTCATCAAGAATACTCCACCAAGATGTTGCACCAAGAAGCCCTAAATGTAGAACCAAGAACGTTGCTCCATCACCATCCAAGGGAGAAGAAAAATGCCTCCAAAAATTTTGTGTGTAATGAAATCCAAGTATCTCCAATATATAGACATCTGTGGGGGTGTGTGGAACATCTCTTATGCATGTGGGATAAATTAGGCTGACCTTGCACATGTGGAATAAATTCAAAATACATGTTCTACTCATCCGATCAAGATGATCTTTGGATTGATCTTGAACCTCTATGAAAGAGGAATCCAATAAAAATATTGGCATCATCATCTGAGCATGACATCATGGATTTTAGACCTATTTGCCCAAAATTAACACACTCTCTCAACTAGGGAGAACTCCATCCACCAGTGCCCTCCAAACATCGTGCGTCATCCCACCGTAACTTGCTTCGCTAGCTTATTTATTTCAAAACAAAATTTGAGTCATAAGGACATCACTCACAGCTAACCTAAAGTTAGATCATAGGTCTGAAACCTCTATAGGACTCAAAAGAGTCACACACCAACCCAAAGTTGGTTTAACTGAACTGAAGTCAGTTGGAGGTTTGAAACCTCTCTTGGACTCGAGAAAGTCATATATTAACCTGAAGATAGTTTCACTGACTCAAAGTCAGTTGGAGGTCCAAAATGTCTCTTGGACTCGAGAGAGTCATATACTAACCCCAATTTAGTTTCACTGACCCAATGTTAGTTGGAGGTCTGAAACTTTGCTAGACTTGATCCCAGATCAAGTGGTTGGACACGTGTCATCCTAGACATAGAGTGTACGGAAATATATAATGTGTGCATCAGTCTTGCTATGGTCTCTATTCACATTTCCCACCTCATTGGCCAAATGAGAGATACTTCCCATGAGTCTGAAACTCCATGGGTAGGATGCATATGGGGCGAATATCAAATAGAGGTAAACAAACTCAATATCATCATGGTGGGGCGGAGGCACACCAACAAGGTTTGGCAAGCCTAGCCTAACCTAGCCTAACCTAGCCTAACCTAGCCTAACCTAGCCTAGCCTAGCCTAGCCTAGACTAGCCTAGCCTAGCCTAGCCTAGCCTAACCTAGCCTAACCTAACCTAGCCAAACCTAACCTAACCTCACCTAACCTACCCTATCTTATCCTAGCCTAGCCTAGCCTAGCCTAGCCTAACCTAACCTAGCCTAACCTTGCCTAGCCTAACCTAGCATAGCCTAACCTAACCTAACCTAACCTGACCTAGCCTAACATAACATAGCCTAGCCTAACCTAGCCTAAGATAGCCTAGCCTAGCCTATCCTAGCCTAACCTAACCTACCCTAGCCTAGCCTAACCTATCCTAGCCTAAACTAGTGTAGTCTTACCTACCCTAGCCTAAACTAGTGTAGTCTTACCTACCCTAGCCTAGCACACCCTAGCCTAACCTAGCCTAGCCTAGCCTAACCTAACCTACCCTAGCCTAACCTAACTTACCCTATCCAACCCTAACATAGCCTAGCATAACCTAACCTAACCTAACTTGACCTAGCCTAACATAACATAGCCTAGCCTAACCTAACCTAGCCTAGTCTAGCCTAGCCTAGCCTAGCCTCCCCTAGCCTACCCTAGCTTAGCTTAACCTGGCCTAGTCTTACCTATCGTAGCCTAGCACACCCTATCCTAGCCTACCTAACCTAACCTAGCCTAACCTAGCCTAGCCTAACCTACCCTACCCCAACCTATCCTAGCTTACCCTAGCCTACCCTAGCCTACCCTGGCCTAGCCTACCCTAGCCTAACCTATCCTAGCCTAGCCTAGTATATCGTAGCATAGCCTAGCCTAGCCTAGCCTATCCTAGGCTAGCGTAGCCTAGCCTAGCCTATCCTAGCCTAGCGTAGCCTATCCTAGCCTAGCCTAGCCTAGCCTAACATGGTCTAGCCTAGCTTAGCCTTGCCTAGCCTAACCTAGTCTAAGCCAACCTATCCTACCCTAACCTAGCCCAATCTAGCCTACCCTACCCTACCCTACCCTAGCCTAACCTACCATAGCCTAGCCTATTCTAACCTAACCTACCCTAGCCTAGCCTAACCTAACCTAACTATCCCTACCCTAACCTACCATATCCTAACCTCACCTAGCCTAGCCTACTGTAGCCTACCCTAGCCTACCCTAGCCTAGCCTACTCTAACCTAGCCTAGCCTAGCCTAGCCTAAGCTAACCTAGCCTACCCTAACCTAGCCCAATCTAACCTAGCCTACCCTACCCTAGCCTAACCTAACGTAACATAGCCTATCCTAGTCTAACCTACCCTACCCTAGCCTAACCTTCCCTATCCTAACCTAGAGTGTACGGAAATATATAATGCGTACATCAGTCTTGCTATGGTCTCTATTCACATTTCCCACCTCATTGGCCAAATGAGAGATACTTCCCATGAGTCTGAAACTCCATGGGTAGGATGCATATGGGGCAAAGATCAAATAGAGGTAAACAAACTCAATATCATCATGGTGGGGTGGAAGCACACCAACAAGGTTTGGCAAGCCTAGCCTAACCTAGTCTAACCTAGCCTAACCTAGCCTACCGTAGCCTACCCTAGCCTAGCCTAACCTAGCCTAACCTAACCTAGCCAAACCTAACCTAACCTAACCTAACCTACCCTATCTTATCATAGCCTAGCCTAGCCTAGCCTAGCCTAGCCTAGCCTAAGAAGCCCCAATCCCAACCTATCCTAACTCTTGCCTAGGCCTAACCTAAAGATAGCCTGGCCTAAGCCAACTCTTAAGCCAACCTAACCTAACCTAACTTGACCTAGCCTAACATAACATAGCCTAGCCTAACCTAACCTAGCCTAGTCTAGCCTAGCCTAGCCTATCCTCCCCTAGCCTACCCTAGCCTAGCTTAACCTAGCCTAGTCTTACCTGCCGTAGCCTAGCACACCCTATCCTAGCCTACCTCACCTAACCTAGCCTAACCTAGCCTAGCCTAACCTACCCTACCCCACCCTATCCTAGCTTACCCTAGCCTACCCTAGCCTACCCTGGCCTAGCCTACCCTAGCCTAACATATCCTAGCCTAGCTTAACCTATCATACCCTAACCTATACTAGCCTAGTATATCCTAGAATAGCCTAGCCTATCCTAGCCTATCCTAGGCTAGCGTAGCGTAGCCTAGCCTATCCTAGCCTAGCATAGCCTATCCTAGCCTAGCCTAGCCTAGCCTAATGTGGTCTAGCCTAGCCTAGCCTAGCCTAGCCTAACCTAGTCTAAGCCAACCTAGCCTACCCTAACCTAGCCCAATCTAACCTACCCTACCCTACCCTACCCTAACCTAACCTACCATAGCCTAGCCTAGTCTAACCTAACCTACCCTAGCCTAGCCTAACGTAACCTAACTATCCCTACCCTAACCTACCATATCCTAACCTCACCTAGCCTAGCCTACTGTAGCCTACCCTAGCCTACCCTAGCCTAGCCTACCCTAACCTAGCCTAGCCTAGCCTAGCCTAAGCTAACCTAGCCTACCCTAACCTAGCCCAATCTAACCTAGCCTACCCTACCCTAGCCTAACCTAATGTAACATAGCCTAGCCTAGTCTAACCTACCCTACCCTAGCCTAACCTACCCTATCCTAACCTAGCCTAGCCTAGCCTAGCGTAACTATCCCTACCCTAACCTATCCTAGCCTAACCTACCATAACCTAACCTAACCTAACCTAACCTAACCTAACTTAACCTAACTTAACCTAACCTATCATGGCCTAGCCTAGCCTAGCCTAGCCCACCCTAGCCCATCCTAGCCTACCCTAGCCTAGCCTAACCTACCCTACCCTACCGTAGCCTAGCCTAGCCTAGCCTAACCTAAACTAACCTAACCTAACCTACCTTAGCTTAACCAAACCTACCCTAGCTTAACCCAACCTAGCCTAACCTAACCTAACCTAACCTAACCTAACCTAGCCTAGCCTCACTTAACCTATCCAAGCCTAACCTATCCTAGCCTAACATAGCCTAGCCTAACCTAGCCTAACCTACCGTAGCCTACCATAGCCTAGCGTATCCTAACCTAACCTAACCTAACATCCCCTAACCTACGCTACCCTAGCGTAACCTAACCTAAACTAACCTACCCTACCCTACCCTAACATAGCCTAACCTACCCTAACCTAACCTATCCTAGCCCAAATTATCCTAACCTATCCTAGCCTAGCCAAGCCTAGCCTACCCTAGCCTACCTTAACCTAGCCTAGCCTAGCCTAGCCTAACCTAACCTAACCTAACCTACACTACCCTAGCTTAACCTAACATAACCTAACCTAACCTAACCTAACCTAACCTAGCCTAACCTAACCTAGCCTAACCTAACCTAACCTAACCTACCCTAACCTACCCTAGCTTAACCTAACCTACCCTACGCTAGCTTAGCCTAACCTAACCTAACCTAACCTAATCTATCCTAGCCTAACCTAACCTAACCTAGCATAGCCTAACCTATCCCAGCCTAACCTAGCATAACCTAACCTAGCCTAGCCTAACCTAGCCTAGCCTAACCTAACCTAGCCTACCCTAACCTACCCTATCTTAACCTAACCTAACCTAGCCTAAGCTACCCTAGCCTAACCTAACGTAGCCTACCCTAACCTACCCTATCCTAACCTAGCCTAACCTATCGTTGCCTACCCTAGCCTACCGTAGCCTACTCTAGCCTAGACTAGCCTGGCCTAGCCTAGCCTAACCTAACCTACCCTACCCTAGCTTAACCTAACCTAATCTAACCTACCCTACACTAGCCTTAACCTAGCCTAACCTAACCTAACCTAACCTATCCTAACCTACCCTAGCCTACCCTAGCCTACCCTAGCCTACCTTAACCTAGCCTAGCCTAGCCTAACCTAACCTAACCTAACCTAACCTAACCTATCCCAGCCTAACCTAACCTAACCTAACCTAACCTACCCTCACCTAACCTACCCTAACTTAACCTAACCTAACCTACCCTACCCTACCCTACCCTACCCTACCCTAGCTTAACCTAACCTAACCTAACCTAGCCTAGCCTAACCTAACGTACCCTACCCTAGCTTAACCTAACCTAACCTAACCTACCCTACCCTAGCTTAAGCTAAGCTAAGCTAACCTACCCTAACCTATCCTATCCTAACCTAGCCTAGCCTAGCCTAGCCTAACATAACCTAACCTAACCTAACCTAGCATAGCCTACCCTAACCTAGCTCGCCCTAACCTAGCCTAGCCTACCCTAGCCTAACCTATCCTAGCCTAGCCTAGCCTAAGCTTGCGTAAGCTAACCTAAGCTAACCTAGCCTAACCTAGCCTACCCTAGTCTAGTCTTACCTAGCCTAGCCTAACCTATCCTATCCTAGCCTATCCTATCCTATCCTAGACTAGCCTAAACCTAGCCTAGCCTAACCTACTCTATCCTAGGGTATAGTAGCCTAACCTAGCTTTGCCTAGCCTAAACTACTCTTACCTAGCCTATCCTAGTCTAGTCTAGCCTATCCTAAGTTAGTCTAGCCTATTCTAGCCTAACCTAGCCTACTCTACCTTACCTTAGTGTAGTCTTTAGTAGCCTAGGCTAGGCTACTCAAGCTTAAGCTACATTACTCTATATTAGAATATTAATGAAGAAATCATTCAAAAAATAAAATAAATTAAAAGCTATTAATAAAAGTTTAAATATAAGAAAAATTCTTTAAAATAAATTGAATGTATGAAAATAGAATTTAAAATATATTGAATTTAACCATAATAATAATGTAAAAACAAAATCTAACATGAGTTATAAGATATAAATGAAAATTTATTTTTAAATGAAAAACATATTAGTAGAACATAAAAACATAATTGAAAATCATTTTGAGAAATCCATTAATCTCATCTAAATTATTAGAAAAAATACTTATTTATTGGAAAAGGTCATCCAAAGCTGATTTTAAGAGGCACATGTTAAGTCAACTAATATTTTTAATTGAAAAAAAAGAGACTCACAAAACTATAAAGAAAATCATCCAAAACTGATTTTAAGAACAATATGTTAAGTCAACTAATATTTTTAATTGAAAAAAAAAAACTCACAAAACTATAAAGCAAATCAACCAATACTTGTGATTTGACTTTCTGGTTGTTAGAAGGCTACAAAAGATTAATTTATAAATAAAATGGAATTATTTCTACTAAGGGAATTCTCCAATTTCCTTATCTGACCCAGTTTCCAATTCTATTCAATTGTAAAAAAGCTCACAAAACTATAAAGCTAACCAACCAATACTTGTGGTTTGACATTCTGGTTATTAAAAAACTCTGAAAAATTAATTTATAAATAAAAATGGAATTATTTGAATGTAATGAATTATCCAATATCCTTATTTCCTTTTCAGATTTGACCTAATTTCCAATTCAATTAAGTATGGTGCAACTGTTGAGTTTGCTTTATAGATGAAGATATCTAATTATTTCATAGATTCATTTATAAAATTTGAAAAACAATATTTATTATTTTACTAATTTATAGATATTTCAAATATTTCTATTTGAAAAAAAAATTGAAAACAAACTAATATTCAAGTTAGATATTATCTATATAATCAGGATCCTTAAAATATACTTGCAAAAACATCAAAGAAAAATTTAATATGCCCACACATTTGATTTGATATTTGATATTAAGATGAATATAATAGATGGAATGAAAATTCTCAAAACATACCTAAAAAAACATCAATGAAAATTCAATTTATCTAGAAATTTGATTTGATAGATCCAACAAAGAAATATCTAAATTACAACGGAGAAATGAAAGACAAAGAGATTACACCAGCTGATATGAATTAATAAGAAACTATGGCATCTGTGATAGCCGAGAACAGAAGGAAAATGGAATAATAAAACTAGGAACAATAAAACTAAGAGAAGTAGATTGGTTTTTGTTTGGTTTTTGTTTTAACAGTAGCCAGAGAAAATATAGTTGTAATCCAAAAAAAAGAAAGTGATATTACAAACAAGTATTAATTCGAAAATTATAGAACCACCAGAAAATGAAAACGAAAAAAAAAATCTATTTATAATTCTTTGAAATGGGTTTACTTGAAACTTTTAATTCAAGAAACACAAAACGAAGACACAGAAACTTACCTTTGGCATCGAGACCAGAATTAGGTTTCTTGAGGGTTTTGTTTACAGCCAATGCTCCTGGGTTTCCGGGTTTCCTGTGAAACCTTGCAAGTTGATTTTAGTAGTACCTGACACAGACACCGGTTGATTAAAAGAAGGTGATTAAAAGAAGGCGCAAGCATTAAAAGAAAGCAATTAAAAGAAGGCGCAAACCTTATCAATCAAATCTTTTAATGATATGATTAAATTGATCTCATAAAACTATATATCAATGGAAAAAAAAAACAGAGATCATGAATACTGCACGCTTAGAAGAAATCAAAAAAAAAAATATATATTACAAACAAGTATTAATTCGAAAATTATAGAACCACCAAAAAATGAAAATGAAAAAACAATTCTATTTATAATTCTTTGAAATGGGTTTACTTGAAACTTTTAATTCAAGAAACACAAAACGAAGACGCAGAAACTTACCTTTGGCGTTCAGACCTGGGGGTTCTTTTGGTGTTGAGAAGCCTACAAAGGATTCTTTTGATGGTGAAAAAGTAAAATAAAGAGAACTAAATTGGTGGCCATGACTTAAATGGTAGCAAGAATAAAGGACAACCTTTTCCCATTCATAGCCAACATTGACCATGCTCACAAAATGTATGAAGCCTTATCAAAGTTATTCACTGTTAAGAACATTCGTCAAGTAGCTACTTTGAAAAATGAGCTAAGGACTACAAATATGACAAAATAAGACACATTGGCCTCGTTTGTGAATATAGAAATAATCAAGGATGATATTTTGGCCATTGATGAAATTGTTCTAGACAAAGAACTCATGATCAATACTCTATTAGGATTGAAACCTACTTGGGGTGCATTTTTTGCCATATTTAATGGTAGCTCCCACCTTTGAAGAACAATGGATTGCCGACAGTCAAGAGGAATTAAGTATCTCATTAGCTTCCAATCCTGAAGGAGTACCTAATGCCTATCTTTATGAACATAAATGAAAGAAATATAAAGGGCCAAGGAATAAAGTTGACATGTCCAAGGTATAATAATATCGATTCCATAGGAAGGGTCACTATGGGAGTGACTATCTCGAAAAACTGAGAAACAAGAAAATAGAGAGATATTTGGCCAACATTGTTGAAGAAGGAAACTCAAAGGAAGTCAAGCCTAGAGAATTTAACATTAGAGACTTACACTACCAAGTACTTTTCTTGTAGCTTTAGATATTTTATTTTATATTTTTGATGTTTTATAATTTATAGGCCTTTAATATATTTTTGGAAAATACATTTTTCTTGTTTATAAGTTTTAGGTATCCCTCAAAGCTTTGTAGGGAGTCCTAAATAGATCCTCAAGATAAGTATCTCATTTTAGGCTCATTTTTGGTTTCATATACTTATTTCAATTTTTATTATATTAATACTAATGAACTTTCTCCCTCTATGGTCCTTATTGGGAAAAGAATTGTTATACTCTCAAGAAGTGTGAAGGAGGGCCTCTCAAGACAAGGTTTGTCAAGAAACAAAGGTATGCCTTAAAACATTGACTTATTTATATTAAAGGTTTTTTCATTTGACATTATCTTACTGGCATTGTTATATCTATCTATACTGAATCATAATGATTGTTATTCTAGGTGATTCATCACTTGATAAATCTACCCACCCCACTCATATTTCTAATTGATTTTGTAGAACCCTAGACAATTTTTGGAAAACCCTAACCAAAGGGTATTCTAATGTGAATGTCTGAAACCCTAAACTGCTTAGGGATATTATATTTGAAGTTTTTATTAATGATATCATGTTTATGATTTTGATATGATCATGAAAAACTAACTTCTTAGGGTTGAATGATAAGGGATAAAGTCTTGAACCTTTGAAATGTTGGTAATATTGGGTTTTTTATGTTCCTATATTTAAATCGTTACTCATTAGGGTTTCGTGGAATGTGTAAGTAAGAGCCCCACAACGTCGTAGAAATGATTTCCTTTGTATGTGTGTGTTTTTATGATAAAACCCTAGTCTAATTAATTTTTTTATTCATTTGTTGTGTTGGGTGTGGAACATGATTATCTTCTTTATTTATATGTATCACCATGTTGGAACCCTATTATTAACGTCATTTCATCTTCATGAGGGGGGTCTTGGGGGGGTGTCGGCGGCCTTTTGGAGCCCCCCTTGGGAGGGGGTTTCGGGGGAAGCGCCCCCGAGGCTAAAAAAATATGTAAAATTTCCTGGTAAAATGTTGTAATTTCATAGTCAATATGGGTCGTTCATTAGGCAGATGATTTGGCAGTAGAAGTTATGTTTAATTTAGGGTTTTTCACCCTAGAAGGAAACTTGTCTGTTGTTTGAGGGTATTGTATTGCGTTTGTGTATGGTGTGTATACTCTGAGTGAGAAATCACAAAGGGGACTGTGTGAGAGAGAAGAGGATATTACATCGGATCTGATGTAGATTGTGTCTCTTCATTTTGTTGGATAATGTAAAGGAAGGATTGGTTGTTTCCATGGAAATAGCCCAAGTTGGGTGAACCACATATATTTGTGTCTCTCTTATTTTATATGTTTTATGTCTTTGAAGGGAGTCTCTAGATCAACTTCCTGGATAATGAGCGGGAGTCGATAGGAAGTGAACTTGATCGAAGGTGGGCCATAATGTTTCCCACATCATCAACACGAGACAGAGGAATATGACGTTTGTGAATCAAGACCAACAAAGAATCAGAGAGAGGTTAAAACTGCAGAAGAAAAATTATCTTGAACATATCAGTGGCACGACACTGGATTTGGTAGTATTTGACATCAAGGGATCTGAGGTCATGGTGACATGGCAAAGAGCAGTCAAAAGAGATTACCCAAACCCATGGAGGCAAGCATATAATGATATGAGATGTCCCTAACCCGACATGAATGCAGACAAGTGCAATGTTCAAGAGCGACATACTGCCAACACAACTACGATCTTGGTTCCATTTTCCCCCACAATTTTTGTTGAGTACCCCAATTATTTTTCAAAATAAGCTTGAAGAGGATAGCATGTGATTTCGATGTAAGTTTTTCCTTCAGAAAAATCCAACCTAGTACATTTTACTAGCCCTAGGAAGGAGGAACTCGAATAACGTCATTGCGACAGAGTCTGATGTCATCAGAGTTTAACGAGTCTAACTAAGGGAGAACTCTGTGTCTTTTCATATTTAGAGAGTTTGAATAGACAACAAAAAAGAAAACCCCAATAGTCCCTTTTCGTAGGTAGTCCCACATACCCGAAAAGATAGAAAACTATGTCTCAGAGAACATCCTAGTCACAATAGGCTAGGGTATTCCTTTTCCGTAAATAATATGTCCCAGCCCGAAAAATGGGTAAACGTATACTAGGTAGATATCGTTTCACGTCCAATTTAAAGAGCTAAAAACGACAAGCGACTCGAAAATATTTTTAGTTTTAGAGAGTCAGAAAAGAGCTGAAAGGTGATTGTAGTAGTGACTTTTTCATGTTTTTACCGAGTCTAAAAAAGTATAAAATACAACTTGTCTCTTCATCATAACCATGTGAAAAACCTGTCGCTGCACAAAAAGATGCGTGTAAAACATATTCCATGAAAACAATATGAAAATATATCTAAAAATATGTTTTAAAACCTATTTTAGGACTTTAAAAAGTTATAAAACACCAACAGTGGTAAAAAATATTTACTTTTCACTTTTACCTCTTTGCAGAGCAACAATGGCCCATTTCTCTTGCGATATTTAGGCGACGATTATGGACAATCCAGTGTACCATTTCAGATTCCGTCTATTTTAGGTAAGATTCGACACCATTTTATATCTTTTAGGCTATATTTCTGTACCTTTAATTGTCATTTGGAGTCTCTTAGGGGAGGATTTGTAAAAATTAGGGCTTCGCGGTTGGTGCGGGTTTTGGGCACGGATCCACGCCAACTGACGTTGTTTTACACAGGGGTCGCGCCAACCACGCAACTCAAAATCCGTGCTTAATTCAAGAAAATGCAACCATTTGATTTCAAATTTTAATGCCTAAGAGGTCTTACAATGTTCTTATGATCAATGCATGCAGGTACAAAGTATAACAAGATGGTAATCGAGTGGAAAGAGAGATAACACAATGAAGAGGATGAGCAGGCCATGGAAAATGAACAATGTATGAATGCCCTCAGGAATTGTGGGCTCAAAAAGTTCTTCCTGACACCGTGTCTCTGAGCTTAGCCCAAATTGCTTCAATATCTCATCAGCATTTGGGACGAGGATCAGGAGAAGCTCGTACTTCAAGATCAAGATCTTGATCTGGAAGTATTTGATGTATATTTTATCATTGGACTGCCACGTAGGGGTGCAGTCCCTATTCTTACTGGTACCAAGCCTTCCAAGGAAAGCATGACAATGGTAATGAATAGGGTGTGCCCAGGGGCACGAAAAGGAACAGGGAGCGGTAATGTGGATATCCAGATCGTCCCTGATCTAGCACTGAGAGTACTGCTACACACTATCACGTAGGTTGCAGGATCACAGGCATCGCATGAGGCTATGAAGATGCAATTACTTCTTTCTTCAGAGTGTATGAACCAAACCATCTTCAATTGGGCTGAGGCTGTAACTATTAACATCAAACGACAGCTCACCAAATGCAAGAAGTCCAAACTAAAGTAGTTTGGGTATGGGTCGATTCTAGTATCGTTCTTCTTGGAATGATTACCCATATTTCAGCACCAAGAGGTTATCGTTCTAGAGCCACCACTAAGAAAGACACAGATGGCCCGATGGGTGGCACTGATGCCCAGAGAAGGGGGTGGGCAATAGATGTCCTGGAGGCCAGAGTTTTTTTATTGGCTTTGACGATAGTTGATTGTTGTGGAGGATTGACCCTAAGCCAACACAAACTTCACCAGAGACCTAGACCTCCCACTCTTGGAGGGAGAGGATTGGGACGAAGAACTTGGTAAGTCTCAATTTTTATTTTTATGAGTTTTATGATTTTTGGTATATATGCATGTTCTGACAGTTAATCTTATATGGATGCAAATGTTGGCCCAGAGTGTCCCACTGGTATGTCTCCAATAGCGAGGCAGACTCCTTGTGACTTCGATCCTCAGGGTGAGGGCATTGACGAGGAGTTAGTGTAGAACCTGGAGGGAATCGCCCGTGGGGTCCCAGATTATGCCCGTTTGGACGATGTACCTCGAGCCTACCGGAGGCACACTGTGGGAGTGCCGAGCCATATCCATCATTTTCTGAGGTATTTGGTATGGGCAGTAACATGTTATCATGAGCACCATGTTGACTAGGCACTTAGGCTTTATTTCTACATATTTTGGAGAGACATGTTATCTCGCGATGTAACCGAAATAGACTTATATTATTTTTTGTAGGTTTTATGATGAATACGACTTGTAACCAAATGATATATATATATATATATATATATATATATATATATATATATATATGCATCTATTTTCTACATGGGTCTTTGTACATATGATGATGTTTTTATAAATTGCGCAAATGTCTATCTAGCACAATGTCAGCTATTGCATCTATTAATGTATTCATTCGTCTTGGTATATGTTGATATGTAATGAAATCAAAATGTCATTCAAGTAAATTAATACGCAAATACAATCTTAAATGCACAGGTTTCAAACCAAATAATGGCTTTTCAGTTGAAAAACAACAAGTTGTGAATCCAACTTGACAAGCAATGCGTGTATGCCAAGGTTGACTGCCTTGGTTAATAGTTACAAAACTGCACTATAGTCCACCACATTGTTTGTAGCTAGCCCAGAAAAATGCCTTGTAAGTTAATAAACTCACCAACAGGATCATAAATTACCCAGGCTGCCGAAGACAAGTTCCTAGTACTGCGGGAGGCACCATCCGTGAAACTGACATAAGGAGAAATAGACATCTGCATAGAAAACAAGACCCAATAAGCAGAAAAAGCTCACAAAGCACATCAAACCTAAGCATGCACACAAAATGAAAACAATCATCTATGTACACATATCACGCGTGAATGATTCAAGCATAATATTTTTTTAGATACAACCCATTTCTAGGCAAGAATAAAGGACAACCTTCATAGTCAATAAGCTCATAAGCCCCATTCTGTAACACACGTTTGACAATGTAGCACCCATGCCACATGGTTTGGAACTTGCCTGCCCCCAGCTTATCGTGAGCTTGGTCGTATAGAAGAACGAGATCGCCTTCGATGAAAGAACAAGGAGAAACTAATTTGTCAGAATGGGCTTTGACTCACTTTTTCTGTGCTTTGATGACCAAGGCAACTAAGCGATGAGTTCCATCCAATCTCTCTAAGTAGAGGAGACGTTCTTCTTCAAGCAAAGTATCAGGCAGTAATTCCACAGCTAATTTCAATGAAGGGATTTCACATTCAATCGGAAATGTAGCTTCCAGACCGTATACAAACTGGAATGGGGTAAATTTGGTTGCATTCTTAATCGAGGTTTGGTAAGCCTAGAGAGCTGAGAACAACATAAGATGTCAGTTTGATTTGTGGATCTCAATTGTTCGTTGAAGCATTGTAACAAGGACCTTGTTCACAGCTTCAAATTGGCCATTAGCTTGAGGATAGTAAGGCGTTGAGCTGTTGTGGTGCAGACCCAACTTAAATTTCAGCTCTGCCATCATATAATCTCAAAAATGAGAACCATGGTCGGCGACAATTTCTTGAGGGACACCAAACTGAGCAATAATGTGATTGAATATGAACTGTACCGCTGTCTTACCATCCGCAACTATTTTAGGCATTGCTTCGGCTCATTTCATAAAATAATCGATGGCAACGATAATATAGGCATTCCCCCCAACCAAACGATTGTTACACGTCATAAAATCTATGCCCCATTTAGCAAAAGGGCCAACAGTAATGATAGGGTGTAGTGGAACAGGTGGCACACGCATCTTGCATTGATAAATCTGGCACACATGGAATTTACGTACTATAACAACAATGAAATCTTTAAAAATAAATGGCCAAAAATAGCCAGCACGAAGGATCTTCTGTGCAATGGCATAACAAGACATGTGACCACTACAAGCGCCGCTGTGGCAATCATTCAAAACCTTCTATGCTTCCTGGAGGGTTAGACATCGGAGGAGTACAGAATCGACTCTGACACGATAAAGGGTATCTCCAACAATACGATAAGGTTGTGATTGATGTCGAACGCGGTGTCGGGAATCTTTCATTATCTCAAACTTGAAAGTAGACATTTGGAGGTACACGATGATATCACCGTACCATGGATCAAAGGTGTTGATCAAGAAGAGAGTTTCATTCGGAATATAATCTTCAGATGAGGAAGGAGCAGAGTCAGCGGGGAGAGAACAAATCAAATCCTTGAAAATAAATGATTTCCTAAATTTGGCAATAGTGAATTCCAAATCGAACTCTTGGAGGATAAAAATCCACTTTGAGTACTTTCCCCCCAACAACTGTCGTGACAGAATATAATTCATGGGGTTACAATTAGAAATCATGGTCACCGTGTGTAAAATAATGTAATGATGGAAACGTTGGATGGCTTGGATCGTAGCCAACGCTAACTTCTTGACATGTGCGTAACACGTTTCATGGTCGAGAAGGTTCTGAGACAAGAAATAAATGACATGTTCATTACCGTCATCATCATCTTGAACCAATACCATGGCGATCATGCTGAAGGTAGCATCTAGGTAGAGGGTGAAATCAGAATGGTAATTAGGAGGATGCAATAGAAGAGCATTGACAAGAAATATCTTAAGTTTATCAAAATACTGCTGAGAAATCTCATCCCAATAGAAAGGGAGGTCCTGCTTTAAAAGTCATGTAAATCCTTTAGCTACTTCAGCATAGTTTGGGATGAAACGACGAAGGAAATTGGCCTTCCCTTGGGGACTCTGGAGCTGATGTAATGAGGATGGGGAGGGGAGATTGACTATAGCCTCAACCTTAAGAGGTTCAAGGAAAATTCCATCTTTAGATACGATAAAACCTAAGAGTCTACCAGAGTCGACGCAGAAGACGCATTTATGCGGGTTGAGCCTAATATGGTAGAGTCTACAATGAAGAAAGATTTGATGACGATGTTTTGGGTGGTGTTTCTGTGTAGCTGAATGAGCCGGAAGGTCATCCAGATATGGTTGGACAATATGTTTAATATCATGAAAAGCATAGGGCATCACACGCTGGAATGTAGCCCCAGCATTCTTTAAGCTGAACGAGAGTTTCCTATATGCGAACGTTCCCCATGGACAAATAAAAGAGGTCTTGTGTTGATCCGTCAAGGGAATGTTAATCTGGTTATACCCAGAAAAACCATCCATAAGAGAGAAAATTTCACTTCCCGCACAATCGTCAATTATCTAATCGATAAATGGGGTAGGATAATTATCCTTAGGACAGTGCCGATTGATATCACGATAATCAACACAAACAAGAATGGCACCCTGCTTGTTATCTACATGAACAATATTAGAAACCCATTCAGTTAGGGGAATTAGATAAATGAAACCCGCTTTAAGAATTTTCTCAACTTCAGCTTTGATAACGGCGGCTTTTCGAGGATGCACGGGATGAAGACACTAGCGAACAGGCTTCACACCTAGGTAGGTGGGAATCTCATGCACCACAATACTGGGGTCGATTCCAGGAATTTATTTGTAAGACCAAGCAAAAACATCGTGGAATTCACGAAAGAGACTAGTGTACACTTGGACTTCCTTAGAAGAGCAAGTGACTCCCACATGGATGTTCTCGACGATCCCCGGTTTGACGGCAATGGTGATAGGCATCGATTGAGTAATTTTACCCAGGTTTCTCTCTTCAAAGACTTCATGAGTTGAAATGGGCTTCTGAAGTAGTGGAGAGGGAAACTGAGATGCGAAGCGCTCAAGACAGTTAGACATGGCCCCGAGGCAAGGCATGAATGACAAATGATGATGCCCATCACTTCACGGTAGATCCTAGAGACACATGGTTTCCATGATGGCCTCATCGGATGGAAACAGTTCTTTCAAAGTATCAGGCAAATCCACATTGCTGAGCTATGGGGATTGAGAATACACGTCGATAGACATGCTTAAAGGAGCAGCTTCAGGAGGGGGAGAATCAGATGCATATGTAAGCTCACAATAATTGATCTCGATGGGACTAAGAGGCATCGAATCTCCAAACGAATCAACCTGGTCAGGTGAAGGGATGATCCAATGGTCATCTGACCGAGAGACCATATTGACTTGAACGATATTCGGTGGCGAAAAGGGAAAAATACCTATGAGAGCGGGATCCTTGAAGAGACTCGGCCATATACTATTAGGGGGATTAAGAATTTGATCCACGTATGTCACATTTTTCTCAGAAGACAAGGTAAAGAATGAAAACTAGTCAACAATAATTATTTTTCCCTCATGTGGAAACTTCAGAATTCGAAAGAGGATCGATGGAACACACAACATAGTGTGAGTCCAACTACGACCGAGTAGAAGATTGTAGCTGAGTTTGGCATCAAATACTTCTACTTCAACTTTGACTGTCTTTCCTTGTAATGTAATCGGAAAACTAGCAATAACATCTAAGGGTTTTGATTCCCTTCCATCGAATGCCTCAAGGGCATTGGGAGAAGAATTGAGGGTTAGAAAGCCAATAGCCTTTCAGCAAGCAGATGACATGATGCAAGTAGATGCACCTTCGTCCACTACGACTCTGTGGATGTTGAGACCATTGATACCGACTTGTATAACAAGCACAATCTGGTGTGGAAGTCGGGGGACGAAATTTTATAAATCGAAGGAGAGAAGGCTATAATCAGGAGGGTCAATCCCGCCGATCGCAGATAATAATTGGAAGAGACGAAGCTGAACAGAGTCTTCCACCCAAGAATTGGAAGAACACCATAAATGGTATGTCATGATGTGACCTTGGGGGTCTTCTCCAGACTTGCACTGAAACTTGGCACAATCACTAGGAACCTTCGTCGAGACCGAGGGCCAATATGGATTATGAAGAATGGGATCATTTGTCCATTTGGACACATCTAGTAACTCCAATGTAGCGAGGAAAGGTATTGAGGATTAAGCGGCATAGTAGGTCCTCGATAAGGACCTGTACCCATACTCCATCCTGGTTGAGTATAACTTTGCCCCCATTGGTTCTTTCTTGGAGGATTATGACCATAAGGGGTATAAGCTAGGTAATTCAGTTTATATGGTGGCTGAGGACCAGGATACGGGGGTTGAAAATTGGGATACTAATTCTGAGTATATGGGGGTCCCGATTGAGCAGTATAAGGTTTCTGTTGCAGAGTATAAGTATAGCCTGGCGATTAAGGATGATAAGTAGGACCTTGAGACGGGTTGTAAACTAGTTGATATTGACCTTGAGGAAAATAACCGCCTTGGGGTCGAACAAGCTATTGATAAGTGGGGCCCTGCTGAGATGGATACGTCGGGCATAGCGGTTGATTTGGCTGCGGCATAGATTAGAGCTATGGCTGAGAAGGGTGAATAGGATGTGCAGGTTGGCCCAGCTGAGCAGGTTGACCTAACTAATGAGGGCCACCAGGTTGTCCCAGTTGGGCGGGTTGGCCTCATGGCTACTGAGGGTTAGGTTGTGCCTGATAAACAGGTTGATCTGGAGCAGGACCATAAGATGGCCCTGGCTGTGCAACATTTGGACTAATCGGAAGATGAGGCTATTAAGGTTACACCAAAGTTTGAGATGGATGAATCTACCGAGCAGGACCATAAGATGGCCCTGGCTGTGCAAAATTTGGACTAATAAGAAGATGAGGCTATTGAGGTTACACCAAAGTTTGAGATGGATCAATCTGTCCCCTAGGACCGTATGAAGGTCTGGGTTGATATATCGGTGGCCCAGCTGGTCCTTGAGGTTGCCTTGGTTGGATCATAGGCTGGGCTTGTAAGGGTTGACCTTGAGGATTGTAAGGCTACCCTTGCAGGCTGTAAAACAATCCTTGTTGGACCGAAGGTTGTCCCTGTAAGGGTTTCTCTTGTGGTTCATACGCATACCCTTGCTGCACCAAAGGTTTTCCCTGAAAGGGTTGTCCTTGTGGGTCATAAACATACCCTTGCTGAATCGAAGGTTGTCCCTGAAACGGTTGCCCTTGTTGTTTAGAGGGCTGCACAGGCAAGGTAGGTATCAAACTAGGGAGGAACTGATAAGCCTCAGGAGAAAGCAAGTAGATGGGATTTCCTTCCTCATCATACTGAAACAGAAGTGAATAAATCATGGTACTATCCACTCCATAATGAGAAAAATAAGACCTATAAGGATCTTGAGGGGATTGATAAGTTTGGGATTTCTGTTGCTGAACAGCCAGCCGATACTCCTCAAACAAAAGGCCATCAAGGATTGCCATGGAAATTGAGGTTTCTACCGAAGTTGAAACACCGGATGACTGTGTAGTGACAACTGGTGCCAAAGCATCCACATTGATAGTAGGCCTAGTGGGAAAAAATGTGACGAAAGGTGTCGAAGACGAGACAGGTGTCGTCGGTGACATACCTAAGGATGGAGGAACCAGCCCCCTTGATGGGGTTGATGTTGCCATGGAGGAAATACCAACCATAATCTGACCAAAAGACCTATATCCAGCTAGAAGCGGCATTGATGGTGAAGATTGAGCAGGTTTTGTTTGGATGTCTTCTGGGAAGAGTTGGTATTGTTGATCAGAAACTGGAATACCCTCACTACCATTAGGACTAGACGAATCCATGTCTGAATCCACCGTAAGATCTTGCAAAAGAGTACGGGGGCTAGGAGGTATGATAGCAGCCAAAAATGGAGATGCCGATGTAAGAGGGGGAAAATGTTCCCCAACTCCAAATCCAAACCAATAATTTGAAAGAGGCCAATGGAACTCAATTGGTTCTCCAAAGGGATACTCTGACGGGATGACGGGCTATTCAAGCTCAGCAG
Organism: Pinus albicaulis; assembly: GCA_034641835.2. Lineage (NCBI taxonomy): Eukaryota > Viridiplantae > Streptophyta > Pinopsida > Pinales > Pinaceae > Pinus > Pinus albicaulis. The sequence continues at coordinate 484,684 of JAXQQM020073106.1, read as the reverse complement.
ACCCAGAGATCTGTAAAGTTTCAGATGAATTGTCTGAGAAAGGACTGCCAGTAGACAAAATTGATGGTTCCGCCACCGTGACTGTATCACATGAGAAAAGGGGAAAATATCGAAAAATAATACTCTTGGATCAAAACCAAAACAAACAAATACAGGCCAAGTAAGCAATCTTTAATGGGTGTGCAATCGTAGGAGTTTATTTTACCACATTGAAACCAAAAGTTTGTTGTTTCATGTTTTAAGATTCAAGAAACAGTCAAAGATTACTCTAGTCTCTTTCATTTTTAAGCGAGTGTGAAAGGACAAGTGGTTAATGATATTTTCAAATTTATGGAGTCAGTAAAGATCGAAAATGACTACTCAGGTAGTCTAGGTAAAAGGGTGTACCAGGTTCCCATGAACTGCCATATACACCTTGGTTATAAAATGAAATAAGAATCAACCAAGGACTTGACATACATGTAGGTAGTCTCCTTGAATGTTTTTTTTGGTGTATCATGGTTACAAGGCGACAGACTCGGTTTCCTACGGATAAAAGGATTGCAACCTATAGGGGACTCCCTTTATATTCTCGACGGTACGGGAAGCACAAGTCGGTACTAGCACTGTCTGAAGCCAAATGGTGAGGGACAACTGCTAGGTTTTAAGATGCTGGAACAGGTCTCTAACTTAGAACACTAAATGTTTCATTAAGTTTCAATGTTGCCTTAGGTTGATTGAATAAATTTTAAGTTGATCTTGTATTTATGTTTCAATTCCAAGGTCCTACCAAATGTTGGATCTCACAAATTCCTGAATGCAAGCTACATGCCATAGAATACCATTTCTTTCAATGAAGAGGTATCTACGAGAAGGTTAGGAATTTCAAGTGATAGCAAATAATGAGAACTCACATAAATATTCACTACAGAACTTGATGCAAACTAATGAGAACGAAAAATCTTTCCTAGAATGACAAATGCTAGTTATGCAAAAGATTTTCCAATTCTTATGATGCAAACGAAAAATGAAAGAACAAAATATATTTTTGATTTTTTCAATGTAATAGAGAAAACATTGCACTAAATAAAATGAAAAATGAATCTTCACAGTAGTTCGAGAATGCTAATGCAAGAGTTAGAGTGAAACAATCCAAACAACTCACAAGCCAACAAAACAAAGACTCAAACCAATGTCACAATATCTCAAATTGAAGAAATATGTCAAGATGGACCCATACAAGCAATGTGAGCTATGCTTGGAGTGACATGAAGCAAAACTGAATGAAAGAGACAAGACTCACTCAAGACTCATTTCACCAAAAGCAACCACTCAAAATGAATCCAGGGAGCTGAATGCAATCAAGAAAATAACGAAGGTGACTGTGAAACAAGAGACCCAAACTCCTACAGGAGGCTCAGCATGTCAAAGCACTAGAAAGCACTAAAGCCATGATGCTGAAAGAAATGGACAAACAACGAGAGGAAGAAGGCTGATCATAGTCACAAACAAACCCAAAGCATTCAAATAAAGTCAATAAAACACCCAAAGACACTAGGATGGACCAAAAACTCCAAAACAAGGGAAACCCTAGAACCTACAGGACTTGGCGTGATTGTCTGGCTATAATCCGCACTAGACACGGGATGGCGCGGGTTGTAAACTGGCAAATCTCGCTAGTGGGTACGACTGTCGGGCTGGAAACTGTGCCAAGCAAGCCAACCTTGAAAATATGAAAATTTGGAAAAACAGAGGTCAAAACTAATCCTCTGCGCTGAACAGGGGCCTAAAACTCAACAAAAGAATCTAGAAAAGGAAATCTAAGCGAGCAAAGACCAAGAAGAAGATCTAATAGACGAAAGAAAAACTTGCATTGTTCCCCAGTGAAGTCGCCAATTTTTTTGTGAGGTAAATCCCCTCTATAGATAGACGCGATCCCACTAGACCTAGAGTGGGTCTAGCCACAAACGAGACACGCTATCACATCAATTCCTAGTTAAGAATGGAAAAAGAATTGATATATCACCTACCGTAGGTCCTGCGTTGTTGTGTCATCCAGAAGAATGGTTGCCTCCCCTTCCTGATTCAACAAATCACAATCTGCTTGTTCTCACGCCCGAATACCTACACATACACAAGAAATGAAGATGATCCACAACATACTATTTCACATTCCTAACTATCAGTCAGTTGAAGAGGAGTAAATCACATGCATTAAATAAACATAACATAGAGATGGAATCAATATCATAGTCGAGTATATTGAATTAAAGAAGAGTAAAACTAGGCTTCGACATTGTGATCTCCTCCAGCAGGGTTCCAGCAGAGCATGTCTCACAAAGCTCGTCGGGAATTCAGATGGGACTCTCTCTAGAGGATCCTCCTTGGTTCGACCTTCTCTATAGTGATTACTCAGCTATAATATCTCTACTCCAAGTTCAGCGTCTTGGCTATGTATTCAGCTATCTTTTGTAAAATGAGAAGCTATGTTTATATAGAGGGAGAAGGAGAGGTTAGGATCCCTATAATCATGGGGGGAGTCCTATCCTCTTAGAATGTTCCATCAACCATTTCCTAAAGGAAGAGATCTGTGGTTTATCGAATTTAACCACTTGCAATGAGTCATTCTTGAGGTGGTTAAAGGAAACTTCCGCCTCCAATTTGTTAAAAAACATTCCAAAAAATTCTATCATGGGCTCAACATAGGGACAGAGCGCCAGCTGGTGCGACCTCTAGTGAAAATTTTCACCATTGGCGCGAGGGATGAACTGGCTACCCGCGCCAATGCCAAAACATACGTTTTTGGGTGCTTTTTGAGGAAATTTTCAACAGGAAGAATCATGTCCTTATGCAGAAGGATGCAAAGAATGTATTTGCAGGGTTTGTCATTGCTCATAGGTCACGAAAAAGACCCTCTAATATGCAGGGCGAGGGATTGCAGGGACGGTGACAAAATGCTGTGTAACACCCACCATGGCAGCACAGCCATATACCTCCATCTTGTAGAGATTCTTAACTCGAATCCCTATCCTCTTGGCTTCACCCTTTGTTTTATGTCGTAGGAAATATTTTCCATTACTAAAAACGTCATAGCCTCTGTCCTCCAACATTACGACTGAGACCAAATTTTTCTTCAGACCTGGTACATGCATCACATATTTTAATTGAAATGGTTTACCTGACTCCCTCTGAAAGGTAATGGTACCAATCCCGATAGCACTGTACCGTCCATCACTGCCCATCTTAATATGCATCTAGACATCTTTCTCCTCCAAGTCCTTGAAAATTTCCTTGTCTCTCGTCATGTGAAAGGAAGCACCACTATCCAAATACCACACCGATCCCAATGCACTTGACACCATGCATGCAATCAAGGAGAAGTCAAGCTCATATTTTGAGGTAAGGGCCTCACCAGCTACAGCTCTAGCAAGCTTCTTTTTCTTCTTCTTTTGTGTATAGTTAGTAGCAAAATGCCTATGTTTGTGACGATGAAAACACTTCACCTTGGATATTTCTTGCTTCATGCCTTTAGACTCAGATTTAGAATGGAATTTATTCATCTTCCCCTTCTTCACCTTGGCAGCCAAAGTAAAATCCTCTTCATCATCATGCTTTGATGAAGACCCATCTTTGGTGTTCCATCTAAACTCTTCCTGCACCAGATCCAACCACAGTCATTCCCAATCCAGCAATTTTTCCCATCTGCTGACAGTGTCTTCATAACTGTGCCAAATATTAAGAAGTCTGAGGAGAGAAAACTCACCAAATCATCATCAATGAATTTTTTCCCCACACTCCCCAATTCATCTGGACATTGGACAAAATTTGTGAGATACTTTGGAATGGTGTCACCCTTTTCCATCTTGATCTTCCTAAGTTTATCCTTGAGCGCCAATTTTATATGGTCACTGTTGCTTTGGAATATATTTTTCAAATCCTTTCATATAGTATATGGTGTGGCTTTCCCATGGAGGCTTGAGACAATGTGGTATCGTACTCCCTCCAACAGGATCCTCCTCGTATTTGCCACTTTCTTTTGCCATGCATCAATATTGGCAGCATCTGCAACATTTGTCTTAGGAACACCTTTTTCAATGAATTCCTTCAAGCTATTGTCTTTGAGTACCGCCTCTATCATATCCTTCCAAGAATTGTAGTTTGAGCTTCCCTCAAGTGCATACTCTAACCTCAAGACATTGAAAACAATTTCGATCTCGAATCAGTTGTTGCACCAAGAAAGTCTTTCTACAAATTCGAATTCTATCCAGTCACAAACTCAGCTCTTGATTCACTTCCGCAATTTAATGTGCTTCAATACCATCTAGAAATTATACAATATGCAAGTATATATAGGATTCATCCAATCTAACAATGTGCTAAATTTAAATACTGAATCACTTCTACAAATCTTTGTGGAATTAAAATCACAATCACCAATTACATAAGCATGAAGAAAGATCAATCACACACAACACAGATAATTTCTCGGGGAAAGCTTACAGCTAAAAAAACCACTATATTATATTGTATATTATATCATGTATCATGAAACAATTACATAAAAAAATCTTCTTATAATAGCTCTCAGTGCATCAGCTAATTGTCTCACACTGTTATACAAAAATTGGCAAATCCCTTAGCCAATTTACTATCTCCACATAGCCTGCCTTCACTGCGCAATCCCTACTGAAATCAATCCCTCAAAAGATGCAATCATGCTTGCCTTGACTGTGAAAGTATCATGGGATCATTTAATGTGTGTGTGTGCTTGCATGTGTGCAAGAAGATAATGTCACAACTGATAGTTATCTTCCCTTTCACCTAGAACTCAACTGGGTCTCCACTGGATTTAGCATGCATGCAATTAATAATAGTAAATCTTTAGTTGCATGTGAGATCACTACATGTCAATTAATTAATATTTAATTCACTTGATCTCTCACTAGTGTATCTTTAGTTACAACTAGAACAACTGATTTTAACTCACTTAACTGAGTTAAACTATTTACAACTTGCACCAACTCATGCACCATTTCACTTCCAAGTCTGTTACAACTAGAATCACTCAGTTACAACTAGAGTCACTCTGCATGTCCCACCAACCAACCTCTTAACTCGAAATTCACTTAGATAACTGATTTTCCACTTCAGTTAACTATTTTCAAGTCCACATTGAGAATATATTATAGTTTAATGTCCATCTATATTAAGGGACAATAAAAATATACATGCAACTAAAAATAGCATGTGGGTCCCACCCTAGTGTAGGCTCTTAATTTTCACTAGGATCACGGGTACCAAAAGTTTTCTTTTTGAATCTCAACATACCCAATAGCATACTAAGTAACCGAATGGAAATATGTTCAAGTGCGTTGCTGTAGGCATACCATTTAACCCAAATGCATAAGCTCTTACCCAATGGTGGACTCTTTTCTTCGTACCTATGGAAAACTACACTAACTAAGATTCTGCATGCATTTCCTTACTCAAACTACACTTATCCACCAATTCAGGATTAATATAACTATAGTTAGATCCAAATCCAATCAAAATAGAAACAAGTTGATCACAAATATTACTGTCCATCTGAATGATAAAAGCTTGATTATCTACCTGCATTTTGTCCATAGCTACATAAATCCTAGGAATGATATGACCAACATCTCACATTGTTTGTTCCTCCTGTGCATTGTATATATGTGGCTTACCACCTTGATATTGTGGACATTCCCTCTTATGATAATATTTTCCACAATTCCAACACTGTATAGGTTTCCAACCTTCATCCTTATTCTTCACCTCAGATCGAAATCCCTATCTTCTACCAAATGTATTGAAATTCTTGAACGGGGCAACATTATCATTCTTACCAATGTCTTGAGGCCTTGCTTGCTTCTTTTGCCATTTTCCTTTTCTCCTTCCATTACCTTTCCAATTCGGCTTATTCTCTGATCCTTGCTTTGATTGTTCATAACAACGCTTTAGTTTTCAAATTTCCTCCTCTAATGATATAGGCTCATCAAACTCAATCATGTATTTGAATACAATCAGTAGCCCAATAATAAATATTTGAATCTTGCCCTTCTCCTCCTTAAGGTAAAGCACATATCTTAGTAGCTCCAAGAACTTGCTAGTATACTCCTCATCTGTCATGGAACCCATATTCAACTCATAAAACTGATTTTCCCTATCATCATAGTATCTCTCTGATATATACTTCTTCTGGAATATCCTTTCAAACTCACTCCAATTAAAATCCTCCCCGTAAATATTTTTAATGTTCTTCACATATTCCCATCAAATTTCTGCTCTACCTCTTAGACTAAATGTAGTTATCTTAGCTTTCATATTTTCTAGGTAATCATGCAATATGAAAAAATTCTTCACGCAAGAAACCATGCATATTTATAATGTGGTTTCTCCATCCCTCCATCAAATGTAGGAGGTTTTTCCTTTATAAAATCATCCAGAAAATATCCCATGTCACTCCTCCTATAATGATGATACCGATGATGATCAGGATACCTATATGAACCAGAACTATAATGACACTTGTGCCTATCACCTCTCCTATACAGAGTGTCCAAAAATATGCCATATTTAACCATGTCATCCTTATCCAACCTGTAACCACCAGGAGACCTATTTCCATATGCTCCATTGGTCCCATTCTCCTACCCATAGTTGATCCTAAGTGGCCCGTATTTCTGCAAATCTCACAAAATTTGAATGATGGCCGCATTAACCTCTACTTTCTTTTCATGTGCTTGTATAAGTATATCATTATCTTCTTTACAACTTCTTATTTATTCCTATAAAATTCTCAGTGTATCTTCCAAATCAGATGAATTTCCAACACCATGCAATGTGAAATATCTCACCTAAACCAATTGATAAATAAACTAACGAACCTTAGTGTAATTTTGGGAGGAAACATCCTGCAAGATCGATCAATTAACCAAATAAATGTATATACATAATCATAACCTCCTATAAACTTGTAACACAATGTATAATAGCGCATAAACCTCGCTCTAGTTGGATTCGAATCATGGATGCATAACCATACAAATTAAAAAACATGACCTAATGTATAACCATACCAATGCAACTTTACCACACACCATCACAAGCATAAGAGAAATGTAACCAAGCGTGAATGACCAATTCATGTTCAACATATAATCATCACACAAGAAAGCATACAAGGACACTACACAGGCATGACCAATATGTGACCTAGCATAAACAAGAAATGCATATAAAAAATGTAATAATATGTAAGCTAATGTGCATGTACAATACACAAACATGAAAAATAGAGAATCAGTCATACACACATTACCACATGTTGAAAACAACACCATAAACACTTCCATGGTGACACCACTACCACCATGGCCAACAAAACATGGGTGCAATAAACAAATACACCATAGGTATGAAAAACACACAAGAAATCAACATAATGCATGATCAAAACACTCCCATCCATTGTGAGATTTGAACCATCCTCTAATACCACTTTTAACACACTCATCCCACATCTACCCAAGTAACCAACCAACCGGTCTCTTCCGGGCTAATTCCCGGTCTTCGCGGATTCTCTGCAGCTCCATGAATGTGTGTTGATCCTCTAGTTGTTTATTCCACTGCGCCAAGTAATTTATAACCCACTAAGCTCTCTGCAATTTCTCGGGCAGTGTTTCAATTTCAGCTTTCTGCTCCTGGATGATTTCTTTCAGCTTTGAGCTGGGAGAGCTCGAATCAACATCGATCAATATAAAATCAATATCTTTGCCTCCTGAAGGGCTCTCATTGTGAATAGGCCTCTTGCCTCAGTCCTGTACCTGTGCTGATGTTGAAGGCGAGACCCCTTCCATGCCAAATGTAGATAGTACTCGCGCTGCTGATGAAGGTAACGAGACCCCTCCCACCCCTGGTGGAGATAGTACTCATCGTGCTGCTGCAAATAAGGCTCTGTGGCCTCTCTGATATGTCACACACACTAGAGCACTAATAGGCTCAGTCTCAAGAACCTCAAACTGATGTGAAGGCTCTCCCTCATCATGAACAATCTCAGGAGGAGGCTGGAGGGTTGCAAAAAAGTCACGGGAAATGAACTCATCCCATGCGATGCCCTGCAATCCAAGCTGATGTACTACAATGATTTTGATGAGCGCATAATGATACATGCTGTTATGCTACTGATCTGGAGTCTTCTTCTGCACCAGGGTAGTCATCTGCTCTATGTTTCGACACATGAAATATGGAATACTCATCAGTCTCACTCTCGTAAAATGCATCAAAAGTCTGATGTGATATGCATAAAGACATGAGAACCGGCCCTCACAACTGAAATATCTGATGATGAGCTTCATTAATGGCACATAAGACTCTTTCAGAAACCCGAATGGAAATACTCTGCTCAGCTGCCTCAAATATCCAGGCCTGATGTAAGGTTCATAATATGCTCTATCCAGATGTTGTCTCTTACTCCACTCTTCACCAATGTTTGGTATCCCGGTCACCTCAGAAATGGTCTCTAGTGACAAAGTGAAATTCACTCCAGCAAGGTTTACATGAACATCACGCAAATGTAAAACAAATAGGCGAACCAACTCCTGATGGTGCTGAATCTGAGATATCATCTCACAATACTGAAAACATGACTGTTGCTGAAAGCATGTCATTGCAAGCGGGCAGGCCTACAATTGAGCGAAAGAAGCAGGCTCCTCTCTGACGTGCCTGCCACTTTTATGAGACCTCCTCTATACATTTAGCTCAGTGGTTGAGTCACTGTCTTGCTCATATCCCTGCTCATATGATGATTTTTTCTCTGACATGGTGCTGAAACAAGGTGTTTATGCTGATATGTAGGTGAAAACAAGAGTTTTTTTTTCAATACCATGTGTGCCACATATGTAATGAAGGGCTGCAAGGAAATATCACAATGAATACAATAAACTGTCAAGTGAATTTGGAGTGGAAGGACAGTCACTCACTGCTTGGGGAACTTCGGGATTTGGACCTTTTATAAGTGATATGGGAATGAGTGATAGTGATGGGGGTAGTTTTTAGGAATAAGAGTAAATGAAATGGCAAAATATGCATGGGTTAAATAGAGACAGCCCTTGAATGCTTTGGAAATTAGGATTTTATCAATGTTATGAAGGGAGGGAAATGATGGCAAGTGATAGGGTTTGAGGATTCAAAACATGGGAACAAAGGGTATAAGGGATATGGGATAGTGGGAATAGGAGAGGAGATTATGACAAGAATATTATAACAGTAATGAGAGCACAAATGAAAATGGGGTGGGAGTTTTAAGCACCAATAATCAAATTTCAACACCTCTTTTCAAACCCTAGCGAGCAGATTTTAATATGGGTATAGGGTTTACTCTTTCATCAACCAAAATCTAATGTATTCATCTCTACACCGCACCACTCATGACTAAAATCACTGAACAGGCTTTGTCAACTTACTTGGAAAAAAAATGAGCTGAAACAAATTGAGTTTTTATGGAGCGGAAATGATTTTGGCCTTGGGGGCTCTGTGCGCCGCGCACAAACCCAATGCACCGCACTCTGTGGGTGCGTCGTGCCCGTTGGGAATTGCATGATGAACTCCGGCTCTATGCACCACGCTATGTGGGTGCGTCGTGCCCTGTCCCAATGCGTCGCGCTCAATTCCAACACACAGTCAGCCCTTCTAAAATCACAATTTTTTTCTTTCAACTCCAACTCAACTTCTCTCTTGGATTTTTCCCAATATCTCTTGATGCAAATGGATTAATAACTTTGAGAAATATCTTATATAGACATGGTTTAATTTTTGCTTCTCAAAAACCCATTTTGTAATGTTTTTGGCTTTGGCACTTTTTGCATTTAATACAACTCTGTCTTTTTTTTTCCTTACTAATTTTCTGAGCTTGAAATGATGTTTTCTTCGTTGATTTTTGCAGGGATGGTGGCATTGAACCTTGGAAAAGGATGACCAGAGTTTGCATGTGAAGTACTACATGGTGGAAAGATACATATTTATTACAAAAACAAATTTGACAATTTCTTCTTCAAAACGGAGTTTTGAAGAAGAAACATCCTCGAGCATTATTGACGATGAAGATCTTGAAATCAAAACTTATTGAAAACATCCTCATGGCCTGCGGGCATTGTTTAACATTTATGAAGATCAAACCCTAGAACTAGAAACTAAAATGACTCTTTTTTGACCAAAATGGCATCTATTACTGTAAATGACGTGAAATGAACTTTGATGAATTTTGAGAAATTTTGACCAACCCAGCAGGTACAAACATGAGGAAAACAAGAAAATGAAGCCCTTCCGTCAGCCAATGGCATGCACCTAATGGAATTCAAATGAATGAGCGGAATGAGACACCTAAAAATGAAATGCAATAAGATAAATGATCTCTGACAGAGGGATGCAAAGATTGACTCTAACATTGGCTCCAATGGGGATGATAGCTCCTGGGAGGTGCCAAGAACAACAGATCTTTGGGAGAGCAGACCAGTTCCTTCGTGCATTGGGCTATGGAGTCCATTATTTTGACAAAACAACTCAAGACCTTTGACTAAATTTATTTGACTGAAACTTTAACTCAAACTGACTCAACTTTTGAAACTGAAACCAAACTGACTAGACGGACTCAAACCAAAACTGAAATCCTTCTTCATAATTATAGCCTTCACTTCGGGCCCCAAACTGAAGAAAAGACCTCAATGCACACTTGCAATGAAATTGAAATAAATGATATGTACAATGACAATATGATCAGCAGAAAACATCTTAGAAATGGTACCGCTTGAGCAGCTGACCATTGACTCGCCCTCCTGGACAGTCTTCACCATTCATCTCCTTTAAAAAAAAGGCGTTCTGACCTCGATATGCTGCAATATTGAATGGAACTTTCCAGAGATTTTCAAACTTACCGTGTTTACCTTTGTCCTCATTCCTAGCATCCCACTTCAGCACCACTTCCTCCAATTGGAATTTATCCGCCTTCGCTTTCCTGTCGTAGATATTTTTTATTCTCTCCTGCAATTTGAATGTGTTCTGGAAAACCTATTCTCTCTTTTGCTGCAAATGAATCATCTGATTTATCCTTCTCTGCATATGGCTTTCTTCACTACCATCTTCCTGAAGAAGCTTGACCACCGAAACACCAAGAGAGGTAGGAAACACTGTATCCACTCCATAAACTAACTCAAATGAGGACATACCAATGGACTTCTTTTGACTCACCCGATCATCCCATAGCGCATTGACCAGCTTCTTATGCCAACTCTTCTTATTTATGTCCAGCAACTTTTTAATGATGTTGACTAGAGATTTATTGGAAGATTCCACCAAATCGTTGCCTTGCAGATAATAGGCAGTTGAATGTCCCAAAATAATTTTATACTTGGCAGAAAACTCAATCATCTTTCTTGATTTAAAAGCTGCTGCATTGTCAGTGATCAATTTATTCAGGCAACCAAAACAAGACAAAATGTTGTTCTCAAGGAAAGATATGATTACCGAATCGGTAGCCTATCTGGTGGGAACTGCTTCGATCCATTTTTTGAAGTAATCGGTGGCTGTTAGAATCCATCTATGATGTCCCAAGGAAGGAGGATGGATCTCCCCAATGAAATACAAACCCCATTGCTGAAAAGGGGCGCTTACCTCAATAGGCTTGAGTGGAAATGGCTGTAATTTCTATCTTCCATCAAAAATCTAGCACTCATGGCAGCCTTTGACTGTTTTATACACATCAGCAAACAATGTCAACCAATAGTACCCTTCTCTCAAAATCTTATTGGCTGTCGTTTTCCAAAAATGATGACCCCCACAGTCTCCTTTATGGAAATCCCCCATTACCTTCTTCTCTTCTTCCTCCACCAAACAATTCAATAAAACACCATCTGGATCTTTCCAATAAAGTGCAAAAGTCAAAATACAAAATTTTGCAGCCTTCAGTTTCAAATTTCTACCTTAGTTTCTAGTCATGCTCGGCGGTGATGACAAATTTTGAAGAACATACATGATATCTGAATACCATGGGGAAGTAACAAAAATTTCTGATACATGAACTGGCGAATTCTCCTCATCCTCATCAGACATAGCAGTAATCAGATTTATGTCTAATGCGTGCAAATTCGATTCAGCCATAAGCTTCGCCAGCCCCTATCCCTTGATAAGCTTTGTGGGCCTTATTTCCACATCATATTCCAACAAAGCTGCAATCCACTTGCCACGTCTTCCTTCCGGATCAGTCTATATTAAAACATATTTCATGACAGCGTTAGGAACATAAGCCAAAATATGGGAATGCAAAATGTATACCCGGAAATCCTTCAATGCTTTTACCAGTGCCAGAGCTTGCTTCTCAATGATGTTTTACTTCAAGGCTGTGTCTCTAATAGTTTGACTGAAAAACGCTATGGGCTTCTCATGTCCATCTCTTTTCGGCATTAACACAGCTACCATGGTATGCTCCGAAGCAAAGGAAAACAAAATAAAATCTTGGGTGTAATCCAGGCTGATTAACACCGGAGCTGAAGATAGTGCCAACTTCACCAAATTAAAGGACTTTACCACCTCTTCAGTCCACTTCACTTGGCTGTCCTTTTTCAGCATATTTTTTATTTCTCTTAACTGTTCAGCAAGGTTAGGGACAAAACAACGTAAAAAGTTCATCTTACCATTAAAAGACTGAATCTCCTTCTTGTTCCTGGGAGGGTCAATTTGCCAAATTGCTTCAACACGTGCTGGATCAATACGAATGCCATCTTTTGAAATAATGTGACCAAGTAATTTTCCTTCATCCATGGCAAATAAGCTCTTTTTATGATTAAGCGAGACACCATATTTTCTGCACTTTTGAAAGACAAATTTCAAGTGATACATATGCTCTTCATCTGAATTGGAAAAGACCGTCAAATCATCAAGGTATATAACAAGGAAAACATCTTTCTCATTCGCAAAAGCCATGTCCATCACCCGTTGGAAGGTCGCACCAGCATTATTCAAACCGAATGGCATCTTTGCATAGTGGAAAGTTCCCCACGGAGTGGTGAACTCTGTTTTGTCATGGTCGTCCTCATGGACCAAAATTTGGTTATATCCAGAATAACCGTCAAGTAGTGACATGCGAGATGCTCCAACCACTCGCTGAAATATATGATCCATCTTAGGCAATGGATTATTTTCCTTCAATGACACCTTGTTCAGATTTCGGAAATCAATACACAATCGAATCTCACCTGTATTTTTTTGCACTGGCACTAAATTGGAAATCCAATCAGAAAATATGATGGGAACAATGATTCCTTCTTTGTACAACCTAAGAGATGCAGGAACATCACATAAAAAAATAGACACCAGATGCAGGAACTATGCCAGGGGGAAAACCCCCTTAAGGGGAAAACCCCCCTGGCATATGCTTCATTAGTCCCATCCTCCTGACCATAGTTGATCCTAAGTGGCTTGTATTTCTACAACTCCCGCAAAATTTGAATGATGGTCACATTAAACTCTACCTTCTTTTCATGTGCTTGTATAAGTCTATCATTATATTCTTTAAAACTCCTTATTTATTCCTATAAAATTCTCAATGTATCCTCGAAATCAGATGAATATCCAACAGAATGCAATGTGAAATGTCTCACCTAAACCAATTCATAAAAAAACTAACGAATCTTAGTGTAATTTTGGGAGGATACATCCTGCAAGATCAACCAATTAACCAAATACATAAATATCCATAGTCGCAGCCTCATATAAACTTGTAAAAAAAGGTATAATAGCGCATAAACCTCACTCTAGTTGGAGTAGAATCATGCATGCATAACCATAAAAATTACAAAACATGACCTAATGTATAACCATACCAATGAAAATTTACTACACACCATCACAAGCATAAGCGAAATGTAACCAAGCATGAATTACCAAAGCATTTTCAACATATAATCATCATACAAGAAAGCATACAAGGACACTACACAAGCATGACCAATATGTGACCTAGCATAAACAAGCAATGCATATACAACCTGTAATAATATGTAAGATAATGTGCATGCACAATACACAAACATGAAAAATAGATAATCAGTCATACACACATTACCACATGTTGATAACAACACCATAAACACTTCCATGGGGACACCACTACCACCATGGCTGACAAAACATGGGTGAAATAAACAAATACACCATAAGTATGAAAAAAAGACATGAAATCAACATAATGCATGATCAACACACTACCCATCCATTCTGATAGTTGAACCATGCTCTGATACCACTCTATAACACCCTCATCCCACATCTACCCAAGTAACCAACCAACCAAGGTAAACATGTGAGGAGAGGCTACTAATACGAGATTTCACCTCATATCTGACCTTAAGGTAGTGGAACCGAGGGAAAGAAGGCAAAGACACCTTACAAAACATCAACAACATCCCTAAGAGGTAATCCAACCTCCCAGACCCCTAACCCCTGAGGGCGACTAAATTTTCAGCACTTTTGGGCCATAGTCGCAGGTATGCCAAGGCACAATAATAGTTGGGAGCCTATAGCCATAAGAACAACACAAAAAACATGCAGCGAGGGCCCCAATTGGTCAGTTATGTGTGTGCAACTACAAGATTTATGCCACCTTTTTAGCCATAGAGCCCAAGCCACTGCCGAGAACTTCATGAAACTTTAGGAGATAATAGATAACATTAAAAAAAAGGTACAAAAGCAATAAAATCATCAAGAACTCATCTTGACATCTCCTAGCCATGACAGGAATTTCATCAAACATGTCACAAACATTGCATCTACAGGTGTAAACAACAGGTTTAAACATAAGGGTCTCATACTTATCTAAGAATCACTAAAAGGCATTTTTCCCTTACATCATTAGTTGTAGTACAATATATTTGACCATAGATACATTATGCATTCATTTACAAGTAAAAACATAGATAGAGACATACATCAGCATTAATAAAACATATTCTTATAACCAACATAATAACAACCAAAATACCATGTATAAGATAGCAATAGAATCCACATCAGAACCAATACATTTGCATACCGAATACTAAAGGATTGAGTTCTTGATTAATGCATGTAAAAAAAAATCGGAGTTGGGAATTCCGCGTTCAACCAAGCCATATATTAGTTTATCCAAGTCTCACTTTAGCCAATAACCCCCGTGCCATATTCCAAGCATGAATGTGGGATATCACCAAACACATAAATCATAATCAATCCAGGGTCTCCAAAGGCCAAACCACCTCAACCCTCAACCAATGACTCCACCTAGTGGTCGGAAATCACAACCATCATTGATTGGTCTCTATCCAAGTTTTTCAAGGACCCGAGAGTGTTTTTTTCCAATCAGGGCTTCGAGGATTAGTAACTCAACCCAAACTATTACAGGGCTTCTAGAGCATTTCTCCAACGAGGGCTTCCAACATTAGTAACTCAACCCACCTAGGGATTCCAAAGTGTTTTTCCAACCAAGGCTTACACGACAAGTAACTCAATCCATAGTTGTTCGTCGAGCTTCCAGAGAGTTTTTCCAACCAAGGCTTCCATGAACTAATAACTCAACCCATAGCTAAATTAATCATGAGAACCAATGAGAAAATAATCAATGGAAATAAACCCACAACACCATGGCTATCCAGGAAATCCAAAGGCTAGGGAAATCCACATTCATACACCATGCATGCTAAAACTAGTGACGAAACCATGCATACAACTTGATACCTGCAATCAAATCTCTTTCTATTCATTGATCCTAATTTCCACTTGCATTTTCCTGCTCTTTCTTTGCCTTCTTGCTTCAATCACCAAGTATCCACACTCTCCAAGAGAGATCCAAGAAAAATCTAAGTATCCAATAGTATGAGAGGGAGAGAGATCAATGAGAGAGCTCCAAAATGCACTGCCAAAAAGGTAACAATTGATTCTCAGAAGCCTTTTTATAGAAGAGGCCTCTATTTTCTTCATTTTCCTCCTCACATGCAACCTATGACATTTTACCTCGCCTTTCTCCTAATTTCCACTATTTTCATAAATAAATGTGTCAAAAATAATTTTTTCTTCTTTAATGATTTAGCCATAGCCTTTGCCATAGACATAATAAACCATGTGAACACCCACACTAGGATGTTTTTCCCTACATTCAGCTTGGAATATGTCTCTCACGAATAATGGTTATTATTTTAAATTTATTACATGGAATTTTGAGAAGGTTTGTTACAGGAAGGACGTTTTTGGTACAACGATGACGCAAGATGGACACATATGATATTTCCAATTCATAGAAAAGATCAACAAAGTGAAATAACTATTGTGGGAGGTGAAGTAGAATCACAAGAAAGTGTTGCAACGAATGGTGGAGAGCAACAATTGCAATTGAGTGCACTGAAATTTGGAATTGGTACAAGAAATGATGAACACATCGTACTACAATCTCGAGAATTAAGATTTGGAATTGGCGCACTCAATAATGGCAAGTTATTTCTTTAGAAGTTAACCTATTAGGAACAAAAAGGGGCAAAGCATGTAGTGGCCCTTTAAAACCACAAATTACTAGGTAGAAAAGTTTTCCTCAAAGTACTAGTCACTAAGCAGAGTAATGGAAAACCTAGCATTTACAGAAATTCAGGAGGGGGAGGGGTGTTATTTGGAACAAATACTTATGAATAAGAACAATGATAAAATGAAGAATTGAGTATAAATGGTTACCATAGCTGTATTCTTAGATTTTTTAATGTTAAATATGAATAGGGAATGGGGTAGAAGGGTTCAATTTCCAACCCATAGCACGAAACTCATAAAAAAATAGATGACATCCATAATTTATACATACATGTAAAAAGGAGGATTATATTTGTAAATTTTGAAGGCTCTAAAACTTTGAACACCCTTTCATATTTTTTCAATTAAGTTCTTAGCACAATTGAAATAAAGGCCTTTGAAGACTCTTTGAATAATGGGATCTAAGTCTAAAAGAGAATGTGTAACATTCATTGTGGAAAAAATCATACAAAGCACTCAAACCACAAGAGATAGTTTAGGAATTAATTAGTGACTAATCAAATATTCTTCAGAAGCTTCCTTTTTAAGTATCTTGTCACTATTTATCTGTGATTTAATTAATTCATGCATCCTTTCTCCAAATACACCACATTCCTTTTTGGTAAAATCCTTAATGAATCGAACATTGTAATACAGTTAGGGTTCAAGAAGTTTATACATAACTTCAATATTATCTAGCAGCTTTACTTGTCAAGATCTATACATCTCATGAATTGGGAACCCATGAAATCATCTAATGGGAATGGGGGGAGGGTGAGCAATGAGGGTTCTTACAACTTCCCATAACTTTGCCCAATGATGAAAATTGCACCTTGAACTACCATAATTTTTATTTTGTGAATTGACAACAATTAGTTGAATCAATCCTCTTGTCCATAATACTTGTTAACTTAAATTTTCGAGACTATCCAATATTAACACCATTGCTACCAAAATTTTCCTACCATTCCACAACCATGTTATCCTCTCCTTTCATTTTGAAATAAAAGACATAGACAAAAATTAGCGGAAAATATTCACACCACTTGACAAAATAAATTCATGTCATAATCAAAGTTCCATAGGAGGTCTTCAAAGTTTTAAAAGAAAGTATAATATAACGTTCCACCTAGTTTTAAAAATTAGATATTGGATTTTCTTAAGCTTATTCTGGCACATATCCTTATAAACCCGATATCAAATAATGCAACATCACGTCAACATAAAGATATCATATCTGGCCACCCATGATGTTTCTTTGCATAATTAACCTCCTCCCATATCAACATTTTCTATCATTGATTTAATAAACTAGCCATGTGCCAAGCATTTCACATAATACAAAGTTCAAACCACCTGACATAGTCTAAAACACCCCAAAGTGATCAATGGTGGATAAAGCACATCAAAAGAAAGGATTTAACTTCGTCAAGTTACCATATGTTTAGCGGATGTGCGGCCCACTACCTGAATTATATGGCACCACCTAATTAGACATAAAATTATTTTGATTTTTTCCAAATTACTTGCTCCATGCCCAATAATGTCAATAAAATCATCCCTATTTTCATAGTATCAATGGAACGGTCCAAGATTTGGATAAACAAATTTTACCTCACAAAGAAATTTCCAACAAATTGGAGGCATGCACAATGATTAACCTAAATGTTTCTATGTAAAAACAATATTTTATTCCGTGATCTTTGGTGGATGTCATGAATTTCCAAATTTTCTTTGGTGGATGTCATGAATTTCCAAATTTTTGGTGGATGTTGTGAATTTCTGGAGTTAATGTCATTACAGAAGGAGAGGTGTGCTATGAGCAAACTACACAAGATTAATAATTAATTTGGACAATAAAGTATTTAGAATTGTTGGCACCATGGATTTTTAAGTGGTGATATTATCCATATTTTTAGTGACATTTTATAATTCCGATGGACATGAGAAACCATAACTTTATGGAATTAGGGCCACTTTACTAGCATTGGCAAGTAGAAAGTGCAACTTTTTGACTTTGAGGTTAATAAAAATAAATCAATTAAATTCACTTGAAATTTACATTTAAAATATAGAGTTGTATTTAGTGTTATTTTTGAAAAGTTTTCAAAATTACTATTTTTATCTAATTTGTATAAAAATCATATATTTATTAAAAATTAAATTTCAATAACACAATTCAATATCTTAACTAAAATTTCTCAATTTAATATTATTATTTTTTTATATAAACAATAAATTACATATATATTATTTGATTAATTTTCTAAATCGACATTCTCCATCCCTATCGCTATTATCACCCCGAAAATAAACTTTTGTAACTAAATTGAATTGAATTTAAGGTAGGGTTTTACCCATTCTTGTGGGCTAGGCTCGATCTAGGTTGTGTCCAGTTTGAATGTTTTATATAGCAGTTTTTATATCTTTATAAAATATAGTTTGAAACAGTTTTTCTTTTATAGCTCGTAAATATCAAGAGGAGTTGTATAGTTGGAGCTTGCACAGACAGTCATACAGAGGGACAATGGAGTCATTAACAGGAATATGGAAGGAAATATGGAAGGACGAGCTCAATACAGTGGGGATGATGTAAGAAGGACAAGATCAACATTGTGTAGGGAACGACGAACATATTGCACTTATGCTTATATGTATGTTTTTTTTTTAAATTATTATATTTTCTCAAAGGTAAGACTTTTGTGATCCATAATGTAAATGAATGTCTTTATGTGATTAATCCAAAAAACACTCATCTACATTATTATATTTATTAAGGAATTTTGTAATATTTAAATATTAAAAAATTCCATTCAATATTTTTATCTATTTTCTTGTTGAAATTATTATACTTATTAAGAAATTTTGTGATATTTAATATTAAAAAATAGCATGTTATATTCCTTTTAATATTGAAAATAATCCAAACAAGTATAAATGATGTGGTGTGATCCCTCCAAACGGCTAGGGCAGGGAGGACATGGCATGGCCACTCACAAATTAGCCGTTGATTGAAAAAGATATTTTGATTATGATGTTCACAAGTTCAAGCCGTTGATTAAAAAAAGCTATATAATGAGGATTTTGATTATGATGTTGACAAGTTCAAGTTGAAGGAGGATAAGGACGGTACCGGAGTGAATGGAATTAAGACGATGCCATTTTTTGATTTCTTCTAATCGTGCAGTATCCATGATACATCGTTCTTTTTTTCCACAAACATGATTCTGTTTCTTTATTTCCATTGATGTATAGTTTTATGAGATTAATTTAATGATAGGAACAAAAACCGGTCTCTCGTGTCGTAGCACAGAAACCCGGAAACCCAGGAGCATTGGCTGTAAACAAAACCCCCAAGAAACCTAATTCTGGTCTCGACGCGAAAAGTAAGTTTCTACATCTTCGTTTTGTGTTTCTTGAATTAAAAGTTTCAAGTAAACCCATTTCAAAGAATTATAAATAGATTTTTTTTTTCGTTTTCATTTTCTGGTGGTTCTATAATTTTCGAATTAATACTTGTTTGTAATATCACTTTCTTTTTTTGGATTACAACTATATTTTCTCTGTCTACTGTCAAAAAAAAAACCAGTCTACTTCTCTAAGTTTTATTGTTCCTAGTTTTATTATTCCGTTTTCCTTTTGTCCTCGGCTATCACAAATGCCATAGTTTCTTATTAATTCATATCAACTGGTGTAATCTCTTTGTCTTTCATTTCTCCCTTATAATTTAGATATTTATTTGTTGGATCTATCAAATCAAATTTCTAAATAAATTGAATTTTCTTTGATGTTTTTTCAGGTATGTTTTGAGAATTTTGATTCCATCTATTATATTCATCTTAATATCAAATATCAAATCAAATGTCTAGGCATATTAAATTTTTCTTTAATGTTTTTGCAAGTATATTTTAAGGATCTTGATTATATAGATAATATCTAACTTGAATATTAGTTTTTTTTCAATTTTTTTTTCAAATAGAAATATTTGAAATATTTATAAATTAGTAAAATAATAAATATTGTTTTTCAAATTTTATAAATGAATCTATGAAATAATTAGATATCTTCATCTATAAAGAAAATTCAACAGTTGCACCATACTTAATTGAATTGGAAATTAGGTCAAATCTGAAAAGGAAATAAGGATATTGGATAATTCATTACATTCAAATAATTCCATTTTTATTTATGAATTAACTTTTTAGATTTTTTTAATAACCAGAATGTCAAACCACAAGTATTGGTTGGTTAGCTTTATAGTTTTGTGAGCTTTTTTACAATTGAATAGAATTGTAAATTGGGTCAAATAAGGAAATTGGAGAATTCCCTTAGTAGAATTAATTCAATTTTATTTATAAATTAAATTTTTGTAGCCTTCTAACAACGAGAAAGTCAAATCACAAGTATTGGTTGATTTGCTTTATAGTTTTGTGAGCTTTTTTTTCAATTAAAAATATTAGTTGACTTAAAATATGGTTCTTAAAATCAGTTTTGGATGACGTTTTCCAATAAATAAGTATTTTTTCTAATAATTTAGATGAGATTAATGGATTTTTCAAAATGATTTTCAATTATGTTCTTATGTTCTACTAATATGTTTTTCATTTAAAAATAAATTTTCATTTATATCTAATAACTCATGTTAGATTTTGTTTTTACATTATTATTATCGTTAAATTCAATATATTTTAAATTCTATTTTCATACATTCAATTTATTTTAAAGAATTTTTCTTATATTTAAACTTTTATTAATAGCTTTTAATTTATTTTGTTTTTTGAATGATTTCTTCATTAATATTATAATATAGAGTAATGTAGCTTAAGCTTGAGTAGCCTAGCCTAGGCTACTAAATACTACACTAAGGTAAGCTAGAGTAGGCTAGGTTAGGCTAGAATAGGCTAGATTAACTTAGGATAGGCTAGACTAGACTAGGATAGGCTAGGTAAGAGTAGTTTAGTCTAGGCAAAGCTAGGTTAGGCTACTATACCCTAGGATAGAGTAGGTTAGGCTAGGCTAGGTCAAGCTAAGCTTAGGCTAGTCTAGGATAGGATAGGATAGGCCAGGATAGGATAGGTTAGGCTAGGCTACTATAGCCTAGCATAAAGTAGGTTAGGCTAGGCTACTATAGCCTAGCATAGAGTGGGTTACTCTAAGATAGGTCAAACTAAGATAGGCTAGGCTAGGCTAGGATAGCTTACACTAGGTTAGGCTAGGTTAGGCTAGGTTAGCTTAGGTTAGCTTACGCAAGCTTAGGCTAGGCTAGGCTAGGATAGGTTAGGCTAGGGTAGGCTAGGCTAGGTTAGGGCGAGCTAGGTTAGGTTAAGTTATGTTAGGCTAGCTAGGTTAGGTTAGGTTATGTTAGGCTAGGCTAGGTTAGGGTAGGCTAGGCTAGGTTAGGGCGAGCTAGGTTAGGGTAGGCTAGGCTAGGTTAGGGCCACAGCTTAGGCTAGGTTAGGTTGCGGCCAGGGCCAGGTCAGGTTGTGGGCCGGGGCAGGGCCAGGGCCAGGGGAAGGCCAGGCCAGGCCAAGGCCAGGCCAGGTCAGGCCAAGGCCAGGGCAGGTCAGGGCCAGGGCAGGCCAGGGCAGGCCAGGCCAGGTTGGGGTTAGGTTAGGACAGACAGGTTAGGCAGGCTGGGGCTTAGCCACCAAGCCAGGCAGGGCAGTGTCAGGCCAGGGTTAGGCTAGGCCAATCTAGGCAGGGCACGTTAGGTTAGCCAGGTTAGGTCAGGGCCAGGGTTGTGTTGTGCTGCCAGGCGCCAGGGCAGGGCAGGGCAGTGCAGGGCAGGGGCAGGCCAGGTCATGCCAGGGCCAGGCCAGGCCATGGGCGGGCCAGGGGGGCCAGGCCAGGCCCAGGCCAGGGCCAGGTTGTGGGCCAGCCAGTCAGGGCCAGGCCACGCCAAGGCTCCCAATAGAGGCTGGTAGGGCCAGGGGTGCTACAGGGAACGCAGGTTAGACAGGTTAGACAGGCTGACCTAGAAGAAGCCAGGTCAAGGCCAGGGGGGGACCGGTTGAAGCTGTGTCAAAGCCATGTAGCAGGGGCAGGTTGTGCTTGTGGGCCTAGGCTAGGGCTAGGGCTAGGCTAGGCTAGAGTAGGCTACGGTAGGCTGGGGTAGGCAATGATAGGTTAGGCTAGGTTAGGCTAGGGTAGGTTAGGGTAGGCTACGTTAGGTTAGGCTAGGGTAGCTTAGGCTAGGTTAGGCTACGTTAGGATAGGGTAGGTTAGGGTAGGCTAGGTTAGGTTAGGGTAGGCTAGGTTAGGCTAGGTTAGGCTAGGCTATGCTAGCTTAGGCTAGGATAGGTTAGGCTATGCTAGGTTAGGTTAGGTTAGGCTAGGATAGATTAGGTTAGGTTAGGTTAGGTTAGGCTATGCTAGCGTAGGGTAGGTTAGGTTAAGCTAGGGTAGGTTAGGTTAGGTTAGGTTAGGTTAGGTTAGGTTAGGCTAGGCTAGGCTAGGTTAGGTTAGGTTAGGCTAGGTTAGGTTACGTTATGTTAGGTTAAGCTAGGGTAGCGTAGGTTAGGTTAGGCTAGGTTAGGTTAGGCTAGGCTAGGCTAGGCTAGGTTAAGGTAGGCTAGGGTAGGCTAGGGTAGGCTAGGCTAGGATAGGTTAGGATAGGTTGGGCTAGGATATGTTAGGTTATGGTAGGTTAGGTTATGTTAGGGTAGGGTAGGTTAGGTTAGGTTAGGTTAGGTTACGCTAGGGTAGCGTAGGTTAGGGTAGGTTAGGTTAGGTTAGGTTAGGATAGGCTAGGCTATGGTAGGCTACGGTAGGTTAGGCTAGGTTAGGGTAGGCTAGGTTAGGCTAGGCTACGTTAGGCTAGGATAGGTTAGGCTTGGATAGGTTAAGTGAGGCTAGGCTAGGTTAGGTTAGGTTAGGCTAGGTTAGGTTAGGTTGGGTTAAGCTAGGGTAGGTTGGGTTAAGCTAGGGTAGGTTAGGTTAGGTTAGGTTAGGTTAGGCTAGGCTAGGCTAGGCTACGATAGGGTAGGGTAGGGTAGGTTAGGCTAGGCTAGGGTAGGCTAGGATGGGCTAGGGTGGGCTAGGCTAGGCTACGCTAGGCCATGATAGGTTAGGTTAAGTTAGGTTAAGTTAGGTTAGGTTAGGTTAGGTTATGGTAGGTTAGGATAGGATAGGTTAGGGTAGGGATATATATGCTAGGCTAGGCTAGGCTAGGCTAGGTTAGGATAGGGTAGGTTAGGCTAGGGTAGGGTAGGTTAGACTAGGCTAGGCTATGTTACGTTAGGTTAGGCTAGAGTAGGGTAGGCTAGGTTAGAATAGGCTAGGCCACGATAGGTTAGGTTAAGTTAGGTTAATTTAGGTTAGTTTAGGTTAGGTTAGGTTAGGTTATGGTAGGTTAGGATAGGATAGGTTAGGGTAGGGGTAGATACACTAGGCTAGGCTAGGCTAGGCTAGGTTAGGATAGGGTAGGTTAGGCTAGGGTAGGGTAGGTTAGACTAGGCTAGGCTATGTTACGTTAGGTTAGGATAGAGTAGGGTAGGCTAGGTTAGATTGGGCTAGGTTAGGGTAGGCTAGGTTAGCTTAGGTTAGGCTAGGCTAGGCTAGGTTAGGGTAGGCTAGGGTAGGTTACAGTAGGCTAGGCTAGGTGAGGTTAGGATATGGTAGGTTAGGGTAGGGATAGTTAGGTTAGGTTAGGCTAGGCTAGGGTAGGTTAGGTTAGGGTAGGTCAGATTGGGCTGGGTTAGGGTAGGCTAGGTTGTCTTAAACTAGGTTAGGCTAGGCTAGGCTAGGCTAGGCTAGACCACGTTAGGCTAGGCTAGGCTAGGCTAGGATAGGCTACGCTAGGCTAGGATAAGCTACGCTACGCTACGTTAGCCTAGGATAGGCTAGGCTAGGCTAGGCTATGCTAGGATCTGTTAGGCTAATATAGGTTAGGCTAGGATAGGTTAAGCTAGGCTAGGATAGGTTAGGCTAGGGTAGGCTAGGCCAGGGTAGGCTATGGTAGGCTAGGGTAAGCTAGGATAGGTTGGGGTAGGGTAGGTTAGGCTAGGCTAGGTTAGGCTAGGTTAGGTTAGGTAGGCTAGGATAGGGTGTGCTAGGCTACGGTAGGTAAGACTAGGCTAGGTTAAGCTAGGCTAGGGTAGGCTAGGGGAGGCTAGGCTAGGCTAGGCTAGACTAGGCTAGGTTAGGTTAGGTTAGGCTATGTTATGTTAGGCTAGGTCAAGTTAGGTTAGGTTAGGCTAGGTTAGGTTATGCTAGACTATGTTAGGGTTGGCTAGGGTAAGTTAGGTTAGGCTAGGGTAGGTTAGGTTAGGCTAGGCTAGGTTAGGCTAGGTTAGGTTAGGCTAGGGTGTGCAAGGCTAGGGTAGGTAAGACTACACTAGTTTAGGCTAGGGTAGGTAAGACTACACTAGTTTAGGCTAGGATAGGTTAGGCTAGGCTAGGGTAGGTTAGGTTAGGCTAGGATATGATAGGCTAGGCAATGTTAGGCTAGGTTAGGCTAGGCTATGTTATGTTATTCTAGGTCAGGTTAGGTTAGGTTAGGTTAGGCTAGGTTAGGTTAGGTTAGGCTATGCTAGGTTAGGCTAGGCCAGGTTAGGCTAGGCTAGGCTAGGATAAGATAGGGTAGGTTAGGTTAGGTTAGGTTAGGTTTGGCTAGGTTATTCTAGGCTAGGTTAGGCTAGGCTAAGCTAAGTTAGGCTAGGGTAGGCTAGGCTAGGGTAGGCTAGGTTAGGTTAGGTTAAGCTAGGCTTGCCAAACCTTGTTGGTGTGCTTCCACCCCACCATGATGATATTGAGTTTGTTTACCTCTATTTGATCTTTGCCCCATATGAATCCTACCCATGGAGCTTCAGACTCATGGGAAGTATCTCTCATTTGGCCAATGAGGTGGGAAATGTGAATAGAGACCATAGCAAGACTGATGCACACATTATATATTTCCGTACACTCTATGTCTAGGATGACACGTGTCCAACCACATGATCTAGGATCAAGTCTAGCCAGGTTTCAGACCTCCAACTGACATTGGGTCAGTGAAACTAAATTGGGGTTAGTATATAACTCTCTTGAGTCCAAGAGACATTTTGGACCTCCAACTGACTTTGAGTCAGTGAAACTATCTTCACGTTAATATATGAATTTCTCGAGTCCAGGAGAGGTCTCAAACCTCCAACTGACTTCGGTTCAGTTAAACCAAATTTGGGTTGATGTGTGACTCTTTTGAGTCCTATAGAGGTTTCGGACCTCTGAGCTGACTTCAGGTTAGATGTGAGTGATGTCCTTATGACTCAAATTTTGTTTTGAAATAAATAAGCCAGTGAAGCAAGTTACGGTGGGATGACGAACGATGTTTAGAGGGCACTGGTGGATGGAGTTCTTCCTAGTTGAGAGGGTGTGTTAATTTTTGGCAACTAGGTCTAAAATCCATGATGTCATGATCAAATGATGATGTCAATATTTTTATTGGATTCCTCTTTCAGAGAGGTGCAAGATCAATCCAAAGATCATCTTGATCGGATGAGTAGAACATGTATTTTGAATTTATTCCACATGTGCAAGGTCAGCCTAATTTATCCCACATGTATAAGAGATGTTCCACACACCCCCACAGATGTCTATATATTGGACATACTTGGATTTCGTTACACACAAAATTTGTGGAGGCATTTTTCTTCTCTCTTGGATGGTGATGGAGCAACGTTCTTGGTTCTACGTTTAGGGCTTCTTGATGCAGCATCTTGGTGTAGTATTCTTGATGAAATGTCCTGGGGTTGTGTGATATATGTGGTTGGCTGACCTTATGAATACTTTGCTAGTTGAACCATCTTGCTGATCGCCGTAATGCCACCATTATTTATCTCTTTTTTTAACTTGTCTTGCATCAATCTATTGGTATGTTCTGTCTACATCTTACTTTAATTATGACGTATAAGGTTAAAGTATATTTTTATCTTAGCATAAAACATCTTCAAAATTTAACACATAATGATACATCTTCTGCTTTGGAAGTTAAACCATCAACAAAGTTAGAAATACCATTGAATAAATACAATGTAACAACATTTTCTCCTTTTTCTATTACTAGGTCTCCTTTAATGACCTTCCACGTTTTATCTGTGAAATTTGTAACAGAACCTTCACTTCCTAACTACCATGTTGAAATCATACTTTTCTTCAGCTCTGGAACATGCCTTAGCTCCTTCAATAACCATTGGTTTCAATTTTTTTATTTTACAGAAAATTTACCACATAAAATATGCAGAAACACAAAGACATAAAACATATAAAATAAGAGAGACACAAATATATGTGGTTCACCCAACTTGGGATATTTCCATGGAATCAACCAATCCTTCCTTTACATTATCCAGTAAAATGAAGAGACACAATATACATTAGATCCGATGTAATATCCTCTTCTCTCTCACACAGTCCCCTTTGTGATTTCTCAATTAGAGTATACACACCATACACAAACGC
Source organism: Pinus albicaulis (assembly GCA_034641835.2). Taxonomy (NCBI): domain Eukaryota; kingdom Viridiplantae; phylum Streptophyta; class Pinopsida; order Pinales; family Pinaceae; genus Pinus; species Pinus albicaulis. The sequence continues at coordinate 457,666 of JAXQQM020073106.1, read as the reverse complement.
AATACAATACCCTCAAACAACGGACAAGTTTCCTTCTAGGGTGAAAAAACCTAAATTAAACATAACTTCTACTGCCAAATCATCTGCCTAATGAACGACCCATATTGACTATGAAATTACAACATTTTACAAGGAAATTTTACATATTTTTTTAGCCTCGGGGGCACTTCCCCCGAAACCCCCTCCCGAGAGGGGCTCCAAAAGGCCGCCGACACCCCCCCAAGACCCCCCTCATGAAGATGAAATGACGTTAAGAATAGGGTTCCAACATGGCGATACATATAAATAAAGAAGATAATCATGTTCCACACCCAACACAACATATGAATAAAAAAATTAATTAGACTAGGGTTTGATCATAAAAACACACACATACAAAGAAAATCATTTCTAAGACATTGTGGGGCTCTTACTTACACATTCCACGAAACCCTAATGAGTAACAATTTCAATATAGGAACATAAAAAACCCAATATTACCAACATTTCAAAGGTTCAAGACTTTATCATTTATCATTCAACCCTCAGAAGTTAGTTTTTCATGATCATATCAAAATCCTAAACATGATATCATTAATAAAAACTTCAAATACAATATCCCTAAGAAGTTTAGGGTTTCAGACATTCACATTAGAATACCCTTCGGTTAGGGTTTTCCAAAACTTGTCTAGGGTTCTACAAAATCAATTAGAAATATGAGTGGGGTTGGTAGATTTATCAAGTGATGAATCACCTAGAATAAGAATCATTATGATTCAGTATAGATAGATATAACAATGCCAGTAAGATAATTTCAAATGAAAAAACCTTTAATATAAATAAATCAATGTTTTAAGGCATACCTTTGTTTCTTGACAAGCCTTGTCTTGAGAGGCCGTCCTTCATACTTCTTGAGAGTATAACAATTCTTTTCCTAATCAAAACCATAGAGGGAGAAAGTTCATTAGTATTAATATAATCAAAACTGCAATAAGTATATGAAACCAAAAATGAGCCTAAAATGAGATACTTATCTTTAGGATCTGTTTAGGACTCCCTACAAAGCTATGAGGGATACCTAAAACTTATAAACAAGAAAAATGTATTTTACAAAAATATATTAAAGGCCTATAAATTATAAAACATTAAAAATATAAAATAAAATATCTAAAGCTACAAGAAAAGTACTTGGTAGTGTAAGTCTCTAATGTTAAATTCTCTAGGCTTGACTTCCTTTGAGTTTCCTTCTTCAACAATGTTGGCCAAATATCTCTCTATTTTCTTGTTTCTCGGATTTTCGAGATAGTCACTCCTATAGTGACCCTTCTTATGGAATCGATATTATTATACCTTGGACATGTCAACTTTATTCCTTGGCCCTTTATATCTTTTTCATTTATGCTCAAAAATATAGGCATTAGGTACTCCTTCAGGATTGGAAGCTAATGAGATACTTAATTCCTCTTGACTGTCGGCAATCCATTGTTCTTCAAAGGTGGAAGCTACCATCCAATTATTAAATATGGCAGCAAATGCACCGCAAGTAGGTTTCAATGCTAATAGAGCATTGATCACGAGTTCTTTGTCTAGAACAATTTCATCAATGGCCAAAATATCATCCTTGATTATTTCTATATTCACAAACGAGGCCAATGTGTCTTATTTTGTCATATTTGTAGTCCTTAGCTCATTTTTCAAAGTAGCTACTTGATGAATGTTCTTAACAGTGAATAACTTTGACAAGGCTTCATACATTTTGTGAGCATGGTCAATGTTGTCTATGAATGGGAAAAGGTTGTCCTTTATTCCTGCTACCATTAAAGTCATGGCCACCAATTTAGTTCCCTTTATTTTACTTTTTCACCATAAAAATAATCCTTTGTAGGCTTCTTTACTTTTCCCTTGACCAGGTATAGTACCTTATTCTTTTCAAGGATGAGGGCAATTATCTTCTTCTAGGACTTGTAGTTTGAGGCTCCAATTTTTTTTCTCCCTTGATTGTATTAGACATCCTCCTAGAGTGTAGTAGACTCCTACTCCGAGATGATCCTTCAAATTGTTGCTTGATCAAGTGCTGAGGACTTCGTTTTTCTTCCTTATTTAAAAAAATCTATGATATCATGTTAGAAAATCAGAAAGGCGGAAATATTTTCTTATTCTTGAAAATTACTTGTGATGTTTCTTATTATTACGATTATTTATATCTTCGTTCTTTTAGTTCATCAAGAAATTACCAAAGAAACATCACATAAAACAATAGACACCAGATGCAGGAACTATGCCAGGGGGAAACCCCCCTTAAGGGGAAAACCCTCCTGGCATATGCTCCATTAGTCCCATCCTCCTGCCCATAGCTGATCCTAAGTGGCCCATATTTGTACAACTCCCACAATGTTTGAATGATGGCCGCATTAACCTCTACTTTATTTTCATGTCCTTGTATAATTCTATCATTATCTTCTTTAAAACTCCTTATTTATTCCTATAAAATTCTCAATGTATCTTCCAAATCAGATGAATATCCAACACAATGCAATGTGAAATGTCTCACCTAAACCAATTCATGAAAAAAATAAGGAACCTTAGTGTAATTTTGGGAGGATACATCGTGCAAGATCAACCATTAACCAAATACATGTATATCCATAATCGTAGCCTCATATAAACTTGTAATAAAAGGTATAATAGCGCATAAACCTCACTCTAGTTGGAGTAGAATCATGGATGCATAACCATACAAACTACAAAACATGACCTAATGTATAACCATACCAATGAAAATTTACTACACACCATCACAAGCATAAGCGAAATGTAACCAAGCGTGAATGTAACCAAGCGTGAATGACCAAATCATTTTCAACATATAATCATCACACAAGAAAGCATACAAGGACACTACACAAGCATGACCAATATGTGACCTAGCATAAAAAAAAAATGCATATACAACATGTAACAATATGTAGGATAATGTGCATCGGCAATACACAAACATGAAAAATAGATAATCAGTCATACACACATTACCACATGTTGACAACGACACCATAAACACTTCCATGGGGACACCACTACCACCATGGCCAACAAAACATGGGTGCAATAAAAAAATAAACCATAAGTATGAAAAAAACACATGAAATCAACATAATGCATGATCAACACACTACCCATCCTCTTGTCCATAATACTTGTTAACTTGAATTTTCGAGGCTATCCAAATTAGGCTTGGATAGGTTAGGCTTGGATAGGTTAAGTGAGGCTAGGCTAGGTTAGGTTAGGTTAGGCTAGGTTATGTTAGGCTAGGTTAGGTTAGGTTAGGCTAGGTTGGGTTAAGCTAGGGTAGGTTAGGTTAGGTTAGGTTAGGTTAGGTTAGGCTAGGTTAGGCTAGGCTACGGTAGGGTAGGGTAGGTTAGTCTAGGCTAGGGTAGGCTAGCATGGGCTAGGGTGGGCTAGGCTAGGCTAGGATAGGCCATGATAGGTTAGGTTAAGTTAGGTTAAGTTAGGTTAGTTTAGGTTAGGTTAGGTTAGGTTATGGTAGGTTAGGCTAGGATAGGTTAGGGTAGGGATAGTTACGCTAGGCTAGGCTAGGCTAGCTTAGGATAGGGTAGGTTAGGCTAGGGTAGGGTAGGTTAGACTAGGCTAGGCTATGTTACGTTAGGTTAGGCTAGGGTAGGGTAGGCTAGGTTAGATTGGGATAAGTTAGGGTAGGCTAGGTTAGCTTAGGCTAGGCTAGGCTAGGCTAGGTTAGGCTAGGCTAGGCTAGGCTAGGCTAGGGTAGGCTAGAGTAGGCTAGGCTAGGTGTGGTTAGGATATGGTAGGTTAGGGTAGGGATAGTTAGGCTAGGTTAGGTTAGGCTAGGGTAGGTTAGGTTAGACTAGGCTAGCCTATGGTAGGTTAGGTTAGGGTAGGTTAGGGTAGGGTAGGTTAGATTGGGCTAGGTTAGGGTAGGCTAGGTTGGCTTATACTAGGTTAGGCTAGGGTAGGCTAGGCTGGGCTAGACCATGTTAGGTTAGGCTAGGCTAGGCTAGCATAGGCTACGCTAGGCTAGGATAGGCTAGGCTACGGTACGCTAGCCTAGGATAGGCTAGGCTAGGCTAGGCTATGCTAGGATATGCTAGGCTAGTATAGGTTAGGCTAGAATAGGTTAAGCTAGGCTAGGATAGGTTAGGCTAGGCTAGGCTAGGCCAGGGTAGGCTAGTGTAGGCTATGGTAAGCTAGGATAGGTTGGGGTAGGGTAGGTTAGGCTAGGCTAGGTTAGGCTAGGTTAGGTTAGGTAGGCTAGGATAGGGTGTGCTAGGCTACGATAGGTAATACTAGGCTAGGTTAAGCTAGGCTAGGCTAGGCTAGGGGAGGCTAGGCTAGGCTAGGCTAGACTAGGCTAGGCTAGACTAGGCTAGGTTAGGTTAGGCTAGGCTATGTTATGTTAGGCTAGGTCAAGTTAGGTTAGGTTAGGTTAGGCTAGATTATGCTAGGCTATGTTAGGGTTGGCTAGGGTAAGTTAGGTTAGGCTAGGGTAGGTTAGGTTAGGCTAGGCTAGGTTAGGCTAGGTTAGGTTAGGCTAGGGTGTGCTAGGCTAGGGTAGGTAAGAGTACACTAGTTTAGGCTAGGGTAGGTAAGACTACACTAGTTTAGGCTAGGATAGGTTAGGCTAGGCTAGGGTAGGTTAGGTTAGGTTAGGCTAGGATAGGCTAGGCTAGGCTATGTTAGGCTAGGTTAGGCTAGGCTATGTTATGTTAGGCTAGGTCAGGTTAGGTTAGGTTAGGTTAGGTTAGGTTAGGCTATGCTAGGTTAGGCTAGGCCAGGTTAGGCTAGGCTAGGCTAGGCTAGGCTAGGCTAGGCTAGGCTAGGATAAGATAGGGTAGGTTAGGTTAGGTTAGGTTAGGTTTGGCTAGGTTAGGTTAGGCTAGGTTAGGCTAGGCTAGGCTAGGCTAGGCTAGGCTAGGTTAGGCTAGGTTAGGCTAGGTTAGGCTAGGCTTGCCAAACCTTGTTGGTGTGCTTCCACCCCACCATGGTGATATTGAGTTTGTTTACGTCTATTTGATCTTTGTCCCATATGCATCCTACCCATGGAGTTTCAGACTCATGGGAAGTATCTCTCATTTGGCCAATGACGTGGGAAATGTGAATAGAGACCATAGCAAGACTGATGCACACATTATATATTTCCATACACTCTATGTCTAGGATGACACGTGTCCAACCACTTGATCTGGGATCAAGTCTAGCGAGGTTTCAGACCTCCAACTGACATTGGGTCAGTGAAACTAAATTGGGGTTAGTATATCACTCTCTTGAGTCCAAGAGACATTTTGGACCTCCAACTGACTTTGATTCAGTGAAACTATCTTCAGGTTAATATATGACTTTCTCGAGTTCAAGAGAGGTTTCAAACCTCCAAATGACTTAGGTTCAGTTAAACCAACTTTGGGTTGGTGTGTGACTCTTTTGAGTCCTATAGAGGTTTCAAACCTCTGAGCTGACTTCAGGTTAGCTATGAGTGATGTCATTATGACCCAAATTTTGTTTTGAAATAAATAAGCGAGCGAAGCAAGTTACGGTGGGATGACACACGATGTTTGGAGGGCACTGGTGGATGGAGTTCTCCCTAGTTGAGAGAGTGTGTTAATTTTTGGAAACTAGGTCTAAAATCCATGATGTCATGCTCAAATGATGATGCCAATATTTTTATTTGATTCCTCTTTCAAAGAGGTGCAAGATCAATCCAAAGATCATCTTGATCGAATGAGTAGAACATGTATTTTGAATTTATTCCACATGTGCAAGGTCAGCCTTATTTATCCCACATGCATAAGAGATGTTCCACACACGCCCACAAATGTCTATATATTGGAGATACTTGGATTTCATTACAAAAAAATTTTGGAGGCATTTTTCTTCTCCCTTGGATGGTGATGGAGCAACGTTCTTCGTTCTACATTTAGGGCTTCTTGGTGCAACATCTTGGTGGAGTATTCTTGATGAAATGTCCTGGGGTTGTGTGATATATGTGGTTGGCTGACCTTATGAATACTTTGCTAGTTGAACCATCTTGCTGATCGTCGTAACGCCACCATTATTTATCTATGTTTTTAACTTGTCTTGCATCAATATATTGGTATGTTTTGTCTACATATTACTTTAATTATGCCCTATAAGGTTAAAGTATATTTTCATCTTAGCATAAAACATCTTCAAAATTTAACACATAATGCTACATCTTTTGCTTTGGAAGTTAAACTATCAACAAAGTTAGAAATACAATGTACCAACATTTTCTCCTTTTTCTATTACTAGGTCTCCTTTAATGACCTTCCAGGTTTTATCTGTGAAATTTGTAACATAACCTTCACTGCCTTGTTGAAATCATACTTTTCTTCAGCTCTGGAACATGCCTTAGCTCCTTTAATAACCATTGGTTTCAATTTTTCTATTTTACAGGAACTTGACCACAAAAAATATGCAGAAACACAAAGACATAAAACATATAAAATAAGAGAGACACAAATATATGTGGTTCACCCAACTTGGGCTATTTCCATGGAAACAACCAATCCTTCCTTTACATTATCAAGAAAAATGAAGAGACACAATCTACATCAGATCCGATGTAATATCCATTTCTCTCTCACACAGTCCCCTTTGTGATTTCTCAGTCAGAGTATACACACCATACACAAACGCAATACAATACCCTCAAACAACAGACAAGTTTCCTTCTACGGTGAAAAACCCTAAATTAAACATAACTTCTATTACCAAATCATCTACCTAATGAACGACCCATATTGACTATGAAAATACAACATTTTACAAGGAAATTTTACATATTTTTTTAGCCTCGGGGGCGCTTCACCCGAAACCCCCTCGCAAGGGGGGCTCCAAAAGGCCGCTGACACCCCCCCAAGACCCCCCTCATGAAGATGAAATGACGTTAAGAATAGGGTTCCAACATGGCGATACATATAAATAAAGAAGATAATCATGTTCCACACCCAACACAACATATGAATAAAAAAATTAATTAGACTAGGGTTTTATCATAAAAACACACACATACAAATAAAATCATTAATAAGACATTGTGGGGCTCTTACCTACACATTCCACTAAACCCTAATGAGTAACGATTTCAATATAGGAACATAAAAAACCCAATATTACCAACATTTCAAAGGTTCAAGACTTTATCCCTTATCATTCAACCCTAAGAAGTTAGTTTTTCATGATCATATCAAAATCCTAAACATGATATCATTAATAAAAACTTCAAATACAATATCCCTAAGCAGTTTAGGGTTTCAGAAATTCACCAGATGCAGGAACTATGCCAGGAGAAAACCCCCCTTAAGGGGAAAACCCTCCTGGCATATGCTCCATTAGTCCCATCCTCCTGCCCATAGTTGATCCTAAGTGGCCCATATTTGTACAACTCCCACAAAGTTTGAATGATGGCCGCATTAACCTCTACTTTCTTTTCATGTGCTTGTATTAGTCTATCATTATCTTCTTTGAAACTCCTTATTTATTCTTATAAAATTTTCAATGTATCTTCCAAATCAAATGAATATCCAACACAATGCAATGTGAAATGTCTCACCTAAACCAATTCATGAAAAAACTAACGAACCTTAGTGTAATTTTGGGAGGATACATCCTGCAAGATCAACCATTAACCAAATACATGTATATACATAATCGTAGCCTCATATAAACTTGTAACAAAAGGTATAATAACGCATAAACCTCACTCTAGTTGGAGTAGAATCATGGATGCATAACCATACAAACTACAAAACATGACCTAATGTATAACCATACCAATGAAAATTTACTGCACACCATCACAAGCATAAGTGAAATGTAACCAAGCGTGAATGACCAAATCATTTTCAACATATAATCATCACACAAGAAAGCATACAAGGACACTACAAAAGAATGACCAATATGTGACCTAGCATAAAAAAGCAATGCATATACAACATGTAACAATATGTAAGATAATTTGCATGGACAATACACAAACATGAAAAATAGATAATCAGTCATACACACATTACCACATGTTGACAACGACACCATAAACACTTCCATGGGGACACCACTACCACCATGGCCAACAAAACATGGGTGCAATAAACAAATACAGCATAAGTATGAAAAAAACACATGAAATCAACATAATGCATGATCAACACACTAACCATCCATTCTGAGAGTTGAACCATGCTCTGATACCACTCTATAACACCCTCATCCCACATCAACCCAAGTAACCAACCAACCAAGGTAAACATGTGAAGAGAGGCTACTAATATGAGATTTCACCTCATATCTGACCTTAAGGTAGTGGAACCAAGGGAAAGAAGACAAAGAAACCTTACAAAACATCAACAACATCCCTAAGAGGTAATCCGACCTCCCAGACCCCTAATCCCTGAGGGCCACTGAATTTTCAGCCCTTTTGGGCCATAGTCGTAGGTATGCCAAGGCACAATAATAGTTGGGAGCCTATAGCCGTAAGAACAACACAACAAACATGCTGCGAGGGCCCCAATTGGTCAGTTATGTGTGTTCGACTACAAGATTTATGCCACTGTTTTAGCCATAGAGCCCAAGTCATTGCCCAAAACTTCATGAAACTTTAGCAGATAACAAATAACATTAAAAAAAAAGGTACAAAATCAATAACATCATCAAGAACACATCGATACATCTCCTAGCCATGACAGGAATTTCATCAAGCATGTCGCAAACATTGCATCTACAGGTGTAAACAACAAGTTTAGACATAGGGGTCTCATACTTATCTAAGAATCACTAAAAGGCATTTTCCCTTACATCATTAGATGCAGTACAATATATTTGACCATAGATACATTATGCATTCATTTACAAGTAAAAACATAGATAGAGACATACATAATCATTAATAAAACATATTCTTATAACCAACATAATAAAAACAAAAATACCATGTATACGATAGCAATAGAATCCACATAATAACCAATACATTTGCATACCAAATACCAAAGGAATGAGTTCTTCATTAATGCATGTAAAAAAAATCGGAGTTGAGAATTCCACGTTCAACCAAGCCATATATTAGTTTAGCCAAGTCTCACTTCAGCCAATAACCCCTGTGCCATATTCCAAGCATGAATGTGGGATATCACCAAACACATCAATCATAATCAATTCAGGGACTCCAAAGGCCAAACCACCTCAACCCTCATCCAATGACTCCACCTCATGGTCAGAAATCACAACCATCGTTGATTGGTCTCTATCCAAGTTGTTCAAGGACTCTAGAGTGTTTTTTCCAATCACGGCTTCGAGGACTAGTAACTCAACCCAAACTATTATAGGGCTTCTAGAGCATTTGTCCAACAAGGGCTTCCAACATTAGTAACTCAACCCACCTAGGGCTTCCAAAGTGTTTTTCCAACCAAGGCTTCCACGACAAGTAACTCAACCCATAGTTGTTCGTCGGGCTTCCAGAGAGTTTTCCCAACCAAGGCTTCCATGAACTAATAACTCAACCCATAGCTAAATGAATCATGAGAGCCAACAAGAAAATAATCAATGGAAATAAACCCACAACACCATTTCTGTCCAGGAGATCCAAAGACGAGGGAAATCCACATGCATACACAATGCATGCTAAAACTAGTGAGGAAACCATGCATACAACTTGATACCTACAATCAAATCTCTTTCTATTCGTTGATCCTGATGTCCACTTGCATTTTTCTTCTCCTTATTTTCCCCCTTGCTTCAATCACCAATTATCCACACTCTCCAAGAGCGATCCAAGAAAAATCTAAGTATCCAATAGTATGAAAAGGAGAGAGATCAATGAGAGAGCTCCAAAATGCACTGCCAAAAGGGTACCAACAGATTCTGAGAAGCCTTTTTATAGAAGAGGCTTCTATTTTCTTCATTTTCCTCCTCACATGCAACCTGTGACATTTTACCTCCCCTTTCTCCTAATTTCCACTATTCTCATAAATAAATGTGTCAAAAATACTTTTTTCTTCTTTAATGATTTAGCCATAGCTTTTGCCATAGACGTAATAAACCATGTGAACACCTGCACTAGGATGTTTTTCCCAACATTCATCTTGGAATATGTCTCTCATGAACAATGGTTATTATTTTAACTTTATTACATGGAATTTTGAGTAGGTTTGTTATAGGAAGGACGTTTTTGGTACAACGATGACGCAAGATGGACACATATGAAATTTCCAATTCATAGAAAAGATCAACAAAGTGAAATAACTATTGTGAGAGGTGAAGTAGAATCACAAGAAAGTGGTGCAACGAATGGTGGAGAGCAACAGTTGCAATTGAGTGCACTAACATTTGGAATTGGTAAAAGAAATGATGAACACATCGTACTACAATATAGAGAATTAAGATTTGGAATTGGCGCACTCAATAATGGCAAGTTATTTCTTTAGAAGTTAACCTATTAGGAACAAAAAGGGGCAAAGCATGTAGTGGCCCTTTAAAACCACAAATTACTAGGTAGAAATTTTTTCCTCAAAGTACTAGTCACTAAGCAGAGTAATGGAAAACCTAGCATTTACAGAAATTCGGGAGGGGGGGGGGTGTTATTTGGAACAAATACTTATGAATAAGAACAATGATAAAATGAAGAATTGAGTATAAATGGTTACCATAGCTGTATTCTTAGATTTTTGAATGTTAAATATGAGTAGCGAATGGGGTAGAAGGGGTCAATTTCGGACCCATAGCACGAAACTCATAAAAAAATATATGACATCCATAATGTATGCATAGATGTAAAAAGGAGGATTATATTTGTAAATTTTGGAGGCTCTAAAACTTTGAACACCCTTTCATATGTTTTCAATTAAGTTCTTAGCCCAATTGAAATAAAAGCCTTTGAAGACTCTTTGAATAATGGGATCTAAGTCTAAAGGAGAATGTGTCACATTGATTGTGGAAAAAATCATCCAAAGCACTCAAACCACAAAAGCTAGTTTAGGACTTAATTAGTGACTAATCACATATTCTTTAGAAGCTTCCTTTTTAAGTATCTTGTCACTATTCCTCTGTGATTTAATTAATTCATGCATCCTTTCTGCAAATACACAACATTCCTTTTTGGTAAAATCCTTAATGAATCGAACATTGTAATACAATTAGGGTTCAAGAAGTTTATACATAACTTGAATATTATCTAGTCGCTTTACTTGTCAAGATCCATACATCTCATGAATTGGGAACCCATGAAATCATCTAATGGGAATGGGGGGAGGGTGAGCAAGGAGGGTTCTTACAACTTCCCATAACTCTGCCCAATGATAAAAATTGCACCTTGAACTACCAGAATTTTTATTTTTTGAATTGACGAGAATTGGTTGAATCAATCCTCTTGTCCATAATACTTGTTAACTTGAATTTTGAGGCTATCCAATATTAACATCAGTGCTACCAAAATTTTCCTACCATTCCACAACCATGTCATCCTCTCCTTTCATTTTGAAATAAAATACATAGACAAAAATTAGGGGAAAATATTCACACCACTTGACAAAATAAATTCGTGTCAGAATCAAAGTTCCATAGGAGGTCTTCAAAGTTTTAAACGAAAGTATAATATAAGGTTCCACCTAGTTTTAAAAATTAGATATTGGATTTTCTTAAGCTTATTCTGGCACATATCCTTATAAACCCGATATCAAATAATGCAACGATATCAAATAATGCAACATCACGTCAACATAAAAATATCATATCTGGGCACCGATGATGTTTCTTTGCATAATTAACCGTCTCCCATATCAACATTTTCTATCATTGATTTAATCAACTAGCCATGTGCCAAGCATTTCACATAATACAAAGTTCAAACCACGTGACATAGTCTAAAACACCCCAAAGTGATCACTAGTGGATAAAGCACATAAAAAAAAAGGATTTAACTCCGTCAAGTTACCCGATGTTTAGCCAATGTACGGCCCACTACCTGAATTATATGGCACCACCTAATTAGACATAAAATTATTTTGATTTTTTCAAAATTACTTACTCCAGGCCCAATAATGTCAATAAAATCATCGCTATTTTCATAGTATCAATGGAATGGTCCAAGATTTGGATAAACAAATTTTACCTGACAAAGAAATTTCCAACAAATTGGAGGCATGCACAATGATTAACCTCAATGTTTCTATGTAAAAAGTATATTTTATTCCGTGATCTTTGGTGGATGTCGTGAATTTCCAAATCCTTGGTGGATGTCGTGAATTTCTGGAGTTAATGTCATTACAGAAGGAGAGGTGTGCTATGAGCAAACTACACAAGATTAATAATTAATTTGGACAATAAAGTATTTAGAATTGTTGGCACCATGGATTTTTAAGTGGTGATATTATCCATATTTTTAGTGACATTTTATAATTCCGATGGACATGAGAAACCATAACTTTATGGAATTAGGGCCACTTTACTAGCATTGGCAAGTAGAAAGTGCAACTTTTTGACTTTGAGGTTAATAAAAATAAATCAATTAAATTCACTTGAAATTTACATTTAAAATCTAGAGTTGTATTTAGTGTTATTTTTGAAAAGTTTTCAAAATTACTATTTTTATCTAATTTGTATAAAAATCATATATTTATTAAAAATTAAATTTGAATAACACAATTCAATATTTTAACTAAAATTTCTCAATTTAATATTATTATTTTTTTATATAAACAATAAATTACATTGATTAATTTTCTAAATCGGCATTCTCCATCCCTATTGGGATTATCACCCCGCAAATAAACTTTTGTAACTAAATTGAATTGAATTTAAGGTAGGGTTTTACCCATTCTTGTGCGCTAGGCTCGATCTAGGTTGTGTCCAGTTTGAATGTTTTATATAGCAGTCTTTATATCTTTATAAAATATAGTTTGAAACAGTTTTTCTTTTATAGCTCGTAAATATCATGAGGAGTTGTATAGTTGGAGCTTGCACATACAGTCATACAGAGGGAGAACGAGTCATTAACAGGAATATGGAAGGAAATATGGAAGGACGAGCTCAATACAGTGGGGATGATGCAAGAAGGACAAGAATGATTTGGAGAGCAAGGTTTATATGTATGTTTTTTTTTTAAATTATTATATTTTCTCAAAAGTAAGACTTTTGTGATCCATAATGTAAATGAATGTCTTTATGTGATTAATCCAAAAAACACTCATCTACATTATTATATTTATTAAGGAATTTTGTAATATTTAAATATTAAAAAAATCCATTCAATATTTTTATCCATTTTCTTGTTGAAATTATTATACTTACTAAGAAATTTTGTAATATTTGAATATTAAAAAATAGCATGCTATATTCTTTTAATATTGAAAATAATCCAAACAGCTATAAATGATGTGGTGTGATCCCTCCAAACGGCTAGGGCAGGGAGGACGTGGCATGGCCACTCACAAATTAGCCGTTGATTGAAAAAGATATTTTGATTATGATGTTCACAAGTTCAAGCCGTTGATTAAAAAAAGCTATATAATGAGGATTTTGATTATGATGTTCACAAGTTCAAGTTGAAGGACGGTACCGGAGTGAATGGAATTAAGATGATGCCCTTCGGTGCGGGGAGGAGGAGGCACTAGCCACATCGCCACTCCCAGCCGACCAGGATGCGTGCCCAGAACAAAGAGCTTCTCAATTAAGAGCGTTCATACAACTAGTTCCATGCGTTCATACATTCGATTACATTTCTGGATATTTTCTGGATATTTCTGGATATTTTCAGAAGGACAAATAGTAATGGTTTACATTCATTTTAAGTTTCTGCGTCTTCCTTTTGTGTTTCTTGAATTAAAAGTTTAAGTAAACCCATTTCAAAGAATTATAAATAGAATTGTTTTTTCATTTTCATTTTCTGGTGGTTCAATAATTTTCAAATTAATACTTGTTTGTAATATCACTTTTTTTTTTTGGATTTCTTCTAAGCGTGCAGTATTCATGATCTCTGTTTTTTTTTTCCATTGATATATAGTTTTATGAGATTAATTTAATCATATTATTAAAAGATTTGATTGATAAGGTTTGCGCCTTCTTTTAATCAACCGGTGTCTGTGTCAGGTACGAATGAGATCAACTTGCAAGGTTTCACAGGAAACCCGGAAACCCAGGAGCATTGGCTGTAAACAAAACCCTCAAGAAACCTAATTCTGGTCTCGACGCCAAAAGTAAGTTTCTGCGTCTTCGTTTTGTGTTTCTTGAATTAAAAGTTTCAAGTAAACCCATTTCAAAGAATTATAAATAGATTTTTTTTTTCGTTTTCATTTTCTGGTGGTTCTATAATTTTCGAATTAATACTTGTTTGTAATATCACTTTTTTTTTTTTTTGATTACAACTATATTTTCTCTGTCTACTGTTAAAAAAAAAACTAGTCTACTTCTCTTAGTTTTATTGTTCCTAGTTTTATTATTCCATTTTCCTTCTGTCCTCGGCTATCACAGATGCCATAGTTTCTTATTAATTCATATCAGCTGGTGTAATCTCTTTGTCTTTCATTTCTCCCTTATAATTTAGATATTTATTTGTTGGATCTATCAAATCAAATTTCTAAATAAATTGAATTTTCTTTGATGTTTTTTCAGGTATGTTTTGAGAATTTTGATTCCATCTATTATATTCATCTTAATATCAAATATCAAATCAAATGTCTGGGCATATTAAATTTTTCTTTGATGTTTTTGCAAGTATATTTTAAGGATCTTGATTATATACATAATATCTAACTTGAGTATTAGTTTGTTTTCAAATTTTTTTTCAAATAGAAATATTTGAAATATTTATAAATTAGTAAAATAATAAATATTGTTTTTCAAATTTTATAAATGAATCTAGGAAATAATTAGATATCTTCATCTATAAAGAAAATTCAACACTTGCACCATACTTAATTGAATTGGAAATTAGGTCAAATCCCAAAAGGAAATAAGGATATTGGATAATTCATTACATTCAAATAATTCCATTTTTATTTATAAATTAATTTTTCAGAGTTTTTTAATAACCAGAATGTCAAACCACAAGTATTGGTTGGTTAGCTTTATAGTTTTGTGAGCATTTTTACAATTGAATAGAATTGGAAATTGGAGAATTCCCTTAGTAGAAATAATTCCATTTTATTTATAAATTAATTTTTTGTAGCCTTCTAACAACCAGAAAGTCAAATCACAAGTATTGGTTGATTTGCTTTATAGTTTTGTGAGTTTTTTTTTTCAATTAAAAATATTAGTTGACTTAACATATGGTTCTTAAAATCAGTTTTGGATGATTTGCTTTATAGTTTTGTGAGTCTTTTTTTTTTCAATTAAAAATATTAGTTGACTTAACATGTGCCTCTTAAAATCAGCTTTGGATGACCTTTTCCAATAAATAAGTATTTTTTCTAATAATTTAGATGAGATTATTGGATTTCTCAAAATGATTTTCAATTATGTTTTATGTTTACTAATATGTTTTTCATTTAAAAATAAATTTTCATTTATATCTTATAACTCATGTTAGATTTTGTTTTTACATTATTATTATGGTTAAATTCAATATATTTTAAATTCTATTTTCATACATTCAATTTATTTTAAAGAATTTTTCTTATATTTAAACTTTTATTAATAGCTTTTAATTTATTTTGTTTTTCGAATGATTTCTTTATTAATATTCTAATATAGAGTAATGTAGCTTAAGCTTGAGTAGCCTAGCCTAGGCTACTAAACACTACACTAAGGTAAGCTAGAGTAGGCTAGGTTAGGCTAGAATAGGCTAGACTAACTTAGGATAGGCTAGACTAGACTAGGATAGGCTAGGTAAGAGTAATTTAGGCTAGGCAAAGCTAGGTTAGGCTACTATACCCTAGTATAGAGTAGGTTAGGCTAGGCTAGGTCAAGCTAAGCTTAGGCTAGTTTAGGATAGGATAGGATAGGCTAGGATATGATAGGTTAGGCTAGGCTACTATAGCCTAGCATAAAGTAGGTTAGGCTAGGCTACTATAGCCTAGCATAGAGTGGGTTAGTCTAAGATAGGTCAAACTAAGATAGGCTAGGCTAGGCTAGGATAGCTTACACTAGGTTAGGCTAGGCTAGGTAAGATTACACTAGGGTAGGCTAGGTTAGGATAGGTTAGATTAGGTTAGCAAAAGCAAGCTTAGGCTAGGCTAGGCTAGGATAGGTTAGGCTAGGGTAGGCTAGGCTAGGTTGGGGCGAGCTAGGTTAGGGTAGGCTACGTTAGGTTAGGCTAGGTTAGGTTAGGTTAGGTTATGTAAGGCTAGGCTAGGCTAGGATAGGCTAGGCTAGGCTAGGGTAGGTTAGGATAGGCTAGACTAGGCTAGCCTAAGGCTAGGCTAGGCTAGGCTAGGCTAGGCTAGGCTAGTCTAGGTTAGGTTAGGTTAGGATAGGATAGGTTAGGGTAGGTTAGCTTAGCTTAGCTTAAGCTAGGGTAGGGTAGGGTAGGTTAGGTTAGGTTAGGTTAAGCTAGGGTAGGGTACGTTAGGTTAGGCTATGCTAGGCTAGGCTAGGTTAGGTTAGGTTAGGTTAGGTTAGGCTAGGGTAGAGTAGCGTAGGGTAGGTTAGGTTAGGCTAGGTTAGGTTAGGTTAAGTTAGGGTAGGTTAGGTTAGGTTAGGGTAGGTTAGGTTAGGTTAGGTTAGGCTAGGTTAGGTTAGGTTAGGTTAGGTTAGGCTAGGCTAGGCTAGGTTAAGGTAGGCTAGGGTAGGCTAGGGTAGGTTAGGATAGGTTAGGATAGGTTAGGTTAGGCTAGGTTAAGCCTAGGGTAGGGTAGGTTAGGTTAGGTTAGGTTAAGCTAGGGTAGGGTAGGTTAGGTTAGGCTAGGCTAGGCTAGGCTAGGCTAGGCTAGAGTAGGCTACAGTAGGTCGGGGTAGGCAACGGTAGGTTAGGCTAGGTTAGGCTAGGGTAGGTTAGGGTAGGCTACGTTAGGTTAGGCTAGGGTAGCTTAGGCTAGGTTAGGCTAGGTTAGGATAGGGTAGGTTAGGGTAGGCTAGGTTAGGTTAGGCTAGGCTAGGTTAGGCTAGGCTAGGCTAGGTTATGCTAGGCTAGGCTAGAATAGGTTAGGCTATGCTAGGTTAGGTTAGGTTAGGCTAGGATAGATTAGGTTAGGTTAGGTTAGGTTAGGTTAGGCTAGGTTAGGTTAGGTTATGTTAGGTTAAGCTAGGGTAGCGTAGGTTAGGTTAGGTTAGGTTAGGTTAGGCTAGGCTAGGCTAGGTTAAGGTAGGCTAGGGTAGGCTAGGCTAGGCTAGGCTAGGATAGGTTAGGATAGGTTGGGCTAGGATAGGTTAGGTTAGGGTAGGTTAGGTCATGTTAGGGTAGGGTAGGTTAGGTTAGGTTAGGTTAGGTTACACTAGGGTAGCATAGGTTAGGGTAGGTTAGGTTAGGTTAGGTTAGGATAGTCTAGGCTATGGTAGGCTACGGTAGGTTAGGCTAGGTTAGGGTAGGCTAGGTTAGGCTAGGCTACGTTAGGCTAGGATAGGTTTGGCTTGGATAGGTTAAGTGAGGCTAGGCTAGGTTAGGTTAGGTTAGGCTAGGTTAGGTTAGGTTAGGCTAGGTTGGGTTAAGCTAGGGTAGGTTGGGTTAAGCTAGGGTAGGTTAGGTTAGGTTAGGTTAGGTTAGGCTAGGCTACGGTAGGGTAGGGTAGGTTAGGCTAGGCTAGCGTAGGCTAAGATGGGATAGGGTGGGCTAGGCTAGGCTAGGCTAGGCCATGATAGGTTAGGTTAAGTTAGGTTAAGTTAGGTTAGGTTAGGTTAGGTTAAGTTAGGTTATGGTAGGTTAGGCTAGGATAGGCTAGGGTAGGGATAGTTACGCTAGGCTAGGCTAGGCTAGGCTAGGATAGGGTAGGTTAGGATAGCGTAGGCTAGGCTAGACTAGGCTAGGCTATGTTACGTTAGGTTAGGCTAGGGTAGGGTAGGCTAGGTTAGATTGGGCCAGGTTAAGGTAGGCTAGGTTAGCTTAGGCTAGGCTAGGCTAGGCTAGGTTAGGGTAGGCTAGGCTAGGGTAGGCTAGGGTAGGCTACAGTAGGCTAGGCTATGTGAGGCTAGGATATGATAGGTTAGGGTAGGGATAGTTAGGTTAGGTTAGGCTAGGCTAGGGTAGGTTAGGTTAGAGTAGGCTAGGCTATGGTAGGTTAGGTTAGGGTAGGGTAGGGTAGGGTAGGGTAGGTTAGATTGGGCTAGGTTAGGGTAGGGTAGGGTAGGGTAGGGTAGGTTAGATTGGGCTAGGTTAGGGTAGGCTAGGTTGGCTTATACTAGGTAAGGCTAGGCTAGGCTAGGCTAGGCTAGACCACGTTAGGCTAGGCTAGGCTAGGCTAGGATAAGCTACGCTAGGCTAGGATAGGCTAGGCTACGCTACGCTAGCCTAGGATAGGCTAGGCTAGGCTAGGCTAGGCTAGGATATGTTAGGCTAGTATAGGTTAGGCTAGGATAGGTTAAGCTAGGCTAGGATAGGTTAGGCTAGGGTAGGCTAGGCCAGGGTAGGCTAGGGCAGGCTAGGGTAAGGTAGGATAGGTTGGGGTAGGGTAGGTTAGGCTAGGCTAGGTTAGGCTAGGTTAGGTTAGGTAGGCTAGGATAGGGTGTGCTAGGCTACAGTGGGTAAGACTAGGCTAGGTTAAGCTAGGCTAGCGTAGGCTAGGGGAGGCTAGGCTAGGCTAGGCTAGACTAGGCTAGGTTAGGTTAGGCTAGGCTATGTTATGTTAGGTTAGGTCAAGTTAGGTTAGGTTAGGTTAGGTTAGGTTATGCTAAGCTATGTTAGGGTTGGCTAGGGTAAGTTAGGTTAGGCTAGGGTAGGTTAGGTTAGGCTAGGCTAGGTTAGGCTAGGTTAGGTTAGGCTAGGGTAGGTAAGACTACACTAGTTTAGGCTAGGGTAGGTAGGACTACACTAGTTTAGGCTAGGATAGGTTAAGCTAGGCTAGGGTAGGTTAGGTTAGGCTAGGATAGGCTAGGCTAGGCTATGTTAGGCTAGGTTAGGCTAGGCTATGTTATGTTAGGCTAGGTAAGGTTAGGTTAGGTTAGGTTAGGTTAGGCTATGCTATGTTAGGCTATGCGAGGTTAGGCTAGGTTAGGCTAGGCTAGGCTAGGATAGGCTAGGCTAGGCTAGGATAAAATAGGGTAGGTTAGGTTAGGTTAGTTTAGGTTTGGCTAGGCTAGGTTAGGCTAGGGTAGGCTAGGGTAGGCTAGGTTAGGCTAGGCTTGCCAAACCTTGTTGGTGTGCTTCTGCCCCACCATGATGATATTGAGTTTGTTTACCTCTATTTGATCTTTGCCCCATATGCATCCTACCCATGGAGTTTCAGACTCATGGGAAGTATCTCTCATTTGGCCAATGAGGTGGGAAATGTGAATAGAAACCATAGCAAGACTGATGCACACATTAGATATTTCCGTACACTCTATTTCTAGGATGACACATGTCCAACCACTTGATCTGGGATCAAGTCTAGCGAGGTTTCACACCTCCAACTGACATTGGGTCAGTGAAACTAAATTGGGGTTAGTATATGACTCTCTCGAGTCCAAGAGACATTTTGGACCTCCAACTGACTTTGAGTCAGTGAAACTATCTTTAGGTTAATATATGACTTTCTCGAGTCCAAGAGAGGTTTCAAACCTCCAACTGACTTCGGTTCAGTTAAACCAACTTTGGGTTGGTGTTACACTCTTTTGAGTCCTATAGAGGTTTCATACCTCTGAGCTGACTTCAGGTTAGTTGTGAGTGATGTCCTTATGACTCAAATTTTTTTTTGAAATAAATAAGCCAGCGAAGCAAGTTACGGTGGGATGACGCACAATGTTTGGAGGGCACTGGTGGATGGAGTTCTCCCTAGTTGAGAGAGTGTGTTAATTTTGGGAAACTAGCTCTAAAATCCATGATGTCATGCTCAAATGATGATGCCAATATTTTTATTGGATTCCTCTTTCAGAGAGGTGCAAGATCAATCCAAAGATCATCTTGATCGGATGAGTAGAACATGTATTTTGAATTTATTCCACATGTGCAAGGTCAGCCTAACTTATCTCACATGCATAAGAGATGTTCCACACACCCCTATATAAGAGAGTATATATTGGAGATACTTGGATTTCATTACACACAAAATTTGTGGAGGCATTTTTCTTCTCCCTTGGATGGTGATGGAGCAACGTTCTTGGTTCTACGTTTAGGGCTTCTTGGTGCAACATCTTGGTGGAGTATTCTTGATGAAATGTCCTGGGGTTGTGTGATATATGTGGTTGGCTGACCTTATGAATACTTTGCTAGTTGAACCATCCTGCTGATCGCCGTAACACCATAATTATTTATCTCTGTTTTTAACTTGTCTTTCATCAATCTATTGGTATGTTCTGTCTACATATTACTTTAATTATGCCCTATAAGGTTAAAGTATATTTTCATCTTAGCATAAAACATCTTCAAAATTTAACACATAATGCTACATCTTCTGCTTTGGAAGTTAAACCATCAACAAAGTTAGAAATACCATTGAATAAATACAATGTACCAACATTTCCTCCTTTTTCTATTACTAGGTCTCCTTTAATGACATTCCAGGTTTTATCTGTGAAATATGTAACACAACCTTCACTGCCTCACTGCCCTGTTGAAATCATACTTTTCTTTAGCTCTGGAACATGCCTTAGCTCCTTTAATAACCATTGGTTTCAATTTTTCTATTTTACAGGAACTTTACCACATAAAATATGTAGAAACACAAAGACATAAAACATATAAAATAAGAGAGACACAAATATATGTGGTTCACCCAACTTGGGTTATTTCCATGGAAACAGCCAATCCTTCCTTTACATTATCCAGCAAAATGAAGAGACACGATCTACATCAGATACGATGTAATATCCTCTTCTCTCTCACACAGTTCCCTTTCTGATTTGCCACTCAGAGTATACACACCATACACAAACACAATACAATACCCTCAAACAACAGACAAGTTTCCTTCTAGGGTGAAAAACCCTAAATTAAACATAACTTCTACTGCCAAATCATCTGCCTAATGAACAACCCATATTGACTATGAAATTACAACATTTTACAAGGAAATTTTACATATTTTTTAAGCCTCGGGGGCGCTTCACCCGAAACCCCCTCCCAAGGGGGGCTCTAAAAGGCCGCCGACACCCCCCCAAGACCCCCCTCATGAAGATAAAATGATGTTAAGAATAGGGTTCCAACATGGTGATACGTATAAATAAATAAAATAATCATGTTCCTCACCCAACACAACATATGAATAAAAAAATTAATTAGACTAGGGTTTGATCATAAAAGCACACACATACAAAGAAAATCATTTCTAAGACATTGTGGGGCTCTTACTTACACATTCCACGAAACCCTAATGAGTAACTATTTCAATATAGGAACACAAAAAACCCAATATTACCAACATTTCAGAGCTTCAAAACTTTATCCCTTATCATTCAACCCTAAGAAGTTAGTTTTTCATGATCATATCAAAATCCTAAACATGATATCATTAATAAAAACTTCAAATACAATATCCCTAAGCAGTTTAGGGTTTCAAATATTAAATGGCGAAGGTTCAGAAAGGTTATTGGTCCAATAGTGTCTCGCAGGGCAACAAGATTGGATTCAACCCGTTAACAAAAAAATTACGAAAGAAACCTACATGTTAGCTGAACAATCAAAATAAAAAATCTAGGAAGACCTGCAAACCTAGATGTAATTTACTAAAATGAATGTAAACCATTACTATTTGTCCTTCTTAAAATTAATTATTCCTGAACTCCCTTCTCTTCATCCACAAATATCCATGAACGAATCGAATGTATGAACGCATGGAACTAGTTGTATGAACGCTCTTAATTGAGAAGCTCTTAGTTCTGGGCACGCATCCTGGTCGGCTGGGAGCGGCGATGTGGCTAGTCCTCCTCCTCCCTGCACCGAAGGGCATCGTCTTAATTCCATTCACTCCGGTACCGTCCTTATCCTCCTTCAACTTGAACTTGTGAACATCATAATCAAAATCCTCATTATATAGCCTTTTTTAATCAACGACTAATTTGTGAGTGGCCATGCCACGTCCTCCCTGCCCTAGCCGTTTGGAGGGATCACACCACATCATTTATACCTCTTTGGATTATTTTCAATATTAAAAGGAATATAACATGCTATTTTTTAATATTCAAATATCACAAAATTTCTTAATAAGTATAATAATTTCAACAAGAAAATAGATAAAAATATTGAATGGATTTTTTTAATATTTAAATATTACAAAATTCCTTAATAAATATAATAATGTGGATGAGTGTTTTTTGGATTAATCACATAAAGACATTCATTTACATGATCACAAAAGTCTTACATTTAACAAAATATAATAATTTCAAAAAAAAACATACATATAAACCCTGCTCTCCAAATCATTCCTGTGCAATCTGTTCGTCGTTCCCTGCACAATGTTGATCTGGTCCTTCATGCATCATCCCCACTGTATTGAGCTCGTCCTTCCATATTTCCTTCCATATTCCATATACAACTCCTCTTGATATTTACGAGCTATAAAAGAAAAACTGTTTCAAACTATATTTTATAAAGATATAAAAACTGCTATATAAAACATTCAAACTGGACACAACCTAGATCCACCCTAGCACACAATAATGGGTAAAACCCTACCTTAAATTCAATTCAATTTAGTTACAAAAGTTTATTTGCGGGGTGATAATAGCAATAGGGATGGAGAATGCCAATTTAGAAAATTAGTCAAATAATATATATGTAATTTATTGTTTATATAAAAAAATAATAATATTAAATTGAGAAATTTTAGTTAAAATATTGAATTGTGTTATTCAAATTTAATTTTTAATAAATATATGATTTTTATACAAATTAGATAAAAATAGTAATTTTGAAAACTTTTCAAAAATAACACTAAATACAACTCTATAATTTAAATGTAAATCTCAAGTGAATTTAATTGATTTATTTTTATTAACTTCAAAGTGAGAAAGTTGCACTTTCTACTTGCCAATGCTAGTAAAGTAGCCCTAATTCCATAAAGTTATGGTTTCTCATGTCCATCAGAATTATAAAATGTCACTAAAAATATGGATAATATCACCACTGAAAAATCCATGGTGCCAACAATTCTAAATACTTTATTGTCCAAATTAATTATTAATCTTGTGTAGTTTGCTCATAGCACACCTCTCCTTCTGTAATGACATTAACTCCAGAAATTCACGACATCCACCAAATATCAAAGAATAAAATATAGTTTTTACATAGAAACATTGAGGTTAATCATTGTGCATGCCTCCAATTTGTTGGAAATTTCTTTGTGAGGTAAAATTTGTTTATCCAAATCTTGGACCGTTCCATTGATACTATGAAAATAGGGATGATTTTACTGACATTATTGGGCCTGGAGCAAAAAATTTGGAAAAAATCAAAATAATTTTATGTCTAATTAGGTGGTGCCATATAATTCAGGTAGTGGGCCGCACATCGGCTAAACATCAGGTAACTTGACGGAGTTAAATCCTTTCTTTTGATGTGCTTTATCCACCATTGATCACTTTGGGGAGTTTTAGACTATGTCACGTGGTTTGAACTTTGTATTATGTGAAATTCTTGGCACATGGCTAGTTGATTAAATCAATGATAGAAAATGTTGATATGGGAGGAGGTTAATTATGCAAAGAAACATCATGGGTGGCCAGATATGATATCTTTATGTTGACATGATGTTGCATTATTGGATATCGGGTTTATAAGGATATGTGCCAGAATAAGCTTAAGAAAATCCAATATCTAATTTTTAAAACTAGGTGGAACGTTATATTATACTTTCGTTTAAAACTTTGAAGACCTCCTATGGAACTTTGATTGTGACACGAATTTATTTTGTCAAGTGGTGTGACTATTTTCCCCTAATTTTTGTCTATGTATTTTATTTCAAAATGAAAGGAGAGGATGACATGGTTGTGGAATGGTAGGAATATTTTGGTAGCACTGATGTTAATATTGGATAGCCTCGAAAATTCAAGGTAACAATTATTATGGACAAGAGGATTGATTCAACCAATTCTCGTCAATTCACAAAATAAAAATTCTGGTAGTTCAAGGTGCAATTTTTATCATTGGGCAGAGTTATGGGAAGTTGTAAGAACCCTCATTGCTCACCCTCCCCCCATTCCCATTAGATGATTTCATGGGTTCCCAATTCATGAGATGTATGGATCTTGACAAGAAAAGTGGCTAGATAATATTCAAGTTATGTATAAGCTTCTTGAACCCTAATTGTATTACAATGTTCGATTCATTAAGGATTTTACCAAAAAGGAATGTGGTGTATTTGGAGAAAGGATGAATGAATTAATTAAATCACAGAGAAATAGTGACAAGATACTTAAAAAGGAAGCTTCTAAAGAATATGTGATTAGTCACTAATTAAGTCCTAAACTATCTTTTGCGGTTTGAGTGCTTTGTATGATTTTTTCCACAATCAATGTTACACATTCTCCTTTAGACTTAGATCCCATTATTCAAAGAGTCTTCAAAGGCTTTTATTTCAATTGGGCTAAGAACTTAATTGAAAACATATGAAAGGGTGTTCAAAGTTTTAGAGCCTCCAAAATTTACAAGTATAATCCTCCTTTTTACATGTATGCATACATTATGGATGTCATCTATTTTTTTATGAGTTTCGTGCTATGGGTTGGAAATTGACCCCTTCTACCCCATTCGCTATTCATATTTATCATTCAAAAATCTAAGAATATAGCTATGGTAACCATTTATACTCAATTCTTCATTTTATCATTGTTCTTATTCATAAGTATTTGTTCCAAATAACACCCCCCTCCCCCTCCTGAATTTCTGTAAATGCTAGGTTTTCCATTACTCTGCTTAGTGACTAGTACTTTGAGGAAAACTTTTCTACCTAGTAATTTGTGGTTTTAAAGGGACACTACATGCTTTGCCCCTTTTTGTTCCTAATAGGTTACCTTCTAAAGAAATAACTTGCCATTATTGAGTGCACCAATTCCAAATCTTAATTCTCGATATTGTAGTACGATGTGTTCATCATTGCTTGTACCAATTCCAAATGTCAGTGCACTCAATTTCAATTGTTGCTCTCCACCATTTGCTGCACCACTTTCTTGTGATTCTACTTCACCTCTCACAATAGTTATTTCACTTTGTTGATCTTTTCTATGAATTGGAAATTTCATATGTGTCCATCTTGCGTCATCATTGTACCAAAAACGTCCTTCCTATAAAAAACCTACTCAAAATTCCATGTAATAAAGTTAAAATAATAACCATTGTTCGTGAGAGACATACTCCAAGATGAATGTTGGGAAAAACATCCTAGTGCGGGTGTTCACATGGTTTATTACGTCTATGGCGAAGGCTATGGCTAAATCATTAAAGAAGAAAAAAGTATTTTTGACACATTTATTTATGAGAATAGTGGAAATTAGGAGAAAGGGGAGGTAAAATGTCACAGGTTGCATGTGAGGAGGAAAATGAAGAAAATAGAAGCCTCTTCTATAAAAAGGCTTCTGAGAATCTGTTGGTACCTTTTTGGTAGTGCATTTTGGAGCTCTCTCATTGATCTCTCTCCCTCTCATACTATTGGATAATTAGATTTTTCTTGGATCTCTCTTGGAGAGTGTGGATAATTGGTGATTGAAGCAAGAAGGCAAAGAAGGAGAAGGAAAATGCAAGTGGACATCAGGATCAACGAATAGAAAGAGATTTGATTGCAGGTATCAAGTTGTATGCATGGTTTCCTCACTAGTTTTAGCATGCATGGTGTATGCATGTGGATTTCCCTCGTCTTTGGATTTCCTAGATAGCCATGGTGTTGTGGGTTTATTTCCATTGATTATTTTCTTGTTGGTTCTCATGATTCATTTAGCTATGGGTTGAGTTATTAGTTCATGGAAGCCTTGGTTGGAAAAACTCTCTGGAAGCCCGACGAAGAACTATGGGTTGAGTTACTTGTCGTGGAAGCCTTGGTTGGAAAAACACTTTGGAAGCCCTAGGTGGGTTGAGTTACTAATGTTGGAAGCCCTCGTTGGACAAACTCTCTAGAAGCCCTGTAATAGTTTGGGTTGAGTTACTAGTCCTCGAAGCCCTGATTGGAGAAAACATTATGGAGTCCTCGAACAACATGGATAGAGACCAATCAACGATGGTTGTGATTTTCGACCATGAGGTGGAGTCATTGGTTGAGGGTTGAGGTGGTTTGGCTTTTGGAGGCCCTGAATTGATTATGATTGATGTGTTTGGTGATATCCCACATTCATGCTTGGAATATGGCACAAGGGTTATTGGCTGAAGTGAGACTTGGCTAAACTAATATATGGCTTGGTTGAACGTGGAATTCCCAACTCCGATTTTTTTTTACATGCATTAATGAAGAACTCATTCCTTTGGTATTTGGTATGCAAATGTATTGGTTATTATGTGGATTCTATTGCTATCATATACATGGTATTTTTGTTTTTATTATGTTGGTTATAAGAATATGTTTTATTAATGATGATGTATGTCTCTATCTATGTTTTTACTTGTAAATGAATGCATAATGTATCTATGGTCAAATATATTGTACTGCAGCTAATGATGTAAGGGAAAAATTCCTTTTAGTGATTCTTAGATAAGTATGAGACCCCTATGTCTAAACTTGTTGTTTACACCTGTAGATGCAATGTTTGCGACATGCTTGATGAAATTCCTGTCATGGCTAGGAGATGTGTGGATGAGTTCTTGATGATGTTATTGATTTTGTACCTTTTTTTTTAATGTTATTTATTATCTCCTAAAGTTTCATGAAGTTCTGGGCAGTGACTTGGGCTCTATGGCTAAAAAGGTGGCATAAATCTTGTATTTGAACACACATAACTAACCAATTGGGGCCCTCGCCGCATGTTTGTTGTGTTGTTCTTACGGCTATAGGCTCCCAACTATTATTGTGCCTTGGCATACATACGATTATGGCCCAAAAGGGCTGAAAATTCAGTCGCCCTCAGGGGTTAGGGGTCTGGGAGGTCGGATTACCTCTTAGGGATGTTGTTGATGTTTTGTAAGGTGTCTTTGTCTTCTTTCCCTCGGTTCCACTACCTTAAGGTCAGATATGAGGTGAAATTTCATATTAGTAGCCTCTCCTCACATGTTTACCTTGGTTGGTTGGTTACTTGGGTTGATGTGGGATGAGGGTGTTATAGAGTGGTATCAGAGCATGGTTCAACTCTCAAAATGGATGGGTAGTGTGTTGATCATGCATTATGTTGATTTCATGTGTTTTTTTCATACTTATGGTGTATTTGTTTATTGCACCCATGTTTTGTTGGCCATGGTGGTAGTGGTGTCCCCATGGAAGTGTTTATGGTGTCGTTGTCAACATGTGGTAATGTGTGTATGACTGATTATCTATTTTTCATGTTTGTGTATTGTCCATGCACATTATCTTACATATTGTTACATGTTGTATATGAATTTCTTTTTTTATGCTAGTTCACATATTGGTCATGCTTGTGTAGTGTCCTTGTATGCTTTCTTGTGTGATGATTATATGTTGAAAATGATTTGGTCATACACGCTTGGTTACATTTCGCTTATGCTTGTGATGGTGTGTAGTAAATTTTCATTGGTATGGTTATACATTAGGTCATGTTTTGTAGTTTGTATGGTTATGCATCCATGATTCTACTCCAACTACAGTGAGGTTTATGCGCTATTATACCTTTTGTTACAAGTTTATATGAGGCTACAATTATGGATATACATGTATTTGGTTAATGGTTGATCTTGCAGGATGTATCCTCCCAAAATTACACTAAATTTCGTTAGTTTTTTCATGAATTGGTTTAGGTGAGACATTTCACATTGCATTGTGTTGGATATTCATCTGATTTGGAAGATACATTGAGAATTTTATAGGAGTAAATAAGGAGTTTTAAAGAAGATAATGATAGACTTATACAAGCACATGAAAAGAAAGTAGAGGTTAATGCGGCCATCATTCAAACTTTGTGGGAGTTGTACAAATATGGGCCGCTTAAGATCAACTATGGGTAGGAGGATGGGACTAATGGAGCATATGCCAAGAGGGTTTTCCCCTTAAGGGGGGTTTCCCCCTGGCATAGTTCTTGCATCTGGTGTCTATTGTTTTATGTGATGTTGATTTGGTAATTTCTTGATGAACTAAAAGAACGAAGATATAAATAATCGTAATAATAAGAAACATCACAAGTAATTTTCAAGAATAAGAAAATATTTCCGCCTTTCTGATTTTCTAACATGATATCATAGATTTGTTGAAATAAGGAGGAAAAATGAAGTCCTCAGCACTTGATAAAGAAACAATTTGAAGGATCATCTCGGGGTAGGAGTCTACTACACTATAGGAGGATGTCTAACACAATCAAGGGAGAAAAAAAATTGTAGGAGCCTCAAACTACAGGTCCTAGAAGAAGAGAATTGGCCTCATCCTTGAAAAGAATAAGGTACTATACCTGGTCAAAGGAAAAGTAAAGAAGCCTACAAAGGATTCTTTTGATGGTGAAAAAGTAAAATAAAGGGAACTAAATTGGTGGCCACGACTTTAATGGTAGCAGGAATAAAGGACAACCTTTTCCCATTCATAGCCAACATTGACCATGCTCACAAAATGTATGAAGCCTTGTCAAAGTTATTCACTGTTAAGAACATTCGTCAAGTAGCTACTTTGAAAAATGAGCTAAGGACTACAAATATGACAAAATAAGACACATTGGCCTCGTTTGTGAATATAGAAATAATCAAGGATGATATTTTGGCCATTGATGAAATTTTTCTAGACAAAGAACTCGTGATCAATGCTCTATTAGGATTGAAACCTACTTGGGTTGCATTTGCTGCCATATTTAATAATTGGATGGTAGCTCCCACCTTTGAAGAACAATGGATTGCCAACAGTCAAGAGGAATTAAGTATCTCATTAGCTTCCAATCCTAAAGGAGTACCTAATGCCTATATTTCTGAACATAAATGAAAGAAATATAAAGGGCCAAGGAATAAAGTTGACATGTCCAAGGTATAATAATAGCGATTCCATAAGAAGGGTCACTATAGGAGTGACTATCTCGAAAATCCGAGAAACAAGAAAATAGAGAGATATTTGGCCAACATTGTTGAAGAAGGAAACTCAAAGGAAGTCAAGCCTAGAGAATTTAACATTAGAGACTTACACTACCAAGTACTTTTCTTGTAGTTTTAGATATTTTATTTTATATTTTTGATGTTTTATAATTTATAGGCCTTTAATATATTTTTGGAAAATACATTTTTCTTGTTTATAAGTTTTAGGTATACCTCAAAGCTTTGTAGGGAGTCCTAAACAGATCCTCAAGATAAGTATCTCATTTTAGGC
This sequence comes from Pinus albicaulis, assembly GCA_034641835.2. Lineage (NCBI taxonomy): Eukaryota > Viridiplantae > Streptophyta > Pinopsida > Pinales > Pinaceae > Pinus > Pinus albicaulis. The sequence goes on along the minus strand of JAXQQM020073106.1, from coordinate 428,207 downwards.
TCATTTTTGGTTTCATATACTTATTTCAGTTTTGATTATATTAATACTAATGAACTTTCTCCCTCTATGGTCTTGATTAGGAAAATAATTGTTATACTCTCAAGAAGTATGAAGGAGGGCCTCTCAAGACAAGGTTTGTCAAGAAACAAAGGTATGCCTTAAAACATTGATTTATTTATATTAAAGGTTTTTTCATTTGACATTATCTTACTGGCATTGTTATATATGTCTATACTGAATCATAATGATTCTTATTCTAGGTGATTCATCACTTGATAAATCTACCCACCCCACTCATATTTCTAATTGATTTTGTAGAACCCTAGACAATTTTTGGAAAACCCTAACCAAAGGGTATTCTAATTTGAATGTCTGAAACCATAAACTGCTTAGGGATATTGTATTTGAAGTTTTTATTAATGATATCATGTTTAGGATTTTGATATGATCATGAAAAACTAACTTCTTAGGGTTGAATGATAAGGGATAAAGTCTTGAACCTTTGAAATGTTGGTAATATTGGGTTTTTTATGTTCCTATATTGAAATCGTTACTCATTAGGGTTTCGTGGAATGTGTAAGTAAGAGCCCCACAATGTCTTAGAAATGATTTTCTTTGTATGTGTGTGTTTTTATGATAAAACCCTAGTCTAATTAATTGGAACCCTAGTTTTATGTTGGAAATTAACTCTATTCTTAACGTCATAAATTATTCTATGACCTGGCCCTGGGGTGTCGATCGGCAACCCTGAGGGGTTTCAGGGGAAGCACCCCCGAGGCTAAAAAAATATGTAAAATTTCCTTGTAAAATGCTGTAATTTCATAGTCAATATGGGTCGTTCATTAGGCAGATGATTTGGCAGTAGAAGTTATGTTTAATTTAGGGTTTTTCACCCTAGAAGGAAACTTGTCTGTTGTTTGAGGGTATTGTATTGTGTTTGTGTATGGTGTGTATACTCTGAGTGAGAAATCACAAAGGGGACTGTGTGAGAGAGAAGAGGATATTACATCGGATCTGATGTAGATTGTGTCTCTTCATTTTGCTGGATAATGTAAAGGAAGGATTGGTTGTTTCCATGGAAATAGCCCAAGTTGGGTGAACCACATATATTTGTGTCTCTCTTATTTTATATATTTTATGTCTTTGTGTTTCTGCATATTTTATGTGGTAAAGTTCCTGTAAAATAGAAAAATCGAAACCAATGGTTATTAAAGGGGCTAAGGCATGTTCCAGAGCTGAAGAAAAGTATGATTTCAACAGGGAAGTTAGGCAGTGAAGGTTGTGTTACAACTTTCAGAGATAAAACCTGGAAGGTCATTAAAGGAGACCTAGTAATAGAAAAAGGAGAAAATATTGGTACACTGTATTTATTCAATGGTATTTCTAACTTTGTTGACGGTTTAACTTCGAAAGAAGAAGATGTAGCATTATGTGTTAAATTTTGAAGATTTTTTATGCTAAGATGAAAATATACGTTAACCTTATAGGGCATAATTAAAGTAAGATGTAGACAGAACATACCAATAGATTGATGCAAGACAAGTTAAAAACAAAGATAAATAATGGTGGCGTTACGGCGATCAGCAGGATGGTTCAACTAGCAAAGTAGTCATAAGGTCAGCCAACCACATATATCACACAACCCCAGGACATTTCATCAAGAATACTCCACCAAGATGTTGCACCAAGAAGCCCTAAACGTAGAACCAAGAACATTGCTCCATCACCATCCAAGGGAGAAGAAAAATGCCTCCACAAACTTTGTGTGTAATGAAATCCAAGTATCTCCAATATATAGACATCTGTGGGGGTGTGTGGAACATCTCTTATGCATGTGGGATAAATTAGGCTGACCTTGCACATGTGGAATAAATTCAAAATACATGTTCTACTCATCCAATCAAGATGATATTTGGATTGATCTTGCACCTCTCTGAAAGAGGAATCCAATAAAAATATTGGTATCATCATTTGAGCATGACATCATGGATTTTAGACCTAGTTGCCCAAAATTAACACACTCTCTCAACTAGGGAGAACTCCATCCACCAGTGCCCTCCAAACATCGTGCGTCATCCCACCGTAACTTGCTTCGCTGGCTTATTTATTTCAAAAAAAAATTTGAGTCATAAGGACATCACTCACAGCTAACCTGAAGTCAGCTCAGAGGTCTGAAACCTCTATAGGACTCAAAAGAGTCACACACCAACCCAAAGTTGGTTTAACTGAACCGAAGTCAGTTGGAGGTTTGAAACCTCTCTTGGACTCAAGAAAGTCATATATTAACCTAAATATAGTTTCACTGACTCAAATTCAATTGGAGGTCCAAAATGTCTCTTGGACTCGAGAGAGTCATATACTAACCCCAATTTAGTTTCACTGACCCAATGTCAGTTGGAGGTCTGAAACCTCGCTAGACTTGATCCCAGATCAAGTGGTTGGACACGTGTCATCCTAGACATAGAGTGTACGGAAATATATAATGTGTGCATCAGTCTTGCTATGGTCTCTATTCACATTTCCCACCTCATTGGCCAAATGAGAGATACTTCCCATGAGTCTGAAACTCCATGGGTAGGATGCATATGGGGCAAAGATCAAATAGAGGTAAACAAACTCAATATCATCATGGTGGGGCGGAAGCACACCAACAAGGTTTGGCAAGCCTAGCCTAACCTAGTCTAACCTAGCCTAACCTAGCCTACCCTAGCCTACCCTAGCCTACCCTAACCTAGCCTAGCCAAACCTAGCCTAACCTAACCTAACCTACCCTATCTTATCCTAGCCTAGCCTGGCCTTGCCTAGCCTAGCCTAGCCTAGCCTAAACTGGCCTAGCCTAACCTAGCATAGCCTAACCTAACCTAACCTAACCTAGCCTAACCTGACCTAGCCTAACATAACATAGCCTAGCTTAACGTAGCCTAACATAGCCTAGCCTAGCCTATCCTAGCCTAACCTAACCTACCCTAGCCTAGCCTAACCTATCCTAGCCTAAACTAGTGTAGTCTTACCTACCCTAGCCTAAACTAGTGTAGTCTTACCTACCCTAGCCTACCACACCCTAGCCTAACCTAACCTAGCCTAACATATCCTAGCCTAACCTAACCTACCCTAGCCTAACCTAACTTACCCTAGCCAACCCTAACATAGCCTAGCATAACCTAACCTAACCTAACCTAACCTAACTTGACCTAGCCTAACATAACATACCCTAGCCTAACCTAACCTAGCCTAGTCTAGCCTACCCTAGCCTAGCCTCCCCTAGCCTACCCTAGCCTAGCTTAACCTAGCCTAGTCTTACCTACCGTAGCCTAGCACACCCTATCCTAGCCTACCTAACCTAACCTAGCCTAACCTAGCCTAGCCTAACCTACCCTACCCCAACCTATCCTAGCTTACCCTAGCCTACCCTAGCCTACCCTGGCCTAGCCTACCCTAGCCTAACCTATCCTAGCCTAGCTTAACCTATCCTAGCCTAACGTATACTAGCCTAGTATATCCTAGCATAGCCTAGCCTAGCCTAGCCTATCCTAGCCTAGCGTAACATAGCCTAGCCTGTCCTAGCCTAGCGTAGCCTATCCTAGCCTAGCCTAGCCTAGCCTAACGTGGTCTAGCCTAGCCTAGCCTTGCCTAGCCTAACCTAGTCTAAGCCAACCTAGCCTACCCTAACCTAGCCCAATCTAACCTACCCTACCTTACCCTACCCTAACCTAACCTACCATAGCCTAGCCTAGTCTAACCTAACCTACCGTAGCCTAGCCTAACCTAACCTAACTATCGCTACCCTAACCTACCATATCCTAACCTCACCTAGCCTAGCCTACTGTAGCCTACCTTAGCCTAGCCTAGCCTAGCCTACCCTAACCTAGCCTAGCCTAGCCTAGCCTAAGCTAAACTAGCCTACCCTAACCTAGCCCAATCTAACCTAGCCCAATCTAACCTAGCCTACCCTACCCTAGCCTAACCTAACGTAACATAGCCTATCCTAGTCTAACCTACCCTACCCTAGCCTAAACTTCCCTATCCTAACTTTGCCTAGCCTAGCGTAACTATCCATACCCTAACCTATCCTAGCCTAACCTAACCTAACCTAACCTAACCTAACCTAACTTAACCTAACTTAACCTAACCTATCATGGCCTAGCCCTGCCTAGCCTAGGCCACCCTAGCCCATCCTAGCCTACCCTAGCCTAGCCTAACCTACCCTACCCTACCGTAGCCTAGCCTAGCCTAGCCTAACCTAACCTAACCTAACCTAACCTACCCTAGCTTAACCCAACCTACCCTAGCTTAACCCAACCTAGCCTAACCTAACCTAACCTAGCCTAACCTAACCTAGCCTAACCTAACCTAACCTAGCCTAGCCTCACTTAACCTATCCAAGCCTAACCTATCCTAGACTAAAGTAGCCTAGCCTAACCTAGCCTACCCTAACCTAGCCTAACCTAACGTAGCCTACCATAGCCTAACCTAACCTAACCTAACCTAACCTAACCTAACCTACCCTAACCTACGCTACCCTAGCGTAACCTAACCTAACCTAACCTAACCTACCCTACACTAACATAACCTAACCTACCCTAACCTAACCTATCCTAGCCCAACCTATCCTAACCTATCCTAGCCTAGCCTAGCCTAGCCTAGCCTAGCCTACCTTAACCTAGCCTAGCCTAGGCTAGCCTAACCTAACCTAACCTAACCTATGCTACCCTAGCTTAACCTAACATAACCTAACCTAACCTAGCCTAACCTAACCTAACCTAACCTAGCCTAGCCTAACCTAACCTAACCTAACCTAACCTAACCTAACTTACCCTAGCTTAACCTAACATACCCTACGCTAGCTTAGCCTAACCTAACCTAACCTAACCTAATCTATCCTAGCCTAACCTAACCTAACCTAGCATAGCCTAACCTATCCTAGCCTAACCTAGCATAGCCTAGCCTAGCCTAGCCTAACCTAGCCTACCCTAACCTAACCTAGCCTACCCTAACCTACCCTAGCCTAAGCTAGCCTAAGCTACCCTAGCCTAACCTAACGTAGCCTACCCTAACCTACCCTAGCCTAACCTAGCCTAACCTACCGTTGCTTACCCCAGCCTACCGTAGCCTACTCTAGCCTAGCCTAGCCTAGCCTAGCCTAACCTAACCTACCCTACCCTAGCTTAACCTAACCTAACCTAACCTACCCTACCCTAGCTTAAGCTAAGCTAAGCTAACCTACCCTAACCTATCCTATCCTAACCTAACGTAACCTAACCTACCCTAGCCTACCCTAGCCTACCCTAGCCTACCCTAGCCTACGCTAGCCTTAGCCTAGCCTACCCTAGCCTTAGCCTAGCCTAGCCTTAGCCTAGCCTCGCCTAGTCTAGCCTAGCCTAACCTACCCTAGCCTAGCCTAGCCTAGCCTAGCCTATCCTAGCCTAGCCTATCGTAGCCTAGCCTAGCCTAACATAACCTAACCCAACCTAACCTAACCTAACCTAGCGTAGCCTACCCCAACCTAGCTCGCCCTAACCTCGCCTAGCCTACCCTAGCCTAACCTATCCTAGCCTAGCCTAGCGTAAGCTTGCGTAAGCTAACCTAAGCTAACCTAGCCTAACCTAGCCTACCCTAGTGTAGTCTTACCTAGCCTAGCCGAACCTAGTGTAAGCTATCCTAGCCTAGCCTAGCCTATCTTAGTTTGACCTATCTTAGACTAACCCACTCTATGCTAGGCTATAGTAGCCTAGCCTAACCTACTTTATGCTGGGCTATAGTAGCCTAGCCTAAGCTATCCTATCCTAGCCTATCCTATCTTATCCTAGACTAGCCTAAGCTTAGCTTGACCTAGCCTAGCCTAACCTACTCTATCCTAGGGTATAGTAGCCTAACCTAGCTTTTCCTAGCCTAAACTACTCTTACCTAGTCTATCCTAGTCTAGTGTAGCCTAGCCTATCCTAAGTTAGTCTAGCCTATTCTAGCCTAACCTATCCTACTCTAGCTTACCTTAGTGTAGTCTTTAGTAGCCTAGGCTAGGCTACTCAAGCTTAAGCTACATTACTCTATATTAGAATATTAATGAAGAAATCATTCAAAAAACAAAATAAATTAAAATCTATTAATAAAAGTTTAAATATAAGAAAAATTCTTTAAAATAAATTGAATGTATGAAAATAGAATTTAAAATATATTGAATTTAACCATAATAATAATGTAAAAACAAAATATAACATGAGTTATAAGATATAAATGAAAATTTATTTTTAAATGAAAAACATATTAGTAGAACATAAAAACATAATTGAAAATCATTTTGAGAAATCCATTAATCTCATCTAACCTAACCTAACCTAACCTAGCCTAACCTATCCTAGCCTAACCTAACCTAACCTAGCCTAGCCTCACTTAACCTATCCAAGCCTAACCTATCCTAGCCTAACATAGCCTAGCCTAACCTAGCCTAACCTACCGTAGCCTACCATAGCCTAGCCTATCCTAACCTAACCTAACCTAACCTACCCTAACCTACGCTACCCTAGCGTAACCTAACCTAACCTAACCTAACCTACCCTACCCTAACATAACCTAACCTACCCTAACCTAACCTATCCTAGCCCAACCTATCCTAACCTATCCTAGCCTAGCCTACCCTAGCCTACCCTAGCCTACCTTAACCTAGCCTAGCCTAGCCTAGCCTAACCTAACCTAACCTAACCTATGCTACCCTAGCTTAACCTAACATAACCTAACCTAACCTAGCCTAACCTAACGTAACCTAACCTAGCCCTACCTAACCTAACTTAACCTACCCTAGCTTAACCTAACCTACCCTACGCTAGCTTAGCCTAACCTAACCTAACCTAACCTAATCTATCCTAGCCTAACCTAACCTAACCTAGCATAACCTAACCTATCATAGCCTAACCTAGCATAGCCTAGCCTAGCCTAGCCTATCCTAACCTAACCTAACCTAGCCTAAGCTACCCTAGCCTAACCTAACGTAGCCTACCCTAACCTACACTAGCCTAACCTAGCCTAACCTACCGTTGCCTACCCCAACCTACCGTAGCCTACGCTAGCCTAGCCTAGCCTAGCCTAACCTAACCTAACCTACCCTACCCTAGCTTAACCTAACCTAACCTAACCTACCCTACCCTAGCCTTAACCTAGCCTAATCTAACCTAACCTAACCTACCCTAGCCTAGCCTAGCCTACCCTAGCCTACCCTAACCTAGCCTAGCCTAGCCTAACCTAACCTAACCTACCCTAACCTAACCTAACCTAACCTAACCCAGCTTAACCTAACCCAACCTAACCTAACCTAACCTACCCTAGCTTAACCTAACCTAACCTACCCTAACCTACCCTACCCTACCCTACCCTACCCTAGCTTAACCTAACCTAACCTAACCTAACCTAACCTAGCCTAGCCTAGCCTAACGTACCCTACCCTAGCTTAACCTAACCTAACCTAACCTACCCTACCCTAGCTTAAGCTAAGCTAAGCTAACCTACCCTAACATATCCTATCCTAACCTAACCTAACCTAACCTAGCCTACCCTACCCTACCCTACCCTACCCTAGCCTACCCTCGCCTTAGCCTAGCCTACCCTAGCCTAGCCTACCCTAGCCTAGCCTAGCCTAGCCTAGCCTAGCCTAGCCTAGCCTATCCTAGCCTAGCCTAGCCTAGCCTAGCCTAACATAACCTAACCTAACCTAGCGTAGCCTACCCTAACCTAGCTCGCCCTAACGTAGCCTAGCCTACCCTAGCCTAACCTATCCTAGCCTAGCCTAGCCTAAGCTTGCGTAAGCTAACCTAAGCTAACCTAGCCTAACCTAGCCTACCCTAGTGTAGTCTTACCTAGCCTAGCCTAACCTAGTGTAAGCTATCCTAGCCTAGCCTAGCCTATCTTATTTTGACCTATCTTAGACTAACCCACTCTATGCTAGGCTATAGTAGCCTAGCCTAACCTACTTTATGCTAGGCTATAGTAGCCTAGCCTAACCTATCCTATCCTAGCCTATCCTATCCTATCCTAGACTAGCCTAAACCTAGCCTACCCTAACCTACTCTATCCTAGGGTATAGTAGCCTAACCTAGCTTTGCCTAGCCTAAACTACTCTTACCTAGCCTATCCTAGTCTAGTCTAGCCTATCCTAAGTTAGTCTAGCCTATTCTAGCCTAACCTAGCCTACTCTAGCTTACCTTAGTGTAGTCTTTAGTAGCCTAGGCTAGGCTACTCAAGCTTAAGCTACATTACTCTATAATAGAATATTAATGAAGAAATCATTCAAAAATAAATAAAAATTAAAAGCTATTAATAAAAGTTTAAATATAAGAAAAATTCTTTAAAATAAATTGAATGTATGAAAATAGAATTTAAAATATATTGAATTTAACCATAATAATAATGTAAAAACAAAATCTAACATGAGCTATAAGATATAAATGAAAATTTATTTTTAAATGAAAAAAATATTAGTAGAACATAAAAACATAATTGAAAATCATTTTGAGAAATCCATTAATCTCATCTAAATTATTAGAAAAAATACTTATTTATTGGAAAAGGTCATCCAAAGTTGATTTTAAGAGGCACATGTTAAGTCAACTAATATTTTTAATTGAAAGAAAAAAGGACTCACAAAACTATAAAGCAAATCATCCAAAACTGATTTTAAGAACCATATGTTAAGTCAACTAATAATTTTAATTGAAAAAGAAAACTCACAAAACTATAAAGCAAATCAACCAATACTTGTGATTTGACTTTCTGGTTGTTAGAAGGCTACAAAAAATTAATTTATAAATAAAATGGAATTATTTCTACTAAGGGAATTCTCCAATTTCCTTATTTGACCCAATTTCCAATTCTATTCAATTGTAAAAGAGCTCACAAAACTATAAAGCTAACCAACCAATACTTGTGGTTTGACATTCTCGTTATTAAAAAACTCTGAAAAATTAATTTATAAATAAAAATGGAATTATTTGAATGTAATGAATTATCCAATATCCTTATTTCCTTTTCAGATTTGACCTAATTTCCAATTCAATTAAGTATGGTGCAACTGTTGAATTTGCTTTATAGATGAAGATATCTAATTATTTCATAGATTCATTTATAAAATTTGAAAAACAATATTTATTATTTTACTAATTTATAAATATTTCAAATATTTCTATTTGAAAAAAATTTTGAAAACAAACTAATATTCAAGTTAGATATTATCTATATAATCAAGATCCTTAAAATATACTTGCCAAAACATCAAAAAAAAATTTAATATGCCCACACATTTGATTTGATATTTGATATTAAGATGAATATAATAGATGGAATCAAAATTCTCAAAACATACCTGAAAAAACATCAAAGAAAATTCAATTTATCTAGAAATTTGATTTGATAGATCCAACAAAGAAATATCTAAATTACAATGGAGAAATGAAAGACAAAAAGATTACACCAGCTGATATGAATTAATAAGAAACTATGGAATCTGTGATAGCCAAGGACAGAAGGAAAATGGAATAATAAAACTAGGAACAATAAAACTAAGAGAAATAGACTTGTTTTTTTTTTAATAGTAGACAGAGAAAATATAGTTGTAATCCAAAAAAAAGAAAGTGATATTACAAACAAGTTTTAATTCGAAAATTATAGAACCATCAGAAAATGAAAACGAAAAAAAAAATCTATTTATAATTCTTTGAAATGGGTTTACTTGAAACTTTTAATTCAAGAAACACAAAACGAAGACGCAGAAACTTACTTTTGGCGTCGAGACCAGAATTAGGTTTCTTGGGGGTTTTGTTTACAGCCAATGCTCCTGGGTTTCCGGGTTTCCTGTGAAACCTTGCAAGTTGATTTTAGTAGTACCTGACATAGACACCGGTTGATTAAAAGAAGGTGATTAAAAGAAGGCACAAGCATTAAAAGAAAGCAATTAAAAGAAGGCACAAACCTTATCAATCAAATCTTTTAATGATATGATTAAATTAATCTCATAAAACTATATATCAATGGAAAAAAAAAAACAGAGATCATGAATAATGCACGCTTAGAAAAGTGATATTACAAACCAGTATTAATTTGAAAATTATAGAACCACCAGAAAATGAAAATGAAAAAAAAATTCTATTTATAATTCTTTGAAATGGGTTTACTTGAAACTTTTAATTCAAGAAACACAAAACGAGGACGCAGAAACTTACCTTTGGTGTTGAGACCAGAATTAGGTTTCTTGGGGGTTTTGTTTACAGCCAATGATCCTGGGTTTCGGTGTTTCCTGTGTGACCTTGCAGGTTGATTTTAGTAGTTACCTGACATAGACACCGGTTGATTAAAAGAACGCGCAAACATTAAAAGAAGGCGCAAACCTTATCAATAAAATATTTTAATAATATCATTAAATTAATCTCATAAAACTATACATCAATGGAAAAAAAGAACAGAGATCATGGATACTGCACGCTTAGAAGAAATCCTGAGAAGAATTGAAACACTCAAACGAAAACTGGAGCAGAGAATTGCTCTTCTCAAGATTACGAAATGGTTAAATAGATTACATTGGAAACATCGGCAATAAATAACTCGAGATAAACTCGACTAAACTGAACTAAACTTGGACACTTGGACTGACGGATCTGACACCTAGAAAGTGGTTGAGATTACGTTTTTTAACACTCCCCTTTAATTTCAACCACATAAAAAAAATTAATTAAGATACCTGCTGGTCTATGTCTCAGCGAGGTTTACAATTTAAAAAAAATGACTTCAACTAGATTTAGTTTTCTTCTTCTCTTCTTCCATATTCTGTAGCCTCTAAATTGTTTCAAATTTTTTGTTTTGCTGTGTTCTTCAAAACTCAATTTATTGATGCGCTGGTGCAGGTCTTTTACTGTTCCAGGCTGTCTAAGCGTGTCCTGGACTTCTTCAAAAAATGACTTGTATGTGGGCTGCTGCCACATATTGTCTTCTGTTATGCGCTGATCATCATCAATCTGCTGCAACATAGGATTAGAATAAAATCTTATCTCTTCAAAACTCCAACGCATGAAAATTTCATTGACATGTTCATCATGCATGTCGTCTTCATCATTCATATCTACATCGTCTGTGTAGATCTCAACTAGACATGGTGTTGCAAGCCATGTTTCAATAAACTTTAACTCTTCTTCATAATCAATCTGTATACCTGCAAACTGAAAATCAATGTTAGAATAAAAAACATTTTCAGAATGACATTGGTTCTGGTCTTTTTGCTCTGTAATGAGAGCTTTCTTCAGTTGTTTTTCCTTTTCTGTTTCTTCATCTGTTTCTGTTTCTGCTGTCCCTTTGCAGACTTCATTCTTTTCTTTTGTCTCTTCTTCTTTCCCTGTTTCTGCTTTCTCTTTGCAAACTTCTTTCTTTGTTTCTGTCTCTGTCTTTTTCTCTGCCTCTTCTTCACTGACCTGTGCTTCTTCAAACAGGTTGTCTTCCACTAACTGAAGTGGGGTAATCTCACCAAATAACATCATGTCGATATCATATTTTTGTTGCATCATCTGCAACCAATCATCATTAGAAAAAAATTCATTATCAAAGTTTACATCAGCCATATCAATCATTGGATTTACCATTTCATCAGCAAGCTCTGTTGCTGGTATCATTAAAACTTCGTCAGCAATCTCTGTTGCTGGAATCTCTTCATCCACTTGTGGCCATGCACAGTGGGGTTCACGAGCATCTTCATGTTGCTTCTCTATTTTATCTGCACTTTCTTTGCAGACATCAGCCAGCTGTGACTACACACAGTGGGATTCAACAAACTCTTCATTTCGCTGTAGATCTACTGCTACAGATCCAAAGCTCCCCTTTGCTTCAATGCTCCCCCTTGTACCAAAACATCTCTCAAGGGTATCCCATGCCTCCTTGGTTGTCTTGGCATCTGAGATTAAGGGAAGAATGTTGTCATCGACAGATTCTTTTATGCATCTTAATGCATAGGCGTCTTTTTGCCTCTTGATTTCCAGATCTAGAAAGATCTCGAACATAATCTGCTTTTTCTTTAGCCTCTTGGCTTTTCCCATGTCCTCGTTGTCAAACTTCCACAAACAAACGAGTTTACATATTCATCAATACCTTGCTTCTTAAAAAAAATTTTGCTGCTCCTGAATGAGTCTTATGCAACTTCACTTCTTCAAAAATTTTGCTGCTCTTGAACGAGTCTTATGCAAGTTCACTTCTCCTTCTAAAAAAAATCTTCCTCAAAGAATTTGCTGTAAACCTTCACTTTCATCTCACATCATAGCTTTAAGTTTTTTTTTGAAAAAAAACTCCAACAAAAAATTATTTTAAAACTCTTCAGCACATGTTCTTGCATAATCTCTTTATAAAATACCTTTGCAAATTCTAAGTTTTTTTTTTTTTATAAAAAAAAACTTTAATAAAAAAAAATTTCTTTAATGGGCTTCCCCCTCTTTTTAAGTTCCTTAAGATGAAATCTTTAAAAATCATATACCTTTTTTTTAAAAACTCTCCTCTTTTTAAAAAACTTCACCTTCACCACTCTTTATAAAAAAAAAAAAAGGCTGCACCTTTTTAAACTCACTATCACCACACGTTTTATGTTTTTCCCTTTTTTTTAAAATCAACACATCGAAAATATGAGAAGATTTCCTTTTGAATCGATTTTGAAAAACCGTGTTGACCTTCGTACCTTTTGAAAAAAAACAAATTTTTTTTGAATATCTTTCATACGAACGGTTCGTACCTTAGCATGTATGCGCATGCGTCTTGTGACTTTAACGTAGATGCGTAAAAAATTTTAGTGGGCTGGGTGGCGCGATCCCGATTGAAACAGTCGCGCCTTTCTCAAAAACAATTATTTATGCTTGCGGAGTGGCGCGGTCCCGAGTGTATACAGTCGCGCCTTTCTCAAAAAGCGTGTAAGGCACCGAACATGGCGCGGGTATGGCATGTATTCCAGCGCCAATCAACTCACAGTCGCGCCAATCAGCTGTTTTTCTCTTCCGCTCTTTCGTAGCTCTGTTGCTGCTCTCCAGGGAGACTTATGCACGCTGGCTCCGATACCATGAGAAGAATTGAAACACTCAAACGAAAACTGGAGCAGAGAATTGCTCTTCTCAAGATTACAAAATGGTTAAATAGATTACATTGGAAACATCGGCAATAAATAACTCGAGATAAACTCGACTAAACTGAACTAAACTTGGACACTTGGACTGACGGATCTGACACCTAGAAAGTGGTTGAGATTAGAAAGCTCTCATTACAGAGCAAAAAGACCAGAACCAATGTCATTCTGAACTTCTGAATGATATCAGTGGCATATTTTTGTTGACCAACAAAAATGCCATTATCAGATTGGTGAATTTCAATTCCTAGGAAATATTTCATGACTCCTAGATCTGTCATATCAAACTCTGTTTGCATTGCTGCTTTGAAATCTTCTAACATCATATTTCCTGTATAAAGAAGATCATCTACATAAAGGCATACAATAAGAATTTTACCTTCATGAGATTTGGTATACAAAGTGGGTTCATGGCTGCTTCTGGAAAAACCACTTTTGATTAATTTTTTTTGTGGTTGATATTAAAGGGGAGTGTTAAAGAACGTAATCTCAACCACTTTCTAGGTGTCAGATCCGTCAGTCCAAGTGTCCAAGTTTAGTCCAGTTTAGTCGAGTTTATCTCCAGTTATTTATTGCTGATGTTTCCAATGTAATCTATTTAATCTATTCGTAATCTTCAGAAGAGCAACTCTCTGCTCCAGTTCGTTTTCAATGTTTCAATTCTTGTCAAATCCCAAATTGGCATCCCACTAAAAAACAAATCGAATCAGAGAACCAGAGAGAACCTCATAAATAGATCTGCACGGGTGGAAGCAGCAGACGATACAGTCAATACTCATGAAGCTTTGCCTCCGATTTGTATGGTAATGGTGCTTTGCCTCCGCAAGCATCACGACCTGCATTCCATAGGAGTAATGAAAGATGGGGCCTTCATTCGTCCAGATTCTTTCCGGTGGTCTCGAAAGAAATATTGAAGACGGGGGCCTTCTGGGAAGCGTTGCAGCCAACTAAATCCAAATTTGTAGAGGACCTTTTGATTTATGAAAAGAAAATCTGAAAGGAAATCTCACCATCAACGCAAGAAGTGGTGGGAAGAATATTGGAAAAAATGTCGAAGGTGGGAGGAATATTAAATGGCGAAGGTTCAGAAAGGTTATTGGTCCAATAGTGTCTCGCAGGGCAACAAGATTGGATTCAAGAACAACCTGTTAACAAAAAAAAAATTACGAAAGAAACCTACATGTTAGCTGAACAATCAAAATAAAAAATCTAGGAAGACCTGCAAACCATTACTATTTGTCCTTCTGAAAATTAATTATTTCTGAACTCCCATTCTCTTCATCCACAAATATCCATGAACGAATCGAATGTATGAATGCTCTTAATTGAGAAGCTCTTAGTTCTGGGCACGCATCCGCTGGGAGCGGCGATGTGGCTAGTGCCTCCTCCTCCCCGATTCCATTCATTCTGGTACTGTCCTTATCCTCCTTCAACTTGAACTTGTGAACATCATAATCAAAATCCTCATTATATAGCTTTTTTTTAATCAACGGCTTGAACTTGTGAACATCATAATCAAAATATCTTTTTCAATCAACGGCTAATTTGTGAGTGGCCATGCCACGTCCTCCCTGCCCTAGCCGTTTGGAGGGATCACACCACATCATTTATAGCTATTTGGATTATTTTCAATATTAAAAGGAATATAACATGCTATTTTTTAATATTCAAATATCACAAAATTTCTTAATAAGTATAATAATTTCAACAAGAAAATAGATAAAAATATTGAATGGATTTTTTTAATATTTAAATATTACAAAATTCCTTAGTAAATATAATAATGTAGATGAGTGTTTTTTGGATTAATCACATAAAGACATTCATTTACATTATAGATCACAAAAGTCTTACATTTAACAAAATATAATAATTTAAAAAAAAAAACATACATATATACCCTCCTCTCCAAATCATTCGTGTGCAATCTGTTCGTCGTTCCGTGCACAATGTTGATCTTGTCCTTCTTGCATCATCCCCACTGTATTGAGCTCGTCCTTCCATATTTCCTTCCATGTTCCTGTTAATGACTCCGTTCTCCCTCTGTATGACTGTCTGTGCAAGCTCCAACTATACAACTCCTCTTGATATTTACGAGCTATAAAAGAAAAACTGTTTCAAACTATATTTTATAAAGATATAAAACATTCAAACTGGACACAACCTAGATCGAGCCTAGCACACAAGAATGTGTAAAACCCTACCTTAAATTCAATTCAATTTAGTTACAAAAGTTTATTTGCGGGGTGATAATAGCGATAGGGATGGAGAATGCCGATTTAGAAAATTAATCAAATAATATATATGTAATTTATTGTTTATATAAAAAAATAATAATATTAAATTGAGAAATTTTAGTTAAAATATTGAATTGTGTTATTCAAATTTTATTTTTAATAAATATATGATTTTTATACAAATTAGATAAAAATAGTAATTTTGAAAATTTTTCAAAAATAACACTAAATACAACTCTATATTTTAAATGTAAATTTCAAGTGAATTTAATTGATTTATTTTTATTAACCTCAAAGTCAAAAAGTTGCACTTTCTGCTTGCCAATGCTAGTAAAGTGGCCCTAATTCCATAAAGTTATGGTTTCTCATGTCCATCGGAATTATAAAATGTCACTAAAAATATGGATAATATCACCACTTAAAAATCCATGGTGCCAACAATTCTAAATACTTTATTGTCCAAATTAATTATTAATCTTGTGTAGTTTGCTCATAGCACACCTCTCCTTCTGTAATGACATTAACTCCAGAAATTCACGACATCCACCAAAGATTTGGAAATTCACGACATCCACCAAAGATCACGGAATAGAATATAGTTTTTACATAGAAACATTGAGGTTAATCATTGTGCATGCCGCCAATTTGTTGGAAATTTCTTTGTCAGGTAAAATTTGTTTATCCAAATCTTGGACCATTCCATTGATACTATGAAAATTGGGATGATTTTATTGACATTATTGGGCCTGGAGCAAGTAATTTGGAAAAAATCAAAATAATTTTATGTCTAATTAGGTGGTGCCATATAATTCAAGTAGTGGGCCGCAAATCGGCTAAACATCTAAACATCGGGTAACTTGATGGAGTTAAATCCTTTCTTTTGATGTGCTTTATCCACCATTGATCACCTTGGGGTGTTTTAGACTATGCACGTGGTTTGAACTTTGTATTATGTGAAATGCTTGGCACATGGCTAGTTGATTAAATCAATGATAGAAAATGTTGATATGGGAGGAGGTTAATTATGCAAAGAAACATCATGGGTGGCCAGATATGATATCTTTATGTTGACGTGATGTTGCATTATTTGATATCGGGTTTATAAGGATATGTGCCAGAATAAGCTTAAGAAAATCCAATATCTAATTTTTAAAACTAGGTGGAACGTTATATTATACCTTCATTTAAAACGTTGAAGACCTCCTATGGAACTTTGATTATGACACGAATTTATTTTTTCAAGTGGTGTGAATATTTTCCCCTAATTTTTGTCTATGTATTTTATTTCAAAATGAAAGGAGAGGATGACATGGTTGTGGAATGGTAGGAAAATTTTGGTAGCACTGATGTTAATATTGGATAGCCTCAAAAATTCAAGTTAACAAGTATTATGGACAAGAGGATTGATTCAACCAATTCTCGTCAATTCACAAAATAAAAATTCTGGTAGTTCAAGGTGCAATTTTTATCATTGGGCAGAGTTATGGGAAGTTGTAATAACCCTCATTGCTCACCCTCCCCCCATTCCCATTAGATGATTTCATGGGTTCCCAATTCATGAGATGTATGGATCTTGACAAGTAAAGCGGCTAGATAATATTCAAGTTATGTATAAACTTCTTGAACCCTAATTGTATTACAATGTTCGATTCATTAAGGATTTTACCAGAAAGGAATGTGGTGTATTTGGAGAAAGGATGCATAAATTAATTAAATCACAGAGAAATATTGACAAGATACTTAAAAAGGAAGCTTCTAAAGAATATGTGATTAGTCACTAATTAAGTCCTAAACTATCTTTTGTGGTTTGAGTGCTTTGTATGATTTTTTCCACAATCAATGTTACACATTCTCCTTTAGACTTAGATCCCATTAATCAAAGAGTCTTCAAAGGCTTTTATTTCAATTGGGCTAAGAACTTAATTGAAAACATATGAAAGGGTGTTCAAAGTTTTAGAGCCTCCAAAATTTACAAATATAATCCTCCTTTTTACATGTATGCATACATTATGGATGTCATCTATTTTTTTATGAGTTTCGTGCTATGGGTTGGAAATTGACCCCTTCTACCCCATTCGCTATTCATATTTAACATTCAAAAATCTAAGAATACAGCTATGGTAACCATTTATACTCAATTCTTCATTTTATCATTTTTCTTATTCATAAGTATTTGTTCCAAATAACACCCCCCCTCTCCTGAATTTCTGTAAATGCTAGGTTTTCCATTACTCTGCTTAGTGACTAGTACTTTGAGGAAAACTTTTCTACCTAGTAATTTGTGGTTTTAAAGGGCCACTACATGCTTTGCCCCTTTTTGTTCCTAATAGGTTAACTGCTAAAGAAATAACTTGCCATTATTGAGTGCGCCAATTCCAAATATTAATTCTTGATATTGTAGTACGATGTGTTCATCATTGCTTGTACCAATTCCAAATGTCAGTGCACTCAATTGCAATTGTTGCTCTCCACCATTCGTTGCACCACTTTCTTGTGATTCTACTTCACCTCTCACAATAGTTATTTCACTTTGTTGATCTTTTCTATGAATTGGAAATTTCATATGTGTCCATCTTGTGTCATCGTTGTACCAAAAACGTCCTTCCTATAACAAACCTACTCAAAATTCCATGTAATAAAGTTAAAATAATAACCATTGTTCGTGAGAGACATATTCCAAGATGAATGTTGGGAAAAACATCCTAGTGCGGGTGTTCACATGGTTTATTACGTCTATGGAAAAGGCTATGGCTAAATCATTAAAGAAGAAAAAAGTATTTTTGACACATTTATTTATGAGAATAGTGGAAATTAGGAGAAAGGGGAGGTAAAATGTCACAGGTTGCATGTGAGGAGGAAAATGAAGAAAATAGAAGCCTCTTCTATAAAAAGGCTTCTGAGAATCTGTTGGTACCTTTTTCGCAGTGCATTTTGGAGCTCTCTCATTGATCTCTCTCCCTCTCATACTATTGGATACTTAGATTTTTCTTGGATCGCTCTTGGAGAGTGTGGATAATTGGTGATTGAAGAAAGAAGGCAAAGAAGGAGAAGGAAAATGCAGGTGAACATCAGGATCAACGAATAGAAAGAGATTTGATTGCATGTATCAAGTTGTATGCATGGTTTCCTCACTAGTTTTAGCATGCATGGTGTATGCATGTGGATTTCCCTCGTCTTTGGATTTCCTGGAGAGCCATGGTGTTGTGGGTTTATTTCCATTGATTATTTTCTTGTTGGTTCTCATGATTCATTTAGCTATGGGTTGAGTTATTAGTTCATGGAAGCCTTGGTTGGAAAAACTCTCTGGAAGCTCGACGAACAACTATGGGTTGAGTTACTTGTCATCGAAGCCTTGGTTGGAAAAACACTTTGGAAGCCCTACGTGGGTTGAGTTACTAATGTTGGAAGCCCTCGTTGGAGAAATGCTTTAGAAGCCATGTAATAGTTTGGGTTGAGTTACTAGTCCTCGAAGCCCTGATTAGAAAAAACACTCTGGAGTCCTCGAATAACTTGGATAGAGACCAATAAATGATGGTTTTGATTTTTGACCATGAGGTGGAGTCATTGGTTGAGGGTTGAGGTGGTTTGGCCTTTGGAGGCCCTGAATTTATTATGATTGATGTGTTTGGTGATATCCGACATTCATGCTTGGAATATGGCACAGTGGTTATTGGCTGAAGTGAGACTTGGCTAAACTAATATATGGCTTGGTTGAACGTGGAATTCCCAACTCTGATTTTTTTTTACATGCATTAATGAAGAACTCATTCCTTTGGTATTTGGTATGCAAATGTAATGGTTATTATGTGGATTCTATTGCTATCGTATACATGGTATTTTTGTTTTGATTATGTTTTTTATAAGAATATGTTTTATTAATGATGATGTATGTCTCTATCTATGTTTTTACTTGTAAATGAATGCATAATGTATCTATGGTCAAATATATTGTACTGCAGCTAATGATGTAAGGGAAAAATTCCTTTTAGTGATTCTTAGATAAGTATGAGACCCCTATCTCTAAACTTGTTGTTTAGACTTGTAGATGCAATGTTTGCAACATGCTTGATGAAATTCCTGTCATGGCTAGGAGATGTCTGGATGAGTTCTTGATGATGTTATTGCTTTTGTACCTTTTTTTATAATGTTATTTATTATCTCCTAAAGTTTCATGAAGTTCTAGGCAGTGACTTCGGCTCTATGGCTAAAAAGGTGGCATAAATCTTATATTTGAACACACATAACTGACCAATTGGGGCCCTCACCGCATGTTTGTTGTGTTGTTCTTACGGCTATAGGCTCCCAACTATTATTGTGCCTTGGCATTCCTATGACTATGGCCCAAAAGGGCTGAAAATTCAGTCGCCCTCAGGGGTTAGGGGTCTGGGAGGTCGGATTACCTCTTAGGGATGTTGTTGATGTTTTGTAAGGTGTCTTTGTCTTCTTTCCCTCGGTTCCACTACCTTAAGGTCAGATATGAGGTGAAATCTCATATTAGTAGCCTCTCCTCACATGTTTACCTTGGTTGGTTGGTTACTTGGGTTGATGTGGGATGAGGGTGTTATATTGTGGTATCAGAGCATGGTTCAACTCTCAGAATGGATGGGTAGTGTGTTGATCATGCATTATGTTGATTTCATGTGTTTTTTTCATACTTATGGTGTATTTGTTTATTGCACCCATGTTTTGTTGGCCATGGTGGTAGTGGTGTCCCCGTGGAAGTGTTTATGGTGTCGTTGTCAACATGTGGTAATGTGTGTATGACTGATTATCTATTTTTCATGTTTGTGTATTGTCAATGCACATTATCTTACATATTGTTACATGTTTTATATGCATTTCTTTTTTATGCTAGGTCACATATTGGTCATGCTTGTGTAGTGTCCTTGTATGCTTTCTTGTGTGATGATTATATGTTGAAAATGATTTGGTCATTCACGCTTGGTTACATTTCACTTATGCTTGTGATGGTGTGTAGTAAATTTTCATTGGTATGGTTATACATTAGGTCATTTTTTGTAGTTTGTATGGTTATTCATCCATAATTCTACTCCAACTAGAGTGAGGTTTATGCATTATTATACCTTTTGTTACAAGTTTATATGAGGCTACGATTATGGATATACATGTATTTGGTTAATGGTTGATCTTGCAGGATGTATCCTCCCAAAATTACACTAAGGTTCGTTAGTTTTTTCATGAATTGGTTTAGGTGAGACATTTCACATTGCATTGTGTTGGATATTCATCTGATTTGGAAGATACATTGAGAATTTTATAGGAATAAATAAGGAGTTTTAAAGAAGATAATGATAGACTTATAGAAGCACATGAAGAGAAAGTAGAGGTTAATGCGGCCATCATTCAAACTTTGTGGGAGTTGTAGAAATATGGGCCACTTAGGATCAACTATGGGCAGGAGGATGGGAGTAATGGAGCATATGCGAGGAGTGTTTTCCCCTTAAGGGGGGTTTCCCCCTGGCATAGTTCCTGCATCTGGTGTCTATTGTTTTATGTGATTTTGCTTTGGTAATTTCTTTATGAACTAAAAGAACGAAGATATAAATAATCGTAATAATAAGAAACATCACAAGTAATTTTCAAGAATAAGAAAATATTTCCGCCTTTCTGATTTTCTAACAGGATATCATAGATTTGTTGAAATAAGGAAGAAAAATGAAGTCTGCAGCACTTGATCAAGGAACAATTTGAAGAATCATCTCGGGGTAGGAGTCTACTACACTCTAGGAGGATGTCTAACACAATCAAGGGAGAAAAAAAATTGAAGGAGCCTCAAACTACAGGTCCTAGAAGAAGAGAATTGGCCTCATCCTTGAAAAGAATAAGGTACTATACCTGGTTAAAGGAAAAGTAAAGAAGCCTACAAAGGATTCTTTTGATGGTGAAAAAGTAAAATAAAGGGAACTAAATTGGTGGCCATGACTTTAATGGTAGTAGAAATAAAGGACAACCTTTTCCCATTCATAGCGTTGTCAAAGTTATTCATTGTTAAGAACATTCGTCAAGTAGCTACTTTGAAAAATGAGGTAAGGACTACAAATATGAAAAAATAAGACAGATTGGCCTCGTTTGTGAATATAGAAATAATTAAGGATGATATTTTGGCCATTGATGAAATTGTTCTAGACAAAGAACTCGTGATCAATGCTCTACTAGGATTGAAACCTACTTGGGGTGCATTTGCTACCATATTTAATAATTGGATGGTAGCTCCCACCTTTGAAGAACAATGGATTGCCGACAGTCAAGAGGAATTAAGTATCTCATTAGCTTCCAATCCTGAAGGAGTACCTAATGCCTATATTTCTGAACATAAATGAAAGAAATATAAAGGGCCAAGGAATAAAGTTGACATGTCCAAGGTATAATAATATCGATTCCATAAGAACGGTCACTATAGGAGTGACTATCTCGAAAATCTGAGAAACAAGAAAATAAGAGATTTTTGGCCAACATTGTTGAAGAAGGAAACTCAAAGGAATTCAAGCCTGGAGAATTTAACATTAGAGACTTACACTACCAAGTACTTTTCTTGTAGCTTTAGATATTTTATTTTATATTTTTGATGTTTTATAATTTATAGGCCTTTAATATATTTTTGGAAAATACATTTTTCTTGTTTATAAGTTTTAGGTATCCCTCAAAGCTTTGCAGGGAGTCCTAAACAAATCCTCAAGATAAGTATCTCTTTTTAGGCTCATTTTTGGTTTCATATACTTATTTTAGTTTTGATTATATTAATACTAATGAACTTTCTCCCTCTATGGTTTTGATTAGGAAAAGAATTGTTATACTCTCAAGAAGTATGAAGGAGGGCCTCTCAAGACAAGGTTTGTCAAGAAACAAAGGTATGCCTTAAAACATTGATTTATTTATATTAAAAGTTTTTTCATTTGACATTATCTTACTGGCATTGTTATATTTTTCTATACTGAATCATAATGATTCTTATTCTAGGTGATTCATCACTTGATAAATCTACCCACCCCACTCATATTTCTAAATGATTTTGTAGAACCCTAGACAAGTTTTGGAAAACCCTAACAAAAGGGAATTCTAATGTGAATGTCTGAAACCCTAAACTACTTAGGGATATTGTATTTGAAGTTTTTATTAATGATATCATGTTTAGGATTTTGATATGATCATGGAAAACTAACTTCTTAGGGTTGAATGATAAGGGATAAAGTCTTGAACCTTTGAAATGTTGGTAATATTGGGTTTTTTATGTTCCTATATTGAAATCCTTACTCATTAGGGTTTCGTGGAATGTGTAAGTAAGAGCCCCACAATGTCTTAGAAATGATTTGCTTTGTATGTGTGTGCTTTTATGATAAAACACTAGTCTAATTAATTTTTTTATTCATATGTTGTGTTGGGTGTGGAACATGATTATCTTCTTTATTTATATGATTATTTATTTATGTGGTACCATCCTTATCCTCCTTCAACTTGAACTTGTGAACATCATAATCAAAATCCTCATTATATAGCTTTTTTTAATCAACGGCTTGAACTTGTGAACATCATAATCAAAATATCTTTTTCAATCAACGGCTAATTTGTGAGTGGCCATGCCACGTCCTCCCTGCCCTAGCCGTTTGGAGGGATCACAAAACATCATTTATACCTGTTTGGATTATTTTCAATATTAAAAAGAATATAACATGCTACGTTTTAATATTCAAATATCACAAAATTTCTTAATAAGTATAATAATTTCAACAAGAAAATAGATAAAAATATTGAATGGATTTTTTTAATATTTAAATATTACAAAATTCCTTAATAAATATAATAATGTAGATGAGTGTTTTTTGGATTAATCACATAAATAAATTCATTTACATTATTGATCACAAAAGTCTTACATTTAACAAAATATAATAATTTAAAAAAAAAAACATACATATAAACACTGCTCTCCAAATCATTCCTGTGCAATATGTTCGTCGTTCCCACTGTATTGAGCTCGTCCTTCCATATTTCCTTCTATATTCCTGTTAATGACTCCGTTCTCCCTCTGTATGACTATCTGTGCAAGCTCCAACCATACAACTCCTCTTGATATTTACGAGCTATAAAAGAAAAACTATTTCAAACTATATTTTATAAAGATATAAAAACTGCTATATAAAACATTCAAACTGGACAAAACCTAGATCGAGCCTAGCGCACCAGAATGGGTAAAACCCTACCTTAAATTCAATTCAATTTAGTTACAAAAGTATATTTGCGGGGTGATAATAGCGATAGGGATGGAGAATGCCGATTTAGAAAATTAATCAAATAATATATATGTAATTTATTGTTTATATAAAAAAACAATAATATTAAATTGAGAAATTTTAGTTAAAATATTGAATTGTGTTATTCAAATTTAATTTTTAATAAATATATGATTTTTATACAAATTAGATAAAAATAGTAATTTTGAAAACTTTTCAAAAATAACACTAAATACAACTCTATATTTTAAATGTAAATTTCAAGTGAATTTAATTGATTTATTTTTATTAACCTCAAAGTCAAAAAGTTACACTTTCTGGTTGCCAATGCTAGTAAAGTGGCCCTAATTCCATAAAGTTATGGTTTCTCATGTCCATCGGAATTATAAAATGTCACTAAAAATATGGATAATATCACCACTTAAAAGTCCATGGCGCCAACAATTCTAAATACTTTATTGTCCAAATTAATTATTAATCTTGTGTAGTTTGCTCAGAGCACACCTCTCCTTCTATAATGACATTAACTCCAAAAATTCACGACATCCACCAAAGATTTGGAAATTCACTACATCCACCAAAGATCACGAAATAAAATATAGTTTTTACATAGAAACATTGAGGTTAATCGTTGTGCATGCCTCCAATTTGTTGGAAATTTCTTTGTCAGGTAAAATTTGTTTATCCAAATCTTGGACCGTTCCATTGATACTATGAAAATAGGGATGATTTTATTGACATTATTGGGCCTAGAGCAAGTAATTTGGAAAAAATCAAAATAATTTTATGTCTAATTAGGTGGTGCCATATAATTCAGGTAGTGGGCCGCACATCGGCTAAACATCGGGTAACTTGACGGAGTTAAATCCTTTCTTTTGATGTGCTTTATCCACCATTGATCACTTTGGGGTGTTTTAGACTATGTCGCGTGGTTTGAACTTTGTATTATGTGAAATTCTTGGCACATGGCTAGTTGATTAAATCAATGATAGA
This sequence comes from Pinus albicaulis, assembly GCA_034641835.2. Classification (NCBI taxonomy): domain Eukaryota; kingdom Viridiplantae; phylum Streptophyta; class Pinopsida; order Pinales; family Pinaceae; genus Pinus; species Pinus albicaulis. The sequence continues at coordinate 403,602 of JAXQQM020073106.1, read as the reverse complement.
AAATGTTGATATGGGAGGAGGTTAATTATGCAAAGAAACATCATGGGTGGACAGATATGGTATCTTTATGTTGAAGTGATGTTGCATTATTTTATATCGGGTTTATAAGGATATGTGCCAGAATAAGCTTAAGAAAATCCAATATCTAATTTTTAAAACTAGGTGGAACGTTATATTATACTTTCGTTTAAAACTTTGAAGACCTCCTATGGAACTTTGATTATGACACGAATTTATATTTATTTTTTCAAGTGGTGTGAATATTTTACCCTAATTTTTGTCTATGTATTTTATTTCAAAATGAAAGGAGAGGATGACATGGTTGTGGAATGGTAGGAAAATTTTGGTAGCACTGATGTTAATATTGGATAGCCTCGAAAATTCAAGTTAAAAAGTATTATGGACAAGAGGATTGATTCAACCAATTCTCGTCAATTCACAAAATAAAAATTCTAGTAGTTCAAGGTGCAATTTTTATCATTGGGCAGAGTTATGGGAAGTTGTAAGAACCCTCATTGCTCACCCTCCCCCCATTCCCATTAGATGATTTCATGGGTTCCCAATTCATGAGATGTATGGATCTTGACAAGTAAAGAAGCTAGATAATATTCAAGTTATGTATAAACTTCTTGAACCCTAATTGTATTACAATGTTCGATTCATTAAGGATTTTACCAAAAAGGAATGTGGTGTATTTGGAGAAAGGATGAATGAATTAATTAAATCACAGAGAAATAGTGACAAGATACTTAAAAAGGAATCTTCTAAAGAATATGTGATTAGTCACTAATTAAGTCATGAACTATCTTTTGTGGTTTGAGTGCTTTGTATGATTTTTTCCACAATCAATGTTACACATTCTCCTTTAGACTTAGATCCCATTATTCAAAGAGTCTTCAAAGGGTTTTATTTCAATTGGGCTAAGAACTTAATTGAAAACATATGAAAGGGTGTTCAAAGTTTTAGAGCCTCCAAAATTTACAAATATAATCCTCCTTTTTACATGTATGCATACATTATGGATGTCATTTATTTTTTTATGAGTTTCGTGCTATGGGTTGGAAATTGACCCCTTCTACCCCATTCGATATTCATATTTAACATTCAAAATCTAAGAATACAGCTATGGTAACCATTTATACTCAATTCTTCATTTTATCATTGTTCTTATTCATAAGTATTTGTTCCAAATAACACCCCCCCCCCCTCCTGAATTTCTGTAAATGCTAGGTTTTCCATTACTCTTCTTAGTGACTAGTACTTTGAGGAAAACTTTTCTACCTAGTAATTTGTGGTTTTAAAGGGCCACTACATGCTTTGCCCCTTTTTGTTCCTAATAGGTTAACTTCTAAAGAAATAACTTGCCATTATTGAGTGCGCCAATTCCAAATCTTAATTCTCGATATTGTAGTACTGTGTGTTCATCATTGCTTGTACCAATTCCAAATGTCAGTGCACTCAATTGAAATTGTTTCTCTCCACCATTCGTTGCACCACTTTCTTGTGATTCTACTTCACCTCTCACAATAGTTATTTCACTTTGTTGATCTTTTCTATGAATTGGAATATTCATATGTGTCCATCTTGCGTCATCGTTGTACCAAAAACGTCCTTCCTATAACAAACCGACTCAAAATTCCATGTAATAAAGTTAAAATAATAACCATTGTTCGTGAGAGACATATTCCAAGATGAATTTTGGGAAAAACATCCTAGTGCGGGTGTTCACATGGTTTATTACGTCCATGGCAAAGGCTATAGCTAAATCATTAAAGAAGAAAAAAGTATTTTTGACACATTTATTTATGAGAATAGTGGAAATTAGGAGAAAGGGGAGGTAAAATGTCACAGGTTGCATGTGAGGAGGAAAATAAAGAAAATAGAAGCCTCTTCTATAAAAAGGCTTCTGAGAATTTGTTGGTACCTTTTTGGCAGTGCATTTTGGAGCTCTCTCATTGATCTCTCTCCCTCTCATACTATTGGATACTTAGATTTTTCTTGGATCGCTCCTGGAGAGTGTGGATAATTGGTGATTGAAGCAAGAAGGCAAAGAAGGAGAAGGAAAATGCAAGTGGACATTAGGATCAACGAATAGAAAGAGATCTGATTGTAGGTATCAAGTTTTATGCATGGTTTCCTCACTAGTTTTAGCATGCATGGTGTATGCATGTGGATTTCCCTCGTCTTTGGATTTCCTAGATAGCCATGGTGTTGTGGGTTTATTTCCATTGATTATTTTCTTGTTGGTTCTCATGATTCATTTAGCTATGGGTTGAGTTATTAGTTCATGGAAGCCTTGGTTGGAAAAACTCTCTGGAAGCCCGATGAACAACTATGGGTTGAGTTACTTGTCGTGGAAGCCTTGGTTGGAAAAACATTTTGGAAGCCCTAGGTGGGCTGAGTTACTAATGTTGGAAGCCCTCGTTGGAGAAACGCTCTAGAAGCCCTGTAATAGTTTGGGTTGAGTTACTAGTCCTCGAAGCCCTCATTGGAAAAACACTTTGGAGTCCTCGAACAACTTGGATAGAGACCAATCAATGATGGTTGTGATTTTCAACCATGAGGTGGAGTCATTGGTTGAGGGTTGAGGTGGTTTGGCCTTTGGAGGCCCTGAATTGATTCTGATTGATGTGTTTGGTGATATCCCACATTCATGCTTGCAATATGGCACAGGGGTTATTGGCTGAAGTGAGACTTGGCTAAACTAACATATGGCTTGGTTGAACGTGGAATTCACAACTCTGATTTTTTTTTACATGCATTAATGAAGAACTCATTCCTTTGGTATTTGGTATGCAAATGTATTGGTTATTATGTGGATTCTATTGCTACCGTATACATGGTATTTTTGTTTTTATTATGTTGGTTATAAGAATATGTTTTATTAATGATGATGTATGTCTTTATCTATGTTTTTACTTGTAAATGAATGCATAATGTATCTATGGTCAAATATATTGTACTGCAGCTAATGATGTAAGGGAAAAATGCCTTTTAGTGATTCTTAGATAAGTATGAGACCCCTATGTCTAAACTTGTTGTTTAGACTTGTAGATGCAATGTTTGCGACATGCTTGATGAAATTGCTGTCATGGCTAGGAGATGTTTGGATGAGTTCTTGATGATGTTATTGCTTTTGTACCTTTTTTTTAATGTTATTTATTATCCCCTAAAGTTTCATGAAGTACTGGGCAGTGACTTGGGCTCTATGGCTAAAAAGGTGGCATAAATCTTGTATTTGAACACACATAACTGACCAATTGGGGCCCTCGCCACATGTTTGTTGTGTTGTTCTTACCGCTATAAGCTCCCAACTATTATTGTACCTTGGCATACCTATGACTATGGCCCGAAAGGGCTGAAAATTTAGTCGCCCTCGGGGGTTAGGGGTCTGGGAGGTCGGATTACCTCTTAGGGATGTTGTTGATGTTTTGTAAGGTGTCTTTGTCTTCTTTCCCCTGCGGTTCCACTACCTTAAGGTCGGATATGAGGTGAAATCTCATATTATTAGCCTCTCCTCACATGTTTACCTTGGTTGGTTGGTTACTTGGGTTGATGTGGGATGAGGGTGTTATAGAGTGGTATCGAGAGCATGGTTCAACTCTCGGAATGGATGGGTAGTGTGTTGATCATGCATTATGTTGATTTCATGTGTTTTTTTTCATACTTATGTTGTATTTGTTTATTGCACCCATGTTTTGTTGGCCATGGTGGTAGTGGTGTCCCCCATGGAAGTGTTTATGGTGTCGTTGTCAACATGTGGTAATGTGTGTGTATTTGATTATCTATTTTTCATGTTTGTGTATTTTCCATGCACATTATCTTACATATTGTTACATGTTGTATATGCATTTCTTTTTTTATGCTAGGTCACATATTGGTCATGCTTGTGTAGTGTCCTTGTATGCTTTCTTGTGTGATGATTATATGTTGAAAATGATTTGGTCATTCACGCTTGGTTACATTTCGCTTATGCTTGTGATGGTGTGTAGTAAATTTTCATTGGTATGGTTATACATTAGGTCATGTTTTGTAGTTTGTATGGTTATGCATCCATGATTCTACTCCAACTAGAGTGAGGTTTATGCACTATTATACCTTTTGTTACAAGTTTATATGAGGCTACGATTATGGATATACATGTATTTGGTTAATGGTTGATCTTGCGGGATGTATCCTCCCAAAATTACACTAAGTTTCGTTAGTTTTTTTTCATGAATTGGTTTAGGTGAGACATTTCACATTGCATTGTGTTGGATATTCATCTGATTTGGAAGATACATTGAGAATTTTATAGGAATTAATAAGGATTTTTAAAGAAGATAATGACAGACTTGTACAAGCACATGAAAAGAAAGTAGAGGTTAATGCGGGCTTCATTCAAACTTTGTGGGAGTTGTAGAAATATGGGCCACTTAGGATCAACTATGGGCAGGGAGGATGGGACTAATGGAGCATATGCCGGGAGGGTTTTACCCCTTGAGGGGGGTTTCCCCACGGCATAGTTCTTGCATCATGGTGTCTATTGTTTCTATGTGATGTTGCTTTGGTAATTTCTTGATGAACTAAAAGAACGAAGATATAAATAATCGTAATAATAAGAAACATCACAAGTAATTTTTCAAGAATAAGAAAATATTTCCGCCTTTCTGATTTTCTAACATGATATCATAGATTTGTTGAAATAAGGAAGAAAAATGAAGTCCTCGACGCACTTGATCAAGGAACAATTTGAAGGATCATCTCGGGGTAGGAGTCTACTACACTCTAGGAGGATGTCTAACACAATCGAGGAGAAAAAAAAATTGAAGGAGCCTCAAACTACGAGTCCTAGAAGAAGAGAATTGGCCTCATCCTTGAAAAGAATAAGGTACTATACTCTGGTCAAAAGGAAAAAGTAAAAGAAGCCTACAAAGGATTCTTTTGATGGTGAAAAAAGTAAAATAAATGGGAACTAAATTGGTGGCCATGACTTTAATGGTAGCGGGAATAAAGGACAACCTTTTCCCATTCATAGCCAACATTGACCATGCTCACAAAATGTATGAAGCCTTGTCAAAGTTATTCATCTGTTAAGAACATTCGTCAAGTAGCTACTTTGAAAAATGAGCTAAGGACTACAAATATGACAAAATAAGACACATTGGCCTCGTTTGTGAATATAGAAATAATCAAGGATGATATTTTGGCCATTGATGAAATTTTTCTAGACAAAGAACACGTGATCAATGCTCTATTAGGATTGAAACCTACTTGGGGGTGCATCTGCTATTTGCCATATTTAATAATTGGATGGTAGCTCCCACCTTTGAAGAACAATGGATTTACCCGACAGGTCGAAGGAATTAAGTATCTCATTAGCTTTCCAATCTGAAGGAGTACCTAATGCCTATATTTACGAGACATAAATGAAAGAAATATAAAGGGCCAAGGAATAAAGTTGACATGTCCAAGGTATAATAATATCGATTCCATAAGAAGGGTCACTATAGGAGTGACTATCTCGAAAAATCCGAGAAACAAGAAAATAGAGAGATATTTGGCCAACATTGTTGAAGAAGGAAACGTCAAAGGAAGTCAAGCCTGGAGAATTTAACATTAGAGACTTACACTACCAAGTACTTTTCTTGTAGCTTTAGATATTTTTATTTTATATTTTTTTGATGTTTTATAATTTATAGGCCTTTAATATATTTTTGGAAAATACATTTTTTCTTGTTTATAAGTTTTAGGTATCCCTCAAAGCTTTGTAGGGGAGTCCTAAATAGATCCTCAAGATAAGTATCTCATTTTAGGCTCATTTTTTGGTTTCATATACTTATTTTCGAGCTTTGATTATATTAATACTAATGAACTTTCTCCCTCTATGGTCTTGATTAGGAAAATAATTGTTATACTCTCAAGAAGTATGAAGGAGGGCCTCTCAAGAACAAGGTTTGTCAAGAAACAAAGGTATGCCTTAAAACATTGATTTATTTATATTAAAGGTTTTTTCATTTGACATTATCTTACTAGCATTGTTATATACATGTCTATACTTGAATCATAATGATTCTTATTCTAGGTGATTCATCACTTGATAAATCTACCCACCCCACTCATATTTCTAATTGATTTTGTAGAACCCTAGACAAGTTTTGGAAAACCCTAACCGATGGGTATTCTAATGTGAATGTTTGAAAACCCTAAAGCTAGCTTAGGGATATTGTATTTGAAGTTTTTATTAATGATATCATGTTTAGGATTTTGATATGATCAGGAAAAACTAACTTCTTAGGGTTGAATGATAAGGGATAAAGTCTTGAACCATTGAAATGTTGGTAATATTTAGTTTTTTATGTTCCTATATTGAAATCGTTACTCATTAGGGTTTCGTGGAATGTGTAAGTAAGATCCCCACAATTTCTTAGAAATGATTTGCTTTGTATGTGTGTATTTTTATGATCAAACCCTAGTCTAATTAATTTTTTTATTTGTATGTTGTGTTGGGTGTGGAACATGATTATCTTCTTTATTTATATGTATCGCCATGTTGGAACCCTATTCTTAACGTCATTTAATCTTCATGAGGGGGGGGTCTTGGGGGGTGTGTCGGCGGCCTTTTTGGAGCTTGGGAGGGGGTTTTGAAGCTGCCCGAGGGCTAAAAAAAATATGTAAAATTTTCCTTGTAAAATGTTGTAATTTCATAGTCAATATGGGTCGTTCATTAGGCGGATGATTTGGCGGTAGAAGTTATGTTTAATTTAGGGTTTTTTTCACCCTAGAAGGAAACTTGTCTGCATTTGTTTGAGGGTATTGTATTGCGTTTGTGTATGGTGTGTATACTGCGAGGTGAGAAATCACAAAGGGGATTTGTGTGAGAGAGAAGAGGATATTACATTGGATCTGATGTAGATTATGTCTCTTCATTTTGTTGGATAATGTAAAGGAAGGATTGGTTGTTTCCATGGAAATAGCCCAAGTTGGGTGAACCACATATATTTGTGTCTCTCTTATTTTATATGTTTTATGTCTTTGTGTTTACGCATATTTTATGTGGTAAAGTTCTGTAAAATAGAAAAAATTGAAACCAATGGTTATTAAAGGAGCTAAGGCATGTTCGGGGAGCTGAAGAAAAGTATGATTTCAACGAGGCGAGTTAGGCGAGTGAAGGTTGTGTTACAACTTTTAGAGATAAAACACGGAAGGTCATTAAAGGAGACCTAGTAATAGAAAAAAGTAGAAAATGTTGGTACATTGTATTTATTCAATGGTATTTCTAACTTTGTTGATGGTTTAACTTTCCAAAGCGAGAAGATGTAGCATTATGTGTTAAATTTTGAATATGTTTTTATGCTAAGATGAAAATATACTTTAACCTTATAGGGCATAATTAAAGTAAGATGTAGACGAGAACATACCAATAGATTGATGCAAGACAAGTTAAAGAAACGAGAGATAAATAATGGTGGCGTTACGGCGATCAGCGGGGATGGTTCAACTTGACAAAGTATTCATAAGGTCGACCAACCACATATATCACACAACCCAGGACATTTCATCTAAGAATACTCCACCAAGATGTTGCACCAAGAAGCCCTAAACGTAGAACCAAGAACGTTTATCATCACCATCCAAGGGAGAAGAAAAAATGCCTCCACAAATTTTTGTGTGTAATGAAATATAAGTATCTCCAATATATAGACATCTCTGTAGGTGTGTGGAACATCTCTTATGCATGTGGGATAAATTAGGCTGACCTTGCACATGTGGAATAAATTCAAAATACATGTTCTACTCATCAGATCAAGATGATCATTGGATTGATCTTGCACCCTACTCTGAAAGAGGAATCCAATAAAAATATTGGCAATCATCATTTGAGCATGACATCATGGATTTTAGACCTAGTTGCCCAAAATTAACACACTCTCTCAACTGGGGAGAACTCCATCCACGAAGTGCCCTCCAAACATCGTGCGTCATCCCACCGTAACTTTCGCTTTCACTGGCTTATTTATTTCAAAACAAAATTTGAGTCATAAGGACATCACTCACAGCTAACCTAAAGTCGGCTCGGAAGGTCTCAAACCTCTATAGGACTCAAAAGAGTCACACACCAACCGAAAGTTGGTTTAGCTGAACAAAGTCGGCTGGAGGTTTGAAACCTCTCTTGGACTCAAGAAAGTCATATATTAACTCGACGATAGTTTCAGCGACTCAAATTCGATTTGGAGGTCCAAAATGTCTCTTGGACTCGAGAGAGTCATATACTAACCCCAATTTAGTTTCAACGACCCAATGTCGAGTTGGAGGTTTCGAAACCTCACTAGACTTGATCCCGGATCAAGTGGTTGGACACGTGTCATCCTAGACATAGAGTGTACAGAAATATCTAATGTGTGCATCAGTCTTGCTATGGTCTCTATTCACATGTCCCACCTCATTGGCCAAATGAGAGATACTTCCCATGAGTCTGAAACTCCATGGGTAGGATGCATATGGGGCAAAGATCAAATAGAGGTAAACAAAATCAATATCATCATGGTGGGGGGCGGAAGCAGCACCAGCAAGGTTTGGCAAGCCTAGCATAACCTAGCCTAACCTAGCCTACGCCTAGCCTACCCTAGCCTAGCCCTAACCTAGCCTAACCTAACCTAGCCAAACCCTAACCTAACCTAAGCTAACCTACCCATATCTTATCTAGCCTAGCCTAGCCTAGCCTAGCCTAGCCTAGCCCTACCTAGCCTAAACCTAGCCTAACCTAGCATAGCCTAGCCCTAACCTAATCTAACCTAACCTAACCTGACCTAGCCTAACTTGACCTAGCATAACATAACCTAACCCTGACCCTAGCCTAACATAACATAGCCTAGCCTAACAGCTAGCCTAGCCTAGCCTAGCTGCTAGCCTAACCTAACCTGCCTAGCCTGTCCTAACCTATCCTGGCCTAAACTGGTGTGGTCTTGCCTACCCTGGCCTAGCACACCCTAGCCCTGGACCCTGACCCAGCCTAGCCTAGCCTAGCCTAACCTAGCTACCCTAGCCTCAACCTAACTTACCTAGCCAAGCCTAACATGGCCTAGCATGCACCCTAACCTAATCTAACCTAACCTAACCTAACTCGGCCTAGCCTAACATAACATGGCCTAGCCCTAACCCTAACCTAGCCTGGTCTAGCCCTGGACTAGCCCTGGGCCCTGGCACTACTAGCGTGCCCTGGCCCTGGCTTGGCCTAGCCTGGTCTTGCCTCACCGTGGCCTGGCACACCCTGTCCTGTGCCTGCCTAACCCAACCCTGCCTAACCTGGCCTGGCCTAACCTGCCCTACCCCGAACCTGTCACTAGCTTGCCCTGGCGTGCCCCTGGCCTACCGGCCTGACCCTGGCCTGGCCTGTCCTGGCCTGGCTTAGCCTGTCCTGGCCTGGCCTATGCTGGCCTGCACAGCCTGGCATAGCCTGGCCTGCCTGGCCTAGCCTGTGCTGGCTGGCATAGCCTGGCATGGCCTGGCCTGTCCCTGGCCTGTCCTGGGCTATGCGTGGCGTGGCGTGGCCTATCTGCCTGGCGTGGCCCTGTCTTGGCCTGGCCCTGGCGTGGCCTGGCCCTAACGTGGTCTGGCCTAGGCCTAGCCTGGCCCTGGCCCTAACCTGGTCCAAGCCAGCCTAGCCTGCCTAGCCTGGCCCAGTCTAACCTGCCCTGCCCTGCCCTGCCTAACCCTGACCTGCCATGGCCTGGCCTGGTTCTAACCTAGCCACCCTGGCCTGGCCCTAGCCTGGCCTAACTATCCCTGCCCTGGCCTGCCATGTCCTACCTGACCTCAGCCTAGCCTGAGCCTGCCCTGGCCTGCCCTAGCCTGGCCTGCCTAACCTGGCCTGGCGTGGTAACTGGCCTAGCCTGCGACCTGGCCCAATCTAACCCTGGCCCTGCCCTGCCCTGGCCCTGGCCTAACGTGACATGGCCTGAGCTTGGTCTGGCCTGCCCCTGCGCCTGGCCTGCCTGTCCTGGCTGGCTTGGCCCTGGCCTAGCCTAGCCTGGCGTAACTGTCCCTGCCCTAACCTGTCCCTGACTAACCTGGCACCTAACCCCTAGCCTAACCTAACCTAACCTGGCCCTAGCTTAAGCCCCAACTTAACCTAACCTGTCGTGGCCTGGCCCTAGCCTGGCCCTGGCCCCCCTGGCCCATCCTGGCCTGCCTAGCCCTGGCCCTGGCCTACCCTGCCCTGCGCTAGGCCTGTGGCCTGGCCTGGCCCTGGCCCTGGCCCCTGGCTCTAGCCTAGCCTGCCCTGGCAGCCGGCCTGGCCTGGCTAGCCTGGCCCTGGCCTGCCCAACCCTGACCTAGCCTGGCCTAACCTAGCCTCCTGGCCTAGCCTGGCCTCGCCTCCCAGCCTGTCCCGAAGCCTGACCTGTCCTGGCCTAACGTGGCTGGCTAGCCTGCAGCCTGCCCTACACCTGGCCTGACCTCGTAGCTGACCTGCACCAGCCTGGGCCCTGTCCTACACCTGTCCCTAACCTGGCCTGCCCTAGCCTGCTTTGCCCTGGGCGTGGCCTGGCCTGGCCTGGCCTGGCCTACCCTGGCATAAAGCCTGGCCCTGGCCCCTAACCTGGCCTGTCCCTGGCCCAGCCTGTCCTGGCCTGTCCTGGCCTGGCCCTGGCCCTGGCCTGGCCCTGGCCTAGCCCTGACCTGGCCTGGCCCTGGCCTGCGACCCTGGCCTGGCTGGCCTGGCCTGGCCTGACAAGCTGCCCTGGCTTGACCCCTAGCAGCAAACCTGGCCCTGCACCTGGCCTGGCCCTGGCCTGGCCCTGGCCTGTCTGCCCTGGCCTGGCCTGGCCCTGGCCTGGCCTAGGCCCTGGCCTGGCCCTGGCCTGGCTTGGCCTGGCCTAGCTGAGCTGACAGCACCAACCTGGCCTACGGCTGGCCCTAGCCCTGGCCTGGCCTGGCCTAACCTAGCCTAATCTGTCCTGGCCTAACCTAGCCCTGGCCTGGCATGGCCCTGGCAGCACCTGGCCCTAACCTGGCATGGCCTGGCCCTGGCCCTGGCCCTGGCCTGGCCTGGCCTGGCCTAGCCTGGCCTGCCCTGGCCTGCCCTGCCCTAGCCTGGCCTAACCTGGCCTACAGCTGCCTGGCCCCTAGCCTAACCCCTGACCTAGCCTGCACCTGACCTAACCCCTGGCCTAACCTGGCCCCTGGCCTGCTGTTGCCCTGCCCCGGCCCTGACGCTGCACAGCCTGGCCTGGCCCTGGCCTGGCCCTGACCTGACCTGCCCTGGCCCTGGCCTGACCTACCTGGCCTAACCTGCCCTGCCTGGCCTTGGCCTGGCCCTGGCCTAACCTGGCCTGACCTGTCTGGCCCTGGCCCTGGCCTGGCCTAGCCTGCCTGACCCTGCCCTGGCCTGGCCTGGCCTGGCCTGACCTAACCCTGGCAGCCCAACCTGGCACCCTGGCCTAGCCCTGGCCTGGCCTGCAACCTGCCTAACCCTGCCCTGGCAACCTGGCCCTGGCCTAGCCTAACCCTAACCCTGGCCTAGCCCTGCCCTGCCCTGCCTAGCCTGGCTTAACCTAGCCTAGCCTAGCCTGGCCTAGCTGACCCGACCCTAACCTGCCCTGCCCTGGCCCTAGCCTGACTGACCTAACACAACCTGGCCCTAGCCTGGCCTAGCTTAGAGCGCAGGCTAGCATGCCCCAACCTGCCCTGACCTAGCCTGTCTGGCCTCAGCACAACCTGGGCTGGCCTACCCTGCCCTGGCCTGCCTGGCCCTGGCCTGGCCCTGGGCCCTGGCCTGGCCTTGGCCCTGGCCTAGCCTGTGCTAGCCTGGCCCAGCCTGGCCTGGCCTGGCCTGGCCTAGCCTAGCCTGTCCTAGCCTAGCCCTGGCCTAACATAACCTAACCTAACCTGGCCTGACCTAACCTGAGCGTGGCCTGCCCTAACCTGGCTGGCCCTAACCTGGCCTAGCCTGCCTGGCCTAACCTGTCCTGGCCCTGGCCCTAGCCCTAGGCTTGCGTAATCTAACCTGAAGCTAACCTGGCCTAACCTAGCCTACCCTAGTGTGAGTCTTACCTAGCCTAGCCTAACCTAGTGTAAGCTATCCTAGCCTACCCTAGCCTATCTTAGTTTGACCTATCTTAGACTAACCCACTCTATGCTAGGCTATAGTAGCCTAGCCTAACCTACTCTATGCTAGGCTATAGTAGCCTAGCCTAACCTATCCTATCCTAGCCTATCCTATCCTATCCTAGACTAGCCTAAGCTTAGCTTGACCTAGCCTAGCCTAACCTACTCTATCCTAGGGTATAGTAGCCTAACCTAGCTTTGCCTAGCCTAAACTACTCTTACCTAGCCCTATCCTAGTCTAGTCTAGCCTATTCTAGCCTAACCTAGCCTACTCTAGCTTACCTTAGTGTAGTCTTTAGTAGCCTAGGCTAGGCTACTCAAGCTTAAAGCTACATTACTCTATATTAGAATATTAATGAAGAAATCATTCAAAAAACAAAATAAATTAAAAGCTATTAATAAAAGTTTAAATATAAGAAAAAATTCTTTAAAATAAATTGAATGTATGAAAATAGAATTTAAAATATATTGAATTTAACCATAATAATAATGTAAAAACAAAATCTAACATGAGTTATAAGATATAAATGAAAATTTATTTTTAAATGAAAAACATATTAGTAGAACATAAAAACATAATTGAAAATCATTTTGAGAAATCCATTAATCTCATCTAAATTATTAGAAAAAAATACTTATTTATTGGAAAAGGTCATCCAAAGCTGATTTTAAGAGGCACATGTTAAGTCAACTAATATTTTTAATTGAAAAAAAAAGACTCACAAAACTATAAAGCAAAATCATCCAAAACTGATTTTAAGAACCATATGTTAAGTCAACTAATATTTTTAATTGAAAAAAAAACTCACAAAACTATAAAGCAAATCAACCAATACTTGTGATTTGACTTTACCAGTTGTTAGAAGGCTACAAAAAAATTAATTTATAAATAAAAATGGAATTATTTCTACTAAGGGAATTCTCCAATTTCCTTATTTGACCCAATTTCCAATTCTATTCAATTGTAAAAAAAGCTCACAAAACTATAAAGCTAACCAACCAATACTTGTGGTTTGACATTCTGGTTATTAAAAAAACTCTGAAAAAATTAATTTATAAATAAAAAATGGAATTATTTGAATGTAATGAATTATCCAATATCCTTATTTCCTTTTTCAGATTTGACCTAATTTCCAATTCAATTAAGTATGGTGCAACTGTTGAATTTGCTTTATAGATGAAGATATCTAATTATTTCATAGATTCATTTATAAAATTTGAAAAACAATATTTATTATTTTACTAATTTATAAATATTTCAAATATTTCTATTTGAAAAAAAAATTGAAAACAAACTAATATTCAAGTTAGATATTATCTATATAATCAAGATCCTTAAAATATACTTGCAAAAAATATCAAAGAAAAAATTTAATATGCCCAGACATTTGATTTGATATTTGATATTAAGATGAATATAATAGATGGAATCAAAATTCTCAAAACATACCTGAAAAAACATCAAAAGAAAATTCAATTTATCTAGAAATTTGATTTGATAGATCCAACAAAAGAAATATCTAAATTACAACGGAGAAATGAAAGACAAAGAGATTACACCAGCTGATATGAATTAATAAGAAACTATGGCATCTCGTGATAGCCGAGGACAGAAGGAAAAATGGAATAATAAAACTAGGAACAATAAAACTAAGAGAAGTAGACTGGGTTTTTGTTTTTAACAGTAGACAGAGAAAATATAGTTGTAATCCAAAAAAAAGAAAGTGATATTACAAACAAGTATTAATTCGAAAAATTATAGAACCACCAGAAAATGAAAACGATCTATTTATAATTCTTTGAAATGGGTTTACTTGAAACTTTTAATTCAAGAAACACAAAACGAAGACGCAGAAACTTACTTTTGGCGTCGAGACCAGAATTAGGTTTCTTGAGGGTTTTGTTTACAGCCAATGCTCCTGGGTTTCCGGGTTTCCTGTGAAACCTTGCAAGTTGATTTTAGTAGTACCTGACACAGACACCGGTTGATTAAAAGAAGGTGATTAAAAGAAAGAAGATAAAAAGCAATTAAAAGAAGGCGCAAACCTTATCAATCAAATCTTTTAATAATATGATTAAATTAATCTCATAAAACTATATATCAATGGAAAAAAAAACAGAGATCATGAATACCACATGCTTAGAAGAAATCCAAAAAAAAATAAGTGATATTACAAACCAGTATTAATTCGAAAAATTATAGAACCACCAGAAAATGAAAATGAAAAAAACAATTCTATTTATAATTCTTTGAAATGGGTTTACTTGAAACTTTTAATTCAAGAAACACAAAACGAAGACGCAGAAACTTACCTTTGGCGTTGAGACCAGAATTAGGTTTCTTGGGGGTTTTTTTTACAGCCAATGATCCTGGGTTTCCGGGTTTCCTGTGTGACCTTGCAGGTTGATTTTAGTAGTTACCTGACACAGACACCGGTTGATTAAAAGAAGGCGCAAACATTAAAAGAAAGCAATTAAAAGAAGGCGCAAACCTTATCAATCAAATCTTTTAATAATATCATTAAATTAATCTCATAAAACTATACATCAATGGAAAAAAAAAAACAGAGATCATGTTTGTGTGGAAAAAAAGAACAGAGATCATGGATACTGCACGCTTAGAAGAAATCCAAAAATGGCATCCCACTAGAAAACAAATCGAATCAGAGAACCAGAGAGAACCTCATAAATAGATCTGCACGGGTGGAAGCAGCAGACGATACAGTCAATACTCATGAAGCTTTGCCTCCGATTTGTATGGTAATGGTGCTTTGCCTCCGCAAGCATCACGACCTGCATTCCAGAGGAGTAATGAAACATGGGGCCTTCATTCGTCCAGATTCTTTCCGGTGGTCTCGAAAAAAAATCTTGAAGACGGGGGGCCTTCTGGGAAGCGTTGCAGCCAACTAAATCCAAATTTGTAGAGCACCTTTTGATTTATGAAAAAGAAAATCTGAAAGGAAATCTCACCATCAACGCAAGAAGTGGTGGGAAGAATATTGGAAAAAAATGTCGAAGGTGGGAGGAATATTAAATGGCGAAGGTTCAGAAAGGTTATTGGTCCAATAGTGTCTCGCAGGGCAACAACATTGGATTCAAGAACAACCTGTTAACAAAAAAAATTACGAAAGAAACCTACATGTTAGCTGAACAATCAAAATAAAAAAATCTAGGAAGACCTGCAAACCTAGATGTAATTTACGAAAATGAATGTAAACCATTACTATTTGTCCTTCTGAAAAATTAATTATTCCTGAACTCCCTTCTCTTCATCCACAAATATCCATGAACGAATCGAATGTATGAACGCATGGAACTAGTTGTATGAACGCTCTTAATTGAGAAGCTCTTAGTTCTGGGCACGCATCCTGGTCGGCTGGGAGCGGCGATGTGGCTAGTGCCTCCTCCTCCCCGCACCGAAGGGCATCGTCTTAATTCCATTCACTCCCGTACCGTCGATGTGGCCAGTGCCTCCTCCTCCTTCAACTTGAACTTGTGAAAATCATAATCAAAATCCTCATTATATAGATTTTTTTAATCACCGACTTGAACTTGTGAACATCATAATCAAAATATCTTTTTCAATCAACGACTAATTTGTGAGTGGCCATGCCACGTCCTCCCTGCCCTAGCCGTTTGGAGGGATCACACCACATCATTTATACCTGTTTGGATTATTTTCAATATTAAAAGGAATATAACATGCTATTTTTTAATATTCAAATATCACAAAATTTCTTAATAAGTATAATAATTTCAACAAGAAAATAGATAAAAATATTGAATGGATTTTTTTTAATATTTAAATATTACAAAATTCCTTAATAAATATAATAATGTAGATGAGTGTTTTTTTGATTAATCACATAAAGACATTCATTTACATTATGGATCACAAAAGTCTTATATTTAACAAAATATAATAATTTAAAAACAAAAACATACATATAAACACTGCTCTCCAAATCATTCTGTGCAATCATTAGTCGTTCCTGCACAATGTTGATCTTGTCCTTCTTGCATCATCCCAACTGTATTGAGCTCGTCCTTCCATATTTCCTTCCATATTCTGTTAATGACTCCGTTCTCCCTCTATATGATGCATGTCTGTGCAAGCTCCAACTATACAACTCCTCTTGATATTTACGAGCTATAAAAGAAAAAGCTGTTTCAAACTATATTTTATAAAGATATAAAAAACTGCTATATAAAACATTCAAACTTGGACACAACCTAGATCGAGCCTAGCGCACAAGAATGGGTAAAACCCTACCTTAAATTCAATTCAATTTAGTTACAAAAGTTTATTTGCGGGGTGATAATAGCGATAGGGATGGAGAATGCCGATTTAGAAAATTAATCAAATAATATATATGTAATTTATTGTTTATATAAAAAAAATAATAATATTAAATTGAGAAATTTTAGTTAAAATATTGAATTGTGTTATTCAAATTTAATTTTTAATAAATATATGATTTTTATACAAATTAGATAAAAATAGTAATTTTTGAAAACTTTTCAAAAAATAACACTAAATACAACTCTATATTTTAAATGTAAATTTCAAGTGAATTTAAATTGATTTATTTTTTTATTAACCTCAAAGTCAAAAAGTTGCAATTTCTACTTGCCAATGCTAGTAAAGTGGCCCTAATTCCATAAAGTTATGGTTTCTCATGTCCATCGGAATTATAAAATGTCACTAAAAATATGGATAATATCACCACTTAAAAATCCATGGTGCCAACAATTCTAAATACTTTATTGTCCAAATTAATTATTAATCTTGTGTAGTTTTGCTCATAGCACACCTCTCATACTAGTGATATGACTCATTAACTCCACAAAGATTCACGACATCCACCAAAGATCATGGAATAAAATATAGTTTTTACATAGAAACATTGAGGTTAATCATTGTGCATGCCTCCAATTTGTTGGAAATTTCTTTGTCGGGTAAAATTTGTTTATCCAAATCTTGGACCGTTTCATTGATACTATGAAAATAGGGATGATTTTATTGACATTATTGGGCCTGGAGCAAGTAATTTGGAAAAAATCAAAATAATTTTATGTCTAATTAGGTGGTGCCATATAATTCAGGTAGTGGGCCGCACATCGGCTAAACATCGAGGTAACTTGACGGAGTTAAATCCTTTCTTTTGATGTGCTTTATCCACCATTGATCACTTTGGGGTGTTTTAGACTATGTCACGTGGTTTGAACTTTGTATTATGTGAAATGCTTGGCACATGGCTAGTTGATTAAATCAATGATAGAAAATGTTGATATGGGAGGAGGTTAATTATGCAAAGAAATATCATGGGTGGCTAGATATGATATCTTTATGTTGACGTGATGTTGCATTATTTGATATCGGGTTTATAAGGATATGTACCTAGAATAAAGCTTAAGAAAAATCCAATATCTAATTTTTTAAAACTAGGTGGAACGTTATATTATACTTTCGTTTAAAACTTTGAAGACCTCCTATGGAACTTTGATTATGACACGAATTTATTTTTGTCAAGTGGTGTGAATATTTTCCCCCTAATTTTTGTCTATGTATTTTATTTCAAAATGAAAGGAGAGGATGACATGGTTGTGGAATGGTAGGAAAATTTTGGTAGCACTGATGTTAATATTGGATAGCCTCGAAAATTCAAGTTAACAAGTATTATGGACAAGAGGATTGATTCAACCAATTCTCGTCAATTCACAAAATAAAAATTCTCGTAGTTCAAGGTGCAATTTTTATCATTGGATAGAGTTATGGGAAGTTGTAAGAACCCTCATTGCTCACCCTCCCCCCATTCCCATTAGATGATTTCATGGGTTCCCAATTCATGAGATGTATGGATCTTGACAAGTAAAGCGGCTAGATAATATTCAAGTTATGTATAAACTTCTTGAACCCTAATTGTATTACAATGTTTGATTCATTAAGGATTTTTACCAAAAAGGAATGTGGTGTATTTGGAGAAAGGATGCATGAATTAATTAAATCACGGAGAAATAGTGACAAGATACTTAAAAAAGGAAGCTTCTAAAGAATATGTGATTAGTCACTAATTAAGTCCTAAACTATCTTTTGTGGTTTGAGTGCTTTGTATGATTTTTCCACAATCAATGTTACACATTCTCCTTTAGACTTAGATCCCATTATTCAAAGAGTCTTCAAAGGCTTTTATTTCAATTGGGCTAAGAACTTAATTGAAAACATATGAAAGGGTGTTCAAAGTTTTAGAGCCTCCAAAATTTACAAATATAATCCTCCTTTTTACATGTATGCATACATTTATGGATGTCATCTATTTTTTTATGAGTTTCGTGCTATGGGTTGGAAATTGACCCCTTCTACCCCATTCGCTATTCATATTTAACATTCAAAAATCTAAGAATATAGCTATGGTAACCATTTATACTCAATTCTTCATTTTATCATTGTTCTTATTCATAAGTATTTGTTCCAAATAACACTCCTCGAATTTACTCGTAAATGCTAGGTTTTTCCATTACTCGCTGTAGTGACTAGTACTTTGAGGGAAAACTTTTTCTACCTAGTAATTTGTGGTTTTAAAGAGGCCACTACATGCTTTGCCTTTTTGTTCCTAATAGGTTAACTTCTAAAGAAATAACTTGCCATTATTGAGTGCTCCAATTCCAAATCTTAATTCTCGATATTGTAGTACGATGTGTTCATCATTGCTTGTACCAATTCCGAATGTCAGTGCACTCAATTGCAATGGTTGCTCTCCACCATTCGTTGCACCACTTTCTTGTGATTCTACTTCACCTCTCACAATAGTTATTTCACTTTGTTGATCTTTTCTATGAATTGGAAATTTCATATGTGTCCATCTTGCGTCATCGTTGTACCAAAAACGTCCTTCCTATAACAAACCTACTCAAAATTCCATGTAATAAAGTTAAAAATAATAACCATTGTTCGTGAGAGACATATTCCAAGATGAATGTTGGGAAAAGACATCCTAGTGCAGGGTGTTCACATGGTTTATTACGTCTATGGCAAAGGCTATGGCTAAATCATTAAAGAAGAAAAAAAGTATTTTTGACACATTTATTTATGAGAATAGTGGAAATTAGGAGAAAGGGGAGGTAAAATGTCACGGGTTGCATGTGAGGAGGAAAATGAAGAAAATAGAAGCCTCTTCTATAAAAAGGCTTACGAGAATCTGTTGGTACCATTTTTGGCGAGTACATTTTTGGAGCTCTCTCATTGAGCTCTCTCCCTCTCATACTATTGGATACTTAGATTTTTCTTGGATCGCTCTTGGAGAGTGTGGATAATTGGTGATTGAAGCAAGAAGGCAAAAGAAGGAGAAGGAAAATGCAAGTGGACATCAGGGATCAACGAATAGAAAGAGATTTGATTGCGAGTGTATCAAGTTGTATGCATGGTTTCCTCACTAGTTTTAGCATGCATGGTGTATGCATGTGGATTTCCCTCGTCTTTGGATTTCTGGATAGCCATGGTGTTGTGGGTTTATTTCCATTGATTATTTTCTTGTTGGTTCTCATGATTCATTTAGCTATGGGTTGAGTTATTAGTTCATGGAAGCCTTGGTTGGAAAAACTCTCTGGAGGCCCCGAGCGAACAACTACGGGTTGAGTTACTTGTCGTGGAAGCCCTTGGTTGGAAAAACACTTTGGAAGCCCTAGGTGGGTTGAGTTACTAATGTTGGAAGCCCTCGTTGGACAAATGCTCTAGAAGCCACGTAATAGTTTGGGTTGAGTTACTAGTCATCGAAGCCACTGATTGGAAAAAAACACTCCGGAGTCCTCGAACAACTTGGATAGAGACCAATCAACGATGGTTGTGATTTCCGACCATGAGGTGGAGTCATTGGTTGAGGGTTGAGGTGGTTTGGCCTTTGGAGGCCACTGAATTGATTATGATTGATGTGTTTGGTGATATCCCACATTCATGCTTGGAATATGGCACAAGGATTATTGGCTGAAGTGAGACTTGGATAAACTAATATATGGCTTGGTTGAATGTGGAATTCCCAACTCCGATTTTTTTTACATGCATTAATGAAGAACTCATTCCTTTGGTATTTGGTATGCAAATGTATTGGTTATTATGTGGATTCTATTGCTATCGTATACATGGTATTTTTGTTTTTATTATGTTGGTTATAAGAATATGTTTTATTAATGATGATGTATGTCTCTATCTATGTTTTTACTTGTAAATGAATGCATAATGTATCTATGGTCAAATATATTGTACTTGCAGCTAATGATGTAAGGGAAAAAATGCCTTTTAGTGATTCTTAGATAAGTATGAGACCCTATGTCTAAACTTGTTGTTTACACACTGTAGATGCAATGTTTGCGACATGCTTGATGAAATTCTGTCATGGCTAGGAGATGTGCGGATGAGTTCTTGATGATGTTATTGCTTTTTGTACCCCTTTTTTTTTAATGTTATTTATTATCTCCTAAAGTTTCATGAAGTTAAGGCGATGACTTGGGCTCTATGGCTAAAAAGGTGGCATAAATCTTGTAGTTGAACACACATAAGCTCGACCAATTGAGGGCCCTCCCTGCATGTTTTTTGTGTTGTTCTTACGGCTATAGGCTCCCAACTATTATTGTGCCTTGGCATACCTACGACTATGGCCCAAAAGGGCTGAAAAATTCGGTCGCCCTCGGGGGGTTAGGGGGTACGGGAGGTCGGATTACCTCTTAGGGATGTTGTTGATGTTTTGTAAGGTGTCTTTGTCTTATTTCCCTCGGTTCCACTACCTTAAGGTTAGATATGAGGTGAAATCTCATATTAGTAGCCTCTTCTCACATGTTTACCTTGGTTGGTTGGTTACTTGAATTGATGTGGGATGAGGGTTTTATAGAGTGGTATCAGAGCATGGTTCAACTCTCAGAATGGATGGGTAGTGTTTTGATCATGCATTATGTTGATTTCGTGTGTTTTTTTCATACTAATGGTGTATTTGTTTATTACACCCATGTTTTTTTGGCCATGGTGGTAGTGGTGTCCCCATGGAAGTGTTTATGGTGTCGTTGTCAACATGTGGTAATGTGTGTATGAATGATTATCTATTTTTCATGTTTGTGTATTGTCCATGCACATTGTTAGCCACCTATAATATTTTGTTATACCAAAAGGTGGCTAATTCTTTTTGAGCCTCCAAGGAACAAATTTTATCACTAAAAATTGTTGGCTCTTGAAGACTCCTTGTAGGCCTCATGCCTCTGTCCAAAATCCTCATTACTGTTCCTCTTAATTCTGTTGATTTCATGTAAGAAACTGCCGAAGAAACCATCATTTTTTCCCTTTCTCCCACTCATAGCTAACCTTCATTTTTCCCCCTTTTTTCTCCATATTTTTCCTCTACTTTTCATAAGATTCCCCTTCCATTCATGAAAATCCTCCTGACATGGTTTAAAACTTCTTTTTTAAGCTGTGCCGAAACCCCCAAATCCATTTAAAACCTTCAAAATTTTCATTAAAAAAAACAAGTTTTATTGTTATGGACCTAAGCCCCTTGGGCTAAGTCCTAAACCACTTCCCCCCACATGCCCATGTGTCAAAACCAAATGCCAAAGCTTTTCGGTGCTAATCGCATCGCAAATATCCAAGGGTGCATGTCTTTGAACCATTACAAAACTCCGATTGCGATTAGCCTTTTCATATAAAACCCCCAATCATATTATTTCCGGCCCTACACGCGGGCGCCTATTATATATTTTCCGTCCGATCCACTATACCTTTTTTATATTGAAAAACTTTGGTTTTCGTATGTATGAAAGGGTTTCCCCCTGTTTCATCTCCACCGTTGATCACCGCCGATCGAAAGGCCATCGCTCAATTGCATCACACGTCCCAAATCGCATCGCAACTTTCTCCGATTGTGCAATCGCATGCTCCTACCTACCACCTCCGATTGCGATTCCTCCGATTCGCTCCCCGCCGTTGATCTGACCCTCAGATCTAATGGTCATCGCTCCATCGCATCGCAAGTTTCAATCGCATCCCCTCTTTCACGCTCCCCGATTGCGATTGCTCCGATTTAATCCCGTCCGTCCATTTCTCGCTGATCCAACGGTCATCGCTTGATTGCATTAACCTCCCCGATCGCACGATCGCATTGGCATTTTCCAAACGCACCCTTTTTTTCTCCCCGCCCAATTGAGATCCTCCGATTAGATCTGGGTCGTCGACGTGTCCAGATCGAACGGCCCAAAATCGCCTCGCCTTATTTCTTCTCCCCGATTTCCTTTTGACATTTCGCGTAGATCTCCACCGTTGGATGCTTTCATCCAACGGCTACGCTCCTTT
Organism: Pinus albicaulis; assembly: GCA_034641835.2. Taxonomy (NCBI): domain Eukaryota; kingdom Viridiplantae; phylum Streptophyta; class Pinopsida; order Pinales; family Pinaceae; genus Pinus; species Pinus albicaulis. The sequence continues at coordinate 381,185 of JAXQQM020073106.1, read as the reverse complement.
CCCCACCATCTGAAGCAGTTTAAAACCTAAAAACGCAGGATTTCTTTATTTATTTTATGTTTTGTGCAGGTTTTAAAGGGTCTATGGAAAGAACCATTCACAGGGTTACCTTTTGACATTTTATCGACGTTCCATGGGCGCCGATACCATGAAAGGCCCGGTGCGGCTCTGCACATTGACAAGACACTACGTTTTAACGTGATTTTAAAAGAGTATAAGTTTTGAAGAACAAAGCGCAGAAGGACAGAAGATTGAAGATATATTTGGGGGATTATGGCTAAGAATGCTTATAAAAACCTAATTCCCTGAATTAAGACACTATTTAAGAAAATCATAAGTGTTTCACTGACAGAAAGGTTTCCACTGCTTCAACTGAGGCGAACTGATTCCTCATCTACTACAAAGAGCCACCTGTTGCCTCAAACCATTCAAAACAGAGGCCGAAGTTATTGATTCAGGAGATATTCACCTCTAGCGCAGCCAAGGAGTTACTTCTGCAAGAGAATAAATGAAAAAATATCTGCAGAGTTACTCCACATAGCGTACAGAGCCTCAAAGTCAAATAAAGCTCCCACCGAGCTTTAATATTTATTGTAAAAAAGTTAATACAGTGATCCACCCGTAAACTTCTCCATCGAGCCTCTCAAAAAGCCGAGAAGTCTTCACTCTGTATTAATTATCCTTGAGATATTTTGTTAGATCTCACCTCCTCATATTCCTATAAATACTGCTGTGAAAGATGAGAAGTTGTTGGTTGTTAATGTAATTACTGAAGCATTGTAATTGTAACTGAGCTGAAGACTCTTGATTGTACATAGGATTTCACTAGCTCTTGGAGCTCTGCTTGTAATAGGTAGGTTAGGTTTTGAAAGAAAGATGAATTAACACACTGGATTTGAAGACTGTAACCGGTTTGGAGCATCAATACAAGCTGATTTATGGGATCCTGGTCTATACTGATGGTGATGTTATTCTCACTGTAACTTGTGTTTTATTTCCATTTGCATTTTGTTTCATTTTCTGCTGTAAAGAATAGTTTAAATAGAGTTAGTACCTACTGTATATCAATAACCTTCTCTGGCTGAGAAACCTTTATTTAAATGTTTTCTTTCGACTGTGTTATTTGAAAATGATTTAATTCTATTTAAGTACAGGGATGTTGGCTTTCCCTCGTCTTATTTTCTTAGCTGAAAGTTATTTTTAAATGTTACTTTCAATATATGTTGTGTGAGAATGAACTGGAAGGAAGATATGGTTAGCCCTGGTCCCAGACTCGTCTGCATAACTGTCTGATTGTTTCCCTAGAATGTGTTAAAAGCTGACTAGTTTCAAAGTACTTATAAGATCTTAGACCATTCTGTGTTATCTTTGTATTTCCCCCTATTTTGTATGTTTTCTATTGGAAGTGTATCAAAGGCTGGCTAGTTTCAAAGTACTTACTAGATCCTGGGCTGCTCTTTGTTCTGCATCTGTTTATTTTCCCCTTCTTGATGTATCACTCCATTCCATAAATCAAAACCTTAAAGAGATCCTTAGGCATAGATGACTTGCCCCACAGACCACTCTTGGACCTGATTGTTTCAATTAAATCCTCTTATGTCTCCATAGCCCAATGGACTGAAAACTGCCACCATCTTTCATCTTCACCAAAGCTTACTCTTGTTGCTTGCAACTTCTCACTTTTGAACCTATATGCATATAGATCTTTTCGTCTCAAACAGCAACTATGTTCAACCATCCAAAAAACAAAACAAACCTTTGGACCTCATAACTAGCCTAATATCAATACCTTAAGCTTTCAAAGTCAATATCCATCTTTGTACATATTGGAGAGATCCCTCTCCGGATTCAGGAGGGCTAGTTCCTAGAATCCCAAAGTTGGTTGAAATGATGTTAACTCTGTGATCGGACTTTTGCCAATCTTGCTTATTACAGAGACCTAACACACATTATCTTACATATTGTTACATGTTGTATATGCATTTCTTTTTTATGCTAGGTCACATATTGGTCATGCTTGTGTAGTGTCCTTGTATGCTTTCTTGTGTGATGATTATATGTTGAAAATGATTTGGTCATTCACGCTTGGTTACATTTCGCTTATGCTTGTGATGGTGTGTAGTAAATTTTCATTGGTATGGTTATACATTAGGTCATGTTTTGTAGTTTGTATGGTTATGCATTCATGATTCTACTCCAACTAGAGTGAGGTTGATGTGCTATTATACCTTTTGTTACAAGTTTATATGAGGCTACGATTATGGATATACATATATTTGGTTAATGGTTGATCTTGCAGGATGTATGCTCCCATAATTACACTAAGTTTCGTTATTTTTTTCATGAATTGGTTTAGGTGAGACATTTCACATTGCATTATGTTGGATATTCATCTGATTTGGAAGATACATTGAGAATTTTATAGGAATAAATAAGGAGTTTTAAAGAAGATAATTATAGACTTATACAAGCACATGAAAAGAAATTAGAGGTTAATGCGGCCATCATTCAAACTTTGTGGGAGTTGTAGAAATATGGGCCACTTAGGATCAACTATGGGCAGGAGCATGGGACTAATGGAGCATATGCCAGGAGGGTTTTCCCCTCAAGGGGGGTTTCCCCCTCGCATAGTTCTTGCATCTTGTCTATTGTTTTATGTGATGTTGCTTTGGTAATTTCTTGATGAACTAAAAGAATGAAGGTATAAATAATCGTAATAATAAGAAACATCACAAGTAATTTTCAAGAATAAGAAAATATTTCCGCCTTTCTGATTTTCTAACATGATATCATAGATTTGTTGAAATAAGGAAGAAAAATGAAGTCCTCAGCACTTGATCAAGGAACAATTTGAAGGATCATCTCGGGGTAGGAGTCTACTACACTCTAGGATGATGTCTAACACAATCAAGGGAGAAAAAAAATTGAAGGAGCCTCAAACTACAGGTCCTAGAAGAAGAGAATTGGCCTCATCCTTGAAAAGAATAAGGTACTATACCTGGTCAAAGGAAAATTAAAGAAGCCTACAAAGGATTCTTTTGATGGTGAAAAAGTAAAATAAAGGGAACTAAATTGGTGGCCATGACTTTAATGGTAGTAGGAATAAAGGACAATGTTTTCCCATTCATAGCCAACATTGACCATGCTCACAAAATGTATGAAGCCTTGTCAAAGTTATTCACTGTTAAGAACATTCGTCAAGTAGCTACTTTGAAAAATGAGCTAAGGACTACAAATATGACAAAATAAGACACATTGGCCTCGTTTGTGAATATATAAATAAACATGGATGATATTTTGGCCATTGATGAAATTGTTCTAGACAAAGAACTCATGATCAATGTTCTATTATGATTGAAACCTACTTGGGGTGCATTTGCTACCATATTTAATAATTGGATGGTAGCTCCCACCTTTGAAGAATAATGGATTGCCGATAGTCAAGAGGAATTAAGTATCTCATTAGCTTCCAATCCTAAAGGAGTACATAATGCCTATATTTCTGAGCATAAATGAAAGAAATATAAAGGGCCAAGGAATAAAGTTGACATGTCCAGGTTATAATAATATCGATTCCATAAGAAGGGTCACGATAGGAGTGACTATCTCGAAAATCTAAGAAACAAGAAAATAGAGAGATATTTGGCCAACATTGTTGAAGAAGGAAACTCAAAGGAAGTCAAGCCTGGAGAATTTAACATTAGAGACTTACACTACCAAGTACTTTTCTTGTAGCTTTAGATATTTTATTTTATATTTTTTATGTTTTATAATTTATAGGCCTTTAATATATTTTTGGAAAATACATTTTTCTTGTTTATAAGTTTTAGGTATCCCTCAAAGCTTTGTAGGGAGTCCTAAACAGATCCTCAAGATAAGTATCTCATTTTAGGCTCATTTTTGGTTTCATATACTTATTTCAGTTTTGATTATATCAATACTAATGAAATTTCTCCCACTATGGTGTTGATTAAGAAAATAATTGTTATACTCTCAAGAAGTATGAAGGAGGGCCCCTCAAGACAAGGTTTGTCAAGAAACAAAGGTATGCCTTTAAACATTGATTTATTTATATTAAAGGTTTTTCCATTTGAGATTATCTTACTGGCATTGTTATATCTGTCTATACTGAATCATAATGATTCTTATTCTAGGTGATTCATCACTTGATAAATCTACCCACCCCACTCATATTTCTAATTGATTTTGTAGAACCCTAGACAAGTTTTGGAAAACCCTAACCAAAGGGTATTCTAATGTGAATGTCTGGAACCCTAAACTGCTTAGGGATATTGTATTTGAAGTTTTTATTAATGATATCATGTTTAGGATTTTGATATGATCATGAAAAACTAACTTCTTAGGGTTGAATGATAAGGGATAAAGTCTTAAACCTTTGAAATGTTGGTAATATTGGGTTTTTTATGTTCCTATATTGAAATCGTTACTCATTAGGGTTTTGTGGAATGTGTAAGTAAGAGCCCCACAATGTCTTAGAAATGATTTGCTTTGTATGTGTGTGTTTTTATGATCAAACCCTAGTCTAATTAATTCTTTTATTCTTATGTTGTGTTGGGTGTGGAACATGATTATCTTCTTTATTTATATGTATCGCCATGTTGTAACCCTATTCTTAGCGTCATTTCATCTTCATGAGGGGGGTCTTGGGGGGTGTCGGCGGCCTTTTAGAGCCCCCCTTGGGAGGGGGTTTCGGGGGAAGCGCCCCCAAGGCTAAAAAAATATGTAAAATTTACTTGTAAAATGTTGTAATTTCATAGTCAATATGGGTCGTTCATTAGGCAGATGATTTGGCAGTAGAATTTATGTTTAATTTAGGGTTTTTCACCATAGAAGGAAACTTGTCTGTTGTTTGAGGGTATTGTATTGCGTTTGTGTATGGTGTGTATACTCTGAGTGAGAAATCACAAAGGGGACTGTGTGAGAGAGAAGAGGATATTACATCGGATCTGATGTAGATTGTGTCTCTTCATTTTGCTGGATACTGTAAAGGAAGGATTGGTTGTTTGCATGGAAATAGCCCAAGTTGGGTGAACCACATATATTTGTGTCTCTCTTATTTTATATGTTTTATGTCCTTGTGTTTCTGCATATTTTATGTGGTAAAGTTCCTGTAAAATAGAAAAATTGAAACCAATGGTTATTAAAGGAGCTAAGGCATGTTCTAGAGCTGAAGAAAAGTATGATTTTGACAAGGCAGTTAGGCAGTGAAAGTTGTGTTACAACTTTCATAGATAAAACCTGGAAGGTCATTAAAGGAGACCTAGTAATAGAAAAAGGAGAAAATGTTGGTACATTGTATTTATTCAATGGTATTTCTAACTTTGTTGACAGTTTAACTTCCAAACCAGAAGATGTAGAATTATGTGTTAAATTTTGAAGAATTTTTATGCTAAGATGAAAATATACTTTAACCTTATAGGGCATAATTAAAGTAAGATGTAGACAGAACATACCAATAGATTGATGCAAGACAAGTTAAAAACATAGATAAATAATGGTGGCGTTACGGCGATTAGCAGGATGGTTCAACCAAAAAAGTATTCATAAGGTCATCCAACCACATATATCACACAACCCCAGGAAATTTCATCAAGAATACTCCACCAAGATGTTGCACCAAGAAGCCCTAAACGTAGAACCAAGAATGTTGCTCCATCACCATCCAAGGGAGAAGAAAAATGCCTCCACAAATTTTGTGTGTAATGAAATCCAAGTATCTCCAATATATAGACATCTGTGGGGGTGTGTGGAACATCTCTTATGCATGTGGGATAAATTAGGCTCACCTTGCACATGTGGAATAAATTCAAAATACATGTTCTACTCATCCGATCAAGATGATCTTTGGATTGATCTTGCACCTCTCTGAAAGAGGAATCCAATAAAAATATTGGCATCATCATTTGAGCATGACATCATGGATTTTAGACCTAGTTGCCCAAAATTAACACACTCTCTCAACTAGGGAGAACTCCATCCACCAGTGCCATCCAAACATCATGCGTCATCCCACCGTAACTTGCTTTGCTGGCTTATTTATTTCAAAACAAAATTTGAGTCATAAGGACATCACTCACAGCTAACCTGAAGTCAGCTCAGAGGTCTGAAACCTTTATAGGACTCAAAAGAGTCACACACCAACCAAAATTTGGTTTAACTGAACCGAAGTCAGTTGGAGTTTTGAAACCTCTCTTGGACTCGATAAAGTCATATATTAACCCGAAGATAGTTTCACTGACCCAAAGTCAGTTGGAGGTCCAAAATGTCTCTTGGACTCGAGAGAGTCATATACTAACCCCAATTTAGTTTCACTGACCCAATGTCAGTTGGAGGTCTGAAACCTCGCTAGACTTGATCCCAGATCAAGTGGTTGGACACGTGTCATCCTAGACATACAGTGTACGGAAATATCTAATGTGTGCATCAGTCTTGCTATGGTCTCTATTCACATTTCCCACCTCATTGGCTAAATGAGAGATACTTCCCATGAGTTTGAAACTCCATCGGTAGGATGCATATGGGGCAAAGATCAAATAGAGGTAAACAAACTCAATATCATTATGGTGGGGCGGAAGCACACCAACAAGGTTTGGCAAGCCTAGCCTAACCTAGCCTAACCTACCCTAACCTAACCTAGCCTATCCTAGCCTAGCCTAGCCTAACCTAGCCTAACCTAACCTAGCCAAACCTAACCTAACCTAACCTAACCTACCCTATCTTATCCTAGCCTAGCCTAGCCTAGCCTAGCCTAGCCTAGCCTAGCCTAGCCTAACCTGGCCTAGCCTAACCTAGCATAGCCTAACCTAACCTAACCTAACCTAACCTGACCTAGCCTAACATAACATAGCCTAGCCTAACCTAGCCTAACATAGCCTAGCCTAGCCTATCCTAGCCTAACCTAACCTACCCTAGACTAAACTAGTGTAGTCTTACCTACCCTAGCCTAGCACACCCTAGCCTAACCTAACCTAGCCTAACCTATCCTAGCCTACCCTAACCTACCCTACCCTAACCTAACTTACCCTAGCCAACCCTAACATAGCCTAGCATAACCTAACCTAGCCTAACCTAACCTAACTTGACCTAGCCTAACATAACATACCCTAGCCTAACCTAACCTAGTCTAGCCTAGCCTAGCCTAGCCTCCCCTAGCCTACCCTAGCCTAGCTTAACCTAGCCTAGTCTTACCTACCGTAGCCTAGCACACCCTATCCTAGCCTACCTAACCTAACCTAGCCTAACCTAGCCTAGCCTAACCTACCCTACCCCAACCTATCCTAGCTTACCCTAGCCTACCCTAGCCTACCTTGGCCTAGCCTAACCCAGCCTAGCCTATCCTAGCCTAGCTTAACCTATCCTAGCCTAACCTATACTAGCCTAGCATATCCTAGCGTAGCCTAGCCTATCCTACGCTAGCGTAGCCTAGCCTAGCCTATATTTGCCTAGCGTAGCCTATCATAGCCGAGCCTAGCCTAGCCTAACGTGGTCTAGCCTAGCCTAGCCTAGCCTAGCCTAACCTAGTCTAAGCCAACCTAGCCTACCCTAACCTAGCCCAATCTAACCTACCCTACCCTACCCTACCCTAACCTAACCTACCATAGCCTAGCCTAATCTAACCTAACCTACCCTAGCCTAGCCTAACCTAACCTAACTATCCCTACCCTAACCTACCATATCCTAACCTCACCTAGCCTAGCCTACTGTAGCCTACCCTAGCCTACCCTAGCCTAGCCTACCCTAACCTAGCCTAGCCTAGCCTAGCCTAAGCTAACCTAGCCTACCCTAACCTAGCCCAATCTAACCTAGCCTACCGTACCCTAGCCTAACCTAATGAAACATGGCCTAGCCTAGTCTAACCTACCCTACCCTAGCCTAACCTACCCTATCCTAACCTAGCCTAGCCTAGCCTAGCCTAGCCTAGCGTAACTATCCCTACCCTAACCTATCCTAGCCTAACCTACCATAACCTAACCTAACTTAACCTAACTTAACCTAACCTATCATGGCCTAGCCTAGCCTAGCCTAGCCCACCCTAGCCCATCGTAGCCTACCCTATCCTAGCCTAACCTACCCTACCCTACCGTAGCCTAGCCTACCCTAGCCTAACCTAACCTAACCTAACCTAACCTACCCTAGCTTAACCCAACCTACCCTAGCTTAACCCAACCTAGCCTAACCTAACCTAACCTAGCCTAACCTAACCTAGCCTAACCTAGCCTCACTTAACCTATCCAAGCCTAGCGTAGCCTAGCCTAACCTAGCCTACCCTAGCCTAGCCTAACCTACCGTAGCCTACCATAGCCTAACCTAACCTAACCTAACCTAACCTAACCTAACCTAGCCTACCCTACCCTAGCTTAACCTAACCTAACCTAACCTACCCTACCCTAGCCTTAACCTAGCCTAACCTAACCTAACCTAACCTATCCTAACCTACCCTAGCCTAGCCTAGCCTAGCCTAGCCTACCTTAACCTAGCCTAGCCTAGCCTAGCCTAACCTAACCTAACCTAACCCAGCCTAACCTAACCTAACCTAACCTAACCTTCCCCAACTTAACCTAACCTAACCTAACCTACCCCAGCCTAACCTAACCTACTCTACCCTACCCTACCCTACCCTAGCTTAACCTAACCTAACCTAACCTAACCTAACCTAGACTTGCCTAACCTAACGTACCCTACCGTAGCTTAACCTAACCTAACCTAACCTACGCTACCCTAGCTTAAGCTAAGCTAAGCTAACCTACCCTAACCTATCCTATCCTAACCTAACCTAACCTAACCTAACCTAGCCTAGCCTAGCCTAGCCTAGCCTAACCTATCCTAGCCTAGCCTAACCTACCCTACCCTAGCTTAACCTAACCTAACCTAACCTACCCTACCCTAGCCTTAACCTAGCCTAAACTAACCTAGCCTAACCTATCCTAACCTACCCTACCCTACCCTAGCCTAGCCTAGCCTACCTTAACCTAGCCTAGCCTAGCCTAACCTAACCTAACCTACCCTAACTTAACCTACCCTAACATAACCTACCCCAACTTAACATAACCTAACCTAGCCTAGCCTAGCCTAACCTAACCTACCCTACCCTACCCTACCCTACCCTAGCTTAACCTAACCTAACCTAACCTAACCTAACCTAACCTAGCCTAGCCTTACCTAACGTACCCTACCCTAGCTTAACCTAACCTAACCTAACCTACCCTACCCTAGCTTAAGCTAAGCTAAGCTAACTTACCGTAACCTATCCTATTTTACCTAACCTAACCTAGCCTAGCCTAGCCTAGCCTAGCCTAGCCTAGCCTTAGCCTAGCCTAGCCTTAGCCTAGCCTAGCCTAGTCTAGCCTAGCCTAGCATAACCTAACCTAACCTAACCTAACCTAACCTAGCGTAGCCTACCCTAACCTAGCTCGCCCTAACCTAGCCTAGCTTAACCTAGCCTACCCTACCCTAGCCTAACCTATCCTAGCCTGGCCTAGCCTAAGCTTGCCTAAGCTAACCTAAGCTAACCTAGCCTAACCTAGCCTACCCTAGTGTAGTCTTACCTAGCCTAGCCTAACCTAGTGTAAGCTATCCTAGCCTAGCCTAGCCTATCTTAGTTTGACCTATCTTAGACTAACCCGCTCTATGCTAGGCTATAGTAGCCTAGCCTAACCTACTTTATGCTAGGCTATAGTAGCCTTGCCTAACCTATCCTATCCTAGCCTATCTTATCCTATCCTAGACTAGCCTAAGCTTAGCTTGACCTAGCCTAGCCTAACCTACTCTATCCTAGGGTATAGTAGCCTAACCTAGCTTTGCCTAGCCTAAACTACTCTTACCTAGCCTATCCTAGTCTAGTCTAGCCTAGCCTATACTAAGTTAGTCTAGCCTATTCTAGCCTACTCTAGCTTACCTTAGTGTAGTCTTTAGTAGCCTAGGCTAGGCTACTCAAGCTTAAGCTACATTAATCCATATTAGAATATTAATGAAGAAATCATTCAAAAAACAAAATAAATTAAAAGCTATTAATAAAAGTTTAAATATAAGAAAAATTCTTTAAAATAAATTGAATGTATGAAAATAGAATTTAAAATATATTGAATTTAACCATAATAATAATGTAAAAACAAAATCTAACATGAGTTATAATATATAAATGAAAATTTATTTTTAAATGAAAAACATATTAGTAGAACATAAAAACATAATTGAAAATCATTTTCAGAAATCCATTAATCTCATCTAAATTATTAGAAGAAATACTTATTTATTGGAAAAGGTCATCCAAAGCTGATTTTAAGAGGTGCATGTTAAGTCAACTAATATTTTTAATTGAAAAAAAAAAGACTCACAAAACTATAAAGCAAATCATCCAAAACTGATTTTAAGAACCATATGTTAAGTCAACTAATATTTTTAATTGAAAAACAAAACTCACAAAACTATAAAGCAAATCAACCAATACTTGTGATTTGACTTTCTGGTTGTTAGAAGGCTACAAAAAATTAATTTATAAATAAAATGGAATTATTTCTACTAAGGGAATTCTCCAATTTCCTTATTTGACCCAATTTCCAATTCTATTCAATTGTAAAAAAGCTCACAAAACTATAAAGCTAACCAACCAATACTTGTGCTTTGACATTCTGGTTATTAAAAAACTCTGAAAAATTAATTTATAAATAAAAATGGAATTATTTGAATGTAATGAATTATCCAATATCCTTATTTCCTTTTCAGATTTGACCTAATTTCCAATTCAATTAAGTATGGTGCAACTGTTGAATTTGCTTTACAGATGAAGATATCTAATTATTTCATAGATTCATTTATAAAATTTGAAAAACAATATAAACTATTTTACTAATTTATAAATATTTCAAATATTTCTATTTGAAAAAAAAATTGAAAACAAACTAATATTCAAGTTAGATATTATCTATATAATCAAGATCCTTAAAATATACTTGCAAAAACATCAAAGAAAAATTTAATATGCCCAAACATTTGATTTGATATTTGATATTAAGATGAATATAATAAATGGAATCAAAATTCTCAAAACATACCTGAAAACACATCAAAGAAAATTCAATTTATCTAGAAATTTGATTTGATAGATCCAACAAAGAAATATCTAAATTACAACTGAGAAATGAAAGACAAAGAGATTACACCAGCTGATATGAATTAATAAGAAACGATGGCATCTGTGATAGCCGAGGACAGAAGGAAAATGGAATAATAAAACTAGGAACAATAAAACTAAGAGAAGTAGACTAGTTTTTGTTTTAACAGTAGACAGAGAAAATATAGTTGTAATCCAAAAAAATAAAGCGATATTACAAACAAGTATTAATTCGAAAATTATAGAACCACCAGAAAACGAAAACCAAAAAAAAAATCTATTTATAATTCTTTGAAATGGGTTTACTTGAAACTTTTAATTCAAGAAACACAAAACGAAGACGCAGAAACTTAGTTTTGGCGTCGAGACCAGAATTAGGTTTCTTGAGGGTTTTGTTTACAGCCAATGCTCCTGGGTTTCCGAGTTTCCTGTGAAACCTTGCAAGTTGATTTTAGTAGTACCTGACACACACACCGGTTGATTAAAAGAAGGTGATTAAAAGAAGACGCAAGCATTAAAAGAAAGCAATTAAAAGAAAGCGCAAACCTTATCAATCAAATCTTTTAATAATGTGATTAAATTAATCTCATAAAACTATATATCAATGGAAAAAAAAAACAGAGATCATGAATACTGCATGCTTAGAAGAAATCAAAAAAAAAAAAGTGATATTACAAACAAGTATTAATTCAAAAATTATAGAACCACCAGAAAATGAAAATGAAAAAACAATTCTATTTATAATTCTTTGAAATGGGTTTACTTGAAACTTTTAATTCAAGAAACACAAAACGAAGACGCATAAACTTACCTTTGGCGTTGAGACCAGAATTAGGTTTCTTGGGGGTTTTGTTTACAGCCAATGATCCTGGGTTTCCTGTGTGACCTTGCAGGTTGATTTTAGTAATTACTTGACACAGACACCGGTTGATTAAAAGAAGGCGCAAACATTAAAAGAAAGCAATTAAAAGAAGGCGCAAACCTTATCAATCAAATCTTTTAATAATATCATTAAATTAATCTCATAAAACTATACATCAATGGAAAAAAAGAACAGAGATCATGTTTGTGTGGAAAAAAAGAACAGAGATCTTGGATACTGCACGCTTAGAAGAAATCCAAAAATGGCATCCCACTAGAAAACAAATCGAATCAGAGAACCAGAGAGAACCTCATAAATAGATCTGCACGGGTGGAAGCAGCAGACGATACAGTCAATACTCATGAAGCTTTGCCTCCGATTTGTATGGTAATGGTGCTTTGCCTCCGCAAGCATCACGACCTGCATTCCAGAGGAGTAATGAAAATCCAGATTCTTTCCGGTGGTCTCGAAAAAAATCTTGAAGACGGGGGCCTTCTGGAAAGCGTTGCAACCAACTAAATCCAAATTTGTAGAGCACCTTTCGATTTATGAAAAGAAAATCTGAAAGGAAATCTCACCATCAACGCAAGAAGTGGTGGGAAGAATATTGGAACAAATGTCGAAGGTGGGAGGAATATTGGTCCAATAGTGTCTCGCAGGGCAACAAGATTGGTCCAATAGTGTCTCGCAGGGCAACAAGATTGGATTCAAGAACAACCTGTTAACAAAAAAAATTACGGAAGAAACCTACATGTTAGCTGAACAATCAAAATAAAAAATCTAGGAAGACCTGCAAACCTAGATGTAATTTACTAAAATGAATGTAAACCATTACTATTTTTCCTTCTGAAAATTAATTATTCCTGAACTCCCTTCTCTTCATCCACAAATATCCATGAACGAATCGAATGTATCAAAGCATGGAACTAGTTGTATGAACGCTCTTAATTGAGAAGCTCTTAGTTCTCGGCACGCATCTTGGTCGGCTGGGAGCGGCGATGTGGCTAGTCCTTATCCTCCTCCGCGCACCGATACCGTCCTTATCCTCCTTCAACTTGAGCTTGTGAACATCATAATCAAAATCCTCATTATATAGCTTTTTTTAATCAACGGCTTGAACTTGTGAACATCATAATCAAAATATTTTTTTCAATCAACGGCTAATTTGTGAGTGGCCATGCCACGTCCTCCCTGCCCTAGCCGTTTGGAGGGATCACACCACATCATTTATACCTGTCTGGATTATTTTCAATATTAAAAGGAATATAACATGCTATTTTTTAATATTCAAATATCACAAAATTTCTTAATAAGTATAATAATTTCAACAAGAAAATAGATAAAAATATTGAATGGATTTTTTTAATATTTAAATATTACAAAATTCCTTAATAAATATAATAATGTAGATGAGTGTTTTTTGGATTAATCACATAAAGACATTCATTTACATTATGGATCACAAAAGTCTTATATTTAACAAAATATAATAATTAAAAAAAAAACATACATATAAACCCTGCTCTCCAAATCATTCCTGTGCAATCTGTGTTCGTCGTTCCCTGCACAATGTTGATCTTGTCCTTCTTGCATAATCCCACTGTATTGAGCTCGTCCTTCCATATTTCCTTCCATATTCTTGTTAATGACTCCGTTCTCCCTCTGTATGACTGTCTGTGCAAGCTCTAACTATACAACTCCTCTTGATATTTACGAGCTATAAAAGAAAAACCTGTTTCAAACTATATTTTATAAAGATATAAAAACTGCTATATAAAACATTCAAACTGGACACAACCTAGATCGACCCTAGCGCACAAGAATGGGCAAAACACTACCTTAAATTCAATTCAATTTAGTTACAAAAGTTTATTTGCGGGGTGATAATAGCGATAGGGATGGAGAATGCCGATTTAGAAAATTAATCAAATAATATATATGTAATTTATTGTTTATATAAAAATATAATAATATTAAATTGAGAAATTTTAGTTAAAATATTAAATTGTGTTATTCAAATTTAATTTTTAATAAATATATAATTTTTATACAAATTAGATAAAAATAGTAATTTTGAAAACTTTTCAAAAATAACACTAAATACAACTCTATATTTTAAATGTAAATTTCAAGTGAATTTAATTGATTTACCTTTATTAACCTCAAAGTCAAAAAGTTGCACTTTCTACATGCCAATGCTAGTAAAGTGGCCCTAATTCCATAAAGTTATGGTTTCTCATGTCCATCGGAATTATAAAATGTCACTAAAAATATGGATAATATCACCACTTAAAAATCCATGGTGCCAACAATTCAAATACTTTATTGTCCAAATTAATTATTAATCTTGTGTAGTTTGCTCATAGCACACCTCTCCTTCTGTAATGACATTAACTCTAGAAATTCATGACATCCACCAAAGATTTGGAAATTCACGACATCCACCAAATATTTGGAAATTCACGACATCCACCAAAGATCACGGAATAAAATATAGTTTTCACATAGAAACATTGAGGTTAATCATTGTGCATGCCTCCAATTTGTTGGAAATTTCTTTGTCAGGTAAAATTTGTTTATCCAAATCTTGGACCGTTCCATTGATACTATGAAAATAGGAATGATGTTATTGACATTATTGGGCCTGGAGAAAGTAATTTGGAAAAAATCAAAATAATTTTATGTCTAATTAGGTGGTGCAATATAATTCAGGTAGTGGGCCGCACATCAGCTAAACATCGGGTAACTTGACGGAGTTAAATCCTTTCTTTTGATGTGCTTTATCCACGATTGATCACTTTGGGGTGTTTTAGACTATGTCACGTGGTTTGAACTTTGTATTATTTGAAATGCTTGGCACATGGCTAGTTGATTAAATCAATGATAGAAAATGTTGATATGGGAGGAGGTTAATTATGCAAAGAAATATCATGGGTGGCCAGATATGATATCTTTATGTTGACGTGATGTTGCATTATTTGATATCGGGTTTATAAGGATATGTGCCAGAATAAGCTTAAGAAAATCCAATATCTAATTTTTAAAACTAGGTGGAACGTTATATTATACTTTCGTTTAAAACTTTGAAGACCTCCTATGGAACTTTGATTATGACACGAATTTATTTTGTCAAGTGGTGTAAATATTTTACACTATTTTTTGTCTATGTATTTTATTTCAAAATGAAAGGAGAGGATGACATGGTTGTGGAATGGTAGGAAAATTTTGGTAGCACTGATGTTAATATTGGATAGCCTAGAAAATTCAAGTTAACAAGTATTATGGACAAGAGGTTTGATTCAACCAATTATCATCAATTCAAAAAATAAAAATTCTGGTAGTTCAAGGCGCAATTTTTATCATTGGGCAGAGTTATGGGAAGTTGTAAGAACCCTCATTGCTCACCCTCCCCCCATTCCCATTATATGATTTCATGGGTTCCCAATTAATGAGATGTATGGATCTTGACAAGTAAAGTGGCTAGATAATATTCAAGTTATGTATAAACTTCTTGAACCCTAATTGTATTACAATGTTCGATTCATTAAGGATTTTACCAAAAAGGAATGTGGTGTATTTGGAGAAAGGATGCATGAATTAATTAAATCACAGAGAAATAGTAACAAGATACTTAAAAAGGAAGCTTCTAAAGAATATGTGATTAGTCACTAATTAAGTCTTTTGTGGTTTGAGTGCTTTGTATGATTTTTTCCACAATCAATGTTACACATTCTCCTTTAGACTTAGATCCCATTATTCAAAGAGTCTTCAAAGGCTTTTATTTCAATTGGGCTAAGAACTTAATTGAAAACATATGAAAGGGTGTTCAAAGTTTTAGAGCCTCCAAAATTTACAAATATAATCCTCCTTTCTACATGTATGCATACATTATGGATGTCATCTATTTTTTTATGAGTTTCGTGCTATGGGTTGGAAATTGACCCCTTCTACCCCATTCGCTATTCATATTTAACATTCAAAAATCTAAGAATAAAGCTATGGTAACCATTTATACTCAATTCTTCATTTTATCATTGTTCTTATTCATAAGTATTGAAAACTTTTGTTTTCGACAAACCTTGTCTTGAGACGCCCTCCTTCATACTTCTTGAGAGTATAACAATTCTTTTCCTAATCAAGACCATAGAGGGAGAAAGTTCATTAGTATTAATATAATCAAAACTGAAATAAGTATATGAAACCAAAAATGAACCTAAAATGAGATACTTATTCGAGGACCATGGGACTCCCTACAAAGCTTCGAGGGATACCTAAAACTTATAATCAAGAAAAATGTATTTTTCCAAAAATATATTAAATGCCTATAAATTATAAAACATCAAAAATATAAAATAAAATATCTAAAGCTACAAGAAAAGTACTTGGTAGTGTAAGTCCTTAATGTTAAATTCTCCAAGCTTGACTTCCTTTGAGTTTCCTTCTTCAATAATGTTGGCCGAATATCTCTCTATTTTCTTGTTTCTTGGATTTTCAAGATATTCACTCCTATAGTGACCCTTCTTATGGAATCAATATTATTATATCTTGGACATGTCAACTTTATTCCTTGGCCCTCTATATTTCTTTCATTTATGTTGAGAAATATATGCATTAGGTACTCCTTTAGCATTGGAAGCTAATGAGATACTCAGAATTCTTCTTGACTGTTGGAAATACATTGTTCTTCAAAGGTGGGAGCTACCTTCCAATTATTAAATATGGCAGCAAATGCATCCCAAGTAGGTGTCAATCCTAATAGAGCATTGATCGTGAGTTCTTTGTCTAGAAAAATTTCATCAATGGCCAAAATATCATCCTTGATTATTTCTATATTCACAAATGAGGCCAATGTGTCTTATTTCTTCATATTTGTAGTCCTTAGCTCATTTTTCAAAGTAGCTACTTGACAAATGTTCTTAACAGTGAATAAATTTGACAAGGCTTCATACATTTTGTGAGCATGGTCAATGTTGGCTATGAATGGGAAAAGGTTGTCCTTTATTCCTTCTACCATTAAAGTCACGGCCACCAATTTAGTTCCCTGTATTTTACTTTTTCACCATCAAAAGAATCCTTTGTAGGCTTCTTTACTTTTCCTTTGACCAGGCATAGTACCTTATTCTTTTCAAGGATGAGGCCAATTCTCTTCTTCTAAGACCTGTAGTTTGAGGCTCCAATTTTGTTTTCTCCATTGATTGTGTTAGACATCCTCCTAGAGTGTAGTAGCCTCCTACCTCGAGATGATCCTTCAAATTGTTCCTTGATTAAGTGCTGAAGACTTCATTTTTCTTCCTTATTTAAACAAATCTATGATACCATGTTAGAAAATCGAAAAGGCGGAAATATTTTCTTATTCTTGAAAATTACTTTTGATTTTTCTTATTATTACGATTATTTATATCTTCTTTCTTTTAGTTCATCAAGAAATTACCAAAGAAACATCACATAAAAAAATAGACACCAGATGCAGGAACTATGCCAAGGGGAAACCCCCCTTAAGGGGAAAACCCCCCTGGCATATGCTCCATTAGTCCCATCCTCCTGCCCATAGTTGATCCTAAGTGGCTCGTATTTCTACAACTCCCACAAAATTTGAATGATGGCCGCATTAACCTCTACTTTCTTTTCATGTGCTTGTATAAGTCTATCATTATATTTTTTAAAACTCCTTATTTATTCCTATAAAATTCTCAATGTATCTTAGAAATCAGATGAATATCCAACACAATGCAATGTGAAATGTCTCACCTAAACCAATTCATGAAAACTAACGAACTCAGTGTAATTATGGGAGGATACATCCCTAAGATCAACCATTAACCAAATACATGTATATCCATAATCGTAGCCTCATATAAACTTGTAACAAAAGGTATAATAGCGCATAAACTCACTCTATGAGTAGAATCATGGATGCATAACCATACAAACTACAAAACATGACCTAATGTATAACCATACCAATGAAAACTTACTACACACCATCACAAGCATAAGTGAAATGTAACCAAGCATGAATGACCAAATCATTTTCAACATATAATCATCACACAAGAAAGCATACAAGGACACTACACAAGCATGACCAATATGTGACCTAGCATAAAAAAGCAATGCATATACAACATGTAACAATATGTAAGATAATGTGCATGGACAATACACAAACATGAAAAATAGATAATCCTACCCTAGCCTAGCCTAACCTATCCTAGCCTAAACTAGTGTAGTATTACCTACCCTAGCCTAAACTAGTGTAGTCTTACCTACCCTAGCCTAACCTAACCTAGCCTAACCTAGCCAAGCCTAACCTAACTTACCCTAGCCAACCCTAACATAGCCTAGTATAACCTAACCTAACCTAACCTAACTTGACCTAGCCTAACATAACATAGCCTTGCCTAACCTAACCTAGCCTAGTCTAGTCTAGCTTAGCCTAGCCTCCCCTAGCCTACCCTAGCCTAGCTTAACCTAGCCCAGTCTTACCTACCGTAGCCTAGCACACCCTATCCTAGCCTACCTAACCTAACCTAGCCTAACCTAGCCTAGCCTAACCTACCCTACCCCAACCTATCCTAGCTTACCCTAGCCTACCCTAGCCTACCCTGGCCTAGCCTACCCTAGCCTAACCTATCCTAGCCTAGCTTAACCTATCCTAGCCTAACCTATACTAGCCTGGCATATCCTAGCATAGCCTAGCCTAGCCTAGCCTATCCTAGGCTAGCGTAGCCTATCCTAGCCTAGCGTAGCCTATCCTAGCCTAGCCTAGCCTAGCCTAACATGGTCTAGCCTAGCCTAGCTTAGCCTAGCCTAACCTAGTCTAAGCCAACCTAGCCTACCCTAACCTAGCCCAATCTAACCTACCCTACCCTACCCTACCCTAACCTAACCTATCATATCCTAGCCTAGTCTAACCTAACCTACCCTAGCCTAACCTAACCTAACTATCCCTACCCTAACCTACCATATCCTAACCTCACCTAGCCTAGCCTACTATAGCCTACCCTAGCCTACCCTAGCCTAGCCTACCCGAACCTAGCCTAGCCTAGCCTAGCCTAAGCTAACCTAGCCTAGCCTAGCCTAGCCTAAGCTAACCTAGCCTACCCTAACCTAGCCCAATCTAACCTAGCTTACCCTCCCCTAGCCTAACCTAATCTAACATAGCCTAGCCTAGTCTAACCTACCCTACCCTGGCCTAACCTACCCTATCCTAACCTAGCCTAGCCTAGCCTAGCCTAGCCAAGCGTAATTATCCCTACCCTAACCTATCCTAGCCTAACCTACGATAACCTAACCTAACCTAACCTAACCTAACCTAGCTTAACCTAACTTAACCTAACCTATCATGGCCTTGCATAGCCTAGCCTAGCCCACCCTAGCCCATCCTAGCCTACCCTAGCCTAGCCTAACCTACCCTACCCTACCGTAGCCTACACTAGCCTAGCCTAACCTAACCTAACCTAACCTACCCTAGCTTAACCCAACCTACCCTAGCTTAACCCAACCTAGCCTAAACTAACCTAACCTAGCCTAACCTAACCTAACCTAGCCTAGCCTAACCTATCCTAGCCTAACATAGCCTAGCCTAACCTAGCCTACTCTAACCTAGCCTAACCTACCGTAGCCTACCATAGCCTAGCCTATCCTAACCTAACCTAACTGAACCTACCCTAACCTACGCTACCCTAGCATAACCTAACCTAACCTAACCTAACCTACCCTACCCTAACATAACCTAACCTACCCTAACCTAACCTATCCTAGCCCAACCTATCCTAACCTATCCTAGCCTAGCCTAGCCTAGCCTACCTTAACATAGCCTACCTTAACCTAGCCTAGCCTAGCCTAACCTAACCTACGCTACCCTAGCTTAACCTAACATAACCTAACCTAACCTAGCCTAACCTAACCTAACTTAACCTAGCCTAGCCTAAACTAACCTAACCTAACCTAACCTAACCTACCCTAGCTTAACCTAACCTACCCTACGCTAGCTTAGCCTAACCTAACCTAACCTAACCTAATATATCCTAGCCTAACCTAACCTAACCTAGCATAGCCTAACCTATCCTAGCCTAACCTAGCATAGCCTAGCCTAGCCTAGCCTAACCTAGCATAGCCTAGCCTAGCCTAGCCTAACCTAGCCTAGCCTAGCCTAACCTAACCTAGCCTATGCTAACCTACCCTATCCTAACCTACCCTAACCTACCCTAACCTACCCTAGCCTAACCTAATGTAGCCTACCCTAACCTACCCTAGCCTAACCTAGCCTAACCTAGCCTAACCTACCGTTGCCTACCCCAGCCTACCGTAGCCTACTCTAGCCTAGCCTACCCTAGCCTAACCTAACCTACCCTAGCTTAACCTAACCTAACCTAACCTACCCTACCCTAGCCTTAACCTAGCCTAACCTAACCTAACCTAACCTATCCTAACCTACCCTAGCCTACCTTAACCTAGCCTCGCCTAGCCTAACCTAACCTAACCTAACCTAACCTAACCCAGCCTAACCTAACCTAACCTACCCTACCCTAATCTAACCTACCCTAACTTAACCTAACCTAAGCTAACCTAACCTAGCGTAGCCTAACCTAACCTACCCTACCCTTCCCTACCCTACCCTAGCTTAACCTTACCTAACATAACCTAGCCTAACCTAGCCTAGCCTAACCTACCGTACCCTACCGTAGCTTAACCTAACCTAACCTAACCTACCCTACCCTAGCTTAAGCTAAGCTAAGCTAACCTACCCTAACCTATCCTATCCTAACCTAACCTAACCTAACCTAGCCTAGCCTACCCTAGCCTACCCTAGCCTAGCCTTAGCCTAGCCTAGCCTAGCCTTAGCCTAGCCTAGCCTAGTATAGCCTAGCCTAACCTACCCTAGCCTAGCCTAGCCTAGCCTAGCGTGGCCTAGCCTAGCCTATCCTAGCCTAGCCTAACATAACCTAACCTAACCTAACCTAACCTAACCTAGCGTAGCCTACCCAAACCTTGCTCGCCCTAACCTAGCCTAGCCTAGCCTAGCCTAACCTATCCTAGCCTAGCCTAGCCTAAGCTTGCGTAAGCTAACCTAAGCTAACCTAGCCTAACCTAGGCTACCCTAGTGTAGTCTTACCTAGCCTAGCCTAACCTAGTGTAAGCTATCCTAGCCTAGCCTAGCCTATCTTAGTTTGACCTATCTTAGACTAACCCACTCTATGCTAGGCTATAGTAGCCTAGCCTAACCTATCCTATCCTAGCCTATCCTATCCTAACCTAACCTAACCTATCCTAACCTAACCTAACCTAACCTAACCTAACCTAGCCTAGCCTAGCCTAGCCTACCCTAGCCTACCCTAGCCTACCCTAGCCTTGTTTAGCCTAGCCTAACCTACCCTAGCCTAGCCTAGCCTAGCCTATCCTAGCCTAGCCTATCCTAGCCTAACATAACGTAACCTAACCTAACCTAGCGTAGCCTACCTTAACCTAGATCGCCCTAACCTAGCCTAGCCTACCCTAGCCTAACCTATCCTAGCCTACCCTAGCCTAAGCTTGCGTAAGCTAACCTAAGCTAACCTAGCCTAACCTAGCCTACCCTAGTGTAGTCTTACCTAGCCTAGCCTAACCTAGTGTAAGCTATCCTAGCCTAGCCTAGCCTATCTTAGTTTGACCTATCTTAGACTAACCCACTCTATGCTAGGCTATAGTAGCCTAGCCTAACCTACTTTATACTAGGCTATAGTAGCCTAGCCTAACCTATCCTATCCTAGCCTATCCTATCCTATCCTAGACTAGCCTAAGCTTAGCTTGACCTAGCCTAGCCTAACCTACTCTATCCTAGGGTATAGTAGCCTAACCTAGCTTTGCCTAGCCTAAACTACTTTTACCTAGCCTATCCTAGTCTAGTCTAGCCTATCCTAAGTTAGTCTAGCCTATTCTAGCCTAACCTAGCCTACTCTAGCTTACCTTAGTGTAGTCTTTAGTATCCTAGGTTAGGCTATTCAAGCTTAAGCTACATTACTCTATATTAGAATATTAATGAATAAATCATTCAAA
Organism: Pinus albicaulis; assembly: GCA_034641835.2. NCBI lineage: Eukaryota > Viridiplantae > Streptophyta > Pinopsida > Pinales > Pinaceae > Pinus > Pinus albicaulis. The sequence goes on along the minus strand of JAXQQM020073106.1, from coordinate 359,154 downwards.
AAACAAAATAAATTAAAAGCTATTAATAAAAGTTTAAATATAAGAAAGATTCTTTAAAATAAATTGAATGTATGAAAATAGAATTTAAAATATATTGAATTTAACCATAATAATAATGTAAAAACAAAATCTAACATGAGTTATAATATATAGATGAAAATTTATTTTTAAATGAAAAACATATTAGTAGAACATAAAAACATAATTGAAAATCATTTTGAGAAATCCATTAATCTCATCTAAATTATTAGAAAAAATACTTATTTATTGGAAAAGGTCATCCAAAGCTGATTTTAAGAGGCACATGTTAAGTCAACTAATATTTTTAATTGAAAAAAAAAAAGACTCACAAAACTATAAATCAAATCATCCAAAACTGATTTTAAGAACCATATGTTAAGTCAACTAATATTTTTAATTGAAAAAAAAAACTCACAAAACTATAAAGCAAATCAACCAATACTTGTGATTTGACTTTCTGGTTGTTAGAAGGCTACAAAAAATTAATTTATAAATAAAATGGAATTATTTCTACTAAGGGAATTCTCCAATTTTCTTATTTGACCCAATTTCCAATTCTATTCAATTGTAAAAAAGCTCACAAAACTATAAAGCTAACCAACCAATACTTGTGGTTTGACATTCTGGTTATTAAAAAATAAAAAAGGAATTATTTGAATGTAATGAATTATCCAATATCCTTATTTCCTTTTCAGAATTGACCTAATTTCCAATTCAATTAAGTATGGTGCAACTGTTGAATTTGCTTTATAGATGAAGATATCTAATTATTTCATAGATTCATTTATAAAATTTGAAAAACAATATTTATTATTTTACTAATTTATAAATATTTGAAATATTTCTATTTGAAAAAAAAAATTAAAACAAACTAATATTCAAGTTAGATATTCTCTATATAATCAAGATCCTTAAAATATACTTGCAAAAACATCAAAGAAAAATTTAATATGCCCAGACATTTGATTTGATATTTGATATTAAGATGAATATAATAGATGGAATCAAAATTCTCAAAACATACCTGAAAAAACATCAAAGAAAGTTCAATTTATCTAGAAATTTGATTTGATAGATCCAACAAAGAAATATCTAAATTACAATGGAGAAATGAAAGACTGGTTTTTGTTTTAATAGTAGACAGAGAAAATATAGTTGTAATCCAAAAAAAGAAAGTGATATTACAAAGAAGCATTAATTCTAAAATTATAGAACCACCAGAAAATGAAAACGAAAAAAAAAATCTATTTATAATTCTTTAATTCTTTGAAATGGGTTTACTTGAAACTTTTAATCCAAGAAACACAAAATGAAGACGCAGAAACTTACTTTTGGCGTCGAGACCAGAATTAGGTTTCTTGAGGGTTTTGTTTACAGCCAATGCTCCTGGGTTTCCGGGTTTCCTGTGAAACCTTGCAAGTCGATTTTAGCAGTACCTCACACAAACACCGGCTGATTAAAAGAAGGTGATTAAAAGAAGGCACAAGCATTAAAAGAAAGCAATTAAAAGAAGGCGCAAACCTTATCGATCAAATCTTTTAATAATATGATTAAATTAATCTCATAAAACTATATATCAATGGAAAAAAAAAACAGAGATCATGAATACTGCACACTTAGAAGAAATCCAAAAAAAAAAAGTGATATTAGAAACAAATATTAATTCGAAAATTATAGAACCACTAGAAAATGAAAATGGAAAAACAATTCTATTTATAATTCTTTGAAATGGGTTTAATTGAAACTTTTAATTCAAGAAACACAAAACGAAGACGCAGAAACTTACCTTTGGCGTTGAGACCAGAATTAGGTTTCTTGGGGGTTTTGTTTACAGCCAATGATCCTGGGTTTCCGGGTTTCCTCTGTGACCTTGCAGGTTGATTTTAGTAGTTACCTGACACAGACACCGGTTGATTAAAAGAAGGCGCAAATATTAAAAGAAAGCAATTAAAAGAAGGCGCAAGCCTTATCAATCAAATCTTTTAATATTATCATTAAATTAATCTCATAAAACTATACATCAATGGAAAAAAAGAACAGAGATCATGTTTGTGTGGAAAAAAAGAACAGAGATCATGGATACTGCACGCTTAGAAGAAATCCAAAAATGGCATCCCACTAGAAAACAAATCGAATCAGAGAACCAGAGAGAACCTCATAAATAGATCTGCACGGGTGGAAGCAGCAGACGATCCAGTCAATACTCATGAAGCTTTGCCTCCAATTTGTATGGTAATGGTGCATTGCCTCCGCAAGCATCAAGAGGAGTAATGAAACATGGGGCCTTCATTCGTCCAGATTCTTTCCGGTGGTCTCGAAAAAAATCTTGAAGACGGGGGCCTTCTGGGAAGCGTTGCAGCCAACTAAATCCAAATTTGTAGAGCACCTTTTGTTTTATGAAAAGAAAATCTGAAAGGAAATCTCACCATCAACGCAAGAAGTGGTGGGAAGAATATTGGAAAAAATGTCCAAGGTGGGAGGAATATTAAATGGCGAAGGTTCAGAAAGGTTATTGGTCCAATAGTGTCTCGCAGGGCAACGAGATTGGATTCAAGAACAACCTGTTAACAAATCTAGGAAGACTTGCAAACCTAGATGTAATTTACTAAAATGAATGTAAACCATTACTATTTTTCCTTCTGAAAATTAATTATTCGTGAACTCCCTTCTCTTCATCCACAAATATCCATAAACGAATCGAATGTATGAACGCATGGAACTAGTTGTATGAACGCTCTTAATTGAGAAGCTCTTAGTTCTGGGCATGCATCCTGGTCGGCTGGGAGCGGCGATGTGGCTAGTGCCTCCTCCTCCCCGCACCGAAGGGCATCGTCTTAATTCCATTCACTCCGGTACCGTCCTTATCCTCCTTCAACTTGAACTTGTCAACATCATAATCAAAATCCTCATTATATAGCCTTTATTAATCAACGACTTGAACTTGTGAACATCATAATCAAAATATCTTTTTCAATCAACGGCTAATTTGTGAGTGGCCATGCCACGTCCTCCCTGCCCTAGCCGTTTGGAGGGATCACACCACATCATTTATACCTGTTTGGATTATTTTCAATATTAAAAGGAATATAACATGCTATTTTTTAATATTCAAATATCACAAAATTTCTTAATAAGTATAATAATTTGAACAAGAAAATAGATAAAAATATTGAATGGATTTTTTAATATTTAAATATTACAAAATTTCTTAATAAATATAATAATGTAGATGAGTGTTTTTTTGATTAATCACATAAAAACATTCATTTATATTATGGATCACAAAAGTCTTGCATTTAACAAAATATAATAATTTTAAAAAATGCATACATATAAACCCTGCTCTCCAAATCATTCCTGTGCAATCTGTTGGTCGTTCCTTGCAGAATGTTGATCTTGTCCTTCTTGCATCATTCCCACTGTATTGAGCTCGTCCTTCCATATTCCTGTTAATGACTTCGTTCTCCCTCTGTATGACGGTCTGTGCAAGCTCCAACTATACAACTCCTCTTGATATTTACGAGCTATAAAAGAAAAACTGTTTCAAACTATATTTTATAAAGATATGAAAACTGCTATATAAAACATTCAAACTTGACAACCTAGATCGAGCCTAGTGCACAAGAATGGGTAAAACCCTACCTTAAATTCAATTCAATTTAGTTACAAAAGTTTATTTGCGGGGTGATAATAGCGATGGGGATGGAGAATGCCGATTTAGAAAATTAATCAAATAATATAAATGTAATTTATTGTTTATATAAAAAAATAATAATATTAAATTGAGAAATTTTAGTTAAAATATTGAATTGTGTTATTCAAATTCAATTTTTAATAAATATCTGATTTTTATACAAATTAGATAAAAATAGTAATTTTGAAAACTTTTCAAAAATAACACTAAATACAACTCTATATTTTAAATGTAAATTTCAAGTGAATTTAATTGATTTACTTTTATTAACCTCAAAGTCAAAAAGTTGCACTTTCTACTTGCCAATGCTAATAAAGTGGCCCTAATTCCATAAAGTTATGGTTTCTCATGTCCATTTATAAAATGTCACTAAAAATATGGATAATATCACCACTTAAAAATCCATGGTGCCAACAATTCTAAATACTTTATTGTCCAAATTAATTATTAATTTTGTGTAGTTTTCTCATAGCACACCTCTCCTTCTGTAATGACATTAACTCCAGAAATTCACGACATCCACCAAAGATCACGGAATAAAATATAGTTTTCACATAGAAACATTGAGGTTAATCATTGTGCATGCCTCCAATTTGTTGGAAATTTCTTTGTCAGGTAAAATTTGTTTATCCAAATCTTGGACCGTTCCATTGATACTATGAAAATAGGGATGATGTTATTGACATTATTGGGCCTCGAGCAAGTAATTTGGAAAAAATCAAAATAATTTTATGTCTAATTAGGTGGTGCCATATAATTCATGTAGTGGGCTGCACATCGGCTAAACATCGGGTAACTTGACGGAGTTAAATACTTTCTTTTGATGTGCTTTATCCACCATTGATCACTTTGGGGTGTTTTAGACTATGTCACGTGGTTTGAACTTTGTATTATGTGAAATGCTTGGCACATGGCTAGTTGATTAAATCAATGATAGAAAATGTTGATATGGGAGGAGGTTAATTATGCAAAGAAATATCATGGGTGGCCAGATATGATATCTTTATGTTGACGTGATGTTGCATTATTTGATATCGGGTTTATAAGGATATGTGCCAGAATAAGCTTAAGAAAATCCAATATCTATTTTTTAAAACTAGGTGGAACGTTATATTATACTTTCGTTTAAAACTTTGAAGACCTCCTATGGAACTTTGATTATGACACGAATTTATTTTGTCAAGTGGTGTGAATATTTTCCCCTAATTTTTGTCTATGTATTTTATTTCAAAATGAAAGGAGGGGATGACATGGTTGTGGAATGGTAGGAAAATTTTGATAGCACTGATGTTAATATTGGATAGCCTCGAAAATTCAAGTTAACAAGTATTATGGACAAGAGGATTGATTCAACCAATTCTCGTCAATTCACAAAATAAAAATTTTGGTAGTTCAAGGTGCAATTTTTATCATTGGTTAGAGTTATGGGAAGTTGTAAGAACCCTCATTGCTCACCCTCCCCCCATTCCCATTAGATGATTTCATGGGTTCCCAATTCATGAGATGTATGGATCTTGACAAGTAAAGCGGCTAGATAGTATTCAAGTTATGTATAAACTTCTTGAACCCTAATTGTATTACAATGTTCGATTCATTAAGGATTTTACCAAAAAGGAATGTGGTGCATTTGGAGATAGGATCCATGAATTAATTAAATCACAGAGAAATAGTAACAAGATACTTAAAAAGGAAGCTTCTAAAGAATATGTGATTAGTCACTAATTAAGTCCTAAACTATCTTTTGTGGTTTGAGTGCTTTGTATGATTTTTTCCACAATCAATGTTACACATTCTCCTTTAGACTTAGATCCCCATTATTCAAAGAGTCTTCAAAGGATTTTATTTCAATTGGGCTAAGAACTTAATTAAAAACATATGAAAGGGTATTCAAAGTTTTAGAGCCTCCAAAATTTACAAATATAATCCTCATTTTTACATGTATGCATACATTATGGATGTCATCTATTTTTTTATGAGTTTCGTGCTATGGGTTGGAAATTGACCCCTTCTACCCCATTCGCTATTCATATTTAACATTCAAAAATCTAAGAATACAGCTATGGTAACCATTTATACTCAATTCTTCATTTTATCATTGTTCTTACTCATAAGTATTTGTTCCAAATAACACCCCCCCCCCCCCACCCCCCTGAATTTCTGTAAATGCTAGGTTTTCCATTACTCTGCTTAGTGACTACTACTTTGGGGAAAACTTTTATACCTAGTGATTTGTGGTTTTAAAGGGCCACTACATGCTTTGCCCCTTTTTGTTCCTAATAGGTTAACTTCTAAAGAAATAACTTGCCATTATTGAGTGCGCCAATTCCAAATCTTAATTCTTGATATTGTAGTACAATGTGTTCATCATTGCTTGTACCAATTCCAAATGTCAGTGCACTCAATTGCAATTGTTGCTCTCCACCATTCGTTACACCACTTTCTTGTGATTCTACTTCACCTCTCACTATAGTTATTTCACTTTGTTGATCTTTTCTATGAATTGGAAATTTCATGTGTCCATCTTGCGTCATCGTTGTACCAAAAACGTCCTTCCTATAACAAACCTACTCAAAATTCCATGTAATAAAGTTAAAATAATAAACATTGTTCGTGAGAGACATATTCCAAGATGAATGTTGGGAAAAACATCCTAGTGCGGGTGTTCACATGGTTTATTACGTCTATGGCAAAGGCTATGGCTAAATCATTAAAGAAGAAAAAAGTATTTTTGACACATTTATTTATGAGAATAGTGGAAATTAGGAGAAAGGGGAGGTAAAATGCCACAAGTTGCATGTGAGGAGGAAAATGAAGAAAATAGAAGCCTCTTCTATAAAAAGGCTTCTGAGAATCTGTTGGTACCTTTTTGGCAGTGCATTTTGGAGCTCTCTCATTGATCTCTCTCCCTCTCATACTATTGGATACTTAGATTTTTCCTGGATCGCTCTTGGAGAGTGTGGATAATTGGTGATTGAAGCGAGAAGGAAAATAAGGAGAAGGAAAATGCAAGTGGACATCACGATCAATGAATAGAAAGAGATTTGATTGCAGGTATCAAGTTGTATGTATGGTTTCCTCACTAGTTTTAGCATGCATGGTGTATGCATGTGGATTTCCCTCGTATTTAGATTTCCTAGATAGCCATGGTGTTGTGGGTTTATTTCCATTGATTATTTTCTTCTTGGTTCTCATGATTCATTTAGCTATGGGTTGAGTTATTAGTTCATGGAATCCTTGGTTGGAAAAACTCTCTGCAAGCCCGACGAACAACTATGGGTTGAGTTACTTGTCGTGGAAGCCTTGGTTGGAAAAACACTTTCGAAGCCCTAGGTGGGTTGAGTTACTAATGTTGGAAGCCCTCGTTGGACAAACGCTCTAGAAGCCCTGTAATAGTTTGGGTTGAGTTACTAGTCCTCGAAGCCTTGATTGGAAAAAACACTCTGGAGTCCTCAAAGAACTTGGATAGAGACCAATCAACGATGGTTGTGATTTCCGACCATGAGGTGGAGTCATTGGTTGAGGGTTGAGGTGGTTTGGCTTTTGGAGGCCCTGAATTGATTATGATTGATGTGTTTGGTGATATCCCACATTCATGCTTGGAATATGGCACAGGGGTTATTGGCTGAAGTGAGACTTGGCTAAACTAATATATGGCTTGGTTGAACGTGGAATTCCCATCTCCGATTTTCTTTTTCATGCATTAATGAAGAACTCATTCCTTTGGTATTTGGTATGCAAATGTATTGGTTATTATGTGGATTCTATTGCTATCATATACATGGTGTTTTTGTTTTTATTATGTTGGTGATAAGAATATGTTTTATTAATGATGATGTATGTCTCTATCTATGTTTTTACTTGTAAATGAATACATAATGTATCTATGGTCAAACATATTGTACTACAGCTAATGATGTAAGGGAAAAATGCCTTTTAGTGATTCTTAGATAAGTATGAGACCCCTATGTCTAAACTTGTTGTTTACACCTGTAGATGCAATTTTTGCGACATGCTTGATGAAATTCCTGTCATGGCTAGGAGATGTCTGGATGAGTTCTTGATGATGTTATTGCTTTTGTACCTTTTTTTTAATGTTATTTATTATCTCCTAAAGTTTCATGAAGTTCTGGGCAGTGACTCGGGCTCTATGGCTAAAAAGGTGGCATAAATCTTGTAGTTGAACACACATAACTGACCAATTGGGGCCCTCGCCGCATGTTTTTTGTGTTGTTCTTACATCTATAGGCTCCCAACTATTATTGTGCCTTGGCATACCTACGACTATGGCCCAAAATGGCTGAAAATTCAGTCGCCCTCAGGGGTTAAGTGTCTGGGAGGTCGGATTACCTCTTAGGGATGTTTCTGATGTTTTGTAAGGTGTCTTTGTCTTCTTTCCCTCGGTTCCACTACCTTAAGGTCAGATATGAGGTGAAATCTCATATTAGTAGCCTCTCCTCACATGTTTACCTTGGTTGGTTGGTTACTTGGGTTTATGTGGGATGAGGGTGTTATAGAGTGGTATCAGAGCATGGTTCAACTCTCAGAATGGATGGGTAGTGTTTTGATCATGCATTATGTTGATTTCATGTGTCTTTTTCATACTTATGGTGTATTTGTTTATTGCACCCATGTTTTGTTGGCGATGGTGGTAGTGGTGTCCCCATGGAAGTGTTAATGGTGTCGTTGTCAATATGTGGTAATGTGTGTATGACTGATTATCTATTTTTCATGTTTGTGTATTGTCCATGCACAATATCTTACATATTGTTACATGTTGTATATGCATTGCTTTTTTATGCTAGGTCACATATTGGTCATGCTTGTGTAGTGTCCTTGTATGCTTTCTTGTGTGATGATTATATGTTGAAAATGATTTGGTCATTCACACTTGGTTACATTTCACTTATGCTTGTGATGGTGTGTAGTAAATTTTCATTGGTATGGTTATACATTAGGTCATGTTTTGTAGTTTGTATGGTTATGCATCCATGATTCTACTCCAACTAGAGTGAGGTTTATGCGCTATTATACCTTTTGTTACAAGTTTATATGAGGCTACGATTATGGATATACATGTATTTGGTTAATGGTTGATCTTGCAGGATGTATCCTCCCATAATTACACTAAGGTTCGTTAGTTTTTTCATGAATTGGTTTAGGTGAGACATTTCACATTGCATTGTGTTGGATATTCATCTGATTTGGAAGATACACTGGGAATTTTATAGGAATAAATAAGGATTTTTAAAGAAGATAATGATATAATTATACAAGCACATGAAAATAAAGTAGAGGTTAATGTGGCCATCATTCAAACTTTGTGGGAGTTGTAGAAATATGGGCCACTTAGGATCAACTATGGGCAGGAGGATGGGACTAATGGAGCATATGCCACGAGGGTTTTCCCCTTAAGGGGGGTTTCTCCCTGGCATAGTTCTTGCATATGGTGTCTATTGTTTTATGTGATGTTGCTTTGGTAATTTCTTGATGAACTAAAAGAATGAAGATATAAATAATCGTAATAATAAGAAACATCAAAAGTAATTTTCAAGAACAAGAAAATATTTCCGCCTTTCTGATTTTCTAACATGATATCATAGATTTGTTGAAATAAGGAAGAAAAATGAAGTCCTCAGCACTTGATCAAGGAACAAGTTGAAGGATCATCTCGGGGTAGGAGTCTACTACACTCTAGGAGGATGTCTAACACAATCAAGGGAGAAAAAAAATTGAAGGAGCCTCAAACTACAGGTCCTAGAAGAAGAGAATTGGCCTCATCCTTGAAAAGAATAAGGTACTATACCTGGCCAAAGGAAAAGTAAAGAAGCCTAAAAATTATTCTTTTGATGGTGAAAAAGTAAAATAAAGGGAACTAAATTGGTGGCCATGACTTTAATGGTAGCAGGAATAAAGGACAACCTTTTCCCATGCATAGCCAACATTGACCATGCTCACAAAATGTATGAAGCCTTGTCAAAGTTATTCACTGTTAAGAACATTCGTCAAGTAGCTACTTTGAAAAATGAGCTAAGGACTACAAATATGACAAAATAAGACACATTGGCCTCGTTTGTGAATATAGAAATAATCAAGGATGATATTTTGGCCATTGATGAAATAGTTCTACACAATGATCTCGTGATCAATGCTCTATTAGGATTGAAACCTACTTGGGGTGCATTTTCTTCCATATTTAATAATTGGATGGTAGCTCCCACCTTTGAAGAACAATGGATTGCCGATAGTCAAGAGGAATTAAGTATCTCATTAGCTTCCAATCCTGAAGGAGTACCTAATGCCTATATTTCTGAACATAAATGAAAGAAATATAAAGGGCCAAGGAATAAAGTTGACATGTCCAACGTATAATAATATCGATTCCATAAGAAGGGTCACTATAGGAGTGACTATCTCAAAAATCCGAGAAACAAGAAAATAGAGAGATATTTGGCCAACATTGTTGAAGAAGGAAACTCAAAGGAAGTCAAGCCTGGAGAATTTAACATTAGAGACTTACACTACCAAGTACTTTGCTTGTAGCTTTAGATATTTTATTTTATATTTTTGATGTTTTATAATTTATAGGCCTTTAATATATTTTTGGAAAATACATTTTTCTTGTTTATAAGTTTTAGGTATCCCTCAAAGCTTTGTAGGGAGTCCTAAAGAGATCCTCAAGATAAGTATCTCATTTTAGGCTCATTTTTGGTTTCATATACTTATTTCAGTTTTGATTATATTAATACTAATGAACTTTCTCCCTCTATGGTCTTGATTAGGAAAAGAATTGTTATACTCTCAAGAAGTATGAAGGAGGGCCTCTTAAGAAAAGGTTTGTCAAGAAACAAAGGTATGCCTTAAAACATTGATTTATTCATATTAAAGGTTTTTTCATTTGACATTATCTTACTGGCATTGTTATATCTGTCTATACTGAATCATAATGATTCTTATTCTAGGTGATTCATCACTTGATAAATCTACCCACCCCACTCATATTTCTAATTGATTTTGTAGAACCCTATACAAGTTTTGGAAAATCCTAACCGAAGGGTATTCTAATGTGAATGTCTGAAACCCTAAACTGCTTAGGGATATTGTATTTGAAGTTTTTATTAATGATATCATGTTTAGGATTTTTATATGATCATGAAAAACTAACTTCTTAGGGTTGAATGATAAGGGATAAAGTCTTGAACCTTTGAAATGTTGGTAATCTTGGGTTTTTTATGTTCCTATATTGAAATCGTTACTCATTAGGGTTTCGTGGAATGTGTAAGTAAGAGCCCCACGATGTCTTAGAAATGATTTGCTTTGTATGTGTGTGTTTTTATGATCAAACCCTATTCTAATTAATTTTTTTATTCATATGTTGTGTTGGGTGTGGAACATGATTATCTTCTTTATTTATATGTATCGCCATGTTGGAACCCTATTCTTAACATCATTTCATCTTCATGAGGGGGCTCTTGGGCGGGTGTCGGCGGCCTTTTGGAGCCCCCCTTGAGAGGGGGTTTTGGGGGAAGCGCCCCCGAGGCTAAAAAAATATGTAAAATTTCCTTGTAAAATGTTGTAATTTCATAGTCAATATGGGTCATTCATTAGGCAGATGATTTGGCAGTAGAAGTTATGTTTAATTTAGGGTTTTTCACCCTAGAAGGAAACTTGTTTGTTGTTTGAGGGTATTGTATTGCGTTTGTGTATGGTGTGTATACTCTGAGTGAGAAATCACAAAGGGGACTGTGTGAGAGAGAAGAGGATATTACATCAGATCTGATGTAGATTGTGTCTCTTCATTTTGCTGGATAATGTAAAGGAAGGATTGGTTGTTTCCATGGAAATAGCCCAAGTTGGGTGAACCACATATATTTGTGTCTCTCTTATTTTATATGTTTTATGTCTTTGTGTTTCTGCATATTTTATGTGGTAAAGTTCCTGTAAAATAGAAAAATTGAAACCAATGGTTATTAAAGGAGCTAAGGCATGTTCCAGAGCTGAAGAAAAGTATGATTTCAACAGGGTAGTTAGGCAGTGAAGGTTGTGTTACAACTTTCACAGATAAAACCTGGAAGGTCATTAAAGGAGACCTAGTAATAGAAAAAGGAGAAAATGTTGGTACATTGTATTTATTCAATGGTATTTCTAACTTTTTTGATGGTTTAACTTCTAAAGCAGAAGATGCAGCATTATGTGTTAAATTTTGAAGATGTTTTATGCTAAGATGAAAATATACTTTAACCTTATAGGGCATAATTAAAGTAAGATGTAGACAGAACATACCAATAGATTGATGCAAGACAAGTTAAAAACAGAGATAAATAATGGTGGTGTTACGGCGATCAGCAGGATGGTTCAACCAACAAAGTATTCATAAGGTCAGCCAACCACATATATCACACAACCCCAGGACATTTCATCAAGAATAATCCACCAAGATGTTGCACCAAGAAGCCCTAAACGTAGAACCAAGAACGTTGCTCCATCACCATCCAAGGGAGAAGAAAAATGCCTCCACAAATTTTGTGTGTAATGAAATCCAAGTATCTCCAATATATAGACATCTCTGGGGGTGTGTGGAACTTCTCTTATGCATGTGGGATAAATTAGGCTGACCTTGCACATGTGGAATAAATTCAAAATACATGTTCTACTCATCCGATCAAGATGATCTTTGGATTGATCTTGCACCTCTCTGAAAGAGGAATCCAATAAAAATATTGGCATCATCATTTGAGCATGACATCATGGATTTTATACCTAGTTGCCCAAACTTAACACACTCTCTCAACTAGGGAGAATTCCATCTACCAGTGCCCTCCAAACATCGTGCGTCATCCCACCGTATCTTGCTTCGCTGGCTTATTTATTTCAAAACAAATTTTGAGTCATAAAGACATCACTCACAGCTAACCTGGAGTCAGCTCAGAGGTTTGAAACCTCTATAGGACTCAAAAGAGTCACACACCAACCGAAAGTTGGTTTAACTGAACCGAAGTCAGTTGAAGGTTTGAAACCTCTCTTGGACTCGAGAAAGTCATATATTAACCTGAAGATAGTTTCACTGACTCAAAGTCAGTTGGAGGTCCAAAATGTCTCTTGGACTCGAGAGAGTCATATACTAACCCCAATTTAGTTTCACTGATCCAATGTCAGTTGGAGGTCTGAAACCTCGCTAGACTTGATCCCAGATCAAGTGGTTGGACACGTGTCATCCTAGACATAGAGTGTACAGAAATATCTAATGTGTGCATCAGTCTTGCTATGGTATCTATTCACATTTCCCACCTCATTGGCCAAATGAGATATACTTCCCATGAGTTTGAATCTCCATGGGTAGGATGGATATGGGGCAAAGATCAAATAGAGGTAAACAAACTCAATATCATCATGGTGGGGCGGAAGCACACCAACAAGGTTTGGCAAGCCTAGCCTAACCTAGCCTAACCTAGCCTAGCCTAGCCTACCCTAGCCTAGCCTACCCTAGCCTAACCTAGCCTAACCTAACCTAGCCAAACCTAACCTAACCTAACCTAACCTACCCTATCTTATCCTAGCCTAGCCTAACCTAGCCTAACCTGGCCTAGCCTAACCTAGCATAGCCTAACCTAACCTAACCTAACCTAACCTAACCTGACCTAGCCTAACATAACATTGCCTAGCCCAACCTAGCCTAACATAGCCTAGCCTAGCCTATCCTAGCCTAACCTAACCTACCCTAGCCTAGCCTAACCTATCCTAGCCTAAACTAGTGTAGTCTTACCTACCCTAGCCTAAACTAGTGTAGTCTTACCTACCCTAGCCTAGCGCACCCTAGCCTAACCTAACCTAGCTTAACCTAGCCTAGTCTACCCTAACCTACCCTAGCCTAACCTAACTTACCCTAGCCAACCCTAACATAGCCTAGCATAACCTAACCTTACCTAACCTAACCTAACTTGACCTAGCCTAACATAACATAGCCTCGCCTAACCTAACCTAGCCTAGTCTAGCCTAGCCTAGCCTAGCCTCCCCTAGCCTACCCTAGCCTACCCTAGCCTAGCCTCCCCTAGCCTACCCTAGCCTAGCTTAACCTAGCCTAGTCTTACCTACCGTAGCCTAGCACACCCTATCCTAGCCTACCTAACCTAACCTAGCCTAACCTAGCCTAGCCTAACCTACCCTACCCCAACCTATCCTAGCTTACCCTATCCTATCCTAGCCTACCTTGGCCTAGCCTACCCTAGCCTAACCTATCCTAGCCTAGCTTAACCTATCCTAGCCTAACCTATACTAGCCTAGCATATCCTAGCATAGCCTAGCCTAGCGTAGCCTATCCTGGGCTAGCGTAGCATAGCCTAGCCTATCCTAGCCTAGCGTAGCCTATCCTAGCCTAGCCTAGCCTAGCCTAACGTGGTCTAGCCTAGCCTAGCCTAGCTTAGCCTAACCTAGTCTAAGCCATCCTAGCCTACCCTAACCTAGCCCAATCTAACCTACCCTACCCTACCCTACCCTAACCTAACCTACCATAACCTAGCCTAGTCTAACCTAACCTACCCTAGCCTAGCCTAACCTAACCTAACTATCCCTACCCTAACCTACCATATCCTAACCTCACCTAGCCTAGCCTATTGTAGCCTACCCTAGCCTACCCTAGCCTAGCCTACCCTAACCTAGCCTAGCCTAGCCTAGCCTAAGCTAACCTAGCCTACCCTAACCTAGCCCAATCTAACCTAGCCTACCCTACCCTAGCCTAACCTAACGTAACATAGCCTAGCCTAGTCTAACCTACCCTACCCTACCCTAACCTACCCTATCCTAACCTAGCCTAGCCTAGCCTAGCCTAGCCTAGCGTAACTATCCCTACCCTAACCTATCCTAGCCTAACCTACCATAACCTAACCTAACCTAACCTAACTTAACCTAACTTAGCCTAACCTGTCATGGCCTAGCCTAGCCTAGCCTAGCCCACCCTAGCCCATCCTAGCCTACCCTAGCCTAGCCTAACCTACCCTACCCTACCGTGGCCTAGCCTAGCCTAGCCTAACCTAACCTAACCTAACCTACCCTAGCTTAACCCAACCTACCCTAGCTTAACCCAACCTAGCCTAACCTAACCTAACCTAGCCTAACCTAACCTAACCTAGCCTAGCCTCACTTAACCTATCCAAGCCTAACCTATCCTAGCCTAATGTAGCCTAACCTAACCTAGCCTACCCTAACCTAGCCTAACCTACCGTAGCCTACCATAGCCTAGCCTATCCTAACCTAACCTAACCTAACCTACCCTAACCTACGCTACCCTAGCGTAACCTAACCTAACCTAACCTAACCTACCCTACCCTAACATAACCTAACCTACCCTAACCTAACCTATCCTAGCCCAACCTATCCTAACCTATCCTAGCCTAGCCTACCCTAGCCTACCCTAGCCTACCTTAACCTAGCCTAGCCTAGCCTAGCCTAACCTAGCCTAACCTAACCTATGCTACCCTAGCTTAACCTAACATAAGCTAACCTTACCTAGCCTAACCTAACCTAACCTAACCTAGCCTAGCCTAACCTAACCTAACCTAACCTAACCTAACCTACCCTAGCTTAACCTAACCTACCCTACGCTAGCTTAGCCTAACCTAACCTAACCTAACCTAATCTATCCTAGCCTAACCTAACCTAACCTAGCATAGCCTAACCTATCCTAGCCTAACCTAGCATAGCCTAGCCTAGCCTAGCGTAACCTAGCCTAGCCTAACCTAACCTAGCCTACCCTAACCTACCCTATCCTAACCTATCCTAACCTAGCCTAAGCTACCCTAGCCTAACCTAACGTAGCCTACCCTAACCTACCCTAGCCTAACCTAGCCTAACCTACCGTTGCCTACCCCACCCTACCGTTGCCTACCCCAGCCTAGCCTAGCCTAGCCTAGCCTAGCCTAGCCTAGCCTAACCTAACCTACCCTACCCTAGCTTAACCTAACCTAACCTAACCTACCCTACCCTAGCCTTAACCTAGCCTAACCTAACCTATCCTAACCTATCCTAACCTAGCCTAGCCTACCCTAGCCTACCCTAGCCTACCTTAACCTAGCCTAGCCTAGCCTAGCCTAACCTAACCTAACCTAACCCAGCCTAACCTAACCGAACCTAACCTAACCTACCCTAACCCAACCTACCCTAACTTAACCTAACCTAACCTAGCCTAGCCTACCCTACCCTACCCTACCCTACCCTACCCTAGCTTAACCTAACCTAACCTAACCTAACCTAAGCTAGCCTAGCCTAACCTAACGTACCCTACCCTAACTTAACCTAACCTAACCTAACCTACCCTACCCTAGCTTAAGCTAAGCTAAGCTAACCTACCCTAACCTATCCTATCCTAGCCTAACCAAAGCTAACTTAACCTAGGCTAGCCTAACCTAGCCTAGCCTTAGCCTAGCCTAGCCAAGCCTAGCCTAGCCTAACCTAGCCTAGCCTAGCCTAGCCTAGCCTAGCCTAGCCTAGCCTAAGCTAACCTAACATAACCTAACCTAACCTAACCTAGCGTAGCCTACCCTAACCTATCTCGCCCTAACCTAGCCTAGCCTACCCTAGCCTAAGCTATCCTAGCCTAGCCTAGCCTAAGCTTGCGTAAGCTAACCTAAGCTAACCTAGCCTAACCTAGCCTACCCTAGTGTAGTCTTACCTAGCCTAGCCTAACCTAGTGTAAGCTATCCTAGCCTAGCCTAGCCTATCTTAGTTTGACCTATCTTAGACTAACCCACTCTATGCTAGGCTATAGTAGCCTAGCCTAACCTACTTAATGCTAGGCTATAGTAGCCTAGCCTAACCTATCCTATCCTAGCCTATCCTATCCTATCCTAGACTAGCCTAAGCTTAGCTTGACCTAGCCTAGCCTAACCTACTCTATCCTAGGGTATAGTAGCCTAACCTAGCTTTGCGTAGCCTAAACTACTCTTACCTAGCCTATCCTAAGTTAGTCTAGCCTATTGTAGCCTAACCTAGCCTACTCTAGCTTACCTTAGTGTAGTCTTTAGTAGCCTAGGCTAGTCTACTCAAGCTTAAGCTACATTACTCTATATTAGAATGTTAATGAATAAATCATTCAAAAAACAAAATAAATTAAAAGCTATTAATAAAAGTTTAAATATAAGAAAAAATATTTAAAATAAATTGAATGTATGAAAATAGAATTTAAAATATATTGAATTTAACCATAATAATAATGTAAAAACAAAATCTAACATGAGTTATAAGATGTAAATGAAAATGGACTTAAATGAAAAACATATTAGTAGAACATAAAAACATAATTGAAAATCATTTTCAGAAATCCATTAATCTCATCTAAATTATTAGAAAAAATACTTATTTATTGGAAAAGGTCATCCAAAGCTGATTTTAAGAGGCACATGTTAAGTCAACTAATATTTTTAATTGAAAAAAAATAGACTCACAAAACTATAAAGAAAATCATCCAAAACTGATTTTAAGAACCATATGTTAAGTCAACTAATATTTTTAATTGAAAAAAAAAACTCACAAAACTATAAAGCAAATCAAAATTAATTTATAAATAAAATGGAATTATTTCTACTAAGGGAATTCTCCAATTTCCTTATTTGACCTAATTTCCAATTCTATTCAATTGTAAAAAAGCTCACAAAACTATAAATCTAACCAACCAATACTTGTGGTTTGACATTATGGTTATTAAAAAACTCTGAAAAATTAATTTATAAATAAAAATGGAATTATTTGAATGTAATGAATTATCCAATATCCTTATTTTCTTTTCAGATTTGACCTAATTTCCTATTCAATTAAGTATGGTGCAACTATTGAATTTGCTTTATAGATGAAGATATCTAATTATTTCATAGATTCATTTATAAAATTTGAAAAACAATATTTATTATTTTATTAATTTATAAATATTTCAAATATTTCTATTTGAAAAAAAATTTGAAAACAAAATAATATTCAAGTTAGATATTATCTATATAATCAAGATCCTTAAAATATACTTGCAAAAACATCAAAGAAAAATTTAATATGCCCATACATTTGATTTGATATTTGATATTAAGATGAATATAATAGATGGAATCAAAATTCTCAAAACATACTTGAAAAAACATCAAAGAAAATTCAATTTATCTAGAAATTTGATTTGATAGATCCAACAAAGAAATATCTAAATTACAACGGAGAAATGAAAGACAAAGAGATTACACCAGCTGATATGAATTAATAAGAAACTATGACATCTGTGATAGTCGAGGACAGAAGGAAAATGGAATAATAAAACTAGGAACAATAAAACTAAGAGAAGTAGACTGGTTTTTGTTTTAACAGTAGACAGAGAAAATATAGTTGTAATCCAAAAAGAAAGTGATATTACAAACAAGTATTAATTCGAAAATTATAGAACCACGAGAAAATGAAAATGAAAAAAAAAAATCTATTTATAATTCTCTGAAATGGGTTTACTTGAAACTTTTAATTCAAGAAACACAAAACGAAGACGCAGAAACTTACTTTTGGCGTAGAGACCAGAATTAGGTTTCTTGACGGTTTTGTTTACAACCAATGCTCCTAGGTTTCCAGGTTTCCTGTGAAACCTTGCAAGTTGATTTTAGTAGTACCTGACACAGACACCGGTTGATTAAAAGAAGGTGACTAAAAGAAGGCGCAAGCATTAAAAGAAAGCAATTAAAAGAAGACGCAAACCTTATCAATCAAATCTTTTAATAATATGATTAAATTAATCTCATAAAACTATATATCAATGGAAAAAAAAACAGAGATCATGAATACTACACGCTTAGAAGAAATCCGAAAATAAATGAGTGATATTACAAACAAGTATTAATTCGAAAATTATAGAACCACCAGAAAATGAAAATGAAAAAACAATTCTATTTATAATTCTTTGAAATGGGTTTTCTTGAAAGTTTTAATTCAAGAAACACAAAACGAAGACGCAGAAACTTACCTTTGGCGTTGAGACCAGAATTAGGTTTCTTGGGGGTTTTGTTTACAGCCAATGATCCTGGGTTTCCGGGTTTCCTGTGTGACCTTGCAGGTTGATTTTAATAGTTACCTGACACAGACAACAGTTGATTAAAAGAAGGCGCAAACATTAAAAGAAAGCAATTAAAATAAGGCGCAAACCTTATCAATCAAATCTTTTAATAGTATCATTAAATTAATCTCATAAAACTATACATCAATGGAAAAAAAGAACAGAGATCATGTTTGTGTGGAAAAAAAGAATAGAGATCATGGATACTGCACGCTTAGAAGAAATCCAAAAATGGCAGAGAACCAGAGAGAACCTCATAAATAGATCTGCACGGATGGAAGCAGCAGACGATACAGTCAATACTCATGAAGCTTTGCCTCCGATTTGTATGGTAATGGTGCTTTGCCTACGCAAGCATCACGACCTGCATTCCAGAGGAGTAATGAAACATGGGGCCTTCATTCGTCCAGATTCTTTCCGGTGGTCTCGAAAAAAATCTTGAAGACGGGGGCCTTCTGGGAAGCGTTGCAGCCAACTAAATCCAAATTTGTAGAGCACCTTTTGATTTAGGAAAAGAAAATCTGAAAGGAAATCTCACCATCAACGCAAGAAGTGGTGGGAAGAATATTGGAAAAAATGTCGAAGGTGGGAGGAATATTAAATGGCGAAGGTTCAGAAAGGTTATTGGTCCAATAGTGTCTCGCAGGGCAACAACATTGGATTCAAGAACAACCTGTTAACAAAAAAAATTACGAAAGAAACCTACATGTTAGTTGAACAATCAAAATAAAAAATCTAGGAAGACCTGCAAACCTAGATGTAATTTACTAAAATGAATGTAAACCATTACTATTTGTCCTTCTAAAAATTAATTATTCTTGAACTCCCTTCTCTTCATCCACAAATATCCATGAACGAAGCGAATGTATGAACGCATGGAAGTAGTTGTATGAACACTCTTAATTGAGAAGCTCTTAGTTCTGGGCATGCATCCTGGTCGGCTGGGAGCGGCGATGTGGCTAGTGCCTCCTCCTCCCCGCACCGAAGGGCATCATCTTAATTCCATTCACTCCGGTACCGTCCTTATCCTCCTTCAACTTGAACTTGTGAACATCATAATCAAAATCCTCATTATATAGCTTTTTTTAATCAACGGATTGAACTTGTGAACATCATAATCAAAATATCTTTTTCAATCAACGGCTAATTTGTGAGTGGCCATGCCACGTCCTCCCTGCCCTAGCCATTTGGAGGGATCACACCACATCATTTATACCTGTTTGGATTATTTTCAATATTAAAAGGAATATAACATGCTATTTTTTAATATTCAAATATCACAAAATTTCTTAATAAGTATAATAATTTCAACAAGAAAATAGATAAAAATATTGAATGGATTTTTTTAATATTTAAATATTACAAAATTCCTTAATAAATATAATAATGTAGATGAGTGTTTTTCGGATTAATCACATAAAGACATTCATTTACATTATGGATCACAAAATTCTTATATTTAACAAAATATAATAATTTATAAAAAAAACATACATATAAACCTTGCTCTCCAAATCATTCCTGTGCAATCTGTTCGTCGTTCCCTGCACAATGTTGATCTTTTCCTTCTTGCATCATCCCCACTGTATTGAGCTCGTCCTTCCATATTTCCTTCCATATTACTGTTAATGACTCCATTCTCCCTCTATATGACTGTCTGTGCAAGCTCCAACTATACAACTCCTCTTGATATTTACGCGCTATAAAAGAAAAACTGTTTCAAACTATATTTTATAAAGATATAAAAACTGTTATATAAAACATTCAAACTGGACACAACCTAGATCGAGCCTAGCGCACAAGAATGTGTAAAACCCTACCTTAAATTCAATTCAATTTAGTTACAAACGTTTATTTGCGGGGTGATAATAGCGAGAGGGATGGAGAATGCCGATTTAGAAAATTAATCAAATAATATATATGTAATTTATTGTTTATATAAAATTTTTATTGTAATCAAATTTTTTATGTAATTTTATTGCAATCAAATTTTTTATTCATATGTTGTGTTGGGTGTGGAGCATGATTATCTTCTTTATTTATATGTATTGCCACGTTACACCCATATTCTTAACATCATTTCATCTCAATGAGGGGGGTCCGCGGGGGGTTGGCGAAGGCCTTTTGGAGCCCCCCTGGCAGGGGGTTTCGGGGGCAGTGCCCCCAAGGCTCAAAAAATATGTAAAATTGCCTTGTAAAATGTTGTAATTTCATAGTCAATATGGGTGGTTCATTAGGTAGATGAAGGGTATTGTATTGCGTTTATGTATGGTGTGTATACTCTGAGCGAGAAATCACAAAGGGGACTGTGTGAGAGAGAAGAGGATATTACATCGGTTCTGATGTAGATTGTGTCTCTTCATTTTCCTAGATAATATAAAAGAAGGATTGGTTGTTTCCATGGCAATATCCCAAGTTGGGTGAACCACATATATCTTTGTCTCTCTTGTTTTATATGTTTTCTGTGTTTATGTTTTCACATATTTTATGCATTACATTTCTTTGTAATATATAATTTTCTAACACGGGTATCAGAGCTGAATGTCTATTTTGTTGATAAACTCTCAGGAAAGAAGTTTTCCTGGTTCGAGTGGGAGCAATGGATGAAGATGGTAGGTTTAGGGTTGAGAAATTTAACGACCAAAAATACCCACTATGGAATATGCATATGGAATGTTATCTTTATTAGAAATATTTGTAACTACCATTGAGCAGAAAAACAAAGAATTCGTCTAGTATGAGAGATGCAAAATGGGAGATTCTCGATAGAAAGGCACTTGGAAGAATAAATTTGTGCCTCGCGGTGTTGGTAGCCTTCAATATTTTGAAGCAAACAACAATAGAGGGTTTAATTAAGTCATTGGTGAAATTATATGAAAAACTCTCGGCCTCAAATAAGGTATTTCTTATGAAAAATTTATTTAATATGAAGACTTCTGAAGGTGGATCTGTTGCTGATAATTTAAATGTATTTAATATGGTTACCAGTTAGTTAAGTTATGTAGGAGTGAAATTTGATGATGAAGTTAGGGCTTTGTTATTTCTGTGCTCATTGCGAGAATGTTGGAATGGTTTAGTTATGGCCATTAGTAACTCTTTCTCTGGATATAGTACTTTAAAGTTTTATGATGTTTTCGGTGCTATCCTTAGCGAGGCAATGCGATGGAAAAGCTCCGGTGAGACATCAGGTAATGCTTTGGGTGCAGAGACTAGGGAAAGAAAAATGGTAAGAGGAAAGGGCTCGGCATATCACAGTAAATAAAGGAAAGTCATATCCAAGTCCAGATTGGGGATAGTGTGATGGAAATGAAGAAAGGACAACTGAAGAAAGACTATAAATCTCAGAAGGGAAAAGAAGGAGATGCACAACAAGAAAACAATCATGAAGAAAAATGTGAAAAGTGATGTGTTACAATATGTGTTGATTATTTATTTAGAAAATGTTATATATTCGTGGGTGGTAGATTCAGGGGCCTCATTCTATACCACGCCTGATAAGAAATATTTTCACGACTATGTTCAAAGAAATTTTCGACAGGTTCGTCTAGGTTATGATAAACCCTATAAAATCATTGGAATGGGTAAAGTTCTTGTAAAATAGAAAAATTGAAACCAATGGTTATTAAAGGAGCTAAGGCATGTTTCAAATCTGAATAAAAGTATGATTTCAATAGGGTAGTTAGGCAGTGAAGGTTGTGTTACAACTTTCACAGATAAAACCTAGAAGGTCATTAAAGGAGACCTAGTAATAGAAAAAGGAGAAAATGTTGGTACATTGTATTTATTCAATGATATTTCTAAATTTTTTGATGCTTTAACTTCCAAAGCAGAAGATGTAGCATTATGTGCTAAATTTTGAAGATGTTTTATGCTAAGATGAAAATATATTTTAACTTTATAGGGCATAATTAAAGTAAGATGTAGATAGAACATACCAATAGATCGATGGAAGACAAGCTAAAAACAGAGATAAATAATGGTGGCATTACAGCGATCAACAGGATGGTTCAACCAACAAAGTATTCATAAGGTCAGCCAAACACATATATCACACAACCCCAAGACTTTTCATCAAGTATACTCCACCAAGATGTTGCACCAAGAAGCCCTAAACGTAGAACCAACAACGTTGCTCCATCAACATCCAAGGGAGAAGAAAAATGCCTCCACAAATTTTGTGTGTAATGAAATCCAAGTATCTCCAATATATAGACATATGTGGGGGTGTGTGGAACATCTCTTATGCATGTGGGATAAATTAGGCCGACCTTGCACATGTGGAATAAATTCAAAATACATGTTCTACTCATCTAATCAAGATGATCTTTGGATTGATCTTGCACCTCTCTAAAAGAGGAATCCAATAAAAATATTGGCATCATCATTTGAGCATGACATCATGGATTTTAGACCTAGTTGCCCAAAATTAACACACTCTCTCAACTAGGAAGAACTCCATCCACCAGTGCTCTCCAAACATCGTGCGTCATCCCACCGTAACTTGCTTCGCTAGCTTATTTATTTCAAAACAAAATTTGAGTCATAAAGACATCACTCACAGCTAACCTGAAGTTAGCTCAGAGATCTGAAACCTCTATAGGACTCAAAAGAGTCACACACCAACCCAAAGTTGGTTTAACTGAACCGAAGTCAGTTGGAGGTCTGAAACCTCTCTTGGACTCGAGAAAGTCATATATTAACCTGAAGATAGTTTCACTCACTCGAAGTCAGTTGGAGGTCCAAAATGTCTCTTGGACTCGAGAGAGTCATATACTAACCCCAATTTAGTTTCGCTGACCCAATGTGAGTTGGAGGTCTGAAAGCTCTCTAGAATTGATCCCAAATCAAGTGGTTGGACATGTGTCATCCTAGACATAGAGTATACGAAAATATCTGATGTGTGCATCAGTCTTGATGTGGTCTCTATTCACATTTCCCACGTCATTGGCCAAATGAGAGATACTTCCCACGAGTCTAAAAATCCATGGGTAGGATGCATATGGGGCAAAGATCAAATAGAGGTAAACAAACTCAATATCATCATGGTGGTGTGGAACCAAACCAACAAGGTTTGGCAAGTCTAGCCTAACCTAGCCTAGCCTAGCCTAGCCTAGTCTAGGCTAACCTAGCCTAGTCTAGCCTAACCTAACCTAACCTAGCCAAAGCTAACCTAACCTAACCTAACCTAACCTATCTTATCCTAGCCTAGCCTAACCTAGACTAGCCTAGCCTAACTTAGCCTAACCTGACCTAGCCTAACATAACATAGCCTAGCCTAACCTAGCCTAACATAACATAGCCTAGCCTAACCTAACCCACCCTAGCCTAGCCTAACCTATCCTAGCCTAAACTGGCGTAGTCTTACCTACCCTAGCCTAGCACACCCTAGCCTAACCTAACCAAGCCTAACCTAGCCTAGCCTAACCTACCCTAGCCTAACCTAACTTACCCTAGCCAACCCTAACAAGCCTAGCATAACCTAACCTAACCTAACCTAACCTAACCTAACTTGACCTAGCCTAACATAACATAGCCTAGCCTAGCATAACCTAGCCTATTCTAGCCTAGCCTTCCCTAGCCTACCCTAGCCTAGCCTAACCTAGCCTAGTCTTACCTACCCTAGCCTAGCACACCCTAGCCTAGCCTAGCCTAACCTAACCTAGCCTAACCTAGCCTAGCCTAACCTAGCCTAGCCTAACCTAGCCTACCCTACCCCAACCTATCCTAGCTTACCCTAGCCTACCCTAGCCTACCCTGGCCTAGCCTACCCTAGCCTAACCTATCCTAACCTAGCTTAACCTATCTTAGCCTAACCTAACCTAACCTAACCTATCCTAGCCTAGCCTAGCCTAGCCTAGCCTAGCCTATCCTAGCATAGCATAGCGTAGCCTAGCCTATCCTAGCCTAGCATAGCATAGCCTAGCCTATCCTAGCCTAGCGTAGCCTATCCTATCCTAGCCTAGCCTAGCCTAGCTTAGACTAACCTAGTCTAAACCAACCTAGCCTACCCAAACCTAGCCCAATCTAACCTAGCCTAGCCTAGCCTAGCCTAGCCTACCCTAACCTAACCTAACATAGCCTAGCCTAGTCTAACCTAACCTACCCTAACCTAACCTAACCTAACTATCCCTACCCTAACCTACCCTATCCTAACCTCACCTAGCCTAGCCTAACCTAACCTAGCCTAGCCTACCGTAGCCTACCCTAGCCTACCCTAGCCTAGCCTACCCTAACCTAGCCTAGCCTAGCCTAGCCTAAGCTAACTTAGCCTACCCTAACCAAGCCCAATCTAACCTAGCCTACCCTACTCTAGCCTAACCTAATGTAACATAGCCTAGCCTAGTCTAACCTACCCTACCCTAGCCTAACCTACCCTATCCTAACCTAACCTAGCCTAGCCTAGCCTAGCGTAACTATCCCTACCCTAACCTATCCTAGCCTAACCTACCATAACCTAACCTAACCTAACCTAACCTAACTTACCCTAACCTATCTTGGCCTAGCCTAGCCTAGCCTAGCCCACCCTAGCCTACCCTAGCCTAGCCTAGCCTAGCCTACCCTAACCTAGTCTAGGCTCACCTTGCCTAACCTAGCCTAACCTATCCTAGCCTAGCATAGCCTAACCTAGCCTAGCCTAGCCTAGCCTAGCCTAACCCAACCTAGTCTAGCGTACACTAGCCTAACCTAGCCTAGCCTAGCCTAGCCTAACCCAACCTAGCCTAGCGTACACTAGCCTAACCTAGCCTACCCTACCCTAGCCTACCCTAGCCTACCCTAGCCTAACCTACCATACCCTACCGTAGGCTAGCCTAGCCTAGCCTAAAGTAACGTAACCTAACCTAACCTAACCCAACCTACCCTAGCTTAACCCAACCTAGCCTAACCTAACCTAACCTAGCCTAACCTAACCTATCCTAGCCTATCCTATCCTAGCCCAGCCTAACCTAACCTATCCTAGCCTAACCTATCCTAGCCTAGCGTAGCCTACCCTAACCTAGCTTAACCTACCCTAACCTACCGTAGCCTACCGTAGCCTAGCCTAGCCTAACCTAACCTAAACTATCCTACCCTATCCTAGCATAACCTAACCTAACCTAACCTAACCTAACCTACCCTACCCTAGCATAACCAAACTACCCTAACCTAACCTATCCTAGCCCAACCTATCCTAACCTATCCTAGCCTAGGCTAGCCTAGCCTACCCTAGCCTACCCTAGCCTAGCCTAACCTAACCTAGCCTAGCCTAGCCTAACCTAACCTAACCTACACTACCCTAGCTTAACCTAACATAACCTAACCTAGCCTAGCCTAACCTAACCTAGCCTAACCTTCCCTACCCTAGCTTAACCTAACCTACCCTACGCTAGCTTAGCCTAACCTAACCTAACCTACCCTAACCTAACCTATCCTAGCCTAATCTAACCTAACCTAGCATAGCCTAACCTATCCTAGCCTAACCTAGCATAGCCTAGCCTAGCCTAGCCTAACCTAGCCTAGCCTAACCTAACCTAGCCTAACCTAACGTAGCCTACCCTAACCTACCCTATCCTAGCCTAGCCTAACCTAGCCTAGCCTAAGCTACCCTAGCCTAACCTAACCTAGCCTACCCTAACCTACCCTAGCCTAACCTAGCCTAACCTAGCCTAACCTGCTGTAGCCTACCCCAGCCTACCGTAGCCTACTCTAGCCTAGCCTAGCCTAGCCTAGCCTAACCTAACCTAACCTAACGTAACCTACCATACCCTAGCTTAACCTAACCTAACCTAACCTACCCTACCCTAGCCTTAACCTAGCCTAACCTAACCTAACCTCACCTATCCTAACCTATCCTAACCTACCCTAGCCTAGCCTACCCTAGCCTACCCTAGCCTACCTTAACCTAGCCTAGCCTAGCCTAACCTAGCCTAACTTAACCTAGCCTAGCCTAACCTAGCCTAACCTAACCTAACTTAACCTAACCTAACCTAACCTAACCTACCTTACCCTAGCTTAGCTTAACCTTACCTAACCTAACCTAACCTACCCTAGCCTAACCTAACCTAACCTACCCTAGCCTAGCCTAGCCTAACCTAACCTAACCTACCCTAACCTATCCTAACCTAAGCTAACCTAACCTACCCTACCCTAGCTTAAGCTAACCTAACATAACCTAACCAAACCTATCCTATCCTATCCTAACCTAACCTAACCTATCCTAACCTAGCCTATCCTAAACTAGGCTAGCCTAACCTAGCCTACCCTAGCCTAACCTAGCCTACCCTAGCCTACCCTAGCCTACCCTAGTCTAGCCTACCCTAGCCTAGCCTACCCTAGCCTAGCCTAGCCTAGCCTACCCTAGCCTAGCCTAGCATAACCTAACCTAACCTAACATAACCTAACCTAGCTTGCCCTAACCTAGCTCGCCCTAACCTAGCCTAACCTAGCCTAGCCTACCCTAGCCTAGCCTAACCTATCCTAGCCTAGCCTAGCCTAAGCTTGCGTAAGCTAACCTAAGCTAACCTAACCTAACCTAGCCTGCCCTAGTGTAGTCTTACCTAGCCTAGCCTAACCTAGTGTAACCTATCCTATCCTAGGCTAGCCTATCTTAGTTTGAGCTATCTTAGACTAACCCACTCTATACTAGGCTATAGTAGCCTAGCCTAACCTACTTTATGCTAGGCTATAGTAGCCTAGCCTAACCTATCCTATCCTAGCCTATCCTATCCTATCCTAGACTAGCCTAAGCTACCCTAAGCTATCCTAGTTTGACCTAGCCTAGCCTAACCTTCTCTATCCTAGGGTATAGTAGCCTAACCTAGCTTTGCCTAGCCTAGCTTAACCTAGCCTAGTCTAACCTAGCTTACTCTAGCCTAGTCTAACCTAGCTTACTCTAGCCTACCCTAGCCTAAACTACTCTTACCTAGCCTATCCTAGTCTAGTCTAGCCTATCCTAAGTTAGTCTAGCCTATTCTAGCCTAACCTAGCCTACTCTAGTCATTCTTTTAAGTCTTTAGTAGCCTAGGCTAGGCTACTCAAGCTTAAGATACATTACTCTATATTAGAATATTAATGAAGAAGAAACTATTCAAAAACCAAAATAAATTAAAAGCTACAATGAAAGTTTAAATATAAGAAAAATTCTTTAAAATAAATTGAATGTATGAAAATAGAATTTAAAATATATTGAATTTAACCATAATAATAATGTAAAAACAAAATCTAACATGAGTTATAAGATATAAATGAAAAATTATTTTTAAATGAAAAACATATTAGTAAAACATAAAAACATAATTGAAAATCATTTTGAGAAATCCAATAATCTCATCTAAATTATTAGAAAAAATACTTATTTATTGGAAAAGGTCATCCAAAGCTGATTTTAAAAGGCACATGTTAAGTCAACTAATATTTTTAACTGAAAAAAAAAAAATACTCACAAAACTATAAAGCAAATCATCCAAAACTGATTTTAACAACCACATGTTAAGTCAACTAATATTTTTAATTGAAAAAAAAAACTCACAAAATATAAAGCAAATCAACCAATACTTGTGATTTGACTTTCTGGTTGTTAGAAGGCTAGAAAAAATTAATTTATAAATAAAATGGAATTATTTCTACTAAAGGAATTCTCCAATTTACTTATTTGACCCAATTTCCAATTCTATTCAATTGTAAAAAAGCTCACAAAACTATAAAGCTAACCAACCAATACTTGTGGTTTGACATTCTGGTTATTAAAAAACTCTAAAAAATTAATTTATAAATAAAAACCGAATTATTTGAATGTAATGAATTATCCAATATCATTATTTCCTTTTCAGATTTGACCTAATTTCCAATTCAATTAAGTATAGTGCAACCTTTGAATTTGCTTTATAGATGAAGATATCTAATTATTTCATAGATTCATTTATAAAAGTTGAAAAACAATGTTTATTATTTTACTAATTTATAAATATTTCAGATATTTCTATTTGAAAAGAAAAATAAAAACAAACTAATATTCAAGTTAGATATTATCTATATAATCAAGATCCTTAAAATATACTTGCAAAAACATCAAAGAAAAATTTAGTATGCCCACACATTTGATTTGATATTTGATATTAAGATGAATATAATAGATGGAATCAAAATCCTCAAAACATACCTAAAAAAACATCAAAGAAAATTCAATTTATCTAGAAATTTGATTTGATAGATCCAACAAACAAATATCTAAATTAAAATGGAGAAATGAAAGACAGAGAGATTACACCAGCTGATATGAATTAATAAGAAAGTATGGCATCTATGATAGTCGAGGACAGAAGGAAAATGGAATAATAAAACTAGGAACAATAAAACTAAGAGAAGTAGACTCGTTTTTGTTTTAACTGTAGACAGAGAAAATATAGTTGTAATCCAAAAAAATATAAGTGATATTACAAACAAGTATTAATTCGAAAATTATAGAACCACTAGAAAATGAAAACGAAAAAAAAAATCTATTTATAATTTTTTGAAATGGGTTTACTTGAAACTTTTAATTCAAGAAACACAAAGAAGACGCAGAAACTCACTTTTGGCGTCGAGACCAGAATTAGGTTTCTTGAGGGTTTTGTTTACAGCCAATGATCCTGGGTTTCCGGGTTTCCTGTGAGACCTTGTAGGTTGATTTTAGTAGTTACCTGACACAGACACCGGTTGATTGAAAGAAGGCGCAAACATTAAAAGAAAGCTATTAAAAGAAGGTGCAAGCATTAAAAGAAAGCAATTAAAAGAAGGCACAAACCTTATCAATGAAATCTTTTAATAATATGATTAAATTAATCTCATAAAACTATATATCAATGGGAAAAAAAAAACAGAGATCATGAATACTGCACGCTCAGAAGAAATCCAAAAAAAAAAAGTGATATTACAAACAAGTATTAATTCGAAAATTATAGAACCACCAGAAAATGAAAATGAAAAAAAAAATCTATTTATAATTCTTTGAAATAGGTTTACTTGAAACTTTTAATTCAAGAAACACAAAACGAAGACGTAGAAACTTACCTTTGGCGTTGAGACCAGAGTTAGGTTTCTTGGGGGTTTTGTTTACAGCCAAAGATCCTGGGTTTCTGGGTTTCCTATGAGACCTTGCAGGTCGATTTTAGTAGTTACCTCACACAGACACTGGTTGATTAAAAGAAGGTGCAAACATTAAAAGAAAGCAATTAAAAGAAGGCGCAAACCTTCTCAATCAAATCTTTTAATAATATCATTAAATTAATCTCATAAAACTATGCATCAATGGAAAAAAAGAACAGAGATAATGTTTGTGTGGAAAAAAAGAACAGAGATCATGGATACTACACGCTTAGAAGAAATCCAAAAATGGCATCCCACTAGAAAACAAATCAAATCAGAGAACCAGAGAGAACCTCATAAATAGATCTGCACGGGTGGAAGTAGCAGACGATACAGTCAATACTCATGAAGCTTTGCCTCCGATTTTGTTGGAAATTAATTCCAACTACTGAAGTTCATCAGCAGTAATTGCAGAAGTGAAAGATTGCGGCACATTGAAGCCAAGGCTAAGGCAGTTGCCGTTTAAATCTTGAAAAAATTGCAAAAGGATTGGAAGGCGCACAGGTGCTTTTATCAAAAGCGGTAGACATTTTTATTAACAGCAGTCTTGAAAGCCAAAGACTTTCGTGGGTTCACAGCACGGAAGAACAGATTTATTTAAGACAGTCTTTACGGGTTTTAAAGCCCTCAAAAACTAAAAATGAATGAAATTGTTTTAAAACAGGCGGAGGACTTAAATATCTGAAGAGGAGGAAAATTGGTCCCCACCACTTGAGCGCAAATCGCATATTGCATATTACAACAATCACCCTCCGCCCATCACCAGAGTTTCGTTGAAATTGCGATGTGCGATCGTCGCACCATCGCAATATCACACCAACGCAATTTCAAAGTTTGTTCCGCCATATGAGTTGATCACGGATGTTTGCGATGCGATCTCATCGCAAAATCAAAAATTCGAAAATCGCGAAATCGCAAATTCAGAAGTTTGTTTTGTTTGATCGCGCATTCAGATGCGCTATGGCAGTGGGCCCGATAGTCAGTTGGTTGAATGGTTTAAAGTTTTTGTTTATTGTTTTATATGTTTTAATATGTGTGGCAGCATATATAAAGCAAAGGCCCGTGAGGAAAAATGTAATGTTTTTTTTATAAAACAGAGTCGTTTTATGCACAGCAGTACGAAACGAAAATACACAGTAACGTATTTTTCAGAGAGAGAGAGACAGAGATTTGTTTTGAAAGGCACTGCGTCTGTAGCAGTCAATCATATTTTGTAGATCTCTCTGTTAGAGAAAGAATTTGTAACAACATTTTTTATGGAATAAAAGTTTGTTTTATGAGTTGAAATTCTATGTACTGTGAGTGAAATTTTATTAATTTCTCTGTGTTAAATAGAGGAGCTTATTCTCTCTATTATTGTTCTAGAATTCTTCAGAAATTCCAACACATTTGTATGGTAATGGTGCTTTTCCTCCACAAGCATTACGACATGCATTCTAGAGGAGTAATGAAACATGGGGCCTTCATTCGTCCAGATTCTTTCCGGTGGTCCTGAAAAAAATCTTGAAGACGGGGGCCTTGTGGGAAGCATTGCAGCCAACTAAATCCAAATTTGTAGAGCACCTTTTGATTTATGAAAAGAAAATTTGAAAGGAAATCTCACCATCAACGCAAAAAGTGGTGGGAATAATATTGGAGAAAAGGTCGAAGGTGGGAGGAATATTAAATGGCGAAGGTTCAGAAAGGTTATTGGTCCAATAGTGTCCTGCAGGGCAACAAGATTGGATTCAAGAACAACCAGTTAACAAAAAAAATTACGAAAGAAACCTACATGTTAGCTGAACAATCAAAATAAAAAATCTAGGAAGACCTGCAAACCTAGATGTAATTTACTAAAATGAATGTAAACAATTACTATTTATCCTTCTGAAAATTAATTATTCCTGAACTCCCTTCTCTTCATCCAAAAATATCCATGAACGAATCGAATGTATGAACGCATGGAACTAGTTGTATGAACGCTCTTAATTGAGAAGCTCTTAGTTCTGGGCACACATCCTGGTCGGCTAGGAGCGGTGATGTGGCTAGTGCCTCCTCCTCCTCGCACCGAAGGGCATCATCTTAATTCCATTCACTCCGGTACTGTCATTATCCTCCTTCAACTTGAAAATCATAATAAAAATCCTCATTATATAGCTTTTTTTAATCAATGGCTTGAACTTGTGAACATCATAATCAAATATCTTTTTCAATCAACGGCTAATTTGTGAGTGGTCGTGCCACGTCCTCCCTACCCTGGCCATTTGGAGGGATCACACCACATCATTTATACCTGTTTGGACTATTTTCAATATTAAAAGGAATATAACATGCCATTTTTTAATATTCAAATATCACAAAATTTCTTAATAAGTATAATAATATTTCATGGGTTTTTTTAATATTTAAATATCACAAAATTCCTTAATAAATATAATAATTTAGAAGAGTGTTTTATGAATTAATCACATAAAGACACTCATACTAAAGTCTTACATTTAACAAAATATAATAATTTAAAAAAAAAACATACATATAAACCCTGTTGTTGCTCTCCAAATCATTCCTGTGCGATCTGTTCGTCATTCCCTGCACAATGTTGATCTTGTCCTTCTTGCATCATCTCCACTGTATTGAGCTTGTCCTTCCATATTTCCTTCCATATTCCTGTTAATGGCTCCATTCTCCCTCTGTATGACTGTCTGTGCAAGCTCCAACTATACAACTCCTCTTGATATTTACGAGCTATAAAAGAAAAACTGTTTCAAACTATATTTTATAAAGATATAAAAACTACTATATAAAACGTTCAAACTGGACACAACCTAGATCGAGCCTAGCGCACAAGAATGGGTAAAACCCTACCTTAAATTCAATTCAATTTAGTTACAAAAGTTTATTTGCAGGGTGATAATAGCGATAGGGATGGAGAATGCCGATTTAGAAAATTAATAAAATAATATATATATATATATATATATATATATATATATATATATATATATATATATATATATATATAATTTATTGTTTATATAAAAAAATAATAATATTAAATTGATGAAATTTTAGTTAAAATATTGAATTGTGCTATTCAAATTTATTTTTTAATAAATATATGATTTTTATACAAATTAGATAAAAAAATAATTTTGAAAACTTTTCAAAAATAACACTAAATACAACTCTATATTTTAAATGTAAATTTTAAGTGAATTTAATTGATTTATTTTTATTAACCTCAAAGTAAAGTTGCACTTTCTACTTGCCAATGCTAGTAAAGTGGCCCTAATTCCATAACGTTACGGTTTCTTATGTACATCGGAATTATAAAATGTCACTAAAAATATGGATAATATCACCAGTTAAAAATCCATGGTGTCAACAATTCTAAACACTTTATTGTCCAACTTAATTATTAATCTTGTGTAGTTTGCTCATAGCACACCTCTCCTTCTGTAATGACATTAACTTCAGAAATTCACGACATCCACCAAATATTTGGAAATTCACGGGTGGTCCAAAGATCACGGAATAAAATATAGTTTTTACATAGAAACATTGAGGTTAATCATTGTGCATGCCTCCAATTTGTTGGAAATTTCTTTATCAAAGGTAAAATTTGTTTATCCAAATCTTGGACCGTTCCATTGATACTATGAAAATAGGGATGATTCTATTGACATTATTGGGCCTGGAGCAAGTAATTTGGAAAAAATCAAAATAATTTTATGTCTAATTAGGTGGTGCCATATAATTCAGGTAGTGGGCCGCACATCGGCTAAACATTGGGTAACTTGACGGAGTTAAATCCTTTCTTTTGATGTGCTTTATCGACCATTGATCACTTTGGGGTGTTTTAGACTATGTCACGTGATTTGAACTTTGTATTATGTGAAATGCTTGGCACATGGCTAGTTGATTAAATCAATGATAGAAAATGTTGATATGGGAGGAGGTTAATTCTGCAAAGAAACATCATGGGTGGGCCAGATATGATATCTTTATGTTGACGTGATGTTGCATTATTTGATATCAGGTTTATAAGGATATGTGCCAGAATAAGCTTAAGAAAATCCAATATCTAATTTTTAAAACTAGGTGGAACGTTATATTATACTTTCGTTTAAAACTTTGAAGACCTCCTATGGAACTTTGATTATGACAAGAATTTATTTTGTCGAGTGGTGTGAATATTTTTCCCAATTTTTGTCTATGTATTTTATTTCAAAATGAAAGGAGAGGATGACATGGTTGTGGAATGGTAGGAAATTTTTTCTAGCAATGGTGTTAATATTGGATAGCCTCGAAAATTCAAGTTAACAAGTATTATGGACAAGAGGATTGATTCAACCAATTCTCGTCAATTCACAAAATAAAAATTCTGGTAGTTCAAGGTACAATTTTCATCATTTGGCAGAGTTATGGGAAGTTGTAAGAACCCTCATTGCTCACCCTCCCCCCATTCCCATTAGATGATTTCATGGGTTCACAATTCATGAGATGTATGGATCTTGAGAAGTAAAGAGGCTAGATAATATTCAAGTTATGTATAAACTTCTTGAAGCCTATTTGTATTACAATGTTCGATTGATTAAGGATTTTACCAAAAAGGAATGTGGTGTATTTGGAGAAAGGATGCATGAATTAATTAAATCACAAGGAAATAGTGACAAGATACTTAAAAAGGAATCTTCGGAAGAATATGTGATTAGTCACTAATTAAGTCCTAAACTATCTCTTGTGGTTTAAGTGCTTTGTATGATTTTTTCCACAATGAATGTTACACATTCTCCTTTAGACTTAGATCCCATTATTCAAAGAGTCTTCAAAGGCTTTTTTTTCAATTGGGCTAAGAACTTAATTGAAAAAATATGAAAGGGTGTTCAAAGTTTTAGAGCCTTCAAAATTTACAAATATAATCCTCCTTTTTACATGTATGCATACATTATGGATGTCATCTATTTTTTTATGAGTTTCATGCTATGGGTTGGAAATCTACCCCTTCTACCCCATTGCCTATTCATATTTAACATTCAAAAATCTAAGAATACAGCTATGGTAGCCATTTATACTCAATTCTTAATTTTATCATTGTTCTTATTCATAAGTATTTGTTCCAAATAACACCCGTCCCCCTCCTGAATTTCTGTAAATGCTAGGTTTTCCATTACTCTTCTTAGTGACTAGTACTTTGAGGAAAAATTTTCTACCTAGTAATTTGTGGTTTTAAAGGGCCACTACATGCTTTGCCCCTTTTTGTTTCTAATAGGTTAACTTCTAAAGAAATAACTTGCCATTATTGAGTGCGCCAATTCCAAATCTTAATTCTCGAGATTGTAGTACGATGTGTTCATCATTTCTTGTACCAATTCCAAATGTCAGTGCACTCAATTGCAATTGTTTCTCTCCACCATTTGTTGCAACACTTTCTTGTGATTCTACTTCACCTCCCACAATAGTTATTTCACTTTGTTGATCTTTTCTATGAATTGGAAATTTCATATGTGTCCATCTTGCGTCATCGTTGTACCAAAAACATCCTTCCTGTAACAAACCTACTCAAAATTCCATGTAATAAAGTTAAAATAATAACCATTGTTCGTGAGAGACATATTCCAAGCTGAATGTTGGGAAAAACATCCTAGTGCGGGTGTTCACATGGTTTATTATGTCTATGGCTAAATCATTAAAGAAGAAAAAAGTATTTTTGACACATTTATTTATGAAAATAGTGGAAATTAGGAGAAAGGGGAGGTAAAATGTCACAGGTTGCATGTGAGGAGGAAAATGAAGAAAATAGAGGACTCTTCTATAAAAAGGCTTCTGAGAATCTGTTGGTACCTTTTTGGCACTGCATTTTGGAGCTCTCTCATTGATCTCTCTCCCTCTCATACTATTGAATACTTAGATTTTTCTTGGATCTCTCTTGGAGAGTGTGGATACTTGGTGATTGAAGCAAGAAGGCAAAGAAAGAGAAGGAAAATGCAAGTGGACATCAGGATCAATGAATAGAAAGAGATTTGATTGTAGGTATCAAGTTGTATGCATGGTTTCGTCACTAGTTTTAGCATGCATGCTGTATGCATGTGGATTTCCCTAGCCTTTGGATTTCCTGGATAGCCATGGTGTTGTGGGTTTATTTCCATTGATCATTTTCTTGTTGGTTCTCATGATTCATTTAGCTATGGGTTGAATTATTAGTTCATGGAAGCCTTGGTTGGAAAAGCTCTATGGAAGCTCGACGAACAACTATGGGTTGAGTTACTTGTCGTGGAAGCCTTGGTTGGAAAAACACTTTGGAAGCCCTATGTGGGTTGAGTTACTATTGTTGGAAGCCCTCGTTGGAGAAACGCTCTAGAAGCCCTGTAATAGTTTGGGTTGAGTTACTAGTCCTCGAAGCCCTGATTGGAAAAAACACTATGGAGTCCTCGAACAACTTGGATAGAGACCAATCAATGATAGTTGTGATTTCTGACCATGAGGTGGAGTCATTGGTTGAGGGTTGAGGTGGTTTGGCCTTTGGAGGCCCTGGATTGATTATGATTTATGTGTTTGGTGATATCCCACATTCATGCTTGGAATATGGCACGGGGGTTATTGGCTGAAGTGAGACTTGGCTAAACTAATATATGGCTTGGTTGAACGCGGAATTCCCAACTCCGATTTTTTTTTACATGCATTAATGAAGAACTCAATCGTATTTGGTATGCAAATGTATTGGTTATTATGTGGATTCTATTGCTATCGTATACATGGTATTTTGGTTTTTATTATGTTGGTTATAGGAATATGTTTTATTAATGATGATGTATGTCTCTATCTATGTTTTTACTTGTAAATGAATGCATAATGTATCTATGATCAAATATATTGTACTGCAGCTAATGATGTAAGGGAAACATGTCTTTTAGTGATTCTTAGATAAGTATGAGACCCGTATGTCTAAACCTGTTGTTTACAGCTGTAGATGCAATGTTTGTGACATGTTTGATGAAATTCTTGTCATGGCTAGGAGATGTCTAGATGAGTTCTTGATGATGTTATTGCTTTTGTACCTTTTTTTTTAATGTTATTTATTATCTCCTAAAGTTTCATGAAGTTCTGGGCAGTGACTTGGGCTCTACGGCTAAAAAGGTGGCATAAATCTTGTAGTTGCACACACATAACTGACCAATTGGGGCCCTCGCTGCATGTTTTTTGTGCTGTTCTTATGGATATAGGCTCCCAACTATTATTGTGCGTTGGCATACCTATGACTATGGCCCAAAAGGGCTGAAAATTCAGTCGCCCTTAGTGTTAGGGGTCTGGGAGGTTGAATTACCTCTTAGGGATGTTGTTGATGTTTTGTAAGGTGTCTTTGCCTTCTTTTCCTCAGTTCCACTACCTTACGGTCAGATATGAGGTGAAATCTCATATTAGTAGCCTCTCCTCACATGTTTACCTTGGTTGGTTGGTTACTTGGGTAGATGTGGGATGAGGGTGTTATAGAGTGGTATCAGAGCATGGTTCAACTCTCAGAATGGATGGGTAGTGTGTTGATCATGCATTATTTTGATTTCATGTCTTTTTTTCATACTTATGGTGTATTTGTTTATTTCACCCATGTTTTGTTGGCCATGGTGGTAGTGGTGTCCCCATGGAAGTGTTTATGGTGTCGTTGTTAACATGTGGTAATGTGTGTATGACTGATTATCTATTTTTCATGTTGGTGTATTGTGGATGCACATTATCTTACATATTGTTACATGTTGTATATGCATTGCTTGTTTATGCTGGGTCACATATTGGTCATGCTTGTGTAGTGTCCTTGTATGCTTTCTTGTGTGATGATTATATGTTGAAAATGCTTTGGTCATTCACGCTTGGTTACACTTCGCTTATGCTTGTGATGGTGTGTAGTAAATTTGCATTGGTATGGTTATACATTAGGTCATGTTTTGTAATTTGTATGGTTATGCATCCATGATTCTACCCCAACTAGAGTGAGGTTTATGCGCTATTATACCTTTTGTTACAAGTTTATATGAGGCTACGATTATGGATATACATGTATTTGGTTAATTGGTTGATCTTGCAGGATGTATCCTCCCAAAATTACACTAAGGTTCGTTAGTTTTTTTATGAATTGGTTTAGGTGAGACATTTCACATTTCATTGTGTTGGATATTCGTCTGATTTCGAAGATACATTGAGAATTTTATAGGAATAAATAAGGATTTTTAAAGAAGATAATGATAGAATTATACAAGCACATGAAAAGAAAGTAGAGGTTAATGTGGCCATCATTCAAATTTTGTGGGAGTTGTAGAAATATGGGCCACTTAGGATCAACTATGGGTAGGAGGATGGGACTAATGGAGCATATGCCAGGGGGTTTTCCCCTTAAGGGGGGTTTCCCCCTGGCATAGTTCCTGCATCTGGTGTCTATTTTTTTATGTGTTGTTGCTTTGGTAATTTCTTGATGAACTAAAAGAAAGAAGATATAAATAATCGTGATAATAAGAAAAATCACAAGTAATTTTCAAGAATAAGAAAATATTTCCGCCTTTCTGATTTTCTAACATGGTATCATAGATTTGTTGAAATAAGGAAGAAAAATGAAGTCTTCAGCACTTAATCAAGGAACAATTTGAAGGATCATCTCGGGGTAGGAGTCTACTACACTCTAGGAGGATGTCTAACACAATCAAGGGAGAAAACAAAATTGAAGGAGCCTCAAACCACAGGTCCTATAAGAAGAGAATTGGCCTCATCCTTGAAAAGAATAATGTACTATACCTGGTCAAAGGAAAAGTAAAAAAACCTACAAAGGATTCTTTTGATGGTGAAAAAGTAAAATACAGGGAACTAAATTGTTGGCCATGACTTTAATGGTAGCAGGAATAAAGGACAACCTTTTCCCATTCATAGCCAACATTGACCATGCTTACAAAATGTATGAAGCCTTGTCAAATTTATTCACTGTTAAGAACATTCGTCAAGTAGCTACTTTGAAAAATGAGCTAAGGACTACAAATATGAAAAAATAAGACACATTGGCCTCATTTTTGAATATAGAAATAATCAAGGATGATATTTTGGCCATTGATGAGATTTTTCTAGACAAAGAACTCGTGATCAATGCTCTATTAGGATTGACACCTACTTGGGGTGCATTTGCTGCCATATTTAATAATTGGAAGGTAGCTCCCACGTTTGAAGAACAATGGATTGCCAACAGTCAAGAAGAATTAAGTATCTCATTAGCTTCCAATCCTAAAGGAGTACCTAATGCCTATATTTCTCAACATAAATGAAAGAAATATAAAGGGCCAAGGAATAAATTTGACATGTCCAAGGTATAATAATATCGATTCCATAAGAAGGGTCACTATAGAAGTGACTATCTTGAAAATCCGAGAAACAAGAAAATAGAGAGATATTCAGCCAACATTGTTGAAGAAGGAAACTTAAAGGAAGTCAAGCTTGGAGAATTTAACATTAGGGACTTACAGTACCAAGTACTTTTCTTGTAGCTTTAGATATTTTATTTTATATTTTTGATGTTTTATAATTTATAGGCCTTTAATATATTTTTGGAAAAATACATTTTTCTTGTTTATAAGTTAATATATTTTTGGAAAAATACATTTTTCTTGTTTATAAGTTTTAGGTATCCCTCAAAGCTTTGTAGGGAGTCCTAAACAAATCCTCAATATGAGTATCTCATTTCAGACTCATTTTTGGTTTCATATAATTATTTAAGTTTTGATTATATTAATACTAATGAAATTTCTCCCTCTATGGTCTTGATTAGGAAAAGAATTGTTATACTCTCAAGAAGAATGAAGGAGGGCCTCTCAAGACAAGGTTTGTCAAGAAACAAAGGTATGCCTTAAAAAATTGATTTATTTATGTTAAAGGTTTTTTCATTTGACATTATCTTACTGGCATTGTTATATCTGTCTATACTAAATCATAATGATTCTTATTCTGGGTGATTCATCACTTGATAAATTTACCCACCCCACTCATATTTCTAATTGATTTTGTAGAACCCTAGACAAGTTTTGGAAAACCCTAACCGAAGGGTATGCTAATGTGAATGTCTGAAACCCTAAACTGCTTAGGGATATTGTATTTGAAGTTTTTATTAATGATATCATGTTTAGGATTTTGATATGATCATGAAAACCTAACTTGTTAGGGTTGAATGATAAGGGATAAAGTCTTGAACCTTTGAAATGTTGGTAATATTGGGTTTTGTATGTTCCTATATTGAAATCGTTACTCATTAGGGTTTCGTGGAATGTGTAAGAAAGACCCCCACAATGTCTTAGAAATGATTTGCTTTGTATGTGTGTATTTTTATGAAAGACCCCCACAATGTCTTAGAAATTATTTGCTTTGTATGTGTGTGTTTTTATGATCAAACCCTAGTCTAATTAAATTTTTTATTCATATGTTGTGTTGGGTGTGGAGCATGATTATCTTCTTTATTTATATGTATCGCCACGTTGGAACCCTATTCTTAACGTCATTTCATCTTCATGAGGGGGGTCTAGGGGGGGTGTCGACGGCCTTTTGGAGCCCCCCTTGGGAGGGGGTTTCGGGGGAAGCACCCCCGAGGCTAAAAAAATATGTAAAATTGCCTTGTAAAATGTTGTAATTTCATAGTCAATATGGGTCGTTCATTAGGAGAT
The DNA here is from genome assembly GCA_034641835.2 of Pinus albicaulis. Taxonomy (NCBI): domain Eukaryota; kingdom Viridiplantae; phylum Streptophyta; class Pinopsida; order Pinales; family Pinaceae; genus Pinus; species Pinus albicaulis. The sequence goes on along the minus strand of JAXQQM020073106.1, from coordinate 318,611 downwards.
GATTTGGTGGTAGAAGTTATGTTTAATTTAGGGTTTTTCACCCTAGAAGGAAACTTTTCTGTTGTTTGAGGGTATTTTATTGCGTTTGTGTATGGTGTGTATACTCTGAGTGAGAAATCACAAAGGGGACTGTGTGAGAGAGAAGAGGATATTACATCGGATCTGATGTAGATTGTGTCTCTTCATTTTGCTGGATAATGTAAAGGAAGGATTGGTTGTTTCCATGGAAATAGCCCAAGTTGGGTGAACCACATATATTTTTGTCTCTCTTATTTTATATGTTTTATGTGTTTGTGTTTCTGCATATTTTCTGCGTTACATTTCCTTGTAATATATAATTTTCTAACAACTGGTATCAGAGTTGAAGGTCTATTTAGCTGATAAACTCGCATGAAAGAAGGTTTCCTGTTTCAAGTGGGAGCAATGGAGGAATATGGTAAGTTTAGGGTCGATAAATTTAACGGCCAAAAATACCCACTGTGGAATATGCATATGGAATATTATCTTTATCAGAAAAATTTGTAACTACCATTGAGGGGAAAAACAAAGAATTCGTCGAGTATGAGAGACACAGAATGGGATATTCTCGATAGAATGGCACTTGGAACAATAAGGTTGTGCCTTGCGGTGTTGGTAGCTTTCAATATTTCAAAGGAAACAACAATAGAGGGCTTAATTAAGTCATTGGCGAAACTATATGAAAAACCCCCCGCCTCAAATAAGGTATTTCTTGTGAAACATTTATTTAATATGTAGACATTGGAAGGTGGATCTTTTGCTAAGCATTTAAATGTATTTAATATGGTTATTAGTCAGTTAAGTTCTGTAGGGGTAAGCTTTGATGATGAATTTAGGGCTTTGTTATTTCTATGTTCATTGCGAGAAAGTTGGAATGGTTTAGTTATGGCCATTAGTAACTCTGTCTAATCTAGTACTTTAAAGTTTGATGATGTTGTCGGTGCTATCCTTAGCAAGGCAATGCGACATAAAAGCTCCGATGAGACATCGGGTAATGCTTTGAGTGTAGAGACTAGGGGAAGAAAAATGGAAAGAGGAAAGGGCTCAACATATCATAGTAAATCAAGGAAAGGCATATCCAAGTCTAGATCAGGGATAGTGTGATGGAAATGTGGAAAGAAAGGAAAATTGAAGAAATACTATAAATATCGGAAGGGAAAAGAAGGAGATGCAAAATAAGAAAACAATCATGAAGAAAAATGTGAAAAGTGATGTGTTACAATATGCGTTGATTCTTTATTTAGAAAATGTTACTGATTCCTAGGTAGTACATTCAGGGGCCTCATTTTATGCCACACCTGATAAGAAATATTTTCATGACTATGTTCAAGGAGATTTTCGACTGGTTCGTTTGGGTGATGATAAACCCTATAAAATCGTTGGAATGGGTAAAGTTATTGTAAAATAGAAAAATTGAAACCAATGGTTATTAAAGGAGCTAAGGCATATTTCATATCTGAAGAAAAATATGATTTCAATAGGGTAATTAGGTAGTGAAGGTTGTGTGATAACTTTCACAGATAAAACCTGCAAGGTCACTAGAGGAGACCCGGTAATAGAAAAAGGAGAAAAGGTTGGTACATTGTATTTATTCAATGGTATTTCTAACTTTGTTGATGCTTTAACTTCCAAAGGAGAAGATGTAGCATTATGTGTTAAATTCTGAAGATGTTATATGCTAAGATGAAAATATACTTTAACCTTCTAGGGCATAATTAAACTAAGATGTAGATAGAACATACCAATAGATCAATGGAAGACAAGTCAAAAACAAAGATAAAGAATGGTGGTGTTACAGTGATTAGTAGGATGGTTCAACCAGCAAAGTATTCATCAGGTTAGCCAACCACATATATCACACAACCCCAAGACATTTCATCAAGAATACTCCACCAAGATACTGCACCAAGAAACCTTAAACATAGAACCAAGAACGTTGCTCCATCGCTATCTAAGAGAGAAGTAAAATTCCTCCACAAATTGTGTGTGTAATGAAATCCAAGTATATCCAGTGTATAGACATCTGTGGGGGTGTGTGGCACATCTCTTATGCATGTGGGATAAATTAGGATGACCTTGCACATGTGGAATAAATTCAAAATACATGTTCTTCTCATCCGATCAAGATGATATTTTTATCATTCTTGCACCTCATCAAAAGAGAAATCCAATAAAAATATTGGCATTATCATCTGAGCATCACATCATGTATTTTGGAACTAGTTGCCCAAAATTAATACTCTCTCTCAACTAGGGAGAACTCCATCCACCAATGCCATCCAAACATCATGCGTCATCCCACTGTAACTTTCTTTGCTTCCTTCTTTATTTCAAAAAAAAAGTTGAGTCACAAAGACATCACTCAAAACTAACCCGAAATCAGCTCAGAGGTCTGAAACCTCTATAGGACTCAAAGGAGTCACACACCAAATCAAAGTTGATTTAACTAAACCAAAGTTAGTTGGAGGTCTGAATCCTCTCTTGGAATCGAGAAAGTCATATATTAACCCGAAGTTAGTTTCACTGACCCGAAGTCAGTTGGAGGTCTGAAATGTCTCTTGGACTTGAGAGAGTCATATAATAACCTGAAGTTAGTTTCATTGACCCAAAGTAAGTTGGAGGTACGAAACCTCGCTAGACTTGATCCGATATCAAGTGGTTGGACACATGCCATCCTAGACATAGAGAGTACGGTAATCTTCGATGCATCCATCAGTCTTGCTATGGTCTCTATTCACATTTCCCACCTCATTGGCCAAATGAGAGGTACTTCTCATGAGTCTGAAACTCCATGGGTAGGATGCATACGGGGTAGAGATCAAAGAGAGGTAAACAAACTCAGTATCATCATGGTGGGGTGGAAGCACGCCATTAAGGTTTTGCAAGCCTAGCCTTGTGGTTGTTCATAGCTCCAAGAAGCTATCCCTAAAGTCCCACTGGAGCTCCTAGAGCTCATCGTATAACAGGGCCCTCCAAATAGGGTCGTCCCACGATTCCAAGATTCTCACGAAAGGTTTAGGAACTTGACCTTCCCTAAGGGCTCTCTGAGAATATTTGTGACCTGCTCATTAGTTCCTATATGATCGAGCCTTACGACGCCTCGTTGTACCATATCCTAGAAAAGTGGTACCAGAAATCAACATGCTTGGATCGATCATGGAACACATGATTCTCTGACAAATGAATCCCCCTCTGGTCATCACAAAGGTTAACGGTGGCATCTAGCACATGCTTGAAACAACTCATTGAAGATATTTCACACCCAAGTGGCTTCACAACAGACCATACATGTTGTAATGTATTCGGCCTCAGTGTTGCTCAAAGCTACCGACTTCTGCTTTATGCTCGAAGCAGACCGAGTGTGAAGCAGCATCCATATTTTCTCTTGGGATCCAACACTCTTCTAGCCCAGTCAGCATCAATATATCCAGGGAGTCTCAAAATCTGGATAGTGTATCTTAGTCCATGGTCTATCGTGCCCCAGAAATATCTCAAAAGTTTCTTGGCACCAACCAAGTGAATGTTATGAGGATCAACCATGTGTTGACTCAAAGTGTTCACTACACAACATACGTTTGGATAGATGTTCCGTAATAACATCAGTGCCCCTATGAGTTGAATATAATCACTAGGATTTTCTAGCATAGGCCAACAACTCTTTCACTCAAATTCTTAAATTTGAGCTCCATTGGTGTCGAAATGAACTTACAGTCCATCATTCAAAAATTTTCAGCAGCTTCACAATACATTTTCCTTGGGAGAGGAAAATCTCGCTAGGTATCTGCTAGACCTTCAGGCCTAGGAATTAATATATCAGTCCTGGATCCTTCATCGGAAGAAAGGTCCCTCTTCCACTGATGAATGAGACGGTTAACACCTGTCAGGAAGAGATCATCCACATAGAGAACCAGAATGAGAGGATTTTCTCTATCAACCTTGAAGTAAAGTTTTGGATAAGTATTACTACGAGTGAAGCCCGGCTTCATCAAGTAGCTATCTATCCTCTTATATCAATCTCTTGGGGATAGCTTCAATCGATAAAGGGATTTCTTCATCCTGTAAACATGGGTTTCTCGATCCTGGACTTCGAACACCAGAGGTTTATCTACATATGCCTCTTCCTTTATCACAACATGCAAAAAGGTGGTCTTCAAATCCATATAATGAAGATTCTATCCTTGCGTAGCAGAAAGTTTAAATAATAGATCACAGGTGCAATCATAATCAATGCCTTCCTAGAGAGAAGTCTCAGGCAACACATCTTGCCTTGTACTTTTTAGCACTCTCATCATATCCATGCTTATTCTTATAGAGCCATATCGAGGTGACAACAACTTTGTCCTCGGGTTCAGGATCATACCTCAAACATTATCCTTCATAATGGACGCGTACTTGGGACCATATCCCATGCTATTTTTTGAGCTCTCTCATTGATCTCTCTCTCTCTCATACTATTGGATACTTACATTTTTCTTGGATCACTCTTGGAGAGTGTGGATACTTGGTGATTGAAGCAATAAGGCAAAGAAGGAGCAGGAAAACACAAGTGGACATCAAGATCAATGACTAGAACAAGATTTGATTATAGGTATCGAGTTGTATGCATGGCTTCCTCACTAGTTTTGGCATGCATGGTGTATTTATGTGGATTTCCCTAGCCTTTGGATTTCCTGGATAGCCATGGTGTTGTGGGTTTATTTCCATTGATTATTTTCTTGTTGGTTCTCATGATTCATTTAGTTATGGGTTAAGTTATTAGTTCATGGAAGCCTTGGTTGGAAAAACTCTCTTGAATCTCGAAGAAAAACTGTGGGTTGATTTAATCGTCATGGAAGCCTTGGTTGGAAAAACCTTTGGAAGCCCTAGGTGGGTTGAGTTACTAATCTTGGAAGCACTGGTTGGAAAAACGCTCTAGAAGCCCTGTAATATTTTGGGTTGAGTTACTAGTCCTCGAAGCCCTGATTGGAAAAAAAAATCTGTAGTCCTCGAACAACTTGGATAGAGACCAATCAACGATGGTTGTGATTTCCGACCATGAGGTGGAGTTACTGGTTGAGGGTTGAGGTGGTTTGGCCTTTGGAGGCCCTGAATTGGTTGTGATTGATGTGTTTGGTGATATCCCACATTCATGCTTGGAATATGGCATAGGGGTTATTGGCTGAAGTGAGACTTGGCTCAACTAAAATATGGTTGGGTTGAACGTGGAATTCCAAACTCCGATTGGTTTTTACATGCATTAATGAAGAACTCATTACTTTGGTATTTGGTATGTAAATGTATTGGTTTCTATGTGGATTCTATTGCTATCGTATAGATGGTATTTTTGTTTTTATTATGTTGGTTATAACAATGTGTTTTATCAATGATGATGCATGTATCTATCTATGTTTTTACTTGTAAATGAATGCACAATGTATCTATGGTCAAATATATTGTATTGTAGCTAATGATGTAGGGGAGAAATTCCTTTTAGTGATTCTTATTTACACCTGTAGATGCAATTTTTGTGACATGTTTGATGAAATTCCTATCATGGCTAGGAGGTGTCTGGATGAGTTCCTGATGATGTTATTATTTTTGTACCTTTTTTTTAATGTTATTCATCATCTCCTAATGTTTCATGAAGTTATAGGCAGTGTCTTGGGCTCTATGGTTGAAAAGGTGGCACAAATCATGTAGTTGCACACAGATAAATGACCAATTGGGGCCCTCACTACATTCTTTCTGTGTTGTTCTTACGGCTATAGGCTCCCAACTATTATTGTGCCTTGGCATACCTACGGCTATGGCCCAAAAGGGCTGAAAATTAAGTTTCCTTTAGGGGTTGGGGGTCTGGGAGGTTGGATTAGCTCTTAGGGATGTTTTTGAACATGCATTGGTCATTCAAGCTTGGTTACATTTCTCTTATGCTTGTGATGGTGTGTGGTAAAGTTGCATTGGTATGGTTATACATTATTTCATGTTTTGTAATTTGTATGGTTATGCATCCATGATTCGACTCCAACTAGAGCGAGGTTTATGCGCTATTATACATTTTGTTATAAGTTTATACGAGGTTATGATTATGTATATACATGTATTTGGTTAATTGGTTGATCTTGCAGGGTGTATCCTCCAAAAATCACACTAAGGTTCATTAGTTTATTTATGAATTGGTTTAGGTGAGATATTTCACATTGCATGGTGTTGGACATTCATCTGATTTGGAAGATACACTGAGAATTTTATAGGAATAAATAAGGAGTTGTAAAGAAGATAATGATAGACTTATACAAGAACATGAAAAGAAAGTAGAGGTTAATGCAGCCATCATTCAAATTTTGTCAGAGTTGCAGAAATACGGGCCTCTTAGGATCAACTATGGGTAGGAGAATGGGACCAATGGAGCATATGGAAGTAGGTCTCCCGATGGTTACAAGTCGGATACGGATGACATGGTTAAAGATGGCATATTGTTGGACACTCTGTATAGGAGAGGTGATAGGCACAAGTATCATTCTAGTTCTGGTTCATATAGGTATCATGATCATCATTGGTATCATCCTTATAGGAGGAGTGACATGGGTTATTTTCTGGATGAGTTTAAAAAGGAAAAACCTCCTACATTTGATGGAGAGATGGAGAAACCACATTATGAATATGCATGGTTGCTTGCATGAAGAATTTTTTCATATTGCATGATTACCTATAAAATATGAAAGCTAAGATAACTACATTCAGTCTAAGAGGTAAATCAGAAATTTGATGGGAATATGTGAAGAAAGTTAAAAATATTTACGGGGAGGAGTTAAATTGGAGTAATTTCGAAAGGATATTCCAAAAGAAGTATATATCAGAGAGATACTATGATGGTAGGAAAAATCAGCTTTATGAGGTTAATATGGGTTCCATGATAGATGAGGAGTATACTAGCAATTTCTTGGAGTTACTAAGATATGTGCTTTACCTTAAGGAGGAGAAGGGAAAGATTCAAATATTTATTATTGGGCTACCGATTGTATTCAAAGACATGATTGAGTTTGATGAGCCTATATCATTTGAGGAGGCAATTCGAAAACTAAAGCGTTGTTATGAACAATCAAAGCGCGGATCAAAGAATAAGCCAAATTGGAAAGGTAATGGAAGGAGAAAAGGAAAATGGAAAAATAAGCAAGCAAGGCCTCAAGACATAGGTAAGAAGGATAATGTTGCCCCACTCAAGAAGTTCAATACATTTGGTAGAAGATAGGGATTTCGATCTGAGGTGAAGAATAAGGATGAAGGTTGGAAACCAATACAGTGTTGGAATTTTGGAAAATATTATCATAAAAGGGACTGTCCACAATATCAAGGCGGTAAGCCACATATATACAATGCATAGGAGGAACAAACAATCAGAGATGTTGGTCATATCATTCCCAGGATTTATGTAGCTATGGATAAAATGCAGGCAGATCATCAAGCTTCTATCTTTAAGATGGATAGTAAGCTTCATGATCAAATTGTTTCTATTTTGATTGGATTTGGATCTAACTATAGTTATATTAATTCTGAATTTGTGGATAAGTGTAGTTTGAGTAAGGAAATGCATGCAGAATCTTGGTTAGTGTAGTTTTCCATAGGTATGAAGAAAAGAGTCCGCCATTGGGTAAGAGCTTGTGCATTTGGGTTAAATGGTATGCCTACAACAACGCACTTGAAAATATTTCCACTGGGTTACTTAGTATGCTATTGGGTATGTTGAGATTCAAAAAGAAAACTTTTGGCACCCGTGATCCTAGTGAAAATTAAGAACCTACACTAGGGTGGGACCGACATGCTATTTTTAGGTGCATGTATATTTTTATTGTCCCTTAATATAGATGGACATTAAACTATAATATATTCTCAATGTGGACTTGAAAATAGTTAACTGCAGTGGAAAATCAGTTATCTAAGTGAATTTCGAGTTAAGAGGTTGGTTGGTGGGACATGCAGAGTGACTCTAGTTGTAACTGAGTGATTCTAGTTGTAACAGACTTGGAAGTGCAATGGTGCATGAGTTGGTGCAAGTTGTAAATATTTTAACTCAGTTAAGTGAGTTAAAATCAGTTGTGCTAGTTGTAACTATAGATACACTAGTGAGAGATCAAGTGAATTAAATATTAATTAATTGACATGTAGTGATCACACATGCAACTGAAGATTTACTATTATTAATTGCATGCATGCCAAATCCAGTGGAGACCCAGTTGAGTTCTAGGTGAAAGGGAAGATAACTATCAGTTGTGACATTATCTTCTTGCACACATGCAAGCACACACACACATTCAATGAGCCCATGATACTTTCACAGTCAAGGAAAGCATGATTGCATCTTTTGAGGGGTTGATTTTAGTAGGGATTGTGCAGTGAAGGCAGGCTATGTGGAGATAGTAAATTGGCTAAGGGATTTGCCAATTTTTGTATGATAGTGTGAGACAATTAGCTGATGTACAGAGAGCTATTATAAGAATATTTTTTTATGTAATTGTTTCATGATACATGATATAATATACAATATAATATAGTGGGTTTTTAAGCTATAAGCTTTCCCAGAGAAGTTATCTGTGTTGTGTGTGATTGATCTTTCTTCATGCTTATGTAATTGGTGATTGTTCTTTTAATTCCACAAAGATTTGTAGAAACGATTTAGTATTTAAATTTAGCACATTATTAGATTGTTTGAATCCTATATATAATTGCATATTGTATAATTTCTACATGGTATCGAAGCACATTAAATTGCGGAAGTGAAGCGAGAGCTGAGTTTGTGACTAGATAGAATTCGAATTTGTAGAAAGACTTTCTTGGTGCAACAACTGATTCGAGATCGAAATTTCTTTCAATGTCTTGAGGTTAGAGTATGCACTTAAGGGCAGCTCAAAATACAATGCTTGGAATGATATGATAGAGGCGGTACTCAAAGACAATAGCATTAAGGAATTCATTGAAAAAGGTGTTCCTAAGCCAAATGTTGCAGATGTTGCCAATCTTGATGCATGGCAAAAGAAAGTGGAAAATACGAGGAGGATCCTGTTGGAGGGAGTACGAGACCACATTGTCTCAAGCCTCCATGGGAAAGCCACACCATATACTCTGTGAAAGGATTTGAAAAATCTATTCCAAAGCAGCATTGACCATATAAAATTGGCGCTCAAGGATAAACTTAGGAAGATCAAGATGGAAAAGGGTGACACCATTCCAAAGTATCTCACAAATTTTGTCCAATGTCCAGATGAACTGGGGAGTGTGGGGAAAACAATCATTGATGATGATTTGGTGATTTTTCTCTCCTCAGACTTCGTAATATTTGGGACATTTATGAAGACACTATCAGCGGATGGGAAAAATTGCCAGATTGGGAATGACTGTGGTTGGATCTGGTGCAGGAAGAGTTTAGACGGAAAACCAGAGATGGCTCTTCATCAAAGCATGATGATGAAGAGGATTTTACTTTGGCTGCCAAGGAGAAGAAGGGGAAGAGGAATAAATTCCATTCTAAATCCGAGTCTAAAGGCATGAAGCAAGAAATATCCAAGGTGAAGTGTTTTCATCGTCACAAACATAGGCATTTTGCTACTAACTATACACAAAAGAAGAAGAAAAAGAAGCTTGCTAGAGATGTAGCTGGTGAGGCCCTTGCCTCACAATTTGAGCTTGACTTCTCCTTGATTGCATGCATGGTGTCAAGTGCATTGGGATCGGTGTGGTATTTGGATAGTGGCGCTTCCTTTCACATAACGGGAGACAAGGAACTTTTCAACTACTTGGAGGAGAAAGATGTCCAGATGCATATTAAGATGGTCGGTGATGGACGATACAGTGCTATCAGGATTGGTACCATTACCTTTCAGAGGGATTCAGGTAAACCATTTCAATTAAAATATGTGATGCATGTACCAGATCTGAAGAAAAATTTGGTCTCAGTCGCAATGTTGGAGGATAGAGGCTATGACGTTGTTTTTAGTAATGGAAAATATTTCCTGCGACATAAAACAAAGGGTAAAGCCAAGAGGATATGGATTAGAGTTAAGAATCTCTACAAGATGGAGGTATATGGCTGCGCTGCCATGGTGGGTGTTGCACAGCATTTTGTCACCGTCCCTGCAATCCCTCACCCCGCATATTAGAGGGTCTTTTTCGTGACCTATGAGCAATGACAAACCCTGCAAATACATTCTTTGCATCCTTCTGAATAAGGACATGATTCTTCCTGTTGAAAATTCCCTTAGAAAGCACCCAAAAACGTATGTTTTGGCATTGGCGCAGGTAGCCAGTTCATCCCTCACGCCAATGGTGAAAATTTTCACTAGAGGTCGCACCAGCCGGCGCTCTATCCCTGTGTTGAGCCCATGCTAGAATTTTTTGGAATGTTTTTTTAACAAATTGGATGCAGAAGTTTCCTTTAACCACCTCAAAAATGACTCATTGCAAGTGGTTAAATTCAATAAACCACAGATCTCTTCCTTTAGGAAATGGTTGATGGAACATTCTAAGAGGATAGGACTCCCCCCACGATTATAGGGATCCTAACCTCTCCTTCTCCCTCTATATGAACATAGCTTCTCCTTTTAAAAAAGATAGCTGAACATATAGCCAAGAAGCTGAACTTTAAGAAGAGATATTATAGCTGAGTAATCACTATAGAGAAGGTCAAACCAAGGAGGATCCTCTAGAGAGAGTCCCGTCTGAATTCCCGACGAGCTTTGTGAGACATGCTCCACTAGAACTCTGCTGGAGGAGATCGCAATGTCAAAGCCTAGTTGTACTCTTCCTTCTTTAATTCAATATACTCGACTATGATATTGATTCCATCTCTATGTTATGTTTATTTAATGCATGTGATTTAGTCCTCTTCAACTGACTGATAGTTAGGAATGTGAAATAGTATGTTGTGGATCATCTTTGTTTCTTGTGTATGTGTAGGTATTCGGGCGTGAGAACAAGCAGATTGTGATCTGTTGAATCAGGAAGGAGAGGCAGCCATTCTTCTGGATGACACAACAATGCAGGACCTATGGTAGGTGATCTATCAAGCCTTTTTCCATTCTTAACTAGGAATTGATGTCATAACACGTCTCGTTTGTGGCTAGACCCACTCTAGGTCTAGTGGGATCGCCTCTATCTACAGAGGAGATTTACCTCACAAAAAAATTGGCGACTTCACTGGGGAACAGTGCAAGTTTTTCTTTCGTCTATTAGATCTTCTTCTTGGTCTTTGCTCGCTTAGCTTGCCTTTTCTAGATTCTTTTGTTGAGTTTTAGGCCCTTGCTCAGCCTAGAGGATTAGTTTTGACCTTTTCTTTTCCAAATTTTCATCTTTTCAAGGTTGGATTGCTTGCCACGGTTTCCAGCCCGACAGTCGCACCCACTAGCGTGAGTTTCCAGTTTACCACCCACGCCATCCCCTGTCTAGTGCGGATTATAGCGAGATAGTCATGCCAATTCTTGTAGGTGCTAGGGTTTCCCTTCTTTTGTAGTTTTTGGTCCATCCTAGTGTCTTTGGGTGTTTTCATGACTTTATTTGAATTATTTGGGTTTGTTTGTGACTGTGATCAGCCTTCTTCCTCCGGTTGTTTGTCCATTTCTTTCAGCATCATGGCTTTAGTGCTTTCTAGTGCTTTGACATGCTAAGCCTCCTGTAGGAGTTTGGGTCTCTTGTTTCGCAGTCACCTTCATTATTTGCTTGATTTCATTCAGCTCCCTGGATTCATTTTGAGTGGTTTCTTTTGGTGAAATGAGTCTTGAGTGAGTCTTGTCTCTTTCATTCAGTTTTGCTTCATGTCACTCCAAGCATAGCTCACATTGCTTGTATGGGTCCATCTTGACATATTTCTTTGATTTGAGAGATTGTGACATTGGTTTGAGTCTTTGTTTTGTTGGCTTGTGAGTTGTTTGGATTGTTTCATTCCAACTCTTGCATTAACATTCTCAAACTAGTGTGAAGATTCGTTTTTCATGTTATTTAGTGCAATGTTTTCTCTATTACATTGAAAAAATCAAAAATATATTTTGTGCTTGCATTTTTCGTTTGCATCATGAGAATTGGAAAATCTTTTGCATAACTAGCATTCGTCATTCTAGGAAATATTTTTCGTTCTCATTAGTTTGCATCAGGTTCTGTAGTGAATATTTCAGTGAGTTCTCATTATTTTCTATCACTTGAAATTCCTAACCTTCTCATAGATAGCTCTTCATTGAAAGAAATGGTATTCTATGGCATGTAGCTTGCATTCAGGAATTTGTGAGATCCAACATTTGGTAGGACCTTGGAATTGAAACATAAATACAAGATCAACTTAAAATTTATTCAATCAACCTAAGGCAACATTGAAACTTAACGAAACATTTAGTGGTCTAAGTTAGAGACGTGTTCCGGCGTCTTAAAACCTAGCAGCTGTCGCTCACCATCTGGCTTCAGACAGTGCTAGTACTGACTTGTGCTCCCCGTACCGTCGAGAATATAAAGGGAGACCCATATAGGTTGCAATCCTTTTATCTGTAGGAAACCAAGTCTACCGCCTTGTAACCGTGATACACCAAAAATAGCATTCAGGGAGAATACCTACATGTATGTCAAGTCCTTGGTTGATTCTTATTTCATTTTATAACCAAGGTGTATATGGCAGTTCATTGGAACCTGGTACACCCTTTTACCTAGACTACCTGAGTAGTCATTTTTGATCTTTACTAACTCCATAAATTTGAAAATATCATTGAGCACTTGTCCTTTCACGCTCGCTTAAAAATGAGAGAGACTAGAGTCATCTTTTACTGTTTCTTGACTCTTAAAACATGAAACAACAAACTTTTGGTTTCAATGTGGTAAAATAAACTCCTATGATTGCACACCCATTAAATATTGTTTACTTGGCCTGTATTTGTTTTTTTTGGTTTTGATCCAAGAGTCTTATTTTTCGATCTTTTCCCCTTTTCTGGTGTGCTACAGTCACAGTGGCGGAACCATCAATTTCGTCTGAAACTTCACAGATGTCTAGGTCTGCTGAGCTTGAATAGCCTGTCATCCCGTTAGAGTATCCCTTTGGAGAACCAGTTAAGTTCCATTGACCTCTTTCAAATGCTTGGTTTGGATTTGGAGTTGGGGAACATTTTCCCCCTCTTACATTGGGATCGCCATTTTTGGTTGCTATCATACCTCCTAGCCCCCGTACTATTTTGCAAGATCTTATGGTGGATTCAGACATAGATTCGTCTGGTCCTAATGCTAGTGAGGGTATTCCAGTTTCTAATCAAAAATACCAACTCTTCCCAGAAGACATCCAAACAGAACCTACTCAATCTTCACCATCAGTGTCGCTTCTAGCCGGATATAGGTCTTTTGGTTAGATTATGGCTGGTATTGCCTCCATGACAACATCAACCCCGTCAAGGGGGTTGGTTCTTCCATCCTTAGGTATGTCACTGACGACACATGTCTCGTCGTCGACACATTTTGTCAAATCTGTTCCCACTAGGCCCACTATCAATGTGGATGCTTTGGCACCAGTTGTCGCTACACAGTCATCCGGAGTTTCAACTTCGGTATAAACCTCGATTTCCATGGCAATCCCTGATGACCTTTCATTTGAGGAGTATTGGCTGGCTGTTCAGCAACAGAAATCCCAAACTTATCAATCCCCTCAAGATCCTTATAGGTCTTATTTTTCTCATTATGGAGTGGCTAGTACCCTGATTTATTCACTTATGTTTCAATATGATGAGGAAGGCAACCCCATCTACTTGCCTACTCCTGAGGCTTATTAGTTCCTCCCTAGTTTGATACCTACCTTGCCTGTGCAGCCCTCTAAACAACAAGGGCAACCCTTTCAGGGACAACCTTCGATTCAGCAGGGGTATGTTTATGACCCACAAGGACAACCCTTTTAGTGACAACCTTTGGTGCAGTAAGGGTATGCATATTACCCATAAGGGAAACCCTTACAGGGACAACCTTCAGTCCAACAAGGATTGTTTTATAGCGTGGAAGGGTAGCCTTACAATCCTCAAGGTCAACCTTTACAAGCCTAGCCTATGATCCAACCAAGGCAACCTCAAGGACCAGCTGGGCCACAGATATATCAACCCAGACCTTCATACGGTTCTAGGGGAAATATTCATCCATCTCAACCTTTTGTGTAACCTCAATAGCCTCATCTTCCAATTATTCCAAATTTTGCACAGCCAGGGCCATCTTATGGTCCTGCTCCAGGTCAACCTGTTTATTAGGCACAACCTGGCCCTCAGTAGCCATGAGGCCAACCCGCCCAACCAAGACAACCTGGTGGCCCTCATTAGTTAGGTCAACATGCTCAGCTGGGCCAACCCACATAGCCTATTCACCTTGCTCAGTCGCAGCTCTACTCTATGCCATAGCCAAATCAACCGTTGCACCCGACGTATCCAGCTCAGCAAGGCCCCACTTATCAACAGCTTGTTCTACCCCAAGGCGGTTGTTTTCCTCAAGGTCAATATCAACCAGTTTACAACCCACCTGAAGTTCCTACTTATCATCCTCAATCACCAGGCTATACTTATACTCCGCAAAAAAATCCTTATACTGCTCAATTGAGACCCCCATATACTCAGAATTAGTATCCCAATTTTCAAACCCCGTATCCTGGTCCTCAGCCACCATATAAACTGAATTACCCAGCTTATACCCCTTATGGTTAAAATCCTCTAGGAAAAAACCAATGGGGGTAGAGTTATACTCAACCAGGATGGAGTATGGGTACAAGTCCTTATCGAGGACCAACTATTCCGTTTAATCCTAAATACCTTTCCTTGCTACATTGGAGTTACTGGATGTGTCCAAATTGAAAAATGATCCCATTCTTCATAATCCATGTTGGCCCCCAGTCTCGACGAAGGTTCCTGGTGATTTTCCCAAGTTTGAGGGCAAGTCTGGAGAAGACTCCCAAGGTCACATCATGACATACCATTTATGGTGTTCTTCCAATTCTTGGGTGGAAGACTTTGTTCGACTTCGTCTCTTCCAGCGCTCTCTTACTGGAGCTGCTACTAAGTGGTATATCGAACTGCCTTGTGGAATCTTTCAATATTTCAATACTCTTGCTATTAAATTCCTGAATCATTTCCATTTGCTGGTTCGTTATGAAGCTGGGATGCATCTCCTCACATCCTTGAAACAGGACCGAGCTACCGATATCTCGGACCAAATTCATGAATAGAGATGGCGTTGTCGTTTGATCAAGATTGAAATTCCTGATCAAATTATTACTCATTGGTTCACTACCACTTTTGTCAATCAGATTGCAAAAGACATCACCATGGGGGCATGTGTAACCGAGGAACAAGCCATCACTCGTGCCGAGTACCTTCATTTACTGTACTCTCAATCAAGCATTATGTACGACATCTTAACTGAGGCTCCACATCCTAGGACCTCTAAAGCATCGGCTACCCCATCGGTCGATGGTGTTATTGGTTCCATGTCTCATACTTCACGTAAGTATTTGAATGGGAAGTAGAAATAAAATTCTTCCCATAATTCTGCTCCTCAGGCTACCCTAGATTCTGGTAAAACCGTGGAGGTCAATGTCGTTTTGGCCAATCCCACGGATAAGACTTCCAAAGGGAAAAATAAGGGAAAAGGAAAGGCCAAATCTGATGCCACAAAACTGTAATTTTCTAAACCCCATGCTGATGATCGTTCACAGCCAAAGCTGAAGTATCCTGTTTGATTTGTGATGAGGACCACTACACTAAGGATTGTCCTAGAAGATCCGAGGTTATTCAACTACTCAAAGGTTCTAAGGGACCTTTGGCGGTCCTTAAGTGATCAGAAAATGGAATGTACTTAAAAAGGGTGCAAGGTATCCATTTTCATTTATGTAAATGCGTGCAAATACTCCAAATTTTAAATATGAAAATGTGAGAACTTCTTATTTCAAATACAAAGATAGACTGTAGGGGCATTTATCGGATATGTCACATTTCAAAGAAAGGATGAATCTAGAAGCTACCTAGCCCTCTTACGGACTCTTCCTAAATAAATAATAGAAGTAAACACTCAAACTTAATTAAAATGACCTTACTCAAACTTGACATTATGCAGAATTTTTGCTTGGAAGAGATGTATGTCTTTTCTTCTGTTTATGTGTTTTAAGTTTATTTGTTTTTGCTGAAACTTAAAATGTATATCAGCAACATAATTCAGCCATAGAATAACAAAACACAATAGAAATATAATATAGGAATTCACCCCAACTCTTGGGCTACATCTCCTTTGAGCTTCGTCAACATGACTAGACTCTTTGGGATTAAGGTATTTAAATTCTTTTACAAGCTCAAAAATTAACCACAATGAATATGAAAATGATTCAAAGGGCTGAGAATACAATTTTGAATCCCTTTAATGGCTTTCCAATTCCTTCAAACAGCTTTAGGCTTCCATGGACACACATCCTTCTATCGGTGCACTAAGCTTCTCTGAGCTTCTAAATGGAAAAAACTCCCTCGGATTTTTTTTTTCTGCTCCTCAAACCACTAATGCTGCATCCAATAATGATCAGACATCAAATATCAATTGATAAATTTCTTACATTAAGCACAACATCCCCAAAAATGGCTCTCCTCCACGGTTTGCCCAGGGCTTCCCACGACTTCATATCAACTTCTCGAGTTGTATAAGTACTCAAAATGATCTAAAACCACTTTGATTGGTTTCAAAATGACTGAAATAGTAAATATAGAGTTTTTTTTCATCAAAAACGGCCTACGTATGCTCCGATTTCGCCTAGACACTCTGTTTGGAAAATGTCCTCTAGAACTTAAATGAAGCTTTTCAGCTTTCTAAAGTTCTTAATAGGATTTTCAAACCATCTAAATGGATTCAAAAGGCATGAAATAGCTAATAATTCCCCTTCATTTATCTTAAATAGAGAAATACAGTCCAAAACACAGCCTTCTCCTTCTAGGCCCTGATGGCTCCTTCATCTTCTTCGAGGCTTAAACCTCTGAAGATGACCTCTGTTAGATTTCAGACCTACTCCATTGAGTCCAGAATGTCGAAAAGACCCAAAAAAAAAAAAAAAATTGACTCCTAAAGGATCTCCCATGTGAAATATATGCTCAATTGAAGTTTTTGCCCAATGTTAGGAAAAAATCCCACTAATTGTGGGAAAACTGTAGTTAACTGGAGCTAAAAGTGGAATTCCACCTAAATTGGAGGAATCAACGCTAAATTCGGCGGAACATTTTATGTTAACATTTAATGTTCTGCCAGTCATGTGGCCTCTCCACAGCAATAAAAATGACTTTTTTAACAACCATTGGAATTTTTGTTTAGGGCTATGGTTTTTAGTTGAGGACATATGCAATGAGGGGGGCTTAGCCAAAAACCCCTCTGACCTCCACTCTAAACGTAAACCACATTTCAGCATGTGCCTTTGACCTGTTAGCAAACGAATATATGCCATAACGTTTGCCTTTCATAACCTTTTAAAACCCGCGTTCGCACATATTAAACATTGACTTTCGATTTTGGATTTTAAACTTTGCTCATTTGGGTTTTAAAATAGTTTGGATTTGGTTTTAATAATTTGTATTTAAATAAATATAATTAATATATATTTTCTTAACTAATATTTAATATAAAAGAAAATTAATATAATATATGTTTTTTTTTAAATCAGATAAAATATTAAAATTTTTAATATATATAAAACATTAATTATTTTTTAATATATTAAAAATATTTCTCCACATTAAAATGATGAACCCATTCAGCATTAGAGGTTATTGAGTGATTTCAAAATGCAACAACTTCTTCATACAGTAACGAATTTCAGTGCCGTTTGCAGCGTTGAGATCGTATCACCGAGGCCTATCCCATCGCTCAGGTTCCAAATCAATTTGAAAACTTTCATTTTTGAGCTTTTTCCCAAGCTCAGATTTGAGCTCCTGATCACACCTCCCAAATGAGAGGCTTTTGGTCCCCAAAAGCTTACTGAAATGAAGAACTGAACTTTTGTATAGCAAATGAGAGAATAAAAATCCTCTTCTCTTCATCCCTTCAAAACTTTTTTCCTTGAAAAGCAAATGAAGTTGAATCACAAATGGAAAGAAATTGACATTTCCCTTCCTGAATGCGCTTGTCCACATCTACCCACAATTGACCTTCTTGAACTCACACAGAAATTTCTGGCGATAAATTTACAGAATGAAACTATACAACGCTTCCTTGATCAATGATCTAAGGTGGCTCAAAACAAACAAGATATTACAGCATAAAATAGATGCATACATCTGAAATTTGCATATGTACAAAAGGAGTATGTCTTATAGTGTCAAGAACTCCATCCACTTCTCACAAGCCACTTCCATGGCGAATTTTGCTCCTGCAAGTTTTCCCCATGTGAAACTTCCCTTTCCACATCAATAATGGAATCCATGATTCCACATTCGCCAATATTTGTGTCCTCTTGCTGCATGTGTGTGGGATGACGAGTTGGATGCAAAGTCCAACAATGAGAGACAACATGTCCCTTCTTTTGGAAAAAAGTGCAAATCATATGCACCTTCTTTGAAGGTAGTCTTTGCGTCGTCTACTGCTTGTGTGCCTTCTTCCTCATCCAAAATCTCGAAACATGATGGTTACATCGACCACACTATGTACAATAATTCTTTCTTCCATTAAAGCATGTAAAATTATCATGCCTTGTAGAAAAACAAGCAAATTGATCATGAGAAGATTTAGACCTCTTATGCTGCTTTGCTTGTTCATCCCTTTTGCCTCCATGAGGAGATGAACTAGTAGAGGCTCCAGCTTTCAATTGTAGACTAACATCATTTTTCTTGTCTTGAAAACTGCCTAAAATTGCATGCTTGCCATAAGCTGCATGTCTACCATCTTCTTGCTGTAGCAAAGGCTTAAAAAAATGGTAAGGAATATTTCCATCATGACATTGATGTAATTGAAAACTTGGGAGAAATTTTCTCTTGAAATTTTCTTCACATTCTTGAATGCATGTGCTCAAAGCTTCGCCATTAAGCTGCTCATAGCCAAGACCAATATTCTGGGGATGCTCCACAACAAAAATAGGCTCAACAATGCCTTGTGCATGCTTGCCCAAACCTTTGCCTTCTTGATATCCCATTTTCAACATCAATATGGACCCAATACCTCTTGTATGTTTTTCAAAAGAACCAACATACTTTTGAATGGAGGAACTTGAAGACAAGTTGGAACAATTAACCTCTTCCTCAATAATTTTCTTGGACAAAGCTTCTTGAGCTTGAAGGAGTTGTTTCTCCATGTCATGCAGTCTTTGAAGAATGGCTTCTTTGTCTTCCTGCATAGCTAGCAATTGTGCACGAAGTTGAACACTTTCCCTTTGATCCTCAAGGAGAATCTGCACCATGTCCTTCACCTTAAAGAACTCATTCTTCATGTCATCATTGAAGAATCTAGTGAAGGAGGAAACTTCACTTGTAGAATAAGTTGACATTATGTAAATGGTAAAGACAACCAAAAGGAACTTCCAAAGAAAAGTCCTCAAAGCTTTCAAACAAACAACAAGCTTTTAGCCAAATTTCAGTAAAGACCCCTTCTCATTCAAGCAGCTATAAAACAAAAAATATTGGAGTTTGTTTTCCAAAGATAATATTAAGGTAAATTAAGTAAGGAAAATGGTCTTCAATCATTTCCAAGACTTAGCTAACAACAACTATCCTTCCAACTCAATAAAACTCATACATGCAACCATTTTGCAACTCTTACACTGTTTTAAAAACTTTTGCACCATAACAAATGCTCAACCCGAGCTCCAATACCATCTGATCAGAAAATGGAATGTACTTGAAAAGGGTTCAAGGTATCCATTTTCATTTATGTAAATGCGTGCAAATACTCCAAATTTTAAATCTAAAAATGTGAGAACTTCTTATTTCTAATACAGAGATAGAATTTAGGGGCATTTACCAGATATGTCACCTTTCAAAGAAAGGATGAATGCAGAAGCTACCTAGCCCTCTTACAGACTCTGCCTAAATAAATAATAGAAGTAAACACTCAGACTTAATTAAAATGACCTTACTCAAACTTGATATTATGCAGAATGTTTCCTCGGAAGAGGTGTATGTCTTTTCTTCTGTTATGTGTTTTAAGTTTATTTGTTTTTGCTGAAAATTAAAATGTATATCAACAACATAATTCATCCATAGAATAACGAAACACAACAGCAATATAATATAGGAGTTCACCCCAACTCTTGGGCTACATCTCCTTTGAGCTTCGTCAACAAGACTAGACTCTTTGGGATTAAGGTACTTAAATTATTTTACAAGCTCCACACTTAACCAAAATTAATATGAAAATGATTCAAAGGGCTGAGGATACCATTTTAAATCCCTTTAATGGCTTTCCAATTCCTGCAAACAGCTTTAGGCTTTCATGGACACACATCCTTCTGTCGATGCACTAAGCTTCACTGAGCTTCTAAATGGCACAAACTCCCTTAGATATCTATTTCTACTCCTGAAACCACTACTGATACATCCAATAATGATTATAAATCAAATATCAACTGATAAATTTCTTACATTAAGCACAACATCCCCAAAATGGCTCTCCTCCATGGTTTTCCCAGTGCTGCCCACAACTAGATATCAACTTCTCGAGCTGTAGAAGTACTCAAAATGATATGAAACCACTTCCATTGGTTTCATAATGACTGAAATAGTCAATATAGAGTTTTTTTTCATAAAAAACGGCCTCCGGCTGCTCTAGTTTCACCTATACACTCTGTTTGGAAAATGACCTCTAGAACTTAAATGAAGCTTTTCAGCTTTTTAATGTTCTTAACAGGCTCTGAAAAACATCTAAATAGATTCAAAAGGCATGAAATAGCTAATAATTCCCATTCATTTACCTTAAACAGAGAAATACAGTCCAAAACACAGCCTTCTCCTTCTAAGCCCTGATGACTCCTTCATCTTCTTCAATGCTTAAACCTCTAAAGATGACCTCTATTAGATTTTAGACCTACTCCATTGAGTCCAGAATGTTAAAGAGACCCAAAATAAAATAAAAAAATTCACTCCAAAAGGATCTCCCATGTGAAAGATATGCTCAAATGAAGTTTTTGCCCAATGTTAGGCAAAAATCCCACTAATTGTGGGCCGACTGTAGTTAACTGGAGCTAAAAGTGGAATTCCGCCTAAAATGGAGGAATCAGCGCTAAATTCGGCGGAACATTTTCTGTTAACATTTAATGTTCTGCCAGTCATGTGGCCTCTCCACAACAATAAACGTAATTGTTTTAACAACCATTGGAATTTTTGTTTAGGGCTATGGTTTTTAGTTGAGGACATATGGAATGAGGGGGGCTTAGGCCAAAGCCCCTCCGACCTCTGCTCTAAACGTAAACCACATTTCATCACATGCCTTTGACCCATTAGCAAACGAATATATGCCATAACGTTTGCCTTTCATAACCTTTTAAAACTGACATTGCCACATATTAAACATTGAATTTCGATTTTGGATTTTAAACTTTGCTCATTTGGGTTTTAAAATAGTTTGGATTTGGTTTTAATCATTTGTATTTAAACAAATATAATTAATATATATATTTTTAATTAATATTTAATATATAAAAGAAAATTAATATAATATATGATTTTTTTTAAATCAAATAAAATATCAAAATTTTTAATATATATAAAACATTAATTAATTTTTAATATATTAAAAATATTTCTCCACATTAGAATGATGAACCCATTCAGAATTAGAGGTTATTGGGTGATTTCAAAATGCAACAAATTCTTCATATGGTAACGAATTTCAGTGTTGCTTGCGGCGTTGCGATCGTATCACCGAGGCCTATCCCATCGCTCAGGATCCAAATCAATTTGAGAACTTTCATTTTTGAGCTTTTTCCCAAGCTCAGATTTGAGCTCCTGATCACACCTCCCAAATGAGACGCTTTTGCTCCCCAAAAGCTTACTAAAATTAAGAACTGAACTGTAGTACAACAAATGAGAGAATAAAAATTCTCTTCTCTTCAGCCCTTAAAAAATTTGTGCCTTCAAAAGCAGATGAAGTTGAACCACAAATGGAAATAAATCCACATTTCCCTTCCTGAATGTGCTTGTCCACATCTGTCCACAACTGACCTTCTTGAACTCACACAAAAATTTATGGTGAGAAATTTACAAAATGAAACTGTACAACGCTGCCTTGATCAATGATCTAAGGTGGCTCAAAACAAACAAGATATTACAGCATAAAATACATGCATACATCTGAAATTTGCATATGTACAAAAGGAGTACATATTACTGTGTCAAGAAGTCCATCCACTTCTCACCAAGCCACTTCCATGGCGAAGTTTGCTGCTGCAACTTTTCCCCATGTGAAACTTCCCTTTCCACATCAATAATGGAATCCATGATTCCACCTTCGCCAATATTTGTGTCCTCTTGCTGCATGTGTGTGGGATGACGAGTTGGATGCAAATTCCAACAATGAGAGACAACATGTCCCTTCTTTTGGCAAAAAGTGCAAATCATATGCACCTTCTTTGAAGGTAGTCTTTGCTTCATCTAATTCTTGTGTGCCTTCTTCCTCATCCAGCATCTCGAAACATGATCATTACATCAACCACAATATGTACAAGAATTCTTTCTTCCATTAAAGCATGTAAAATTATCATGCCTTGCAGAAACACAATCAAATTGATCATGAGAAGATTTATACCTCTTATGCTGCTTTGCTTGTTCATCCTTTTTGCCTCCATGAGGAGATGAACTAGTAGAGGCTCTAGCTTTCAATTGTAGACTAACATCATTTTTCTTGTCTTGAAAACTGCCTAAAATTGCATGCTTTCCATAAGCTGCATGTTTACCATCTTCTTGGTACAAAAAAGGCTTAAAATAATGGTAAGGAATATTCCCATCATGACATTGATGTAATTGAGAACTTGGGAGAAATGTTCTCTTCAAATTTGCTTCACATTGTTGAATGCATGTGCTCAAAGCTTCACCATTAAGCCACTCATAGCCAATACCAATATTCTTGGGACGCTCCGCAACACAAATAGGCTCAACAATGCCTTGTGCATGCTTGCCCAAGCCTTTTCCTTCTTGATAGCCCATTTTCAACATCAATTTGGACCCAATACCTCTTGTATGTTTTTCAAAAGAACCAACATACTTTTCAATGGAGGAACTTGAAGACAAGTTGGAACGATTAACCTCTTCCTCAAGAATTTTCTTGGACAAAGCTTCTTGAGCTTGAAGGAGTTGTTTCTCCATGTCATGCAGTCTTTGAAGAATGGCTTCTTTCTCTTCCTGCATAGCTAGCAGTTGTGCACGAAGTTGAACACGTTCCCTTTGATCCTCAAGGAGAATCTGCACCATGTCCTTCACCTTAAAGAACTCATTATTCATGTCATCATTGAAGAATATTGTGAAGGAGGAAAATTCACTTGTAGAAGAATTTGACATTATGTAAATGGTGAAAACAACCAAAAGGAACTTCCAAAGAAAAGTCCTCAAAGCTTTCAAACAAATGACAAGATTTTCGCCAAATGTCAGTAAAGACCCCTTCTCATTCAAGTAGCCATGAAACACAAACTATTGGAGTTTGTTTTCCAAAGATAATCTTGAGGCAAATTGGGTAAGGAAAATAGTCTTCAATCCTTTCCAAGACTTAGCTAACAACAGCTATCCTTCCAACTCAAGAAAACTCATACATGCAACCATTTTGCAACCAATAAAACAGTAAATCTCTTACACTGTTTTAAAACCTTTTGCACCATAACAAATGCTCAACCCGAGCTCTGATACCATCTGATCAGAAAATGGAATGTACTTGAAAAGGGTGCAAGTTATCCATTTTCATTTATGTAAATGCGTGCAAATACTCCAAATTTTAAATCTGAAAATGTGATAACTTCTTATTTCTAATACGAAGATAGATTGTAGGGGCATTTACCGGATATGTCACCTTTCAAGGAAAGGATGAATCCAGAAGCTACCTGGCCCTATTACAAACTCTGCCTAAATAAATAATAGAAGTAAACACTCAGACTTAATTAAAATGACCTTACTCAAACTTACCATTATGCAAAAAAATTTCTTGGAAGAGGTGTATGTCTTTTCTTCTGTTTATGTGTTTTAAGTTTATTTCTTTTTACTGAAACTTAACATGTATATCAGCAACATAATTCAGCCATAGAATAACAAAACATGACAGCAATATAATATAGGATTTCACTCCAACTCTTGGGCTATATCTCCTTTGAGCTTCGTCAACATGACTAGACTCTTTGGGATTAAGGTACTTAAATTATTTTAAAAGATCCACACTTAACCACAATGAATATGAAAATGATTCAAAGGTCTGAGAATACCATTTTAAATCCATTTAATGGCTTTCCAATTCCTGCAAACAACTTTAGGCTTCCATGGACACACATCCTTCTGTCGGTGCATTAAGCTTCTCTGAGCTTCTAAATGGCACAAACTCTCTCAGATTTCTATTTCTGCTCTTGAAAACACTACTTCTGCATCCAATAACGATCATACATCAAATAGCAACTGATAAATTTCTTACATTAAGCACAACATCCCCGAAAATGGCTCTCCTCCACGGTTTTCCCAGGGTTGACCACGACTTCATATCAACTTCTCGAGCTGTAGAAGTACTCAAAATGATCTTCAACCACTTCCATTGGTTTCATAATGATTGAAATAGTCAAGATAGAGTTTTTTTTCATCAAAAACGGCCTCCGGCTGCTCCGGTTTTGCCTACACACTCTGTTTGGAAAATGGCCTCTAGAACTTAAATGAAGCTTTTCAGCTTTCTAAAGTTCTTAATAGGCTCTGCAAACCATATAAATAGATTCAAAAGGCATGAAATAGCTAATAATGCCCATTCATTTACCTTAAACAGAGAAATATAGTCCAAAACACAACCTTCTCCTTCTAGGCCCTGATGACTGCTTCATCTTCTTCGATGCTTAAACTTATGAAGATGACCTCTGTTAGATTTCAGACCTACTCCATTAAGTCCAGAATGTCAAAGAGACCCAAAATCACAAAAAAATTTCACTCCAAAAGGATCTCCCATGTGAAAGATATGCTCAACTGAAGTTTTTTCCCAATGTTAGGCAAAAATCCCACCAATTGTGGGACAACTGTAGTTAACTGGAGCTAAAAGTGGAATTTCGCCTAAAATGGAGGAATCAGCACTAATTTCGGCGGAACATTTTCTATTAGCATCTAATGTTCTGCCAGTCATGTTGCCTCTCCATAGCAATAAACGTAACTGTTTTAACAACCATTGGAATTTTTGTTTAGGGCTATGGTTTTTAGTTGAGGACATATGGAATGAGGGGGGCTTAGCCCAAAGCCCCTCCGACCTCCGCTCTAAATGTAAACCACATTTCAGCATGTGCCTTTGACCCGTTAGCCAATGAATATATGCCATAACGTTTTCCTTTCATAACCTTTTAAAACCCACATTGCCACATATTAAACATTGACTTTCGATTTTGGATTTTAAACTTTGCTCATTTGGGTTTTAAAATAGTTTGGATTTGGTTTTAATAATTTGTATTTAAATAAATATAATTAATATATATTTTCTTAATTAATATTTAATATATAAAAGAAAATTAATATAATATATGATTTTTTTAAAATCAGATAAAATTTTAAAATTTTTAATATATATAAAACATTAATTAATTTTTAATATATTAAAAATATTTCTCCACATTAAAATGATGAACCCATTCAGCATTAGAGGTTATTGAGCAATTTGAAAATGCAACAACTTCTTCATACGGTAACGAATTTTAGTGCCGTTTGCGGCATTGGGATCGTATTACCGAGGCCTATCTCTTCGCTCAGGTTCCAAATCAATTTGAGAAATTTCATTTTTGAGCTTTTTCCCAAGCTCAGATTTGAGCTCTTGATCACACCTCCCAAATGAGAGGCTTTTGGTCTCCAAAAGCTTACTAAAATGAAGAAATGAACTGTAGTACAGCAAATGAGAGAATAAAAATCCTCTTCTCTTTAGCCCTTCAAAAAAAATTTCCTTGAAAAGCAAATGAAGTTGAACCACAAATGGAAAGAAATCGACATTTCCCTTCCTGAATGCACTTGTCCACATCTATCCACAACTGGCCTTCTTGAACTCACACAAAAATCTCTGGCGAGAAATTTACAGAATGAAAATGTACAATGCTGCCTTGATCAATGATATAAGGTGGCTCAAAACAAACAAGATATTACAGCATAAAATACATGCATACATCTTAAATTTGCATATGTACAAAAGGAGTACGTCTTACTGTGTCAAGAAGTCTATCCACTTCTCACCAAGCCAGTTCCATGGCGAATTTTGGTACTCCAACTTTTCCCCATGTGAAACTTCCCTTTCCACATCAATAATGGAATCCATGATTCCACCTTCGCCAATATTTGTGTCCTCTTGCTGCATGTGCACAGGACGACGAGTTGGATGCAAAGTCCAACAATGAGAGACAACATGTCCCTTATTTTGGCAAAAAGTGCAAATCATATGCACCTTCTTTGAAGGTAGTCTTTGCTTCATCTGCTTCTTGTGTGCATTCTTCCTCATCCATCATCTCAAAACATGATGGTTACATTGACCACAATATGTAAAATAATTCTTTCTTCCATTAAAGCATGTAAAATTATCATGCCTCGCAGAAACACAATCAAACTGATCATGAGAAGATTTATACCTCTTATGCTGTTTTGCTTGTTCATCCTTTTTGCCACCATGAGGATATGAACTAGTAGAGGCTCCAGCTTTCAATTGTAGACTAACATCATTTTTCTTGTCTTGAAAACTGCCTAAAATTGCATGCTTTCCATAAGCTGCATGTCTAGCATCTTCTTGCTGTAGCAAAGGCTTAAAACAATGGTAAGGAATATTGCCATCATGACATTGATGTAATTGAGAACTTGGGAGAAATGTTCTCTTCAAATTTGCTTCCCATTCTTGAATCCATGTGCTCAAAGTTTCACCATTAAGCTGCTCATAGGCAAGACCAGTATTCTTGGGACTCTCCACAACACAAATAGGCTGAACAATGCCTTGTGCATGCTTTCCCAAACCTTTTCCTTCTTGATAGTCCATTTTCAACATCAATTTGGAACCAATACCTCTTGTATGTTTTTCAAAAGAACCAACATACTTTTAAATGGAGGAAGTTGAGGACAATTTGGAACGATTAACCTCTTCCTCAAGAATTTTATTGGACAAAGCTTCTTGAGCTTGAAGGAGTTTTTTCTCCATGTCATGTAGTATTTAAGGAATGGCTTCTTTCTCTTCCTGCATAGCCAGCAATTCTGCACGAAGTTGAACACTTTCCCTTTGATCCTCAAGGAGAATATGCACCATGTCCTTCACCTTAAAGACCTCATTCTTCATGTCATCATTGAAGAATATCGTGAAGGAGTAAACTTCACTTGTAGAAGAAGTTGACATTATGTAAATGGTCATAACAACGAAAAGGAACTTCCAAAGAATAATCCTCAAAGCTTTCAAACAAACGACAAGCTTTTAGCCAAATGTCAGTAAAGACCCCTTCTCATTCAAGCAGCCATAAAACACAAACTATTGGTGTTTGTTTTCCAAAGATAATCTTGAGGTAAATTAGGTAAGGAAAATAGTCTTCAATCATTTCCAAGACTTAGCTAACAACAGCTATCCTTCCAACTCAAGAAAACTCATACATGCAACCGTTTTGCAACCAATAAAACAATAAAACTCTTACACTGTTTTAAAACCTTTTGCACCATAACAAATGCTCAACCCGAGCTCCAATACCATCTGATCAGAAAATGGTGCAAGGTATCCATTTTCATTTATGTAAATGCGTGCAAATACTCCAAATTTTTAATTTGAAAATGTGAGAACTTCTTATTTCTAATACAGAGATAGACTGTAGGGGCATTTACTGGATATGTCACCTTTCAAAGAAACGATGAATCCAGAAGCTACCTAGCCCTCTTACAGACTCTGCCTAAAGAAATAATAGAAGTAAACACTAAGACTTAATTAAAATGACCTTACTCAAACTTGATATTATGCAAAAAAAATTCTTGGAAGAGGTGTATGTCTTTTCTTCTGTTTATGTGTTTTAAGTTTATTTGTTTTTTCTGAAACTTAAAATGTATATCATCAACATAATTCATCCATAGAATAACAAAACACAACATCAATATAATATAGGAGTTCACCTCAACTCTTGGGCTACATCTCCTTTGAGCTTAGTCGACATGACTAGACTCTTTGGGATTAAGGTACTTAAATTATTTTACAAGCTCCACACTTAACCAAAATGAATACGAAAATGATTCAAAGGGCTTAGAATACCATTTTAAATCCCTTTAATGGCTGTCCAATTCCTGCAAACAGCTTTAGGCTTCCATGGACACACATCCTTCTGTTAGTGCACTGGGCTTCTCTGAGATTCTAAATGGCACAAAATCCCTTATTTTTATGTTTTTGCTCCTGAAACCACTACTGTTACAACCAATAATGATCAGAAATCTAATATCAACTGATAAATTTCTTACATTAAGCACAACATCCCCAAAAATGGCTCTCCTCCACGGTTTTCCCAGGGTTGCCCATGACTTCATATCAACTTATCGAGCTATAGAAGTACTCAAAATGATATTAAACCACTTCCATTGGTTTTAGAATGACTGAAATAGTCAATATAGAGTTTTTTTTCATCAAAAACGGCCTCCGGCTGCTCCAGTTTTGCCTACACACTCTGTTTGGAAAATGACCTCTAGAACTTAAATGAAGCTTTTCAGCTTTCTAAAGTTCTTAATAGGCACTGCAAACCATATAAACAAATTAAAAAGGCATGAAATAGCTAATAATGCCCATTCGTTTACCTTAAACAGAGAAATACAGTCCAAAACACAGCCTTCTCCTTCTAGGCCTTGATGGCTCCTTCATCTTCTTCGATGCTTAAACCTTTGAAGATGACTTCTGTTAGATTTCAGACCTGCTCCATTGAGTCCAGAATGTCGAAGAGACCCAAAATCAAAAAAAAAATTCACTCCAAAAGGATCTCCCATGTGAAAGATATGCTCAACTGAAGTTTTTGCCCAATGTTAGGAAAAAATCCCACTAATTGTGGGCCAATTGTAGTTAACTGAAGCTAAAAGTGGAATTCCACCTAAAATGGAGGAATCAACGATAAATTTGGCGGAACATTTTCTGTTTACATTTAATGTTCTGCCAGTCATCTGGCCTCTCCACAGAAAAAAATGTAACTGTTTTAACAACCATTGGAATTTTTGTTTAGGGCTATGGTTTTTAGTTGAGGACATATGGAATGAGGGGGGCTTAGCCCAAAGCCCCTTCGACCTCGGCTCTAAATGTAAACCACATTTCAGCACGTGCCTTTGACCCGTTAGCAAATGAATATATGCCATAAAGTTTGCCTTTCATAACCTTTTGAAACCCACGTTGCCACATATTAAACATTGACTTTCGATTTTGGATTTTAAAATTTTCTCATTTGAGTTTTAAAATAGTTTGGATTTGGTTTTAATAATTTGTATTTAAATAAATATAATTAATATGTATTTTTTTAATTAATATTTAATATATAAAAGAAAATTAATATAATATATGATTTTTTTTAAAATCAAATAAAATATTAAAATTTTTAATATATATAAAACATCAATTAATTTTTAGTATATTAAAAATATTTCTCCACATTAAAATGATGAACCCATTCAGCATTAGAGGTTATTGAATAATTTCAAAATGCAACAACTTCCTCATACGGTAACGATTTTCAGTGCCGTTTGCGGTGTTGGGATCGTATCGCCGAGGCCTATCCCGTCGCTTAGGTTCCAAATCAATTTGAGAACTTTAATTTTTGAGCTTTTTCCCAAGCTCAGATTTGAGCTCCTGATCACACCTCCCAAATGAGAGGCTTTTGGTCCCCAAAAGCTTACTGAAATGAAAAACTGAACTGTAGTACAGCAAATGAGATAATAAAAATCCTCTTCTCTTCAGCCCTTCAAAAAAAATTTCCTTGGAAAGCAAATGAAGTTGAACCACAAATGGAAAGAAATCGACATTTCCCTTCCTGAATGCGCTTGTCCACATCTATCCACAACTGACCTCTTTGAACTCACACAGAAATTTCTGGCAAGAAATCTATAGAATGAAACTGTACAACGCTGCCTTGATCAATGATCTAAGGTGGCTCAAAACAAACAAGATATTACAGCATAAAATACATGCATACATCCGAAATTTGCATATGTACAAAAGGAGTATGTCTTATTGTGTCAAGAAGTCCATCCACTTCTCACCAAGCCACTTCCATGGCGAATTTTGCTGCTGCAACTTTTCCCCATGTGAAACTTCCCTTTCCACATCAATAATGGAATCCATGATTCCACCTTCGCCAATATTTGTGTCCTCTTGCTGCATGTGCGTGGAACGACGAGTTGGATGAAAAGTCCAACAATGAGAGACAACATGTCCCTTCTTTTGGAAAAAAGTGAAAATCATATGCACCTTCTTTGAAGGTAGTATTTGCTTCATTTGCTTCTTGTGTACCTTCTTCCTCATTCAGCATCTCGAAACATGATGGTTACATCGACCACAATATGTACAAGAATTATTTCTTCCATTAAAGCATGTAAAACTATCATGCCTTGCAGAAACACAATCAAATTGATCATGAGAAGATTTATACCTCTTATGCTGCTTTTCTTGTTCATCCTTTTTGCCTCCATGTGGAGATGAACTAGTAGAGGCTCCAGCTTTCAATTGTAGACTAACATCATTTTTCTTGTCTTGAAAACTGCCTGAAATTGCATGCTTGCCATTAGCTGCATGTCTACCATCTTCTTGCTACAACAAAGGCTTAAAACACTAGTAAGGAATATTTTCGTCATGACATTGATGTAATTGAGAACTTGGGAGAAATTTTCTCTTCGAATTTGCTTCACATTCTTGAATGCATGTGCCCAAAGCTTTGCCATTAAGCTGCTCATAGCCAAGACCAATATTCTTGGGACGCTCCACAACACAAATAGGCTCAAAATTGCCTTGTGCATGCTTGCCCAAACCTTTGCCTTCTTGATAACCCATTTTCAACATCAATTTGGAGCCAATACCTCTTGTATGTTTTTCAAAAGAACCAACATACTTTTGAATGGAGGAACTTGAAGACAAGTTGGAACGATTAACCTCTTCCCCAAGAATTTTCTTGGACAAAGATTCTTGAGCTTGAAGGAGTTGTTTCTCCATGTCATGCAGTCTTTGAAGAATGGCTTCTTTCTCTTCCTGCATAGCTAGCAATTGTGCACGAAGTTGAACACTTTCCCTTTGATCCTCAAGGAGAATCTGCACCATGTCCTTCACCTTAAAGAACTCATTCTTCATGTCATCATTGAAGAATCTCATGAAGGAGGAAAATTCACTTGTAGAAGAATTTGACATTATGTAAATGGTCAAAACAACCAAAAGGAACTTCCAAAGAAAAGTCCTCAAAGCTTTCAAACCAACGATAAGCTTTTAGCCAAATGTCAGTAAAGACCCCTTCTCATTCAAGCAACCATAAAACACAAACTATTGGAGTTTGTTTTCCAAAGATAATCTTGAGGTAAATTGGGTAAGGAAAATAGTCTTCAATCCTTTCCAAGACTTAGCTAACAACAACTATCCTTCCAACTCAAGAAAACTCATACATGCAACCATTTTGCAACCAATAAAACAGTAAATCTCTTACACTGTTTTAAAACCTTTTGCACCATAACAAATGCTCAACCCAAGATCCAATACCATCTGATAAAAAAATGGAATGTACTTGAAAAGGGTGCAAGGTATCCATTTTCATTTATGTAAATGTGTGCAAATACTCCAAATTTTAAATCTGAAAATGTGAGAACTTCTTATTTCTAATACAGAGATAGACTGTAGGGGCATTTACCGGATATGTCACCTTTCAAGGAAAGGATGAATCCAAAATCTACCTGGCCCTCTTACAGACTCTGCCTAAAGAAATAATAGAAGTAAACACTCAGACTTAATTAAAATGACCTTACTCAAACTTGACATTATGCAGAATTTTTGCTTGGAAGAGGTGTATGTCTTTTCTTTTGTTTATGTGTTTGAAGTTTTTTTTTTTTTTGATAAAACTTAACATGTATATTAGAAATATAATTCAGCCATATAATAACAAAACACAACAGCAATATAATATAGGAGTTCCCCCCCAACTCTTGGGCTACATCTCCTTTGAGCTTCGTCAACATGACTAGACTCTTTGGGATTAAGGTACTTAGATTATTTTAAAAGCTCCACACTTAACCAAAATGAATATGAAAATTATTCAAAGGGATGAAAAGACCATTTTAAATCCCTTTAATGGCTTTCCAATTCCTGCAAACAGCTTTAGGCTTCCATGGACACACATCCTTCTGTCGGTGCACTAAGCTTCTCTAAGCTTCTAAATGACACAAACTCCCTCAGATTTCTATTTCTACTCCTCAAATCACTACTTCTACATCCAATAATGATCATACATCAGATCTCAACTGATAAATTGTTTGCATTAAGCACAACATCCCAAAAAATGGCTCTCCTCCACAGTCTGCCCAGGACTGCCCACGACTTCATATCAACTTCTCGAGATGTAGAAGTACTCAAAATGATATGAAACCACTTCCATTGGTTTCAAAATGATTGAAATAGTCAAGATAGATTTTTTTTTCATCAAAAACGGCCTCCGGCTGCTCCGGTTTCGCCTACACACTCTGTTTTGAAAATGGTCTCTAGAACTTAAATGAAGCTTTTCGGCTTTCTAAAGTTTTTAACAGGCTCTACAAACCATCTAATCAGATTCAAAAGGCATGAAATAACTAATAATTCCCATTCATTTACCTTAAACAGAGAAATACAGTCCAAAACACAACCTTCTCCTTCTAGGCCCTCATGGCTCTTTCATCTTCTTCGATGCTTAAACCTCTGAAGATGACCTCTGTTAGATTTCAGACCTGCTCCATTGAGTCCAAAGTGTCAAAAAGACCGAAAATCAAAATAAAAATTCACTCCTAAAGGATCTCCCATGTGAAAGATATGCTCAACTAAATTTTTTGCCCAATGTTAGGCAAGAATCCCACTAATTGTGGGCCAACTATAGTTAACTGGAGCTAAAAGTGGAATTCCGCCTAAAATGGAGGAATCAGGGCTAAATTCGGCGGAACATTTTCTGTTAACATTTAATGTTCTGCCAATCATGTGGCCTCTCCACAGCAATAAACATAACTGTTTTAACAACCATTGGAATTTTTGTTTAGGGCCATGGTTTTAATTTGAGGACATATGGAATGAGGGGGGGCTTAGCCTAAAGCCCCTCCAACCTATGCTCTAAACGTAAACCACATTTCAGCACGTGCCTTTGACCCGTTAGCAAACAAATATATGCCATAACGTTTGCCTTTCATAACCTTTTAAAACCCACGTTGCCACATATTAAACATTGACTTTCGATTTTGGATTTTAAACTTTGCTCATTTGGGTTTTAAAATAGTTTGGATTTGATTTTAATAATTTGTATTTAAATAAATATAATTAATATATATTTTCTTCATTAATATTTAATATATAAAAGAAAATTAATATAATACATGATTTGTTTAGAGTCAAATAAAATATTAAAATTTTAAAAGATATAAAATATTAATTATTTTTTAATATATTAAAAATATTTCTCCACATTAAAATGATGAACCCATTCAGTATTAGAGGTTATTGAGCGATTTGAAAATGCAACAACTCCTTCATATGATAACAAATTTCAGTGTCGTTTGCGGCGTTGGGATCGTATCGCAGAGACCTATCCCATCGCTCAGGTTTCAAATCAATTTGAGAACTTTCATTTTTGAGCTTTTTCCCAAGCTCAGATTTGAGCTCCTGATCACACCTCCCAAATGAGATGATTTTGGTCCCCAAAAGCTTACTGAAATGAAGAAAAGAACAGTAGTACAGAAAATGAGAGAATAAAAATCCTCTTCTGTTCAGCCCTTCAAAAAAAATTTCCTTGAAAAGAAAATGAAGTTGAACCACAAATGGAAAGAAATTGACATTTCCCTTCCTGAATGAGCTTGTCCACATCTGTCCACAACTGACCTTCTTGAACTCACATAGAAATTTCTTGCGAGAAATTTACAGAATGAAACTGTACAACACTACCTTGATCAATGATCTAAGGTGGCTCAAAACAAACAATATATTACAGCATAAAATACATGCATACATCCAAAATTTGCATATGTACAAAAGGAGTACGTCTTACTTTGTCAAGAAGTCCATCCACTTCTCACCAAGCCACTTCCATGGCAAATTTTGTTGCTGCAACTTTTCCCCATGTGAAACTTCCCTTTCCACATCAATACTGGAATCCATGATTCCACCTTCGCCAATATTTGTGTCCTCTTGCTGTATGTGCGTGGGACGACGAGTTGGATGCAAATTCCAACAATGAGAGATAACATGTCCCTTCTTTTGGAAAAAGGGCAAATCATATGCACCTTCTTTGAAGGTAGTCTTTGCTTCATCTGCTTCTTGTGTGCCTTCTTCCTCATCCAAGATATCGAAACATGATGGTTACATCGACCACAATATGTACAAGAATTCTTTCTTCCATTAAAGCATGTAAAATTATCATGCGTTTCAGAAACACAATCAAATTGATCATGAGAAGATGTATACCTCTTATGTTGCTTTGCTTGTTCATCCTTTTCGCCTCCATGAGGAGATGAACTAGTAAAGGCTCCAGATTTCAATTCTAGACTAACATCATTTTTATTGTCTTGAAAAATTCCTAAAATTGCATGCTTGCAATAAGCTGCATGTATACCATCTTCTTGCTACAGAAAATGATTAAAACAATGGTAAGGAATATTGCCATCATGACATTGATGTAATTGAGAACTTGGGAGAAATGTTCTCTTCAAATTTGCTTCACATTCTTGAATCCATGTGCTCAAATCTTCGCCATTAAGCTGCTCATAGCCAAGACCAATATTATTGGGATGCTCCATAACACAAATAGGGTCAGAAATGCCTTGTGCATGCTTGCCCAAACCTTTGCCTTCATTATTTCCCATTTTCAACATCAATTTGGACCCAATACATCTTGTATGTTTTTCAAAAAAACCAACATACCTTTCAATGGAGGAACTTGAAGACAAGTTGGAACGATTAACCTCTTCCTCAAGAATTTTCTTGGACAAAGCTTCTTGAGCTTGAAGGAGTTGTTTCTCCATGTCATGTAGTCTTTGAAGAATGGCTTCTTTCTCTTCCTGCATAGCTAGCAATTATGCACGAAGTTGAACACTTTCCCTTTGATCCTCAAGGAGAATCTGCACCATGTCCTTCACCTTAAAGAACTCATTCTTCATGTCATCATTGAACAATCTCATGAAGGAGGAAACTTCACTTGTAGAAGAAGTTGACATTATGTAAATGGTCAAAACTACCAAAAGGAACTTCTAAAGAAAAGTCCTCAAAGCTTTCAAACAAATGAAAAGCTTTTAGCCAAATATCAGTAAAGATCCCTTCTCATTCAAGCAACCATAAAACACAAACTATTGGAGTTTGTTTTCCAAAGATAATATTGAGGTAAATTGGGTAAGGAAAATAGTCCTTAATTCTTTCCAAGACTTAGCTGACAACAACTATCCTTCCAACTCAAGAAAACTCATACATGCAACCATTTTGCAACCAATAAAACAGTAAAAATCTTACACTGTTTTAAAACCTTTTGCACCATAACAAATGCTCAACCCGAGCTCCGATACCATCTGATCAGAAAATGGAATGTACTTGAAAATGGTGCAAGGTATCCATTTTCATTTATGTAAATGCGTGCAAATACTCCAAATTTTAAATCTGAAAATGTGAGAACTTCTTATTTCTAATACAGAGATAGACTGTAGGGGCATTTATCGGATATGTCACCTTTCAAGGAAAGGATGAATCCAGAAGCTACTTGGGCCTCTTACAGACTCTGCCTAAAGAAATAATAGAAGTAAACACTCAGACTTAATTAAAATTACCTTACTCAAACTTGACATTATGTAGAATTTTTTCTTGGAAGAGGTGTATGTCTTTTCTTTTGTTTATGTGTTTTAAGTTTATTTGTTTTTTCTGAAACTTTACATGTATATCAGCAACATAATTCAGCCATATAATAAAAAAACACAACAGCAATATAATATAGGAGTTCACCCCAACTCTTGGGCTACATCTCCTTTGAGCTTAGTCAACATGAGTAGACTCTTTGGGAATAAGGTACTTAAATTCTTTTACAATCTCCACACTTAACCACAATGAATAAGAAAATGATTCAAAGGCCTGAGAATACCATTTTAAATCCCTTTAATGGCTTTCCAATTCCTACAAACAGCTTTAGGCTTCCATGGACACACATCCTTCTATCGGTGCAATAAGCTTCTCTGAGCTTATAAATGGCACAAAATCCCTCAGATTTCTATTTTTGCTCCTCAAACCACCACTGCTGCATCCAATAATGATCAGACATAAAATATCAACTGATAAATTTCTTACATTAAGCACAACATCCCCAAAAGTGGCTCTCCTCCACGGTTTTCCCAGGGATGCCCACGACTTCATATCAACTTCTTGAGCTGTAGAAGTACTCAAAATGATCTGAAACCACTTCCATTTGTTTCATAATGACTGAAATAGTGAAGATAGAGTTTTTTTTCATCAAAAATGGCCTCGGCTACTCCGGTTTTGCCTACACACTCTGTTTGGAAAATGGCCTCTACAACTTAAATGAAGCTTTTCGGCTTTCTAAAGTTCTTAACAGGCTCTGCAAACCATCGAAACAAATTCAAAAGGCATGAAATAGCTAATAATACCCATTCATTTACCTTAAATAGAGAAATACAGTCCAAAACACACCCTTCTCCTTCTAGGCCCTTATGGCTCCTTCATCTTCTTCAATGCTTAAACCTTTGAAGATGACCTATGTTAGATTTCAGACCTGCTCCATTGAGTCCAGAATGTCGAAGAGACCCAAAAAAAAAAAAAAAATCACTCCAAAAGGATCTCCCATGTGAAATATATGCTCAACTGAAGTTTTTTCCCAATGTTAGGCAAAAATCCCATTAATTGTGGGCCAACTGTAGTTAACTGGAGCTAAAAGTGGAATTCTGCATAAAATGGAGAAATCAACGCTAAATTCGGTGGAACATTTTCTGTTAACATTTAATGTTCTGCCAATCATGTGGCCTCTCCACAGCAATAAACGTAACTATTTTAACAACCATTGGATTTTTTGTTTAGGGCCATGGTTTTTACTTGAGGACATATGGAATGTGGGGGGCTTAGCCCAAAGCCCCTCCGACCTCTGCTCTAAACATAAACCACATTTCAGCACGTGCCTTTGACCCGTTAGCAAACGAATATATGCCATAAAGTTTGCCTTTCATAACCTTTTAAAACCCACGTTGCCACATATTAAACATTGACTTTCGATTTTGGAATTTAAACTTTTCTCATTTGGGTTTTAAAATAGTTTGGATTTGGTTTTAATAATTTGTATTTAAATAAATATAATTAATGTATATTTTTTTAATTAATATTTAATATATAAAAGAAAATTGATATAATATATGATTTTTTTAAATTCAAATAAAATATTAAAATTTTTAGTATATATAAAACATTAATTAATTTTTAATATATTAAAAATATTTCTCCACATTAAAATGATGAACCCATTCAACATTAGAGGTTATTGAGCGATTTCAAAATGCAACAACTTCTTCATACGGTAACGAATTTCAGTGCCATTTGCGACATTGGGATCGTATCGCCGAGGTCTATCCCATTGCTCAAGTTCCAAATCAATTTGAGAACTTTCATTTTTGATCTTTTTCCCAAGCTTAGATTTGAGCTCTTGATCAAACCTCCAAAATGAGAGGCTTTTGGTCCCCAAAAGCTTACTAAAATGAAGAACTGAACTATAGTACAGCAAATGAGAGAATAAAAAACCTCTTCTCTTCATCCCTTCAAAAAAAATTTCCTTGAAAAGAAAATGAAGTTGAACTACAAATGGAAAGAAATCGACATTTCCCTTCCTGAATGCGCTTGTCCACATCTATCCACAACCGACCTTCTTGAACTCACAGAAATTTCTCGCGAGAAATTTATAGAATGAAACTGTACAACGTTGCCTTGATCAATGATCTAAGGTGGCTAAAAAAAAACAATATATTACAACATAAAATACATGCATACATCCGAAATTTGCATATGTACAAAAGGAGTACGTCTTACTATGTCAAGAAGTCCATCCACTTCTCACCAAGCCACTTCCATGGTGAATTTTACTGCTGCAACTTTTCCCCATGTGAAACTTCCCTTTCCACATCAATAATGGAATCCATGATTCCAACTTCGCCAATATTTGTGTCCTCTTGCTGCATGTGCGTGGGTTGATGAGTTGGATGCAAAATCCAACAATGAGAGACAACATGTCCCTTCTTTTGGCAAAGAGTGCAAATCATATGCACCTTCTTTGAAGGTAGTCTTTGCTTCATCTGCTTCTTGTGTGCCTTCTTCCTCATCCAGCATGTCGAAACATGATGGTTACATCAACCACAATATGTACAAGAATTATTTCTTCAATTAAAGCATGTAAAATTATCATGCATTTCATAAACACAATCAAATTGATCATGAGAAGATTTATACCTCTTATGCTCCTTTGCTTGTTCATCCTTTTTGCCTCCATTAGGAGATGAACTAGTAGAGGCTCCAGCTTTCAATTGTACACTAACATCATTTTTCTTGTCTTGAAAACTGCTTAAAATTGCATGCTTTCCATAAGCTACATGTCTACCATATTCTTGCTGCAACAAAGGCTTAAAACAATGGTAAGGAATATTTCCATCATGACATTGATGTAATTGAGAACTTGGGAGAAATTTTCTCTTCAAATTTGCTTCACATTCTTGAATGCATGTGCTCAAAGCTTCACCATTAAGCTGCTCATAGCCAAGACCAATATTCTTGGGATGCTCCACAACACAAATAGGCTTAACAATGCCTTGTGCATGCTTGCCCAAACCTTTTCCTTCTTGATAGCCCATTTTCAACATCAATTTGGACCCAATACCTCTTGTATGTTTTTCAAAAGAACCAACATACTTTTCAATGGAGGAACTTGAAGGCAAGTTGGAACGATTAACCTCTTCCTCAAGAATTTTCTTGGAAAAATTTTCTTGAGCTTGAAGGATTTGTTTCTCCATGTCATGTAGTCTTTGAAGAATGGCTTCTTTCTCTTCCTGCATAGCTAGCAATTGTGCACAAATTTGAACACTTTCCCTTTGATCTTCAAGGAGAATCTGCACCATGTCCTTCACCTTAAAGAACTCTTTCTTCATGTCATCATTGAAGAATCTCGTGAAGGAGGAAACTTCACTTGTAGAATAATTTGACATTATGTAAATGGTCAAAACAACCAAAAGGAACTTCCAAAGAAAAGTCTTCAAAGCTTTCAAAAGAACGACAAGCTTTTAGCCAAATGTCAGTAAGGACCCCTTCTCATTCAAGCAGCCATAAAACACGAACTATTGGAGTTTGTTTTCCAAAGATAATATTGAGGTAAATTGGGTAAGGAAAATAGTCTTCAATCCTTTCCAAGACTTAGCTAACAACAAATATCCTTCCAACTCAAGAAAACTCATACATGCAACCATTTTGCAACCAATAAAACAATAAAACTCTTACACTATTTTAAAACCTTTTTCACCATAACAAATGCTCAACCCGAGCTCCAATTCCATCTGATCAAAAAATGGAATGTACTTGAAAAAGGTGCAAGGTATCCATTTTCATTTATGTAAATGCGTGCAAATACTCCAAATTTTAAATCTGAAAATGTGAGAACTTCTTATATCTAATACAGAGATAGACTGTAGGGCCATTTACTGGATATGTCACGTTTCAAAGAAAGGATGAATCCAGAAGCTACCTGGACCTCTTACAGACTCCGTCTAAAGAAATAATAGAAGTAAACACTCAGACTTAATTAAAATTACCTTACTCAAACTTGACATTATGTAGAATTTTTTCTTGGAAGAGGTGTATGTCTTTTCTTCTGTTTATGTGTTTTAAGTTTATTTGTTTTTTCTGAAACTTAACATGTATATCAACAACATAATTCATCCATATAATAACAAAACACAACAGAAATATAATATATGAGTTCACCCCAACTCTTGGGCTACATCTCCTTTGAGCTTAGTCAACATGACTAGACTCTTTGGGAATAAGGTACTTAAATTATTTTACAAGCTCCACACTTAACCACAATGAATATGAAAATGATTCAAATGGCTGAGAATACCATTTAAAATCCCTTTAATGGCTTTCCAATTCCTACAAACAGCTTTAGGCTTCCATGGACACACATCCTTCTATCGGTGCACTGAGCTTCTCTGAGCTTCTAAATGGCACAAAATCCCTCATATTTCTACTTCTGCTCCTCAAGCCACTACTGCTGCATCCAATAATTATCATACATCAAATATCAACTGATAAATTTCTTACATTAAGCACAACATCCCCAGAAATGGGTCTCCTCCACGGTTTTACCAGGGCTGCCCACGACTTCATATCAAATTCTCGAGTTGTAGAAGTACTCACAATGATATGAAACCACTTCCATTGGTTTTATAATGACTTAAATAGTCAAGATAGAGTTTTGTTTCATCAAAAACGGCCTCCGGCTGCTCCGGTTTCGCCTACACACTCTGTTTGGAAAATGGCCTCTAGAACTTAAATGAAGCTTTTCAGCTTTCTAAAGTTCTTAACAGGCTCTGCAAATCATCTAAAAAGATTCAAAAGGCATGAAATAGCTAATAATTCCCATTCATTTACCTTAAATAGAGAAATACAGTCCAAAACACAACCTTCTCCTTCTAGGCCCTGATGGATCTTTCATCTTCTTCGATGCTTAAACCTTTGAAGATGATCTCTGTTAGATTTCAGACCTACTCCATTGAGTCCAGAATGTCGAAGACACCCAAAATCAAAAAAAAAATTCACTCCAAAAGGATCTCCCATGTGAAAGATATGCTCAACTGAAGTTTTTTCCCAATGTTAGGCAAAAATCCCACTAATTGTGGGCCAACTATAGTAAACTGGAGCTAAAAGTGGAAATCCACCTAAAATGGAGGAATCAGCGCTAAATTCAGCGGAACATTTTCTGTTAACATTTAATGTTCTGCCAGTTATGTGGCATCTCCACAGCAATAAACGTAACTGTTTTAACAACCATTGGAATTTTTGATTAGGGCTATGGTTTTTAGTTGAGGACATATGTAATGAGGGGCGCCCAAAGCCCCTCTGACCTCTGCTCTAAATGTAAACCACATTTTAGCACATGCCTTTGACCCGTTAGCAAATGAATATATGCCATAACGTTTTCCTTTCATAACCTTTTAAAACCCAAGTTGCCACAAATTAAACATTGACTTTCGATTTTGGATTTTAAACTTTGCTCCTTTGGGTTTTAAAATAGTTTAGATTTGGTTTGAATAATTTGTATTTAAATAAATATAATTAATATATATTTTTTTAATTAATATTTAATATATAAAAGAAAATTAATATAATACATGATTTTCTTAAAATGAAATAAAATATTAAAATTTTAATAGATATAAAACATTAATTATTTTTTAATATATTAAAAATATTTCTCCACATTAAAATGATGAACCCATTCAACATTAGAGGTTATTGAGCGATTTGAAAATGCAACAACTTCTTCATACGGTAACGAATTTCAGTGTCGTTTGCGGCGTTCGGATCGTATCGCCGAGGCCTATCCCGTCGCTCAGGTTTCAAATCAATTTGAGAACTTTCATTTTTGAGCTTTTTCCCAAGCTCACATTTGAGCTCCTGATCACACCTCCCAAATGAGAGGCTTTTGGTCCCCAAAAGCTTACTGAAATGAAGAACTGAATTGTAGTACAACAAATGAGAGAATAAAAATCCTCTTCTCTTCAGCCCTTCAAATTTTTTTTCCTTGAAAAGAAAATGAAGTTGAACCACAAATGGAAATAAATCGACATTTCCCTTCCTGAATGAGCTTGTCCACATCTGTCCACAACTG
The DNA here is from genome assembly GCA_034641835.2 of Pinus albicaulis. Classification (NCBI taxonomy): domain Eukaryota; kingdom Viridiplantae; phylum Streptophyta; class Pinopsida; order Pinales; family Pinaceae; genus Pinus; species Pinus albicaulis. Next base: position 276,373 of record JAXQQM020073106.1, on the reverse strand, counting down.
ACCTTCTTGAACTCACACAGAAATTTCTTGCGAGAAATTTATAGAATGAAATTGTACAACGCTACCTTGATCAATGATCTAAGGTGGCTCAAAACAAACAAGATATTACAGCATAAAATACATGCATACATCCGAAATTTGCATATGTACAAAAGGAGTACGTCTTACTTTGTCAAGAAGTCCATCCACTTCTCACCAAGCCACTTCCATGGCAAATTTTGCTGCTACAACTTTTCCCCATGTGAAACTTCCCTTTCCACATCAATAATGGAATCCATGATTCCACCTTCGCCAATATTTGTGTCCTTTTGCTGCATGTGCGTGGGACGATGAGTTGGATGCAAAGTCCAACAATGAGAGACAACATGTCCCTTCTTTTGGCAAAAAGTGCAAATCATATGCACCTTATTTGAAGGTAGTATTTTCTTCATCTGCTTCTTGTGTGCGTTCTTCCTCATCCAGCATCTCGAAACATGATGGTTACAACGACCACAATATGTACAAGAATTATTTCTTCCATTAAAGCATGTAAAGTTATCATGCCTTGCAGAAACACAATCAAATTGATCATGAGAAGATTTATACCTCTTATGCTACTTTGCTTGTTCATCCTTTTTGCCTCCATGAGGAGATGAACTAGTAGAGGCTCCAGCTTTCAATTGTAGACTAACATCATTTTTCTTGTCTTTAAAACTGCCTAAAATTGCATGCTTGCCATAAGCTACATGTCTACCATCTTCTTGCTGCAGCAAAGGCTTAAAACAATGGTAAGGAATATTTCCATCATGAAATTGATGTAATTGAGAACTTGGGAGAAATGTTCTCTTCGAATTTGCTTCACATTCTTGAATCCATGTGCTCAAAGCTTCGCCATTAAGCTACTCATAGCCAAGACCAATATTCTTGGGACGCTCCATAACACAAATAGGCTCAAAAATTCCTTGTGCATGCTTGCCCAAACCTTTGCCTTCTTGATAGCCCATTTTCAACATCAATTTGGACCCAATACATCTTGTATGTTTTTCAAAAAAACCAACATACTTTTCAATGGAGGAACTTGAAGACAAGTTGGAACGATTAACCTCTTCCTCAATAATTTTCTTGGACAAATCTTCTTGGGCTTGAAGGAGTTGTTTCTCCATGTCATGTAGTCTTTGAAGAATGGCTTCTTTCTCTTCCTGCATAGCTATCAATTATGCGCGAAGTTGAACACTTTCCCTTTGATCCTCAAGGAGAATCTGCACCATGTCCTTCACCTTAAAAAACTCATTCTTCGTGTCATCATTGAAGAATCTCATGAAGGAGGAAACTTCATTTGTAGAAGAAGTTGACATTATTTAAATGTTCAAAACAACCAAAAGGAAATTCCAAATAAAAGTCCTCAAAGCTTTCAAACAAACGACAAGCTTTTAGCCAAATGTCAGTAAATACCCCTTCTTATTCAAGCAACCATAAAACACAAACTATTGGAGTTTGTTTTCCAAAGATAATCTTGAGGTAAATTGGGTAAGGAAAATAGTATTCAATCCTTTCCAAGACTTAGCTGACAACAACTATCCTTCCAACTCAAGAAAACTCATACATGCAAACAATTTGCAACCAATAAAACAGTAAAACTCTTACACTGTTTTAAAACCTTTTGCACCATAACAAATGCTCAACCCGAGCTCCGATACCATCTGATCAGAAAATGGAATGTACTTGAAAATGGTGCAAGGTATCCATTTTCATTTATTTAAATGAGTGCAAATATTCCAAATTTTAAATCTGAAAATGTGAGAAATTCTTGTTTCTAATACAAAGCTAGACTGTAGGGGCATTTACTGGATATTTCACCTTTCAAAGAAAGGATGAATCCAGAAGCTACTTGGCCCTCTTACAGACTCTGCCTAATGAAATAATAGAAGTAAACACTCAGACTTAATTAAAATGACCTTACTCAAACTTGACATTATGCAGAATTTTTGCTTGGAAGAGGTGTATGTCTTTTCTTTTGTTTATGTGTTTTAAGTTTATTTGTTTTTGCTGAAACGTAACATGTATATCAGCAACATAATTCAGCCATATAATAACAAAACACAATAGCAATATAATATAGGATTTCACCCCAACTCTTGGGCTACATCTCCTTTGATCTTCGTCAACATGACTAGACTCTTTGGGATTAAGGTACTTAAATTCTTTTACAAGCTCCACACTTAACCACAATGAATACATAAATGATTCAAACTACTGAGAATACCATTTTAAATCCCTATAATGTCTTTCCAATTCCTTCAAACAGCTTCAGGCTTCCATGGACACACATCCTTCTGTTGGTGCACTAAGCTTCTCTGAGCTTCTAAATGGCACAAACTCCCTCAGATTTCTGTTTCTACTCCTAAAACCACCACTGCTACATCCAATAATGATCAGAAATAAAATATCAACTGATAAATTTCTTACATTAAGCACAACATCCCCAAAAGTGGCTCTCCTCCACGGTTTTCCCAGGGATGCCCACGACTTCATATCAACTTCTTGAGCTATAGATGTACTCAAAATGATCTGAAACTACTTCCATTGGTTTTAGAATGACTGAAATAGTCAAGATAGAGTTTTTTTTCATAAAATATGGCCTCCGGTTTCGCCTACACATTCTATTTGGAAAATGGCCTCTAGAACTTAAATTAAGCTTTTCGGCTTTCTAAAGTTCTTAACAGGCTCTGCAAACCATCTAAATAAATTCAAAAGGCATGAAATAGCTAATAATTCCCATTCATTTACCTTAAACAGAGAAATACAGTCCAAAACACACCCTTCTCCTTCTAGGCCCTGATAGCTCCTTCATCTTCTTCGATGCTTAAACCTATGAAGATGACCTCTGTTAGATTTCAGACCTGCTCCATTGAGTCCAGAATGTCAAAGAGACCCAAAATAAAAAAAAAAATTCACTCCAAAAGGATCTCCCATGTGAAAGATATGCTCAACTGAAATTTTTTCCCAATGTTAGGCAAAAATCCCACTAATTGTGGGCCAACTGTAGTTAACTGGAGCTAAAAGTGGAATTCTTCCTAAAATGGAGGAATCGGTGCTAAATTCGGTCGAACATTTTTTGTTAACATTTAATGTTCTGCCAATCATGTGGCCTCTCCACAGCAATAAACGTAATTGTTTTAACAACCATTGGATTTTTTGTTTAGGGCTATGGTTTTTAGTTGAGGACATATGGAATGAGGGGGGCTTAGCCCAAAGCCCCTCCAACCTCCACTCTAAACGTAAACCACATTTTAGCACGTGTCTTTGACCCATTAGCAAACGAATATATGCCATAACGTTTGCCTTTCATAACCTTTTAAAACCCACATTGCCACATATTAAACATTGTCTTTCGATTTTGGAATTTAAACTTTGCTCATTTGGGTTTTAAAATAGTTTGGATTTGGTTTTAATAATTTGGATTTAAATAAATATATTAATGTATATTTTTTAATTAATATTTAATATATAATAGAAAATTAATATAATATATGATTTTTTTTAAATCAAATAAAATATTAAAATTTTTAGTATATATAAAAAATTAATTAATTTTTAATATATTAAAAATATTTCTCCACATTAAAATGATGAACCCATTCAACATTAGAGGTTATTGAGCGATTTCAAAATGCAAGGACTTCTTCATACGATAACGAATTTCAGTGTCGTTTGCAGCGTTGGGATCGTATCGCCGAGGCCTATCCTGTCACTTAGGTTCCAAATCAATTTGAGAACTTTAATTTTTGAGCTTTTTCCCAAGCTCAGATTTGAGCTCCTGATCACACCTCCAAAATGAGAGGCTTTTGGTCCCCAAAAGCTTACTAAAATGAAGAACTGAACTGTAGTACAACAAATGAGAGAATAAAAATCCTCTTCTCTTCAGCCCTTCAAAAAAAAATTCCTTGAAAAGCAAATGAAGTTGAACTACAAATGGGAAGAAATCGACATTTCCCTTCTTGAATGCGCTTGTCCACATCTATCCACAACTGACATTCTTGAACTCACACAGAAATTTCTGGCGAGAAATTTATAGAATGAAACTGTACAGCATTGCCTTGATCAATGATCTAAGGTGGCTCAAAACAAACAAGATATTACAACATAAAATACATGCATACATCCGAAATTTGCATATGTACAAAAGGAGTACGTGTTACTGTGTCAAGAAGTCCATCCACTTCTCACCAAGGCACTTCCATGGCGAATTTTGCTGTTGCAACTTTTCCCCATGTGAAACTTCCCTTTCCACATCAATAATGGAATCCATGATTCCACCTTCGCCAATATTTGTGTCCTCTTGATGCATGTGCGTGGGACGACGAGTTGGATGCAAAGTCCAACAGTGAGAGACAACATGTCCCTTCTTTTGGCAAAAAGTGGAAATCATATGCACCTTCTTTGAAGGTATTCTTTTCTTCATCTGCTTCTTGTGTGCCTTCTTCCTCATCCAGCATCTCGAAACATGATGGTTACATCGACCACAATATGTACAAGAACTATTTCTTCCATTAAAGCATGTAAAATTATCATGCCTTTCAGATACACAATCAAATTGATCATGAGAAGATTTATACCTCTTATGCAGCTTTGCTTGTTCATCCTTTTTGCCTCCATTAGGAGATGAACTAGTAGAGGCTGCAGCTTTCAATTGTAGACTAACATCATTTTTCTTGTCTTCAAAACTTCTTAAAATTGCATGCTTCCCATAAGCTGCATGTCTACCATCTTCTTGCTGAAAGAAAGGCTTAAAACAATGATAAGGAATATTTCCATCATGACATTGATGTAATTTAGAACTTGGGAGAAATTTTCTCTTCAAATTTGCTTCACATTCTTGAATGCATGTTCTCAAAGCTTCGCCATTAAGCTGCTCATTGCCAAGACCAATATTCTTGGGATGCTCCACAACACAAATAGGCTTAACAACGCCTTGTGCATGCTTGCCCAAACCTTTGCCTTCTTGATAGCCCATTTTCAACATCAATTTGGACCCAATACCTCTTGTATGTTTCTCAAAAGAACCAACATACTTTTCAATGGAGGAACTTGAAGGCAAGTTGGAACGATTAACCTCTTCCTCAAGAATTTTCTTGTACAAATCTTCTTGAGCTTGAAGGAGTTGTTTCTCCATGTCATGCAATCTTTGAAGAATGGCTTCTTTCTCTTCTTGCATAGCTAGCAATTGTGCACAAATTTGAACACTTTCCCTTTGATCCTCAAGGAGAATCTGCACCATGTCCTTCACCTTAAAGAACTCATTCTTCATGTCATCATTGAAGAATCTCGTGAAGGAGGAAACTTCACTTGTAGAATAAGTTGACATTATTTAAATGGTCAAAACAACCACAAGGAACTTCCAAAGAAAAGTCCTCAAAGCTTTCAAATAAATGACAAGCTTTGAAAAGACCCCTTCTCATTCAAGCAACCATAAAACACGAACTATTGGAGTTTTTTTTCCAAAGATAATCTTGAGGTAAATTGGGTAAGGAAAATATTCTTCAATCCTTTCCAAGACTTAGCTACAACAGCTATCCTTCCAACTCAAGAAAACTCATACATGCAACCATTTTGCAACCAATAAAACAGTAAAACTCTTACACTATTTTAAAACCTTTTTCACCATAACAAATGCTCAACCCGAGGTCCGATACCATCTAGTCAGAAAATGGAATGTACTTGAAAAGGGTGCAAGGTATCCATTTTCATTTATGTAAATGCGTGCAAATACTCCAAATTTTAAATCTAAAAATGTGAGAACTTCTTATATCTAATACAGAGATAGATTGTAGGGGTATTTACCGGATATTTCACCTTTCAAAGAAATGATGAACCCAGAAGCTACCTGACCCTCTTACCGACTCTACCTAAAGAAATAATAGAAGTAAACACTGAGACTTAATTAAAATAACCTTACTCAAACTTGACATTATGTAGAATTTTTGCTTGGAAGAGGTGTATGTCTTTTCTTCTGTTTATGTGTTTTAAGTTTATTTGTTTTTTCTGAAAATTAACATGTATATCAGCAACATAATTCATCCATATAATAAAAAAACACAACAGCAATATAATATAGGAGTTCACCCCAACTCTTGGGCTACATCTCCTTTGAGCTTAGTCAACATGACCAGACTCTTTGGGAATAAGTTACTTAAATTCTTTTAAAAGCTCCACACTTAACCAAAATGAATACGAAAATTATTTAAAGGGCTGAGAATACCATTTTAAATCCCTTTAATGGCTTTCCAATTCCTGCAAACAGCTTTAGGCTTCCATGGACACACATCCTTCTGTTGGTGAACTAAGCTTCTCTGAGCTTCTAAATGGCACAAAATCCCTCAGATTTCTATTTCTTCTCCTCAAACCACTACTTTTGCATCTAATAATGATCAGACATCAAATATCAACTGATAAATTTCTTACATTAAGCACAACATCACCAAAAATGTCTCTCCTCCACGGTTTTACCAGGGCTGCCCACGACTTCATATCAACTTCTCGAGCTGTAGAAGTACTAAAAATGATATGAAAACACTCTCATTGGTTTCAGAATGACTGAAATAGTCAATATAGAGATTTTTTTCATCAAAAACGGCCTCCGTCTGCTCCGGTTTCGCCTACACACTATGTTTGGAAAATGGCCTCTAGAACTTAAATGAATCTTTTTAGCTTTCTAAAGTTCTTAATAGGCTTTGAAAACCATCTAAAAAGATTCAAAAGGCATGAAATAGCTAACAATTCCCATTCATTTACCTTAAACAGAGAAATACAGTCCAAAACACAACCTTCTCCTTCTAGGCCCTGATGGCTCTTTCATCTTCTTCGATTCTTAAACCTCTGAAGATGACCTTTGTTAGATTTCATAGCTACTCCATTGAGTCCAGAATGTCGAAGAGACCCAAAATCAAAAAAAAAATCACTCCAAAAGGATCACCCATGTGAAAGATATGCTCAACTAAAGTTTTTGCCCAATGTTAGGCAAAAATCCCACTAATTGTGGACCAATTGTAGTTAACTAGAGCTAAAAGTGGAAATCTGCCTAAAATGGAGGAATAAGCGCTAAATTTGGAAGAACGTTTTCTGTTAACATTTACTGTTCTGCCAGTCATGTGGCCCCTCCACAGCAATAAACGTAACTGTTTTAACAACCATTGGAATTTTTGTTTAGGGCTATGGTTTTTAGTTGAGGACATATGGAATGAGGGGCGCCCAAAGCCCCTCCGACCTCCGCTCTAAATGTAAACCACATTTTAGCACGTGCCTTTGACCCATTAGCAAACGAATATATGCCATAACGTTTTCCTTTCATAGCCTTCTAAAACGCACCTTGCCACATATTAAACATTGACTTTCGATTTTGGATTTTAAACTTTGCTCATTTGGGTTTTAAAATAGTTTGGTTTTGGTTTTAATAATTTGTATTTAAATAAATATAATTAATATATATATTTTTAATTAATATTTAATATATAAAAGAAAATTAATATAATACATGATTTTTTTAAAATAAAATAAAATATTAAAATTTTAATAGATATAAAACATTAATTATTTTTTAATATATTAAAAATATTTCTCCACATTAAAATGATGAACCCATTCAGCATTAGAGGTTATTGAGCAATTTGAAAATGCAACAACTTCTTCATACGGTAACGAATTTCAGTGTCATTTTCAGCGTTGGGATCGTATCACTGAGGCCTATCCCGTCGCTCAGGTTTCAAATCAATCTGAGAACTTTAATTTTTGAGCTTTTTCCCAAGCTCAGATTTGAGCTCCTGATCACACCTCCCAAATGAGAGGCTTTTGGTCCCCAAAAGCTTATTGAAATGAAGAACTGAACCGTAGTACAACAAATGAGAGAATAAAAATCCTCTTCTCTTCAGCCCTTCAAAAAAAATTTCCTTGAAAAGCAAATGAAGTTGAACCACAAATGGAAAGAAATCAACATTTTCCTTCCTGAATGAGCTTGACCACATCTGTCCACAACTTACCTTCTTGAACTCACACAGAAATTTCTTGTGAGAAATTTACAAAATGAAACTGTACAACGCTATCTTGATCAATGATCTAAGGTGGCTCAAAACAAATAAGATATTACAGCATAAAATACATGCATACATCCAAAATTTGCATATGTACAAAAGGAGTACGTCTTACTTTGTCAAGAATTCCATCCACTTCTCACCAAGCCACTTCCATGGCAAATTTTGCTGCTGCAACTTTTCCCCATGTGAAACTTCCCTTTCCACATCAATAATGGAATCCATGATTCCACCTTCGCCAATATTTGTGTCCTTTTGCTGCATGTGTGTGGGACGACGAGTTGGATGCAAAGTCCAACAATGAGAGACAACATGTCCCTTCTTTTGGCAAAAAGTGCAAATCATATGCACCTTATTTGAAGGTAGTCTTTGCTTCATCTGCTTCTTTTGTGCCTTCTTCCTCATCTAGCATCTCGAAACATGATGGTTACATCGACCACAATATGTACAAGAATTCTTTCTTCCATTAAAGCATGTAAAATTATCATGCCTTACAGAAACACAATCAAAATGATCATGAGAAGATTTATACCTCTTATGTTGCTTTGTTTGTTCATCATTTTTTCCTCCACGAGGAGATGAACTAGTATAGGCTCCAGCTTTCAATTGTAGACTAACATCATTTTTCTTGTCTTGAAAACTACCTAAAATTGCATGCTTGCCATAAGTTGCATGTCTACCATCTTCTTGCTACAGAAAAGGCTTAAAAAATGGTAAGGAATATTTCCATCATGACATTGATGTAATTGAGAACTTGGGATAAATTTTCTCTTCAAATTTGCTTCACATTCTTGAATCCATGTGCTCAAAGCTTCTCCATTAAGCTACTCATATCCAAGACCAATATTCTTGGGACGCACCATAAGACAAATAGGCTCAAAAATGCCTTGTGCATGCTTGCCCAAACCTTTGCCTTCTTGATAGCCGATTTTCAACATCAATTTGGACCCAATACATCTTGTATGTTTTTCAAAAAAACCAACATACTTTTCAATGGAGGAACTTGAAGACAAGTTGGAACGATTAACCTCTTCCTCAAGAATTTTCTTGGACAAAGCTTCTTGAGCTTGAAGGAGTTTTTTATCCATGTCATGTAGTCTTTGAAGAATGGCTTCTTTCTCTTCCTGCATAGCTAGCAATTATGCATGAAGTTGAACACTTTCCCTTTGATCCTCAAGGAGAATCTGCACCATGTCCTTCACCTTAAAGAACTCATTCTTCATGTCATCATTGAAGAATCTCATGAAGGAGGAAACTTCATTTGTAGAAGAAGTTGACATTATGTAAATGGTCAAAACAACCAAAAGGAGCTTCCAAAGAAAATTCCTCAAAGATTTCAAAAAAACAACAAGCTTTTAGCCAAATGTCAGTAAAGACCCCTTCTCATTCAAGCAACCATAAAAAAAAAACTATTGGAGTTTGTTTTCCAAAGATAATATTGAGGTAAATTGGGTAAGGAAAATAGTCTTCAATCCTTTCCAAGACTTAGCTGACAACAACTATCCTTCCAACTCAAGAAAACTCATACATGCAACCATTTCGCAACCAATAAAACAGTAAAACTCTTACACTGTTTTAAAACTTTTTGCACCATAACAAATGCTCAAACCGAGCTCCAATACCATCTGATCAAAAAATGGAATGTACTTGAAAATGGTGCAAGGCATCCATTTTCATTTATGTAAATGCGTGCAAATACTCCAAATTTTAAATCTGAAAATGTGAGAACTTCTTATTTCTAATACAGAGATAGACTGTAGGGGCATTTACCGGATATGTCACCTTTCAAAGAAAAGATGAATCCAGAAGCTACCTGGCCCTCTTACATACTCTGCCTAAAGAAATAATAGAAGTAAACACTCAGACTTAATTAAAATGACCTTACTCAAACTTGACATTATGCAGAATTTTTGCTTGGAAGAGGTGTATGTCTTTTCCTTTGTTTATGTGTTTTAAGTTTATTTTTTTTTGCTGAAACTTAACATGTATATCAGAAACATAATTCAGCCATATAATAACAAAACACAAAAACAATATAATATAGGATTTCACCCCAAATCTTGGGCTACATCTCCTTTGAGCTTCGTCAACATGACTAGACTCTTTGGGATTAAGGTACTTAAATTCTTTTGCAAGCTCCACACTTAACCACAATGAATACAAAAATGATTCAAAGGGATGAGAATACCATTTTAAATCCATTTAATGGCTTTCCAATTCCTTCAAACAGCTTTAGGCTTCCATGGACACACATCCTTCTGTTGGCGCACTAAGCTTCTCTGAGCTTATAAATGGCACAAACTCCCTCAGATTTCCGTTTCTACTTCTGAAACCACCGCTCTTACATCCAATAATGATCAAAAATCAAATATCAACTGATAAATTGCTTACATTAAGCACAACATCCCAAAAAGTGGTTCTCTTCCACGGTTTTCCCAGGGATTCCCACGACTTCATATCAACTTCTCGAGCTGTAGAATTACTAAAAATGATTTGAAAACACTTCCATTGGTTTCAGAATGACTGAAATATTCAAGATAGAGTTTTTTTTCATCAAAAATGGCCTCTGGCTGCTCCGGTTTTGCCTACACACTCTGTTTGGAAAATGGCCTCTAGAACTTAAATGAAGCTTTTCGGCTTTCTAAAGTTCTTAACAGGTTCTGCAAACCATCTAAACAAATTCAAAAGGCATGAAATAGATAATAATTCCCATTCATTTACCTTAAACAGAGAAATACAGTCCAAAACACACCCTTCTCCTTCTCGGCCCTGATGGCTCCTTCATCTTCTTCGATGCTTAAACCTCTGAAAATGATCTCTGTTAGATTTCAGACCTGCTCCATTGAGTCCAGAATGTCGAAGAGACCCAAAATCAAAAAAAAAATTCACTCCAAAAGGATCTCCCATGTGAAAGATATGCTCAACTGAAGTTTTTGCCCAATGTTAGGCAAAAATCCCACTAATTGTGGGCCAACTGTAGTTAACTGGAGCTAAAAGTGGAATTCTGCCTAAAATGGAGGAATCAGCGCTAAATTCAGCGGAACATTTTCTGTTAACATTTAATGTTCTGCGAATCATGTGGCTTCTCCACAGCAATAAACGTAACTATTTTAACAACCATTGGATTTTCTGTTTAGGGCTATGGTTTTTAGTTGAGGACATATGGAATGAGGGGGGCTTAGCCCAAAGCCCCTCCGACTTCCACTCTAAACGTAAACCACAATTCAGCACATGCCTTTGACCCGTTAGCAAACGAATATATACCATAACTTTTACCTTTCATAACCTTTTAAAACCCATGTTGCCACATATTAAACATTGACTTTCGATTTTGGAATTTAAACTTTGCTCATTTGGGTTTTAAAATAGTTTGGATTTGGTTTTAATAATTTGTATTTAAATAAATATAATTAATGTATATTTTTTTAATTAATATTTAATATATAAAAGAAAATTAATATAATATATGATTTTTTTAAAATCAAATAAAATATTAAAATTTTTAATATATATAAAACATTAATTAATTTTTAATATATTAAAAATATTTCTCCACATTAAAATGATGAATGCATTCAGCATTAGAGGTTATTGAGGGATTTCAAAATGCAACAACTTCTTCATAGGGTAACGAATTTCAGTGTCGTTTGCGGCGTTGAGATCGTATCTCCGAGGCCTATCCCGTCGCTCAAGTTCCAAATCAATTTGAGAACTTTCATTTTTGAGCTTTTTCCCAAGCTCAGATTTGAGCTCCTGATCACACCTCCCAAATGAGAGGGTTTGGTCCCCAAAAGCTTACTAAAATGAAGAACTGAACTATAATACAACAAATGAGCGAATAAAAATTTTCTTCTCTTCAGCCCTTCAAAAAATTTTGCCTTGAAAAGCAAATGAAGTTGAACCGCAAATGGAAGGAAATCGACATTTCCCTTCCTGAATGCACTTGTTCACATCTGTCCACAACTGACCTTATTGAACTCACACAAAAATTTCTGGCGAGAAATTTACAGAATGAAACTGTACAACGTTGCCTTGATCGATGATCTAAGGAGGCTCGAAACAAACAAGATATTACAGCATAAAATACATGCATACATCCGAAATTTTCATATGTATAAAAGGAGTATGTCTTACTATGTCAAGAATTCCATCCACTTCTCACCAAGCCACTTCCATGGTGAATTTTGCTGCTGCAACTTTTCCCCATGTGAAACTTCCCTTTCCACATCAATAATGGAATCCATGATTCCACCTTCGCCAATATTTGTGTCCTCTTGCTACATGTGCATGGGACGACGAGTTGGATGCAAAATCCAACAATGAAAGACAACATGTCCCTTCTTTTGGAAAAAAGTGCAAATCATATGCACCTTATTTGAAGGTAGTCTTTGCTTCATCTGCTTCTTGTGTGCCTTCTTCCTCATCCAGCATCTCGAAACATGATGGTTACATCGACCACAATATGTACAAGAATTCTTTCCTCCATTAAAGCATGTAAAATTATTATGCCTTGCAGAAACACAATCAAATTAATCATGAGAACATTTATACCTCTTATGCTGCTTTGCTTCACATTCTTGAATCCATGTGCTCAAAGCTTCACCATTAAGCTGCTCATAGCCAAGACCAATATTCCTGGGATGCTCCACAACACAAATAGGCTCAACAATGCCTTGTGCATGCTTGCCCAAACCTTTGCCTTCTTGATAGCCCATTTTCAACATCAATTTGGACCCAATACCTTTTATATGTTTCTCAAAAGAACCAACATACTTTTCAATGGAGGAACTTGAAGACAATTTGGAACGATTAACCTCTTCCTCAAGAATTTTCTTGGACAAAGCTTCTTGAGCTTGAAGGAGTTGTTTCTCCATGTCATGCAATCTTTTAAGAATGGCTTCTTTTTCTTCCTGCATAGCTAGCAATTGTGCACGAAGTTGAACACTTTCCCTTTCATCCTCAAGGAGAATATGCACCATGTCCTTCACCTTAAAGAACTCATTCTTCATGTCATCATTGAAGAATCTCGTGAAGGAGGAAACTTCACTTGTAGAAGAAGTTGACATTATGTAAATGGTCAAAACAACCAAAAGGAACTTCCAAAGAAAAGTCCTCAAAGCTTTCAAACAAACGACAAGCTTTTAGCCAAATGTGAGTGAAGACCCCTTCTCATTCAAGCAGCCATAAAACACAAACTATTGGAGTTTGTTTTCCAAAGATAATATTGCGGTAAATTGGGTAAGGAAAATAGTCTTCAATCCTTTCCAAGACTTAGATAACAACAACTATCCTTCCAACTCAAGAAAACTCATACATGCAACCATTTTGCAACCAATAAAACAGTAAAACTCTTACACTGTTTTAAAACCTTTTCCACCATAACAAATTCTCAACCCGAGCTCCGATACCATCTGATCAAAAAATGGAATGTACTTGAAAAGGGTGCAAGGTATCCATTTTCATTTATGTAAATGCGTGCTAATACTCCAAATTTTAAATCTGAATATGTGAGAACTTCTTATTTCTAATACAGAGATAGACTGTAGGGGCATTTACCGAATATGTCACCTTTCAAAGAAAGGATGAATCCAGAAGCTACCTGGCCCTCTTACAGACTCTACCTAAACAAATAATAGAAGTAAACACTCAGACTTAATTAAAATGACCTTACTCAAACTTGACATTATGTAGAATTTTTGCTTGGAAGAGGTGTATGTCTTTTCTTCTGTTTATGTGTTTTAAGGTTATTTATTTTTCCTGAAACTTAACATGTATATCAGCAACATAATTCAGACATATAATAAAAAAACACAATAGCAATATAATATAAGAGTTCACCCCAACTCTTGGGCTACATCTCCTTTGAGCTTCGTCAACATGACTAGACTCTTTGGGATTAAGGTACTTAAATTCTTTTACAAGCTCCACACTTAACCACAATGAATAAAAAAATGATTCAAAGGGCTAAGAATACCATTTTAAATTCCTCTAATTGCTTTCCCATTCCTGCAAACAGCTTTAGGCTTCCATGGACACACATCCTTCTGTCGGTGCACTAAGCTTCTCTGAGCTTCTAAATGGCACAAAATCCCTCATATTTCTGTTTCTGCTCCTAAAACCACTACTTATGCATCCAATAATGATCAGACATCAAATATCAACTAATAAATTGCTTACATTAAGTACAACATCCCCAAAAATGGCTCTCCTCCACGGTTTTCCCAGGGCTGCCCACGACTTCATATCAACTTCTCGAGCTGTAGAAGTACTCAAAATGATATGGAATCACTTTCATTGGTTTCAAAATGACTAAAATAGTCAATATAGAGTTTTTTTTCATCAAAAATGGCCTCTGGCTGCTCCCGTTTCGCCTACACACTCTGTTTGGAAAATGGCATCTAGAACTTAAATGAAGCTTTTCAGTTTTCTAAAGTTCTTAACAAGCTCTGCAAACCATCTAAACAGATTCAGAAGGCATGTAATAGCTAATAATACCCGTTCATTTACCTTAAACAGAGAAATATAGGCCCTGATGGCTCCTTCATCTTCTTTGATGCTTAAACCTCTGAAGATGACCTCTATTAGATTTGAGACCTGCTCCATTGAGTCCAAAATGTTGAAGAGACCCAAAAAAAAAAAAAAAATTCACTCCAAAAGGATCTCCCATGTGAAAGATATGCTCAACTGAAGTTTTTGCCCAATGTTAGGCAAAGATCCCACTAATTGTGCGCCAACTGTAGTTAACTGGAGCTAAAAGTGGAATTTTGCCTAAAATGGAGGAATCAGCGCTAAATTCGGCGGAACATTTTCTGTTAACATTTAATGTTCTTCCAGTCATGTGGCCTCTCCACAGCAATAACCGTAATTGTTTTAACAACCATTCGAATTTTTGTTTAGGGCTATGGTTTTTAGTTGAGGACATATGGAATGAGGGGGGCTTAGCCCAAAGCCCGTCCGACCTCCACTCTAAACGTAAACCATATTTCAGCACATGCCTTTGACCCATTAGCAAATGAATATATGCCATAACGTTTGCCTTTCATAACCTTTTAAAACCCACGTTGCCACATATTAAACGTTGACTTTCGATTTTGGATTTTAAACTTTGCTCATTTGGGTTTTAAAATAGTTTGGATTTGGTTTTAATAATTTGTATTTAAATAAATATAATTAATATATATTTTTTTAATTAATATTTAATATATAAAAGAAAATTAATATAATATATGATTTTTCTAAAATCAAATAAAATATTAAAATTTTTAATATATATAAAACATTAATTAATTTTTAATATATTAAAAATATTTCACCACATTAAAATGATGAACCCATTCAACATTAGAGGTTATTGGACGATTTCAAAATGGAACAACTTCTTCATATGGTAACGAATTTCAGTTTCGTTTGCGGCATTGGGATTGTATCACTGAGGCCTATCCCATTGCTCAGGTTCCAAGTCAATTTGAGAACTTTCATTTTTGATATTTTTCCCAAGCTCAGATTTGAGCTCCTGATCTTTAAGGAACCTTTCCCATCTCAGTAGAGCCAAATGGTCTAGCAATCTACCCCATCTGAGTCATTTGGCTCTCAAGCTTTCATGATAAATGGTTCTGCACCCGTTTCCATCGATACTCGGTCGAAGGATTATGTCGGATCATGCCAGGCAGCTGGGAAAGAGGTCATTGATGGTCCTCCTCCCCCACCTGCCTCTGGTCCTCTTGAAATTGAAAGGCCCAGTGCTGAACCCGTTATACGACCACGTTCTAAAGGTGTTCTCCAGAAATCTTCTTATAATCCTAACACCCGCGTCGCTCAGCATTACAGTATTTTTGAGGATTTGGCACAGGCGTTTTCTGCAATGTCCATGTTAGAAGTGCTCCAGAGTTGTAGATCTAAACGTAAAGCATTATTATCTGCGATCGGCGGGATTGACCCTCCTGATTCTAGCCTTTTCTCCTTCGATTTATAAAATTTCATCCCCCGACTTCCGCACTAGATTGTGCTTGTTATACAAGTCGGTATCAACGGTCTCAACATCCATAGAGCCGTAGTGGACGAAGGTGCATCTACCTGCGTCATGTCATCTACTTGCTGAAAGGCTATTGGCTATCTAGCCCTCAATTCTTCTCCCAATGCCCTTGAGGCATTCGATGGAAGGGAATCAAGACCCTTAGATGTTCTCGCTAGTTTGCCAATTACATTGCAATGAAATACAGTCAACATTGAAGTAGAAGTCTTTGATGCCAAACTCAACTACAATCTTCTACTCGGTCACAGTTGGAATCACACTATGTTGTGTGTTCCGTCCACCCTCTTTCGACTTTTGAAGTTTCCACATGAGGGAAAAATAATTACTATCAACCAGTTTTCATTATTTACCTCGTTTTCTGAGAACAATGTGCCATACGTGGATCAAATTCCTAATCCCCCTAATAGTATAGGGCCGAGTCTTTTCAAGGATCCCGCTCTCATGGGTATTTTTCCCTTTTTGCCACCGAATAACGTTCAAGTCAATATGGTCTCTCAGTCAGATGACCGTTGGATCATCCCTTCACCTGACCAGATTGATTTGTTTGGAGATTCGATGCCTCTTAGTCCCATCAAGATCAATTATTGGGAGCTTACATCTGCATCTGATTCTCCCCCTCCTGAAGCTGCTCCTTTGAGCATTTCTCTCGACGTGTATTCTCAATCCCCCTAGCTCAGCAATGTGGATTCACTCGATTCTTTGAAATAATTGTTTCCATCCGACGAGGCCATCATGGAAACCATGTCTCTCGATGATCTACCGTGGAGCGATGGGCATCATCATTCATCATTCATGCCTTGCCTCAGGGCCATGTCTAACTATCTTGAGCACTTTGTATCTCAGGTTCCCTCTCCACTGCTTCAGATGCCCATTTCAACTCATGAAGTCTTTGCAGAGAGTAACCTAGGTAGCATTACTCAATCGATACCTATCGCCATTTGCGTCAAACCGGGGATCGTTGAGAACATCCATGTGGAAGTCACTTGCTCTTCTAAGGAAGTCCAAGTGTACACTAGTCTCTTTCATGAATTCCGTGATGTTTTCGCCTGGTCTTACAAATAAATGCCTGGAATCGACCCCAGTATTGTGGTGCATGAGATTCCCACCTACCTTGGTACGAATCCTTTTCGCTAGCATCTTCATCCCGTGCATCCTCGAAAAGCCGCCGTTATCAAAGCTGAAGTTGAGAAACTTCTTAAAGCGGGTTTCATTTATCTGATTCCCCTAACTGAATGGGTTTCTAATATTGTTCATGTAGATAAGAAGCAGGGTGCCATTCGTGTTTGTGTTGATTATCATGATATCAATCGGCACTGTCCTAAGGATAATTATCCCACCCCGTTTATCGATCAAATAATTGACGATTGTGCGGGAAGTGAAATTTTATCTCTTATGGATGGTTTTTCTAGGTATAACCAGATTAACATTCCCCTGTTGGATCAACACAAGACCTCTTTTATTTTTCCATGGGGAACGTTCACATATAGGAAACTCTCATTCAGCTTAAAGAATGTTGGGGCTATATTCCAGTGTGTGATGCCCTATGCTTTTAATGATATTCGACATATTGTCAAACCATATCTGGATGACCTTCTGGCTCATTCAGCTACATGGAAACACCACCCAAAACATCTTCGTCAAATCTTTCTTCATTGTAGACTCTACCATATTAGGCTCAACCCGCATAAATGTGTCTTCTGCGTCGACTCTGGTAGACTCTTATGTTTTATCGTATCTAAAGATGGAATTTTCCTTGAACCTCTTAAGGTTGAGGCTATTGTTAATCTTCCCTCCCCATCCTCATTACAACAACTCCAGAGTCTCCAAGGGAAGGCCAATTTCCTTCGTCGTTTCATCCCAAACTATGCCGAAGTAGCTAACAAATTTACACTACTTTTAAAGTAGGACCTCCCTTTCTGTTGGGATGAGATTGCTCAGTAGTATTTTGATAAACTTAAGATGTTGCTTGTCAATGCTTTGCTATTGCGTCCTCTGAATTACCATTTTGATTTCACCCTCTACCTTGCTGCTGCCTTCAGCATGATCGCCATGGTATTGGTTCAAGATGATGATGACGGTAATGAACATGTCATTTATTACTTTTATCGGAACCTTCTCGACCATGAAATGCATTATGCACATGTCGAGAAGTTAGCGTTGGCTACGGTCCAGGCCATCCAACATTTATGTCATTACATTCTTTTATGCACGGTGACTATGATTTCTAATTGTAACCCCATGACTTATATTCTATCATGGCAGTTGCTGGGGGGCAAGTACTCAAAGTGGATTGTTATCCTCCAAGAGTTCGATTTGGAATTCACTATTGCCAAATCTAAGAAGTCACTTGTTTTCGAGGATTTGATTTGTTCTCTCCCCGTCGACTCTGCTCCTTCCTCATTTGAAGATTATATTCCGGATGAAACTCTCTTCCTGATCAGCACCCTCGATCCATGGTATGGTGATATCATCGTGTACCTCCAAATGTCTACTTTCAGGTTTGAGCTAATGAAAGATTCCCGATGCCACATTCAACATCAATCGCAACCTTATCGTATTGTTGGCGATACCCTTTATCATGTCGAAGTCGATTCTGTACTCCTCCGATGTCTAAGCCTTGAGGAAGCAGAGAAGTTTTAAATGATTGCCATAGTGGCGCCTGTGGTGGTCACATGTATTTTTATGCCATTGCACAAAAGATCCTTCGTGCTGGCTATTTTTGGCCATTTATTTTTAAATATTGCATTGTTGTTATAGTACGTAAATTCCATGCGTGCCAGATTTATCAATGCAAGATGCGTGCGCTGCCTATTCCACTACACCTTTTCATTACTGTTGGCCCTTTTGCTAAATGGTGCATAGATTTTATGATGTGTAACAATAGTTTGGTTGGGGGGCATGCCTATATTATCGTTTCCATCGATTATTTTATGAAATGAGCCAAAGCAATGCCTAAACTAGCTGCGGACGGTAAGATAGCAGCACAGTTCATATTCAATCACATTATTGCTTGGTTTGGTGTCCCTCAAGCAATCGTCACCGACCATGGTTCTCATTTTCGAGATTATATGATGGCAGAGCTAACATTTAAGTTGGGTCTGCACCACAACAGCTCAACGCCTTACTATCCTCAAGCTAATGGCCAAGTTGAAGCTGTGAACAAGGTCCTTGTTAAAATGCTTCAACGAACAATCGGGATCCACAAATCAAACTGACATCTTATGTTGTTCTCAGCTCTCTAGGCTTACTGAACCTTGATCAAGAATGCAACCGAATTTACCCCATTGCAG
The DNA here is from genome assembly GCA_034641835.2 of Pinus albicaulis. Taxonomy (NCBI): domain Eukaryota; kingdom Viridiplantae; phylum Streptophyta; class Pinopsida; order Pinales; family Pinaceae; genus Pinus; species Pinus albicaulis. The sequence goes on along the minus strand of JAXQQM020073106.1, from coordinate 256,988 downwards.
TTGGTATACGGTCTGGAAGCTAAGTTTCCGATTGAATGTGAAATCCCTTCATTGAAATTAGCTGTGGAATTACTCCCTAATACTTTGCCTGAAGAAGAACGTCTCCTCTACTTAGAGAGATTGGACGAAACTCGTCTCTTAGTTGCCTTGGTCATCAAAGCACAAAAAAAGTGAGTCAAAGCCCATTTTGACCAATCAGTTTCTCTTTGTTCTTTCATCTAAGGCGATCTCGTTCTTCTATATGACCAATCTCACGATAAGCTGGGGGCAGGAAAGTTCCAAAACATATGGCATGGGCACTACATTGTCAAACGTGTGTTACAGAATGGGGCTTATGAGCTTATTGACTATGAAGGTTGTCCTTTATTGCAGCCTAGAAATGGGTTGTATCTGAAAAAATGTTATGCTTGAATCATTCACGCGTGATATGTGTACATAGGCGATTGTTTTCATTTTGTGTGCATGTTTAGGTTTGATGTGATTTTTGATCTTTTTCTGCTTATTGGGTCTTGCTTGCTATGCAGATTTCTATTTCTCCTTATGTCAGTTTCGCAGATGGTGCCTCCCGCAGTACTAGGAACTTGTCTTTGGTAGCCTGGGTAATTTATGATCCTGTTGGTGAGTTGATTAACTTACAAGGAATTTGTTTGGGGCTAGCTACAAACAATGTCATGGAATATAGTGCAGTTTTGGAACTATTAACTGAGGCAGTCAACCTTGGCATATGTGCATTGCTTGTCAAGTTCGATTCATAACTTGTTGTTTTTCAACTGAAAAGCCATTATTTGGTTTGAAACCTGTGCATTTTAAGATTGTATTTGCGTATTCATTTACTTGAATGAAATTTTTATTTCATTACATATCAACATATACGAAGACGAATGAATACATTAACAGATGCAATAGCTAACATTGTGCTAGATAGACATTTGTAAAATTTATAAAAACATCATCATATGTACAAAGACCCATGTAGAAAATAGATGTGTGTGTGTATATATATCATTTGTTTACAATCCTTATTCATCATAAAACCTACAAAAAATAATATAAATCTGTTTCGGTTACATCGTGAGATAACATGTCTCTCCAAAATATGCAGAAATAAAGCCTAAGTGCCTAGTCAACGTGGTGCTCATGATAACACGTTACTGCCCATACCAAATACCTCAAAAAATGGTGGATATGGCTCATTACTCCCATAGTGTGCCTCTGGTAGGCTCGAGGTACATCGTCCAAACGGGCATAATCTGGGACCCCACGGGCGATTCCTCCAGGTTCTGCACTAACTGCTCGTCAATGCCCTCACCCTGAGGATCGAAGTCACAAGGAGTCCACCTCACTATTGGAGACATACCAGTGGGACACTTTGAGCCAAAATCTGCATCCATATAAGATTAACTGTCAGAACATGCATATATACCAAAAATCATAAAACTCATAAAAATAAAAAATGAGACTTACCAAGTTCTTCATCCCAATCCTCTCCCTCCAAGAGTGGGAGGCCTGGGTCTCTGGTAAAGTCTGTGCTGGATTAGGTCCAATCCTCCACGACAATAAACTATCGTCAGAGCCAATCAAAAAACTTTGGCCTCCAGGACATATGTTTCCCACCCCCTTCTCTGGGCATCAGTTGTGTATTTCTTAGTGGTGGCTCTAGGACAATAGCCTCCTGGAGCTGAAACATGGGTAATCGTTCCAAGAAGAATGATACCAGAATCGACCCATACCCAAACTACTTTAGTTCGGACTTCTTTCATTTGGTGAGCTGTCGTTTGATGTTCATAGTTATAGCCTCAGCCCAATTGAAGATGGTTGGGTTCATACACTCTGAAGCAAGAAGTAATTGCATCTTCATAGCCTGATGTGGTGCCTATGATCCCACGACCCGCATGATAGTGTGTAGCAGTACTCTCAGTGCTAGATCAGGGATGATCTAGATATCCACATTACCGTTCCCTGTTCCTTTTCGTGCCCCTAGGCACACCCTATTCATTACCATTTTCATGCTTTCCTCAAAAGGCTGGGTACCAGTAATAATAGGGACTGCACCCCTACGCGACAGTCCAATGATAAAATATACATCAGATACTTCCAGATCAAGATCTTGATCTCGAAGTACGAACTTCTCCTGATCCTCGTCCCAAATGCTGATGAGATACTGAAGCAATTCGGGCTGAGCTTGGAGACACGGTGTCAGGAAGAACTTTTTGAGCCCACAATTCCTGAGGGCGTTCATACATTGTTCATTTTCCATGGCCTGTTCATCCTCTTCGCTGTGTTCTCTCTCTTTCCACTTGATTACCATCTTCTTCTGCATTGTACCTGCATGCATTGATCATAGGAACATTGTAAGACCTCTTAGGCATTAAAATTTGAAATCAAATGGTTGTATTTTCTTGAATTAAGCGTGGATTTTGAGTTGCGTGGTTGGCGCGACCCCTGTGTAAAACAACGTCGATTGGCGTGGGTCTGTGCCCAAAACCCGCGCCAACCACGAAGCCCTAATTTTTACAAATCCTCCCCTAAGAGACTCAAAATGACAATTAAAGGTACTGAAATATATCTTAAAAGATAGAAAATGGTGTTGGATCTTACCTAAAATAGATGGAGTCTGAAATGGTCCACTGGATTGTCCATAATCGTCGCCTGAAAATCGCAAGAGAAATGGGCCACTGTTGCTTTGCAAAGAGGTAAAAGTGAAAAGTAAATATTTTTTACCACTGTTGGTCTTTTATAACTTTTCAAAGTCTTAAAATAGGTTTTAAAACATATTTTTTGATATATTTTCATATTATTTTTGTGGAATATGTTTTACATGCATATTTTTGTGCAGCAACAGGTTTTTTCACGTGGTTATGACGAAGAGACAAGTTGTATTTTATACTTTTTTGGACTCGGTAAAAACATGAAAAAGTCACTACTAGAGTCACCTTTCAGCTCTTTTCTGACTCTCTAAAAATGAAAATATTTTCAAGTCGCTTGTCGTTTTGAGCTCTTTAAATTGGATACGAAACGATATCTACCTAGTATACGTTTACCCCTTTTTTGGGCTGGGACATATTATTTATGGAAAAGGAATACCCTAGCCTATTGTGACTAGGAGGTTGTCTCAGACATAGTTTTCTATCTTTTCGGGTCTGTGGGACTATCTACGAAAAGGGACTGTTGGGGTTTTATTTTCTGTTGTCTTTTCAAACTCTCTCAATATGAAAAGACGCAGAGTTCTCCCTTTGTTAGACTCGTTAAACTCTGATGACATCGGACTCTGTCGCAATGACATTATTCGAGTTCCTCCTTCCTAGGGCTGGTAAAATGTACTAGGTTGGATTTTTCTGAAGGACAAACTTACATTGAAATCACATGCTATCCCCTTCAAGCTTGTTTTCAAAAATAATTGGGGTATTCACCAGAAATGGTGGGGGAAAATGGAACCAAGATTGTATTGGTGTTGGCAGTATGTCGCTCTTGAACATGGCACTTGTCTGCATTCATGTCGGGTTGGGGAAATCTCATCTCATTATATGCTTGCCTCCATGGGTTTGGGTAATCTCTTTTGCCATGTCACCATGACCTCAGATCCCTTGATGTCAAATACTGCCAAATCTAGTGTCGTGCCGCTGATATGTTCAAGATAAGTTTGCTTCTGCAATTTTAACCACCCTCTAATTCTCTGTTGGTCTTGATTCACAAATTTCATATTCCTTTGTCTCGTGTTGATGATGTGGGAAACATTATGGCCCACCTTCGATCAAGGTCACTTCCTGTCGACTCCTTCTCATTATCGAGGAAGCTGATCTAGAAACTCCCTTCAGGTACCTTGGAGCCTACATGCCTTAATGGTAAGTTCTTCGCACTTGACGTAACATCTACATCATTGGCCTTCGATCGATTGACTCTGCAGGTGTTCAACGTCAGATCATTATTCACATTCCGTGGATTGTACCTTGTGTACCTTGAGGACCATTGTCATTATTGGTGGTTTCTCTCACGTTTGTTAATAGCTTTCATCATTGGATGGTAATCAGATGATTTTCTTACATTTTTGACTTCAGCTCACATATTCGCATGCTCGAATTTGTACTATGTTTAGGTCGAGATGGAGTGGAAGACCCTGAATTTTATCTGATGAAATCTAGGCTGCAGGTTCTCTGTGGATTATTATGACTTATTGTATGACTCCTTTGATTGGATGGATGTGACCATACCTGAGCTATTTATTAATCCTTACTACTCGATGGCTATGTCCATACCTCAGATCTCATTATTCATATACTCTCTTATGGATGGTTGCACCCATGCCACATGTCATGTATCAGATCTATCAGTTGTATTTGTGCTTGCAAGTTTTCCAACAACGGTGTTTTGGTGGAACGTGTTCTCATAAAGCATTTCACCCCTCCCTCTCTCTCGGACCTCATTCTTTAAGGGGCATCTGTTACACAACATTTTTTCACCGTCCCTGCAATCCCTCGTCCCACATATTGGAGGGTCTTTTTTGTGAACTGTGAGCAATGAAAAACCCTACAAATGCATTATTTGCATCCTTCTGCATAAGGACATGATTATTCCTATTGAAATTTTCCTCAGAAAGCACTGAAAAACCTATTTTTTGGAATTGGTGCGGGTAGCTAGTTCATCGCTCATGCCTATGGGGAAAATTTTCACTAGAGGCCACACCAGCTGGTGCTCTGTCCCTGTGTTGAGCCCGTGCCAGCCTTTTTTGGAATGTTTTTTTACAAATTGGAGGTGGAATTTTCCTTTAACCACCTCAAGAATGACTCATTGCAAGTGGTTAAATTTGATAAACCATGGATCTCTTCCTTTAGGAAATGTTTTATGGAACATTCTAACAGGATAGGACTCCCCCCATGATTATAGGGACCTAACCTCTCCTTCTCCCTCTATATAAACAAGCCTTCTCCCTTTACAAAAGCTAGCTAAACATATAGCCAAGAAGATGAAATTGGAGAAGCGATATTATAGTTGAGTAATCACTATAGAGAAGGTCGAACCAAGGAGGATCCCATAGAGAGAGTCCCGTCTGAATTCCCGACAAGCTTTGTGAGACGTGCGTCGCTGGAACCCTGCTGGAGGAGATCGCAACGTCGAAGCCTGGTTGTACTCTTCCTTCTTTAATTCAATATACTCGACTATGATATTGATTCAATCTATATGTTATGTTTATTTAATGCATGTGATTTAGTCCTCTTCGACTGACTAATAGTTAGGAATTCGAAATAGTATGTTGTGGATCATCTTCGTTTCTTGTGTATGTGTAGGTATTTGAGTGTGAGAACGAGCGAACCGTGATCTGTCGAATCAGGAACGAGAGGCAGCCATTCTTCCAGACGACACAATAGTGCAATACCTATGGTAGGTGATCTATCAAGTCTTTTTCCATTCTTAACTAGGAATTGATGTCATAACATGTCTCGTTTGTGGCTAGACCCACTCTAGGGCTAGTGGGATCGCCTCTATCCACAAAGGGGATTTACCTCACAGACAGTGGGCAAGGCGAAGAAGGTTTTGAGATGGGATGAGGGTGAATTATGGCACAAGCGATTTTCCATCTTCATCATGGAGCCTTGAAATTCATGCATCAAATATCTACTGGACTTCCAATGGGAACTCTTCCGCAGTTAGATCAGTGCAAGGGTTGCACCATGGGGAAGTATGTAAAGTCCACCTTTTAGAGAAGGAGAACCGTGCTTCGGGGATCCTTGAGAGAGTTCACACAGATGTGTATGGACCATTCTTAGTTACTTCAATAGAAAAACATAAGTACTATGTAATATTTTTTAATTAATTTTCTCATAAATGTTGGATCTTATTCATTGAGAATAAATATCAAACATTATCTAAGTTCTATGAGTTTAAGGCATTGGTGGATAAAGAGTTGGGGAAGCAAGTGAAGGATCTTAGGAGCGATAATGGTGGAGAATAAATCTCTAATGAATTCAAGAAATTCTACAGCAAAGAAGGAATTCGAAGAGAACTCATAGCACCTGATAACCCATAGTAGAATGGGGTTGCAAAGAGGAGGAGAAGAACGATTGTGGGTGCAACACGAGCGATGTTGCATGATCAGGGCCTACCAATGCATTTGTGGGTGGAAGCATGCAACACTGTGGTTTATGTGAAAAACCGTTGTCCTCATAGAGTACTTGGCATGAGTACACCTAAAGAAGCTTTCACTAGTAAGAAACTGGATGTTTCACACTTTAAGATTTTTGGCCCATCTATTTATGTGCATGTGACCAAGGACGCTAGGAAGAAGCTGGAGCCCATTGCTAAAGTTGGGATTTTTTTGGGGTACACAAAAATGCCACATAATTATCATGTGTATTTTCCAAACAACAGAATGATTGTTGTGTGACGGGATATAAAATTTGATGAGGGGAAAGCCATGCAGTTGTCACTTGAGAGGGAGATGGACTTGCATGCAGAGGAGTAACTGCTGGTTTTCAAATATGAGTCTCAAGATGTGGATCAACCACATGAGGAGGTTAATGGAGTGGAGGAAGCCACTCGTTCAGAGCCACTCATCAGAAATGGAATAAATCGCACCATAGAGGCTGATAGGTTGAGACTTGATGCCACAGAGAATGTAGGAACCCCTACTTCACAACGTAGACAGAGATAGTCTCCTGATCGATTTACTAAGCACATGGCTCTCATGAGCAAATGTATTGTGACTAAAAAATGTTCCTTTTGGGAAGCAAGGCAGTAGCCTACTTGGGTTAATGCAATGGTGGAGGAGTATGACTCCATTATAAAAAAAAATGCATGGTAAATTTTCCTAAGACCGGTTGACAAATCAGTGGTAGGTTTGAGACAGAAATACAAGGTAAAGCAAGCTGCTGATGGGAGTGTGGAGAAATACAAGGCCATATTTGTGGCATGGGATTTGTCACATATCGAAGGGATAGATTATGATGAGAATTTTGCACCTGTCATAAGGTACTCTTCCATAAGGACCATCCTTACACTCTCAGCCTAAACGGACTGGCGCATTCATCAAATGGATGTGAAGATTGCGTTGATCAATGGGATCATTGAAGAAGAGGTGTACATAGAGAGGCCTGAAGTTTTGGAGATCTTAAAAAATGAGTCACATTTTTTCAAGATCAAAAGAGTGTTGTATGGGCTGAAGCAAGCACCCCGTGCTTGGTACACTCGGATAGACATCTATTTCACTGGACTGGGCTTCACAAAAGTGAAGCAGATGCAAACCTGTACCATATTATTGTTGAGGGTAAGTTATTGATCATTTTTCTTTATGTCGATGCTTTAATTTTGATTGGTGATGAGCAGCTGATACACTCAGGCAAGGAGGATCTAACAAGGGATTTTGAAATGAAGGATATGGGCCTCCTTCATTATTTCCTTGGATTGGAAATATGACAGCGAGATGGTGAAATTTTTGTGTCTAAAGGCAAGTATGAAAAGGAGATAATCGGTAAGTTTAACATGGAGAGATGCAAACCCATGGATACGCCTCTTCTAGGAAACTGGAGGAAAGAGGATGCTACTTCTGGAGAGGTGGTGGATGCTACTGTTTATCAACAATTAGTGGGTTCACTAACGTATCTAGTGAACATGAGACCAAACATTTGCTATGTGGTTAAATAGTCGAGTCAAGCTATGGTTAAGCCTACCAAGCTCTTTTGGAAGGCGAGGAAGCATGTCCTGAGATACCTAAGGGGAAAATCAGAGTATGGTCTATGGTACAAAAGAATGAATGGAGTGAAGTTGCATGGCTTCATGAATGAAAATTGGGCTGGAAGTCCATCGGACAAAAAGATCACATCAGGGTGGATCTTTAGTATCATCTCTACAATTTTTTCTTGGTACAACAGGAATTAGAGATCTGTGGCACTCAGTTCAGCGGAAGCGGAATACATGGCAGAAAGTCAAGCTACATGTGAGGCTATCTGGCTGAGAAAGATATTGGTTGGTTTTCTTGGTTCTCAGATGGATCCGACAGTGATTCATTGTGATAATCAGAGTTTCATTAAACTCTCAATTAACCTTGTGTCGCATGACAGCACCAATAATATAGATATGCGGTACCATCATCTCATAGATTGTGTACAGAGGAGAATTATGTTGCTTAAGTACATTCCCACAGAAGATCGGGATGCAGATATTCTGACAAATGCACTCACTAGGAGAAAATTTGAATACCATAGAGACAAGATCAGGGTGAAGGATAATCACTTTCTTGTTGAGAGGGAGTGTTGAGATTCAACAAGAAAACTTTTGGCACCGATTATGCTAGTGAAAATTAAGCACCACCACTAGGGTGGGTTCCACAAGCTATTTTTAGGTGCATCTCTATTTTTACTATCCCTTAATATAGATGGACATTAAACTATAATCTATTCTCAACGTGGACTTGAAAATAGTTAACTCAAGTGGAAAATCAGTTAGCTAAGAGAATTTCGAGTTAAGAGGTTGGTTGGTGGGACATGTAGAGTGACTCTAGTTGTAACTGAGTGATTCTAGTTGTAGCAGAGTTGGGAGTGTAGTGGCGCATGATTTGGTGCAAGTTGTAAATAGTTTAACTCAGTCAAGTGAGTTAAAATCAATTGTGCTAGTTGTAACTGAAAATACACAAGCGAGAGATCAAGTGAATTAAATATTAATTAATTCACATGTAGTGTTCTCACATCAAACTGAAGATTTACTATTATTAATTGCATGCATGTTAGATCCAGTGGAGACCCAATTGAGTTCTAGGTGAAAGGGAAGATAACTATCAATTGTGACATTATCCATTTACACACATGCAAGCACACACACATTAGATGAGCCCATGATACTTTAATAGTCAAGGAAAGCAATATTTCATCTCTTCAGGGATTTCTTTCAACAGGGATTGCACAGTGAAGGTAGGCTCTTTGGAGACAGAAAATTGGCTAAGGGATTTGCCAATTTTCGTATGAAAGTTTGATACAATTAATTGATGTACTGAGAGCTCTTGTGATAAGAGTTTTGTATGTAATTGTTTCATTATCCATGATATAATATAAAATAGAAGATAGTGGGGTTTTTAGCTGTGCTTTCTCCAGGAAATTATCTATGTTGTGTGTGATTGATCTTTATTCATGCTTATGTAATTGGAGATTGTGTTTTTAATTCGACAAATATTTGTAGAAGCGATTCAATATTTAACTTTAGCATATTGTTAGATTGGGTGAATCAAATATATGCATGTATATTGTATAATTTCTATAGGGTATGAGTTGGTTATACCTTCATAAGACCAAGGGAGATTGCTATGACAAATCCATTGAGTGTTTGGATGACAATGGGGAACCAATAATATTATAGGGAAAGAAGAATACCACATCAGTTAGGATGGTGATAGCCATGTAGGACAAGCATAGTGGTAGGAAAGGGCGTGTAGTATTCACAGTTGATATCTCTAGTGACAAAGGTAAGGAGGCTAAGGATGTAGATGTTTTGAGCGGGAATCCAATTTTGTAGGAACTTCAGGATGTGCTTCCAGCATATTTTTCATAGTTTCCACCACATAGGGAAGTATAATTATCTATTGAGTTGATGCTAGGGGTAGATCCAAAATCAAAGGCAACTTACAAGATGAGCACACTTGAGTTCGTGGAATTAAATTTGCAGCTGAAAGAGACGCTTGACAAATGATAAATTATGCCAAGTGTATCACCATGGGGTGCATTGGTGTTGTTTGTGAAGAATAAATATGACACTTTGAAATTGTGAATTGACTACAGGTAGTTGACCAAAGTGACCATCAAGAACAAGTGCCCACTACTCAGGATCAATGATTTGTTTACCCAACTAAAGGGAAAAATATTTTTTTCTAATATCGACTTGAGATCGGGATGTCATCAGGTATGAATCAAAGAGAAGGAAGTCTCTAATACGACATTGTGGACTAGGTACAGACATTATGAGTTTGTTGTTGTTCCATTCGGTTTGACTAATGACCTAGCTACATTTATGTGTTTGATGAACATTGTGTTGCATTATTATTTGGAAAAATTTGTGATTGTGCTTATTGATGACATATTGGTGTATTCTAAAAATGAGGAAGAGCATCTCAAACATTTGGAAGCAATGTTGAGGTTGTTGTGAGAGCATGAGTTGTATGCTAAGCTCAGAAAATGCAATTTATTCCAAACTGAGGTACATTACTTGGGACATGTTGTCTCCAATGAAGGCATTGCAGTGGATCCAAAAAATATAAGGGCCATCATGGAGTGGGTAGCTCCTAAGTATGTATATGAGGTGAGATCATTCATTGGATTGGAAGGTTAATACAGGAGGTTCATCAGGAACTTCTCACATATCACTTTTCCCATTACACCATTGCAGAGGAAAGGTAATAAATTCGCTAGAAGAGTGTGACGCTAATTTTGAGTAGCTTAAGTGGTTGTTGACATGTGCTCTAGTGTTAAATATTTCAAATCTAGAAAATGAGTTTGTTGTATGTAAATATGGTTGCAAGAGAGGACTTGGTGGAGTCATTATGTGGGATGGAAAGGTCATATGCCATTAGTAAAAAAAACTAAATGTGCATGAGCACAGCTACCCGATACATGATATTGAGTTAGGAGCAATCATACATGCATTGAATTTGAGGAGGCATTATCTTCTTGGCAGGAAGTTTGTACTTATGAGTGATCACATTTGGTTGAGGTACTTATTTTACAAGTTGAATCTAAATGGTAGGTATGATAGATGGTTGGCCATGATCAGTGAGTTCGAATTTGAGATTAGGGACATCAAGGGGAAGGAGAACACAATCGTAGATGTTATTAATAGAATGGTATAGGTAAATCACATATCAACTATGAGCTCCTATGGGATAGAATTACAAGATGGGATCTTGCAGGTAAATCAGCTAGTTGCAAGGTATATGGAGATTGTGCACGGGTTGTAACAAATTACAGGTACATGTGTTGGCACAGGTATAGGTATAGGTGTTGTTATAGGTACAGATCTTGGTATAGTTACAAGTACACGTATAGGTACAGGTAAAAGTATAGGTAGTGGTATAGGTACAAGTACCGGTACAGGTGTAGGTGTATAGGATTTGGACTACCTTCTCATATCAGATGGTTTGGTTATATTTAAAAATAGGATATATATGTACTGAACAATAGTGAGCTCAACAAGGTGATATTGAGGGAGTTTCATGCAAAACCATATTCAAGTCACTCGGGCTACCAGAAAACATTGACTGCAGTGAATAGATTATATTATTAGTTGAATGTTAAGAGGGATGTGGCAGATTTTGTAGCCAGATATTCAGATTGCTAGATGGTTAAGGAAAAATGTAAAAATCTAGGTAGACTGGTACAACTAATTGTGATTCTAGAGTGGAAATGGGATTTAATTTCCATGGATACCATCATATTTTTTCCAAGGACATCTAGAAAACATGATTCCATCATAGTTTTTGTGGTCAAGTTGACAAAGGTTTCAAATCCATACCGGTGAATACTACATATCAGCTAGTGATGTAGCACAAGTGTTTATCAAAGACATAGTCAGATTTCATGGTGTTCCAAAGAATATTGTGTTTGACAGATGATCTAGGTGGATATTGGTGGCCACTCACCTATTCCACTTGGGGCCCCACCATTTTTTCTTTTAGTTTTTCCGTTTCCTTAATTGTAGCATATTTTACTATTTTTAGTAGTTTTTCGGTTCCTGAACATCTAGAGTCGTTTTGAGGCCCTAAACGACGTTTTTTGGGAAAACTGGGAGCAACATGGAAGATCCTTTGATTTTTCTCACATGAAAAGTTGTAGACCTCAGATATATATTTACAATGAGGTATTGTGCACTTTAAATGAATATTGTATGCCAAATTTATGTCCTCAGGAAGTTGATGTATCAATTTACCCAAACGAGGCCCATAGTTTTGGTGCTTCATCTCCTAGGGTTAGGTTTTTCGATGTTTATGGTTTTCCATTGTTTCTCAATAATAAATAGGCCCTCGAGCCTCATTTTAACACAGTTCAGAGGCATGTAGCCCCCACATCTCTTCTTAGAGATAAGCTACCAACACCCTAGCTAGTTTATTTCCATTTCGTCAGTAAATCAATTTTAGCTCTTTGATTTTAATGGGATGAAGTGTTATTTCCACTTCATCTTTGTATTTATGGTTATATGTGTATTTTGTTGTGTTCCTGCATAAATCTGGATCAACAGAGATGCAAATTTCACTTTCAAGCTTTGGAAGGAGTTGTTTGCAGGTTTGGACACCAAGTTCGCCTTTAACGCAACTTATCATCCATAGAAATATGGGAAGACTGAGAGGGTTAGAAAGATATTAGAGGATATGTTGAGGATGTATGTGATGCATAAGAAACACAAGTGGGAAGATTATCTTCCATTGGTAGAGTTCGCCTACGAAAACGACTATCATGGGTCATCAAAGATGAGTCCATTTTAGGCACTGTATCGGTAGAGTTGCAACACTCATATCAGTTGGAGTGATTCGGTTAAAAATATATTGATTGGATCAGGGATATTGGCAGAAATGGGACAAGAAATGCATATGATCAAGAAGAAATTGAAAGTAGCGTAGGATAGGCAGAAGAGTTATGCATACATGAACCAGTTATTCAAGGAGTTTTAGGTTTGGGATCAGGTGTACTTATGTATCAAGCCCAAGAAGAGCTCCTTGTGGATTGGATCATGTACCAAGCTAGCACCATGGTATTGTGGACCATTTAGGATCATTGATAGGACTGGGCCAGTAACATATTGACTTGCACTGCCTTCCATAGGTAAATTCCATGATTTTTTTCATATATCATTGCTTAAGAATTATTGTAAAGATGTTGATCATGTTATTGACTGGTTTTTATTGTAGGTGTAACCAGAAGGGGAGTTCCAGCCAGAACTACAGTGAATTTTTTAGGAAACGAAGCTTATGTTTTTAAAAAGAGAATCCATATAGGTGAAATAGATTATGCTCAGGAATCGAGCAATTGATCAAGTTAAAGTGTAATGGAAGAAATTTTGACACGATGAATCTACATGGGAGATGGAAGATCAAATGTGGGCCATGCATCCTTCCTTGTTTATTGGTAGAGGCAAGGAAGTTTTGGTGTAATTTTGGTATATATTTGGTATATGTTTTGATGTTTGTTTTTATGTGATGTTAGGGTATATTTACTTATGTGTATGGATGTAAATAATTCCATGAGCTATTTTATAAAGCTCCAATAAGCGGGATGGGTGTCATTTAATTATAGTTTCCATTTGTTATGATGTCACGTTGATGTGCTTTTCACTAGTGTGATAATTTTGAATACTGCATTGATCTAGTTATAAAACTCCATTGGAAGTATGATTTCTTTTTAGTGGTGTTGTTGATGGATATGTGTGATTGAACACTGAGGATGGTGTCCCGTAAGGGGGGTGGTTCTATAACAACCCTAGTGAAAATTCCATGTAATAAAGTTAAAATAATAGCCACAGTTGATGGGACACGTATTCCAAGTTGAATGTTGGGAGAACATACTAGTGTGGGTGTTCACATGGTTTATTATGGCTAAGGAAATTGGAAAAGGATATGGCTAAGGAATTAATGAGGCAAAAATTATTTTTGGAATATTTATTTATGAAAATAATGGAAATTAGGAGAAAATGGAGGTAAAAGGTCACAAGTTGCATGTGAGGAGGAAAATGAAGGAAAATAGTGGAAAATGAATAAAATAGAGGCTTCTTCTAGACAAAGGCTTATGAGGACCAATTGCTAACTTTTTTTCACTTCATTTTGGAGCTCTCTCATTATTCTCTCTATCTCTCATACTCTTGGATACTTATAGTCCTCTTGGAGCACTCTTGAAGAGTTTGGATACTTGGTGATCAAAGAAAGAGGGAAAAGAAGGAGTAGGAAATCACAATTGGACATCATAATAAACGAATACAATGAGATTTTATTGCAGGTACTGAGTTGTATGCATGGTTTACTCTCTAGTTTTGGCATGCATGGTGTATGCATGTGGATTTTCCTAGCCTTTTCCATTTCCTGGATAGCCATGGTGTTGTGGGTTGATTTTTATTTCTTTTTTTCTCTGGCTGTTTCTCATGATTACTTTAGCTATGGGTTGAGCTATTAGTTATTGCAAGAATTGGTTGGAAAAACACTCTGGAAGCCTGATGGGAAACTGTGGGTTGAGTTACTATTCCTGGAAGCCTTGGTTAGAAAAATGCTCTAGAATCCCTAGGTGGGTTGAGTAACTAGTCCTAGAAGCCTTGGTTGGAAAAAGACTCTAGAAGCCCTGTAACAGTTGGGGTTGATCTACTAGTCCTAGAACCCCTAGTTGGAACAAAAACTATGGAGCCCTGGAACAATATGAATATAGACCAATATGTGATGGATGTGATGTATGGTCGTATGGTGGAGTCACTGGTAGAGGGTTGAGGTTTTTTGTCCTTTGGAAGCCCTGTATTGATTGTGATTGATGTGTTTGGTGAGATCCCACATTCATGCTTGGAATATGGCACGAGGGTGATTGGAGGAAGTGATACTTGGTTCAACCAATCTATGGTCAAATGGAACATGAAATTTCCATCTCTAGTTGGTTTTTACATGCATTAATTAAGAGCTCATTCCTTCGGTATTTGGTATGAAAATGTATTGTTTATTATGTGGATTCTACTGCTATCGTATCCATGGTATTTTTTTCATTATTATTGATCTAAAAATGGAACTATTTGTAATGCTATGCAAAGTATCCATTTCCATTTAATTAAGTGTGAAAAGTATTCTCATGACTTGTAGGTTAAACAAAATGTTTTTGGTAATTGTTTCTGAGTTTTTGTGTGAGGAAATGTTCATTAAGTTTAATGTTTAACATAATATATCAGAAACACACAACAAGATAAATTCACCATAGCATAACACAACAAACTGATGAGGCAGTTCACCCCTCCTGGGCTACATATACCGGATCCAAGGCTCCCAATGGGCATGTCCTTGCTCTATTAAGTTTCTAAAAATTGTTATACAGTTAAATATATGCATAAATAGGAAAAACAAGCTGTGAATTTGACTTCAGAAGACAGAAATAAGCTAAAAATGGCTTTTGTTTCACCTCAAACAATGAAGTATAGCCCAAAATAGCTCCATCTCCCGCATGGCCCTGGGGGATATTTCCTAAAGAAAAAATGGCTAAAGAACACCTCTGTTCACTCTAAAACCTATCCCAAACACTCCAAAATGCTCAAGAAACCCAAAATTGACTAAATTTTTTAATTGTTTGGTCGAAAATTGAGAAAGTTATGATCAAAACAATTTTTTCCTAGTGGCACTAGAAAACCTCCTCCCAAACTAGAGGAACTCTAGTTAATCCCACCAAAATAGTCAGATAGGTCAATCAGGCAGAACCGCTCACTAATTTAGGGGAAGCAATAAATTTAACTACCAATTTGCTGGCGCGTTCACATGCAGGAATCTCGTAGATGTTAACGCTGGTGGTTAAGGTTTTAGCCCCCGCCCATGGTCACGGGCGGAGGTCCTGTGGTGAGGGGATAACACCCTAATACTTTTCACAAACTTTCCGCCAGTTCAATAGGGCTTAGCCCTTATTCATGGCACCTAGTTGCGGAAGCTATAGCCTCAAGCCCTGAGGGCTTAACTCCTTACTCTGCTGGTTTGAAACAAACGACGACCCAACTTGAATAGTCGTGCACGACTGCACATTCTGCCCACCTTTTAAAGACCAAACTCGCCAACATAATCTCTGTTTGGTGATGAACGAGCCGACCCACCCGTGGTGTAGTGGTTGGGTCGACACTGCTGAAGGTGTCGGGTCAAGGGTTCGACCCACCCTGTCCACAAAATTTTTAACATGAATTTGAAATATAGGCTTGGGGCCATGTGGCAGCCTCTAGGTAGGCCACATGGCACCCTATAATAGGCCCTCCAAACATTATAAAAAAATAAAAATTTCCATCTAATTTTTTGAAAAATGACAATTTTTTTTGTTCAAAAGTCTTGTTTTAAAGGTTATTAGGCAACTTCAAAATTTAATATCTTTCACATACGACATCAGATTTGAGTCCTGTTCATGGCACCAGAATTGTAGAGATGAAGTATTTTCGGTTGTTCAGATTGCAACCAATTCTGAGTAGTACCAGTTTTGAGCATTTTTTTGACTTGGACATGATCTCCTGATCATACCTCCCCATTGGGAAGCTTTTGGACCCCAAAATCTCTCTGAATTGCAGAAATTGAATATGAAAATAATGATTCTCTACTCTTCCAACCTTGAACCACTAAAATCTTCCGGACTTCATCAAATTGAGCTTCTCATAAAAAGATAAATTCTTCCTTGAATCCATTGACCGACTGTTGCTAACTTCGACTGAGTTATGATGCAAAATTTTGAAATTTGCAGAACAACAACTATAATTTTCAGAAATCATATTGTTCCTACAATGTTCTACCTTCAAAGGAAACTGAAATTGAGATTCACCTTGCCAAATGTCCTTACGGCGAATTTTTGCTGAATGAGCCATGTACTTGTGTCGATTCCTGACCAAGTTTTCTCACCATACCAACCTACCATTCTGAAACCAATAGTGACCCTTACTTAACTTTGTGCCCTCTTTTCTTTAATGCTTTTCCCTTTCTTGGATTTTTGCACCACTTTGCACCGACACTTTTTTCTCTACACCGATCGACACCAAAGACCCCTTGTGCAACATCTTGTCATATTCTTCCAAAGACGACCTGCTTTCAGACTAAAAAATTTCATCATTTACATCAACAATAACATGAAAAGGATTATGTACAAAATTGTTTTGCTTAATCTTCAACAAAGTCATATTTTGACTTGCATTGACAAGCCTTTTCAATTTCCCTACATTCACTAAAGATGATTCTAGCTTCTTCCAATGTGCTCTCACAATAAACTCCTTACCATCCTTGATCAAATAGTACTTGTTCTCATGGCGATGGAAGATCGCTTTTCTGTCATATAAGTACAGACTATCCAACACCATACCTGTAATGTCAAGTGGTACCACATCTAGTTTAACCAAATCAACATAATGAGCTGTTATGGCGAAGCGCAACATGCACTTCCTTGAAACTTGTAAATTAGCATCCTTGCAAATCCAACCAAGTGGATATAGATTTGGATGTGGAATGGTCTCAAGTTTCAGCTTCATGACTAAGTCTTCTGAGATGAGATTCGCTTGTGACCCACTGTCAAATATTTTGTCTATCTTTGTGTGTTTTGAGATCATCCTCACATGAAACAGCTCTATCCTCCTCTCTTCATTTGGAGCTTCTATGTGACAGTTTAAAGTGCTAGAACTGTGATTTGTTTCCTTTACAATATCTTTCCCCTTTATGTTCTTTAGTACCATGGCTATGCTTTTAGTTTCATCACTTGATTCAGACCCTAAGTCTTGTTCAATGGTTGCAACCTTTTTGCTTTTTCTTTGGCCTTATCTTTGGTTTTAAATTTTTCTTGCTTCAATTCCGGATGAAGTTTCCAATAATGGTCTTCATTGTGGCTTGTTTTGGAACAATTTTTACAAAATAAATTTCCTTTTTCTTTCCTAGAGTTTGAATTTCTTTTTCTTCCTTTACCTTTAAATTCACTACCCTCATTACCATCAATAAATTGTTTACCTCTAGCCTCTAAATGCGTGGCTTGAACACAAACCTCGTCTTGACTAGTAGGATTGAACATAAGGATAGTATGTATAAGAAAGCTATGTAAAACACCTATATATTTCAGCAAAGTCTCTTGGCTATGAAAATCAATTCCAAGTAATAAAGCCCTTCGTCTAAACTCTTGAGCGTAATCTTGAACATTTTTTCCCTTAAGTTGTCTAAAAATTTGCCAATTCATGATAGCCTTTTGTAAATGAGCTAATGCATAAAATTGATTTTTAATTGCAGTAATAAATTTAGCCATGATAAAGTGATCTTACCATGTTTTTTAATTTCATCCTTGGTCTTGGCTTCCCACCATACCAACGCTGCTCCTTCCATTCTCAAAGGGGCTAACTGAATCTTGGTGTAGTCTTCATGAAGGTTTTGTATCCTCAAGTAAACTTCCAACTGTCTTATCCAATTATCATGTTTCTCTGCATTGACCTCACCATTAAGCATAGGCAACTCAAATTTAACATCAATCTTTAAAAATGGACTTTTACCAGTAGTTTTAAACTTGTTAGATTGATTCACCGAAGTAGAGGTGGATGATGTAGAGGAAGAGGATGAAGATGGGGATGGTGGATCACCATTTCCTCCATGTCCCTTATTTGAATTTCATCACTTTTATTTCCTCCTAAAGAGCCCTCTCCTTGTTTTTGATGTTTAGATCCTTCTCCAACAAGCCTATCATTCCTTTCTTGGTAGAGTATCCTCACCATATCTGTCATGTCTAGGAAAGATTTTCAGAATACCCGTTCTTATTATTTGGGATCAAATGTCTTCATGAGATTCTCCTTCTCTTGAAGACTTGCTTGAGGCTTCTGCAATAACTCTTGGAGGTAGCTCTCTGGCCCTTCCTGGTTTTGGATTACTTCTTGCACTAACCAAGTGTCCTTCACCTCTCTTGAGTGTAAGCCTAGTGAGCATCAAAACTTGAAAACAATCAACTATATCTTTACACAAGAACAAATGCAGAGTAAAAATATAGATCCTAAGGCTCAAATAATTAGCTCCAATACCATCTGATCTGAAAATGGAACTATTTGTAATGCTATGCAAAGTATCCATTTCCATTTAATTAAGTGTGCAAAGTATTCTCCATGACTTGCAGGTTAAAAAAAATGTTTTTGGTAATTGTTTCTGAGTTTTTATGTGAGGAATTGTTAATTAAGTTTACTTTTTAACATATTATATCAGAAATACATAGCAAGAGAAATTCACCATAGCATAACACAACAAACTGATGAGGCAGTTCACCCCTCCTGGGCTACATCTCTCAGGTCCAAGGCTCCCAATGGGCATGTACTTGCTCTATTAAGTTACTCAAAATGGTTACAATGAAATATATGTCTAAATGGGAAAATAAAGCTGTGAATTTGACTTTAAAAGATAGAAATAAGCTTAAAATGGCTTTTTTTTCACCTCAAACAGTGAAGTATAGCCCAATACAACTCCATCTCCCTGATGGCCCTAGTGGCTCTTTCCTCTTTCCTGAAGAAAAAATGGATAAATAACACCTATTTTCACTCTGAAACCTATCCCAACCACTCCAGAATGCTCAAGAAACCCAAAATTGACTAAACTTTTGTCTTTTTTGGTCAAAAATTGAGAAAGTTATGATCAAAACAAATATTGCCCGGTGGCACTAGAAAACCTCCTCCAAAACTGGAGGAACTCCAGTTAATCCCACCAAAATAGTAAAAAAGGTAAATCAGGTGGAACTGCGCGCTAATTTAGGGGAAGAAATAAATTTAACTACCAGTTTTCTGGTGCGTTCGCATGCAGGAATCTTGGAGATGTTGCGCTGGTGGTTAAGGTTTTAGCCCCCGCCCATGGTCACGGGTGGAGGTCCTGTGGTGTGGGGATAACACCCGAGTGCTTATCAAAAAATTTCCATCAGTTCAACAGGGCTTAGCCCTTGGTCCTGGCACTTGGTCACGAAACCTGCAGCCTCAAGCCTTGAGGGCTTAACTCCTTACTCCGCTGGTTTGAAACAAACAACGACTCGACCCAAATAGTCATGCACGACTGCACGTTCTGCCCAACTTTTAAATATATGACTCACCAACATAATCTCCATTTGGTGATGAATGAGCTGACCTGCTCGTGGTGTAGTGGTCGGGTCAACCTTGCCCGAGGTGTCGGGTCGACCTTGCCCGAGGTGTCGGGTCAAGGGTTCGACCCACCCTGTCCACAAAATTTTTAACATGAATTTGAACTATAGGCCTGGGGCCCTGTGGTAGCCTCTAGGAAGGCCATGTGGAACCTTGTAATAGGCCCTCAAAACATTATAAAATAAAAACTTTTTTTTCCATCTAATTTTTTGAAAAATGACAATTGTTTTTGTTCAAAAGTCTTGTTTTGAAGGTTATTGGGCAACTTAAAAATTTAATATATTTCACATTCGACATCATATTTGAGTCTCATTCATGGTGCCAAAATCACAGTGACGAGGCCTTTTTGGTCGTTCAGATTGCAACCAATTCTGAGCAGTACCATTTTTGAGCATTTTTTCGACTTGGACATGATCTCCTGATCAATTATGCTAGTTATAAGCATGTATTTTATCAGTGATGATGTATGGATCTATCTATGTTTTTACTTGTAAATGAGTGCACAATGTATTTATGGTAAAATATATTGTATTGCAACTAATTATTTAAGGGATAAATGCCTCTTAGTGATTCTTAGATAATTATGAGACCCCTATGATTAAATATGTTGTTTACATATGTATACACAATGTTTGTGACATGTTTGATGAAATGCATGTCATGGCAAGGAGAGTTCTAGATGATTTCCTAATGATGTGATTGCTTTTTTACCTTTGATTTAATTTTATTTATCATATCCTTGCCTTGGCATGTCGGCGATTATGGCCAAAAAGGGTCAAAAATCCAGTCTCCTAGGTCAGGGGTCTTGGAGGTTGGGTTACCTCCTTGTGATGTTTTTGATGCTCTGTAAGGTGTGTTTGTCTTGTTTCCATCGTTTCCACTTCCTTAAAGTCAGATGGGTTCTTGAATCTCATATTAGTAGCCTCTCCTAGAATTTTTACCCCCGTTGACTGGTTACTTGGGTAAATGTGGGATGAGGATGTCACACTTCCATATTCCTGTTAATGATTCCTAACTTAGTTTTTCCTTTCTCCCCTTGTATCATTGTGTGCAAAATATAACTATAAAACTCCTATTGATATCTATGAGGTAAAAATTGAAAATTTTCATGTAACATTCAAACTATATCTTATAAAGAATAAAAACCATTTTATAAAATATTCAAACTGGACACAACATATATCGAGCCTAGCACAAGAGTGTTGGTATGATAATAACGATGGAGAATGAGCTTTTGGAATGGGTAATAAAGAGATCTTAATATTAATAAAATAAACCCTACCTTAAACTCAATTTAATTTAGCTACAAAAATATATTTGGGGGTAATGCTAAGGATGGGATGCAGAAGGAGGATTTAGAAAATATTGATAATTTTTTCTAATATTAATAAAATAAAAGAAACAAATTTTTATTTTAAAAAATAATAATTTAAAAATGAGTATTTATTTTTATTTTTTAAAATATATTTTTGTAAACTATTCAAATAAAAAATAATGCTAAATTGATAAGATTTTAAATGTATGTTTTGAGTGTGAGTTTAATTAGTTGGCTTTATTAGTCCTTTCCTCTGGAGGGACTATAGAAATCACCTCATGGTCAAATTACCTTGATTATGGCTTAGTTTGGTGAGTTTTAGTGAGTTTATTGTGACTTTAATAAAAAAATTCAGAAGACGTTGAATATTTTCATTTTCTAGGAAATTAAAAAGTATTTTCTTAATTTTTGAAAATCTTATTCCTAATTTTCTGTTTACTAAACAAGATTTGATGTGTAATTCCTCTGGTGGAGGGTGATTTATCAGCGAATAACAAATCATTTTAAAATTGAAAAAGATCTAGTTTTGTAAATGTCCATTCAATAGGTGAGTGCTTTAACACTAACATTCTTATGCCTAACACTACTAGTGTATTACCTGTCCTTTATGTAAGTGAGGGAGTTGGGGGGCGGGGGGGAGGGGTGAGCAGCGTGTTCTATAATGTTCCCAAAATTAGCATGAATGTAATTGGAACATTGATTTTGATTATATCATCTAGGAGGTGAATAAATGGGTAAGGAGTCCCATGAGTAGGAATAAAATCTGTCATAGTGTGAAAGGGTTCATCAGAATAACTATATTTTGCACCTTCTAGTGTGAAAAGGGAGCAAATGCATGAGGACAGGGTCAAGTTTGACCAAGTTAATAGTGCTACCATAGAGGGAGTGGAGCACTTTAGAAGAAAACGCAGTATGAATGGAGGGAAGATCATTTGGTGGAGGAAACCCTAATGTGTGGGGGCCAAGGCAAGAAGGCTTTCATTTCTATAAAGGGAGGAAAAAGCAGCCATGGAAGGATATGTTATTGAGTATATATTTTGGTCTACATGACTATTTTCTCTCTTCAGTTGTTTAACTGAGATTGTTGTGCTGCTTAGCACAAGGATTTCCTATTTAGGAATCCTTCTCCCTTATTGAGAGGCCTCTTGAGGGATTGTACTTCATTTCTCCACATTCAGGCGCAAGGCCAAGCCACCTCCTTCATCTACAACGTTATTCCTGTAGCAAGAAACGTTGTGTTGTAGGGTGTTGTAGTGGAGGGTTCCACAACACCACTTCTAGAGCTTATCTTTCAGAGGAGGGAGCTTCTATTCATATGGGAGGTCAATGAGGAAGATTCAGGAGCTGATTGCACATATTTGGCATCAGGCCAAGCACTTCCCATCTCCTACAACACAGTCCATCTCCTTGAATACGTTATTTTTTAGTATATTTGCAATGGGGGTTTTCACCACTATTTTGGAGGGTGAGATCTTCAGTGATTGGATCAGGCTTTCACCTAAAAGATCCATTGGATGAGATTCAATCATCATATGTTGAATATTCAGCCATCTTCATCCATTTCTTGAGTTGCAGCTGCTACTCAGTTTCAGACTGCAACTTCAACATTTTGGCCATTTTGTATATTTCAGCCAATCCTTCTAGGATTGACTTCATATTTTTTCATGGGTTTAGAGCTTTTCTCCCCATATTATTTGAGCCATACATTTCTAAATCCATGTATTAACATTAATTATGTAGTAGTGCCTCTTATAAACTACGCTATCATAGCCTTGGGCTTTCTTCATGTAGCAGTGTTCTTCATTTATCATGTATATGTTCTATTGAGGGTTGCATTGCCCACTTGAGTGTTTGTTTCCTCAAGGTTTTGTATACATTTTTACTGCTATGATCTAATATGATGGCTATTTGGATCTTCTGGCATTATATGGGTTAATGTATCACTGCTACTCCATTATTATGTTTACATATTGCTATAGCTCCACTTTTGGAATATCTTAAGATATTCCCATTGTTTTAGATTTTCCCTATTTTGGGATATTACATGTTCATTGTAATGGCTAGTTTTCCCTTGGTTATATTATTTAATTTAGAAATTTCCATCTCTTATTTCATTTTAAACTTTTACAAATTTAAATGCATGAAACAATGAGTGTATGGACCCAGTGATGTGTGTGGAATAAAGGATGTGTAGAAGAGTATGAACACAGACTTTCCTCCAGAGACATGATATTATTTTAACTTTAAGAAAAAAAATTGGATCATGGTTACTTATGGTTTTTTTACAAATGAAACTTTAATTTTCATCCTCCTTACAATATCTTGTTCATCTTTGTGATCTAATATCACTTTCATCATATACAACAATCATTATGAAAATAAAAAACCACACAAGTAGTTAGGAAATCAAAAATTTCTATAATAGTTAACATGATAATTTTTTTTTTTTTTTTCTGCTACTATTGCTCTATATACTAATTTTTTTCCCAATTAACTACATTGAAATATATTTGCAACAAGGTATATTATTAAAAAACATAGAAAAAAATAATGATACAATTGAGTACAAAAAAATACAAATTATTACCTCGAGGTTAGAAATACTCACTAGAAAATGGCATGATTCCACATACACATTTATACAATATATCCATCTTTTTGTCTAGATTTGTTTTCTCCGTAATCTCCCCCATTTTAAAATGACGTTTTTTTATCAAAATCTTAAAAAATGTAAATTATCATTATCACATTTCATGTTCCATATATATGAATATATACCTCTAACATAACTTTATTTGTAGGCTCATCATTTAGTGTTTTGTATTTATATTGTAACCCTCAATAGGTTGTGATTTTTTCTTTCCAATGCTAGTAAAGTGACCCTAATTCCTTAACCTTATGTTTTCATTTATCCATGGGAATTATAATACGCTAGGAAAAATATGGTACCATAAATGAAAGCATACTATATGTGGTTAAAATTCCATGGTGGCAGCAATGACACATGATTTCTTGATCATTGTACAATTATCAAAATATATGTTTTTAACTTGGTATATTCAATCTCCGAATGCGGATGTTTAGTTTTGTTAAGGGGCCACTAGGCCTGGTTCTGCTCCCAAGGCAGTTCACTTGGGGTGGCCACATGGCCCCCCATGGTGCCTTAAATGCCGCCTTCAATAAACCTCTGTGATGGGCATTTAATCCTCCTCGCCGTCACCTTCTCTGCCTTGATCAGCGCATACGCTATCAAATGGAGCATTTCAGCTCGAATTCTCCAGATCGTTTTGATGATGGCCACCGATCTCTGTCGCCATTGAGCTCTCTCTGCCCGGGTGGCTATGCTACAGGTGGTGAACTAACAGCTAGAGGTCGATGGTGCTCGTTGCATTGCTGCCTGGAAACCGTTCCGGGCTTCCACTACTCGCACAGTAACTTCTGCCCTGTTAATTTCAATTTTCAAGCTTCTCATATTTTTGTTGGTCATCTTACTCCTATACTTGCAGCTCCTTCCAGAGTTTGGTTGGATTCTTCTGAGAATTTCACCATGCCCAGGCTCAGGCAGAGAATGACTTGCAGGAGGGGTGCCTCTCGGGGCAGATCCATGGGCGAACATCCTCCCCACAGCTCCAGTGTTGACTTCTCCTCGGAGCCTTATGAAAGGTGCTCCACTCAGAACTTTTTCGACCCTTCTGGTCTTCTCCGTGACATCCATGCTACCGCGCCTCCTCTGTCCATGCCTCTGACTAGTGCTCCCGCAGTGCCCCCTCTGCCCTCGCCCCAGCTTCATGCTTCCGCTTCCCCTCCTTGCCCTGGCATTCGTTTCCTGAGACAATCCACGCAACGAGCTGAGTTGCGCTTTTACTGTGCGTTTGATCGCCCTTCCATCACTGCCTTCATAAAGGTTACCATGCGCGAAGAAGCCTCCATCCCTCCTGCTTCGCCCCTTGGTCCCTTACAGACACCTTCTGCGCCCGCCTTCGACCCTCCTTCCGGTCCTGAACCTGCTCCGTTATTTCCCTCTCTCGGCGTTCCCCATGCCCCCGTCCCTTCTTCCTCGGGACCTTTTTATATGTAGATGGAAGCAGGCCTGTTAGGCGAAGAAGAAGACAAGATTGCTTAAGCAGAACCAGAAGATCAGTATGGCTGCAGAATTGTGGAGGAGAAAACTACTTCAGACTAATTGTTCACTCTCTACCATGACCATTTTTCAGTATGAACTCTGCTCTAGACTTTTTGCAAGGTTTTTGGTTTCAATGATAACACGTAGCAGATACAGCTGCATGCATATTTTGTTTTTCTCTAGTTTTATTATGCTGAATGTAGTTGACTCTTCGCCAGTTTCCCAATTCCTGGGCGGTGTAATCACTTTCAAAAGAACTAGTTTCCCGTTTATGGGCAGTTCCATATTTAGACAGAACGTGGCAATCAAGCCCGGTCTCAAGCTTTCTCAGCTGAGCCATGGAAGTTTTGTAATATTATGTTCATAATAGAAATAGCGCAATTTAGCAAAAGAAAAACTTGGTATATTCAATGTCAAAATGTAAATTAATTATTACCCTTGTATCTTTTTTTCATAGGGCATGTAACACCCCTATATTTTTATTTTTATATATTGGTTATTTTCATACTTTTAAATTATTTTTGGATGTTATGGCTATGGAATTCATAATGGGAACTATGTGATTATGTAATTATGTTTTAGTTTTTGAATTAATAAATAAATTGTTTGGAAATATTCAAGAAAGAGCACTAGAGTATTAGAATACTTCTTTCCATCTTATAAAATTTTGGTAGTGATTAAAATCCACATGTTGGACCTTCCCAAAAAAATTCCTAAAATCAGTAAGAGAAAGTTGTTAAAATTATTAACATAAAGAGAGAGAAAGATTATGTTAATCACTTAGCTAGTTATAAATGCTAAGTGGGATAAAAATAAAAATAAAGAACAATGGGAGAGGAAGGCATGATTTAAAGAAAAAGAAAAAGAAAAAATCGAAAACTAAAACAAGAAGGCATAGGCACAAGGTTGGAAAAACTTGAAGTAGGACACTCCTAAAACTACTTAGGAACCAAAAATGTCTTAGCTCAGGGCGAACTG
Organism: Pinus albicaulis; assembly: GCA_034641835.2. Taxonomy (NCBI): domain Eukaryota; kingdom Viridiplantae; phylum Streptophyta; class Pinopsida; order Pinales; family Pinaceae; genus Pinus; species Pinus albicaulis. The sequence goes on along the minus strand of JAXQQM020073106.1, from coordinate 230,772 downwards.
TATTTTGGGAAGAATCTATAAGAGAAAACAGTTAGGAAACAAAATTGTCTTAGCTCAGGGAGAATTGTTGGAGACAATTAATGGTTGGGTAGAACTTCCTTTTTCTAGAATATTCCCCGAACACTAATTATGGTTAAATGAAATTATGTTTAATTCTTATTATTGATTTTGAATTTTTCAATTTGATGTATTAATAGAATATTAAAAATGACGCATAATTATGTGCACTGTGAATATTATAAGTTTTGTATGTGGGATTAATTATTCTGCTATATGTTGTTGTTAAATTGAATTGAGACTAAAATGTTGATTAAAAATGAAATGTATAAATAAAATCAAATACATAAGTATTAGTTGCATGCATGTCTTAGTTCCTTTGCAAGTAATTTTAATCAATGAAAGATATGATTTCAATAGTAATAAATAATAGATATTCCGTGCTTATTATAGTTTTGCATGCATGAATGAGTAATAGATTAACTAAATTAATGGACTATTGCTAGTTTATATCATTAGATTCACTTCAAAGAAAGGAGTGTACATGAATATAATGAATAAATATAATTTAATTAAATAATATCATAATCATGAATGGAAGGAAAATAATGAATGTGTGCATAGAATGGAGGGATGTGACTCGATAAATGAGCTCATTTAGTTACCTAATTATTTACTCTCTGGGTCCACTGAAATTATTATTTATTTTTTATTTTTTTGAGAGACATTGAAATGATTGTTGTTTAAAGGAATACTAATGATTAAACAAGAATAAATTTATGAAATGTTTGCCTAAACGATATGAGTTAGACATTAAATAAAAAATTACCTTTGTACGTGACTCTATTCAAGACAACGAGCTAACTATCTGTTGTAGCCGCTACAACACCACCCAAAATTTTGGGTATATTTAAAATTTCGGGTTCCCCCTCTGCTCGCCTAGGCGTTAAAGTATTTCACCTGACCTACAGTCAACGACATCCCGTCGACCTATCTCTAACCTCTCACGAGTTGTCTCATCACCATGACTCGATGTTGTCGCTGCATCACGCCATATGTGGGAGGGATCATCTAGCGTACGCTCCAACATTCTTACCGCAGTCGCGCCATGTGTAATGAGTTTGCCATGCATATGTTTGAACGAGAACCTTGTGTGTATTGACGAGTAAAAGCCCTCCTGCTATAGTTCATTAAGCATAGTGTTTGAATGCTTCTCTTAAGCTTGTTAGTTTCATGTGTTTTATCTGTGGTTATCATTATTGAAGAGTAATTACGATGTTGTAATATCGCACGCAAGTTGACCCCACGGGTGACAAACTCCTCCGTCATGTCATGACATCAAGGGAAATAAAATTGGGCTCAACGACGAGGTCAAAGCTGCGGAGCAGGGGAGGAGCAGGAGCAAACGATCAGTATTGTTAAAAGGGGAATAGTGTGATACATGTTGATCAGAGAGAACCTTCTATGTCACTTATGCAAAAGATTTTTTCACTAGTGCGCACCAGATGCTTTAAAGCGCTCTATTGGAAATGTCAAGATCTTGCATCATACCATCTCAATGTCGATGGGCGCACACAAAGAAACATGTTTCACCACTTCGATGAATCTAGCCTGAAGTATAGCCCGGTGAGCATATCCAACTTAGGAGATTTCCCTACGGAATGACAATCTCATTCAAGGCGTGCTCGTGTCGGGCGGCAGTGCAAAAGCATACGTGTTTCTGTGGCAAGCCAACGACAAGGTTTCAAACATGTCAGCGCACCCGTTTGAAGCAACATTATGGATCTTAAGCCACGTAGTGTGGAATTAATTACGCTGCAAGGAGTACCACGTGGAGAAATAAAATGGTCTTACAACGCTAGTCTCCTTTACTCTTTCATATTCATAAAGTTTGGGTATGTGGGACCATATGAGATGGAGAATGTCAGATTGAACCTAAAGGGTCCTGTTTAAATGCATACACCTTTTGTAGCTAGGCGCATTGATGCATATGCAAAGAGAGCCTCCAAAACCACCAGATAGAAAGGGTTCATATCAAAAGAGACATTAATGTGGTTGAAGCATCTTTCAAAACAAACAGCCTTCATATTATGAGGTAAAGCAAATATTCAAATTAAAACTAGGCTCGAAGCACATTGGTTTAAAACCATAAGCTATCTTGGAGCAAAACTCATGCTAACATTATAAAGGGCGCAAGGTGATAATGCAAAGCGCAAAACCATGTGGGTTCCAAAACATGTAAAAGGGTGGAGTTTGGACTGATGGTAAAGCAACGTTGAGCAGATACATTATGGTCGAAACCCATGTATCAAACATGGCAGCCAATGTTATAAGTACTATGGCGCAATTAGTTTAATGATGCAGTCTATTCCACATGGGGCAAGTAATATATCGGTCAACTTTACGTTGAAACCCGACGCAAGACTATATGAAGACACGTTGCATGTAATCATACGTTGCATGGAGTCATATTTGCGTGGCATGAAGCCAAATGTAAAGGCATAGTGGTCAAGCTTCACGATGATAGAGTTTCGAACCCCGGTAGAACGTTTGGAGTGAAACAATAATGGCAAGCATTGTAACGACCATCGAGCAGTTTTAATCAAAGAGTTGCGGGAATATATCAATACATCACCGCAATTCCCTGCCTGTGGTAAATGTTTGAAGCATATTTTCCGCGGTTAAATTTACGTGGATCAGAACTATACAAAAATGCATTTCAGGTTGGTTTAAATATGTCTTGGCAGGCTTTTGATTTATGGTAAATGCTTGGTGAAGCTATGTGTATAGTCACCCAAAGCTTTGCGTCGAACCCGGAGCCGAACGCTATAACAGCATGTTATATTCACTATGGTGCGTACAAATGGATGCATGCGTGTCAACGTGGAGTTTTTCAACCATAGTGAAACATTGGAACGGAATATAATAATGTGGAAAAAGCTTAGGTTTAAAACTTGGAGCGGGTTCCACGTGCTTGTCAGCACCAACTGCGCCTTTTACCAGCTGTTCCCTGCCTTTCGCCTGGAACGGCTCGTTGATACCTCTTCGCCACATGGGAAAGAATATCGTTGCCACCTCACGGAGGAAAGTTTCCAACGCTAAACATTGCGTTCAGCACCTCCCCAAGAACACGTAACTGAAGTTTAGTATCTGCCCATGTCAATATCTCATCATCCGCAAGCATAATACCACGTACACCATGTTACTAAGTCAGTGTTCGGTGGAAGCGGGCAGTCTTTGCTGTTATCCAGCGTGTATGAGACCGCAAGAATGGCAATACGATTCCATCCAAAACGCATACACATGGATGTAGCTGCACCGGCTTTGTCATTGCCGTAGTATGCAGACCCATGAGGAAAATTGAAATGCTTGATTGAACCATTATAATAGACCTACGACGACGATGCTATAACGACCATCAAATGGTTATAACCAAAAGAAATGCAGCACAGTTTCAACCTTTGGTAAAACAATTGGAATGGATATATATATGGTGGTCAACATGTTCGAAATATTATTACGAGTCTACGGCGCAATCGCAATAATAATCGTGGTGCTATTGTGGTCAAAGTTGAGCGGAGAGTTAAAATATGATGATCCATAGCCATATGTACGGCCTTTCTGAAGGAAAGTGCGATACAAATGCTGCAAAATTGTTTTAATCAGAGAATGTAGATTCGATGGCGATCTTATAGCATGGGCTACTTAAAAAAAACGTGGCACTCAGTGCCATTGAAGCAACATATCATTTGTTACTTCCAGAAATCTAAAAAACGTATCAAACGCGCTGAGATAACGCATACTATTATGCATTCAGGAACTCATGGGTTCTGACAGGTCGCTGGATATTGGCTGTGTGGCCGTTTTTCTTTCATGACACTGCAGATGATGTTCAGCGAATGCATGGTAGGTGTGCAGTCTACACAGAGAAGCAAACGGGCATAACAATTCACGATGATTCCCTAGGGAGACAGCAAAGAATCTTTTCTATGGAAGCTGATATCGATTCCACGATTGAGGCGACAAAGGGAGGTCGCAACTGTCCGTCTCTCACTGCACGCACTCGATTCATATGCTGCATGTGAGCCGATATCCAGAATCAATTCATCGACTGCACCACAAATATGGAAAATTCTTTGAGTATAACTGGCAGAGGTCGTAGTTTTCCTCGGTTACTAAATCGCAACTCATCCAAAGTGATCAGCATGTGACCTGCTCAATATTGTGACTATGCAACCCCCCGTGAGGTCGCAGTTCTTCCCCGATCACCAAGTCGCAACTCATCCAAAGTAGACAAAATGCGACCTGCCCAGAGTTGCGACCGTGCGACCCCCCATTGAGTCGTAGCTGCAATCCAAGTCACTGAGTCGCAAGTCAATGTGGAAAAGATGAAGTGCAAGCTGCGACTTTTTTGAGATTACGACCCACGCAAAGATGAATTTGCGTGACCCTATGAGTCGTCAGGTCGCAAATCCATGGAGCCAAACAAAATGCGACTTGGTGGTAATGATGACCATGCGACTCCTGCTTTGTGCTAGTTTTTCCAAATGATGTTGTGGAGAAGTAGCATGGTGAGCAGCACCCTTTTGGATCACAGACATGCGACAAGAGGAGGAGTGAGTTAGTACACAAACTGTTCTTGCATGGGCGAGATGTGCTTGAGTACGTTGCCTCTATGCCAGTTGCAGCGCCTGCTCGATCAGCAACAAGTTTACAAGAATAGTTGGAGGGCTCCTGGGCACGTTGATGGCTATCTTGGTCATAAAGGGAGCTACCAAAATTTTAGTAAATAAATTTGCCATGCTCAAGAATGAGAATCTCAGCGTCGATCGATTCAAATCTCCATAGCGTTTTCCAAATATACTTGTGAGACGGTTTGCAGATAATACGAAAGTGGTAAATTTACATCTGGGTCTGCATTCCAGACCCACTCCACAACAACATGGCACAAGCCATTTTCCCCGATGACTCAGTAGCACAATACTTGACCACACAGGGGTCTATGTTATTGTTTTAGCTCTTGCAAATCAATTAAAATGCCTTTAGTATTATTATTAGTTCAATCATGAAGATATGTGACCTGTGTTATTTCATTACAGGAGGAACCACTCTGTTTGTACATAAGAGCCAAGGTTTTCCCCAGCAAACAAGAGGATCGGTTTTCAAAGCATGTGAGATGAGGAATACTGCCACAAAATCCGTAGATCTGCTTGGAGTTGCAGGTCGCAGATTTCTTCAGGTCGCATATGCGCTGAGGTCGCAGGTCGCAGATATAGAGAGGTCGCAGGTCACACATTTACCTGGTCGCAAGTCGCAGAGGTCGCCAGGTCGCCAAGTCGCACCCCTTGGTAAATGACCGACGGTGCGACCCAGCGACCCAGCGACTAGGTCGCAGGTCGCAACAACGGCTCAGGTCGCAGGTCACAGAAAATACTGGGTCACGAGGAAGCCCAACCGTCAGGAAGCTGAAAAGTCAGGAACCCCAGAGGGCAAGCTTTTCCCTATAAATACTTCCTTCGGGAACTTTTCAGGGGGATTTTCTTTTTGGGACACTCAAGAGCTACATTACATTGTATCGAAAGATCATATTCTTAGGCATATGAATACGAATACTTTTTAAAACCCCTTTGTCGGATGATGTGTTTTGCTGTGACAGCACTGTGTGTATTTCTTGGACAGTTTCATAACATCCTATGATTAATGAAACTGTATTTTCACTAACATCATTTATGCATCATGTTTATCTATGCTTGTGTTAACGATGTTCAGTTTTATCGCTTTCTAAATGAATGTTAATACCTTTTTCTATTAGCATTTCATTTTATTCTTCAGGAAGTAAAGAGGGATCTCGCCATTAAGAACTATTTCTTCTGTGGTCAGATACCTTGTAAGCATAACTCCAAAGACGTGCCGTTAACTGCATCTCTTCGGGCGTATATGTTTTATTTATTCTCTTGCTACGCATAGTGTTGTGGATATGTTCAATGCATCAGTCATGTATTTTGTATCCTATGAATAAGTGTGTGCCCGCAGATTCAATCAGGTTCTTTTGAGACCAGAAGGGAAGGCGTCTTAAGCGGTAGCCGGACCCACACCCCGGACGGGATCCCTACTCCAAACGGTTCAAGGTCTAATTGGGACTTTCTATCGGGGAGATCCCCTACTGTTGGCCGGACAAATTTTCCCGTCAACAAATTTGGTGCTAGAAGGAGGGCCTGAACCTCCGACCAGATGTTTAACGAAAAGGGGGGGGGGGGGCAGATGACAAGCTAAGCCCTTAGAGCCTGCAGTTAATCTCATATCTGTAATGGCCCGTCCCCAAATCATTCTCCCAAGATGTTTGTTGGAGTTTTATGAACCTGGATACTTCATCCCCGATAAACTTATGTATCACTTGTCCCAGTTAAAATTTGATGGTGAAAATGGGGTGTCCATAACCCAACACTGTTCAGATTTTTGTGACTTTGGTGAGTGTTATGAAATTGACGATGAGGGTTTGTTTTGTTTGCTTTTCTTCCTCACCCTCGAAGATCGCGCTAAGAAATGGTGCTGCACTTTGCTGGAATATTCCATCCATTCATTTGAACAACTCGCCAGTGAATTACAACAAACTTTTCACAGGTATGATTTTCATAACGTTTTACTAAAGATAAATGACATCAGAATGGAACCTCATGAATCTTTAGATGAGTTCTCTATTAGATCCGCTCATTATTGTTTCGAGTTCCCTGAAAAGGATGTCGATTGGAGGTTGTTAAGAGAACAGTTCACGTATGCGATTCTCGTTTCCCTTGAACCATTTCAGTTAGCAACCCGACCTGAGCCTAGTGTTCCCTATGACAACTCGCCAGTCAATGGTTGTTCCGACTTTGAGTCTTTCACATACCATGTCGAATCTGAACACCCCAGTGGCTCATTATCTCTTTTGACTCATGAAACCTACCCCGAGCCCACTCGATGTCTCCCTGTACTTAGTCCTAAATCTGGTTCACATTCGGATTATGAATCTGGTTCACAGTCGGATTATGAATCTGGTTCATATTCGGATTATGAATCTGGTTCACATTTGGATTATGAATCTGGTGCATATTTGGATTATGAATCTAGTTCAGATTCGGATGATGAATCTAGTTCACATTCGGACTATGAATCTGGTTCACATACGTATTATGAATCGACTCCTACCCCGCATAAAGTTTATTCCCTTACAAGGCCTGTCAAATCATTGTGTCCTCTCAACGACACAGATGTGCGTGTTGAAAAGCCTCGTATGGTTAACATCCCTGCGATTCAATCTTTTCGTTCATTATTTCCTAGTTTGTTTCTCGATCCCGCCACACCAGTAATTTCTTCGAGACATTCAAAATTGCCTTATACTGGTATTGGCGACAATCATAAGCACGCAGATGGTGTTTCACAATCACAGTCTAAAATCGATGAATCTTTTAAATCTGATCTGTCTCACTCAGAATCTTTAGACAACCATGGGAGTGATTTCCTGTCTGGGCAACTTCAAGATGTCTCCGTTATCGATCCATCCCAGTTGTTAAGCCCCAGGGAGCCTAACTTTCTAGGTACCGAACTTGACCAAACCGATGGTTGCAGCAATTACTCCTTATCTGAAAACATATTCAATCATACCGCTGATGACCGTCACTCAAATCTCTTTGATGACCATACGAAGACACCTGAATTCGATGATCTGCTTTGGGAAGATTCAAGTACCCACCAGAAAAACAAAACCCGTCAGCTTCCGCCGAACGTTTCTGAAATGACAATTCCCCAGTACCATGCTCCTTCCAGCATAAATGCGTCGAATTCACCCCATCCTTGCAAATATGGAGAATCCAACATTCTGGATTAGCAATCTGTCAGTGCGCAAACATTCGACCCAATTGATACAAATCCCACTGACATCTTTCCAATCACTACAATTGATGATCACGCCCATTCGCCTATTGATCTCGCTAAGCAGTCAAAGTTGGAAATCCCCTTGCTCGAAGGTCCAGAGTCCGTTCAAAGCAGTGAGGAATTTCAGGCTCCTTTAAACATGGATTCAGATCCCCATACCCTTAACCAAACCCACGAGCAACCCTGGACTAGGGTTTTCGAAACTACCATTTCTACGCTTGGATGTGCATGCATCTATAATTCGCCTGGCACTTGCTTATTGTTTCCATTCCATAAAACTGATGGTCCCCAACACCATGATGAGATTGTCGATCAACTCAACCAACCCCATTCAGTGGATGTGCCTACAAATAGGCAATGGCTTACCCAGCACCCATCAAACCTAGGATTGTGCATGGATGAACGTGTGTTATGTATAAATGTTGGGTTGCAAGAACATGTTGCTGGTTATCAAGATGAGAATGGGACTCATCTTTCACAATCTGTTCTGGCGTGTTCTTTGGTAAGTATATCTGATCATTTTGCCATGGCACCTGCTCCTCAGGTAAGTTTTGTTGCTGCTGCACTTTTTCGGATACTGGCTCTGATCCTGATCATTGTTGTCATTGCAGGATGCAAATTAATGCGGTGGCTACACTGGAAAACTGATTTTACATAACCCGACCGCATCATTGGTTAAACTAGGTTTTAGGTGTAGGCTAGCTAGGACATGCAATAATTTTTTTTTTTTTTTTTTAGTTCAAAGTTAATTAGGTTTACTTGCTAAATTTTACTTCATGATTTAAAAGTGTGTTTGTTATTTTTGTTTACGATTAATATTTTAGGCATCGTCGTGATACAATTATTTCCCTTTCATTTCCTTTTCAATTACTTGTTGCTGCATAAATAATCATTGCTTGTATTACGCCTCTTTTCCACCTGCAGCCGGTTGATCTTTCCCGCACATGGCGTTGCATTGCATCTTGGGCCTTGCTTATTACATTGCATCGCACTCTCACTCCCTCACATCATTTTTTCATATCCTCTGCCGCTGCATAAGCCCTCATTGCAACCCTATCACCTTGCAGTCTTGTTTTTCCCTGATTTCTGAAGCAATAACCCCATTGTTTTTGCGTGAGGTTGTGGTGGCTATCTCAAGAGGCAGCTATCTCTTAGGAACAGCCATCAAAGTTGCATTCTCAACAAGATTCCTGTGATTCTAAACTCATTTAGACAGGGAGATATGAGCCGGTTGCTTGTAGGAGACCTTATGAGTTTGAAATGGCCCATACCCGTAAGCCTAAGCCTTGGATCCAGCATAGTCTTGGACGTTTTAATGATCTATTTTTCGCACTACGCCTATTGTGGTAAATGGGATGTGAAGGTTTGGCACAAGGGAAAACCCAAATCAGGATATCTTTCAGTTTCTGTAAAACAAGAAACAACCTCTCTTGCTCGTAAAATAAGTCGGGATCCCTCATCCGCCCATGAAAAATAAGTGCCACGAGCACATGAAAATAAGGGCTGCAAGCACATGAAAGAAATAAGGGTAAAGGATCGACAAAGGCTTCCTGCGCAGAGAGGTAATGCAACGACTCCGTCGGGGTACTGACCAGGCTCGCTGGCAGCGGAGCAACGTCTGTGATTTCTTGAAGTGACTCCACCGAGATACTGTCCAGGCCTGCTGGCAGCGGAGCTACACCAGAAGCTTAATTTAAAAATCCTGAGAATAATAAACGCAATGCCTTGCTCTTCACATCATCAACAAGCTACTGGCATCTGTGAGCCATCTCTTTGATGTGTTTCTGATTAGCGGGACTTAGTTGAGGCACAAGGATTGGGCATACCTGTAAAGGGCCAAAGTAATACAAAGGATACCCACGGAACTTGTTCAATATTCCCTTGCATCATTATCCGGACTCAGACTATTGTGGTGATATTGACAGAGATGCTGGATTCTACCAATGGTTCGCCATTTGTTGTAGCCGCTACAACACCACCCAAAATTTTGGGTATATTTAAAATTTTGGGTTCCCCCTCTGCTCGCCTAGGCATTAAAGTATTTCACCTGACCTGCAGTCAACGACATCTCGTCGACCTATCTCTAACACGTCACGAGTTGTCTCATCACCATGACTCGATGTTGTCGCTGCATCACGCCATATGTGGGAGGGATCATCTAGCGTACGCTCGAACATTCTTACTGCAGTCGCGCCATGTGTAATGAGATTGCCATGCATATGTTTGAACGAGAACCTTGTGTGTATTGACGAGTAAAAGCCCTCCTACTGTAGGTCATTAAGCATAGTGTTTGAATGCTTCTCTTAAGCTTGTTATTTTCATGTGTTTTATCTGTGGTTATCATTATTGAAGAGTAATTATGATGTTGTAATATCCCACGCAGGTTGACCCCATGGGTGAAAAACTCCTCCGTCATGTCATGACATCAAGGGAAATAAAATTGGGCTCAACGACGAGGTCAAAGCTGCGGAGCAGGGGAGGAGCAGGAGCAAACGATCAGTACTGTTAAAAGGGGAATAGTGTGATACATGTTGATAAGAGAGAACCTTCTATGTCACTTATGCAAAATATTTCTTCACTAGTGCGCACCAGATGCTTTAAAGCGCTCTATTGGAAATGTCAAGATCTTGCATCATACCATCTCAATGTCGATGGGCGCACACAAAGAAACATGTTTCACCACTTCGATGAATCTAGCCTGAAGTATAGCCCGGTGAGCATATCCGACTTAGGAGATTTTCCTACGGAATGACAATCTCATTCAAGGCATGCTCGTGCCGGGCAGCAGTGCAAAAGCATACGTGTTTCTATGGCAAGCCAACGACAAGGTTTCAAACATGTGAGCGCACCCGTTTGAAGCAACATTATGGATCTTAAGCCACGTAGTGTGGAATTAATTACGCTGCAAGGAGTACCACGTGGAGCAATAAAATGGTCTTACAACCCTAGTCTCCTTTACTCTTTCATATTCATAAAGTTTGGGTATGTGGGACCATATGAGATGGAGAATGTCAGATTGAACCTAAAGGGTCCTGTTTAAATGCATACACCTTTTGTAGCTAGGCGCATTGATGAATATGCAAAGAGAGCCTCCAAAACCACCAGATAGAAAGGGTTCATATCAAAAGAGACATTAATGTGGTTGAAGCATCTTTCAAAACAAACAGCCTTCATATTATGAGGTAAAGCAAATATTCAAATTAAAACTAGGCTCGAAGCACATTGGTTTAAAACCATAAGCTATCTTGGAGCAAAAATCATGCTAACATTATAAAGGGCGCAAGGTGATAATGCAAAGCACAAAACCATGTGGGTTCCAAAACATGTAAAAGGGTGGAGTTTGGACTGATTGTAAAGCAACGTTGAGCAGATACATTATGGTCGAAACCCATGTATCAAACATGGCAGCCAATGTTATAAGTACTATGGCACAATTAGTTTAATGATGCAGTCTATTCCACGTGGGGCAAGTAATATATCGGTCAACTTTACGTTGAAACCCGACGCAAGACTATATGAAGACACGTTGCATGTAATCATACGTTACATGGAGTCATATTTGCGTGGCATCAAGCCAAATGTAAATACATAGTGGTCAAGCTTCACGATGATAGAGTTTCGAACCACGGTAGAACGTTTGGAGTGAAACAATAATGGCAAGCATTGTAACGACCATCGAGAAGTTTTAATCAAAGAGTTGCGGGAATATATCAATACATCACCGCAATTCCCTGCCTGTGGTAAATGTTTGAAGCATATTTTCCGTGGTTTAATTTACGTGGATCAGAACTATACAAAAATGCATTACAGGTTGGTTTAAATATGTCTTGGCGGGCTTTTGATTTATGGTAAATGCTTGGTGAAGCTATGTGTATAGTCACCCAAAGCTTTGCATATAATAGCATGTTATATTCACTATGGTGCGTACAAATGGATGCATGCGTGTCAACGTGGAGTTTTTCATCCATAGTGAAACATTGGAACGGAATATAATAATGTGGCAAAAGCTTAGGTTTAAAACTTGGAGCGGGTTCCACGTGCTTTTCAGCACCAACTGCGCCCTTTACCAGCTGTTCCCTGTCTTTCGCCTGGAACGGCTCGTTGATACCTCTTCGCCACATGGGAAAGAATATCGTTTCCACCTCACGGAGGAAAGTTTCCAACGCTAAACGTTGCATTCAGCACCTCCCCAAGAATGCGTAAATGAAGTTTAGTATCCGCCCATGTCAATATCTCATCATCCGCAAGAATAATACCACATACACCATGTTACTAAGTTAGTGTTCGGTGGAAGCGGGCAGTCTTTACTGTTATCCAGCGTGTATGAGACCGCAAGAATGGCAATATGATTCCGTCCAAAACGCATACACATGGATGTAGCTGCACCGGCTTTGTCATTGCCGTAGTATGCAGACCCGTGAGGAAAATTGAAATGCTCGATTGAACCATTATAATAGACCTACGACGACGATGCTATAACGACTATCGAATGGTTATAACCAAGAGAAATGCAGCACAGTTTCAACCTTTGGTAAAACAATTGGAATGGATATATATATGGTGGTCAACATGTTCGAAATATTATTACGAGTCTACGGCGCAATCGCTATAATAATCGTGGTGCTATTGTGGTCAAAGTAGAGCGGAGAGTTAAAATATGATGATCCATAGCCATATGTTACGGCCTTTCTAAAGGAAAGTGCGATACAAATGCTGCAAAATCATTTTAATCAGAGAATGTAGATTCGATGGCGATCTTATAGCATGGGCTACTTAAAAAAAAACGTGGCACTCAGCGCCATTGAAGCAACATATCATTTGTTACTTCTAGAAATCTAAACAACGTATCAAATGCGCTGCGATAACGCATACTATTATGCATTCAGGAAATCATGGGTTCTAACAGGTCGCTGGATATTGGCTTTGTGGCTGTTTTTCTTTCATGACACTGCAGATGATGTTCAGCGAATGCATGGTAGGTGTGCAGTCTACACAGAGAAGCAAACGGGCATAAAAATTCGCGATGATTCCCTAGGGAGACAGCAAAGAAGCTTTTCTATGGAAGCTGATATCGATTCCACGATTGAGGCGACAAAGGGAGGTCGCAACTGTCCGTCTCTCACTACACGCACTCGATTCATATGCTGCATGTGAGCCGATATCCAGAATCAATTCATCGACTGCACCACAAAGATGGAAAATTCTTTGAGTATAACTAGCAGAGGTCGTAGTTTTCCTCGGTTACTGAGTCGCAACTCATCCAAAGTGATCAGCATGCGACTTGCTCAATATTGTGACTATGCGACCCCCTGTGAGGTCGTACTTTTTCCCCGATCGCCAAGTCGCAACTCATCCAAAGTAGACAAAATGCGACTTGCCCAGAGTTGCGACCGTGCGACCCCCCATTGAGTCGCAGCTGCAGTCCAAGTCGCTGAGTCACAAGTCAATCTGGAAAAGATGAAGTGCGACCTGCGACCCTTTTGAGATTGCGACCCACGCAAAGATGAAGTCGTGCGACCCTATGAGTCGCCAGGTCGCAAATCCATGGAGCCAAACAAATTGGGACTTGGTGGTAATGATGACCATGTGACTCCTGCTTTGTGCTAGTTTTTCCAAATGATGTTGTGGAGAAGTAGCATGGTGAGGAGAACCCTTTTGGATCACAGACATGCGACAAGAGGAGGAGTGAGTTAGTACACAAACTGTTCTTGCATGGGCGAGATGGGCTTGAGTACGTTGCCTCTATGCCAGTTGCAGCGCCTGCTCGATCAGCAACAAGTTTACAAGAATAGCTGGAGGGCTCCTAGGCGCGTTGATGGCTATCTTGGTCATAAAGGGAGCTACCAAAATTTAGTAAATAAATTTGCCATGCTCAAGAATGAGAATCTCAGCGTCAATCGATTCAAATCTCCATAGCGTTTTCCAAATATACTTGTGAGATGGTTTGCAGATAATACAAAAGTGGTAAATTTACATCTGGGTCTGCATTCCAGACCCGCTCCACAACAACATGGCACAAGCCATTTTCCCCGATGACTCAGTAGCACAATACTTGACCACACAGGGGTCTATGTTATTATTTTAGCTGTTGCAAATCAATTAAAATGCCTTTAGTATTATTATTAGTTCAATCATGAAGATATGTGACCTGTGTTATTTTATTACAGGAGGAACCACTCTGTTTGCACATAAGAGCGAAGGTTTTCCCTAGCAAACAAGAGGACCGGTTTTCAAAGCATGTGAGATGAGGAATACTGCTACAAAATCTGCAGATCTACTTGGAGTCACAGGTCGCAGATTTCTTCAGGTCGCATATGCGCTGAGGTCGCAGGTCGCAGATACAGAGAGGTCGCAGGTCACACATTTACCTGGTCGCAAGTCGCAGAGGTCGCTAGGTTGCTAAGTCGCACCCCTTGGTAAATGACCGATGGTGCGACCCAGCGACCCAGCGACTAGGTCGCAGGTCGCAACAATGGCTCAGGTCACAGGTCACAGAAAATACTGGGTCGCGGGGAAGCCCAACCGTCGGGAAGCTGAAAAGTCAGGAACCCCAGAGGGCAAGCTTTGCCCTATAAATACTTCCTTCGGGAACTTGTCAGGGGGATTTTCTTTTCGGGAGACTCAAGAGCTACATTACATTGTATCGAAAGATCATATTCTTAGGCATATGAATACGAATACTTGTTAAAACCCCTTTGTCGGATGATGTGTTTTTCTGTAACAACACTGTGTGTATTTCTTGGACAGTTTCAGAACATCCTATGATTAATGAAACTGTATTTTCACTAACATCATTTATTCCACATGTTTCTCTATGCTTGTGTTAACAATGTTCAGTTTTATCGCTTTCTAAATGAATGTTAATACCTTTGTCTATTAGCATTTCGTTTTATTCTTCACGAAGTAAAGAGGGATCTCGCCATTAAGAACTATTTCTTCTGTGGTCAGATACCTTGCAAGCATAACTCCAAAGACGTGCCGTTAACTGCATCTCTTCAGGCGTATATGTTTTATTTATTCTCTTGCTACGCATAGTGTTGTGGATATGTTCAATGCATCAGTCATGTATTTTGTATCCTATGAATAAGTGTGTGCCCGCAGATTCAATCAGGTTCTATTGAGACCAGAAGGGAAGGCGTCTTAAGCGGTAGCCGGACCCACACCACGGACGGGATCCCTACTCCAAATGGTTCAAGGTCTAATTGGGACTTTCTACTAGGTAGATCCCCTACTGTTGGCCGGACAAATTTTCCCGTCAACACTATCTTAGAAATTCTGGCTTTAGACCGAAAATAATTGAAAATAATTCATCCATTAATGTAGGTTGATATTAATTAAATGCATACTATAGAGTGGTAAATAAAGTGAAATGAAACCTTAAAAATATAAAAATGACTATTCAATCCATATAGTTTCATAGAATAACTATAAACAAGTGATTGTAATTAAACTATTTTGGCGGTTAAGGAAACATGGAATACATGTTATTTTTCGGTAAACTAATTTACAATATATTTCTGGTTGGGAGTGTAATTACAATAAGCGGATATCATGTATATATTAATTACTTTGTTTTTTTTGGGTATATTTATGAGAATAATATGTAAATAAACCAGAGTAATTACAATAATAAACGAGAGAGTGTATGACATAATTAAATTGGAAAAGGGGCTTTCACTACCCCAATACACAATAAGGAATTTTTGGAATCCTGGATGAAGTTTGAACAATATTCATAATATAAATAGAAGGAAACAATTTGTATAATGGTTAAGGATCTTGTCTTTCACTAAATCTAAAGTTGTTATTGTAATTTACATTTAAAAATAGATATACTCTAATGACTAGGAAAATTGCTACTATAAGAACTAAATACTATACAGAGGAAGTGAGTTGATGTGCTATATACAATTTCTTTTTTAAGAAAAGTGGTATTGTAACCATTGATAAACCAAATAAATCCATCAAGTAAATGAGAAGGAAAATTATATTGAATATATAATATATCCCTTTACATTACAGGGGTAATGTGAAGTAAATATGAAAAAATTTAAATAAACCAATTTTTTTTCATTCAAGTTTAAAAAATAAATATAATTTGTATACTATCATTCTGATACAAAATCTAGTGAGCCTATGGAGTCAACGGGTCTATAAAAACCCAAATTTAAATACAAATGTTTAAGAATGGTAAGCCATTTTTTCCTTTAATCATTTCAAACCATGTAAGGTGTTCAAACCTTAACAGGGTTTAACAAAATAAAAAGCCTCAGATGGTGAACCAAGAAAAGAATGCAGTTATCCACAAGGTGTTTGGGTGAAGAAAAAATTTCCAGGTAGAGTATACCATTGTTTAGTCCTTAAGGTTTCCATAAGGTAGTAAAAATAAACACATTTCACCAAAAACAATTCTTGAAATTATACCTATCATAGAAGCCATGACAACCCAATTAAACTAAATAAAGACACTAAGAATAAAATTGTTAGTAGAAATGAAAAAAAGAGAGGTTTTCAAATATCTACTTTAACAGGTCTCGTGTGAGGCCTCCTCTGAAACTTCACACACACACACACACACACACACACACACACACACACACATATAAGGAAGCTAGTTAAAATGACTTGTTACATATGTTAAAAACCCTAAAACTACATTGAGAAATAAAATATATACTTCTGAACTGTTCTTCTCGTAGCCCCTCCTAAATCCTGAAAATGTGTATATATATATATATATATATATATATATATATATATATATATATATATATATATATATATATATATATATATATATATATATATATATATATATATAAGGAAGCAAGTTAAAATGACTTTTTACATATGTGGAATACCATACTACATTGAGAAATCAAAATTAGTAAGACTCCTACTTCTGTCTAGAATATTAATATAAATGAATAGGGTATTGTTAAGATAAGTGTAGCTCCATGTTGAAAATGGCAACAAGAAAGATTGAAAATGGCACCCATGAGGCTTTTAATTTAATTTTTCCTTAATTAAATTAGAATTAAATTGTAATTCCACGTCACATGACAACTTGTATATGTAAATTGAGTGAGGACTACTTACTTATCTCACTTAATTCAAGTTGAGGGTAAAAGAGGAGGCAATTAGACCTATTTACTATTTTTAGGGGGCCCAACTATAGTTATTTGTGAGATGCAATTATTTAACTCAATTAATTTAGTTAAAATCAGTTTAACTAGTTCTTACTGAGAGTTGAGCTAGTGATATTCCTAATGAATTAAATATATTTTAATTCATAATTAGTGGTCAATCAGTTAACTGATAATTCACTATAAATAGTTTTTGCATGTAATTTCTAAGGAAGGCCCAGTTGAGATAGGGGTTAAAGGGTATAACTATTAGTTGTATAATTAGAAAATTATACAGGTCATGCATGAGGTCATTAGGATGGCTTGAAGGTGTCGCGCAATCATTAGTTGGAATTTCCTAGTTAATAGGGGCTCAATTAGCCTAGGAATGTGTAAGAAAGGCTAGCTAGGCACATGAAAGCAAGTGGTTAAATATTGGACCAAAATTGCTTAGATTGATGCCACGACATGAGTGAGACATTTAGGTGAGTGCAGAGGTTTCTTAGTGAGGGAAATATCATTTTATTGTTTCATGATCTTGAATTCATGCAATATAAAAATAGTGGGGTTTTGAGCAGTTTATTTCCCCATACACATATTGTTTTGTTTGATTGATAAATTATTTCTCTTTCATGTCATGTGATTATGCGACCGTATTTGGTTTCCACAAATTTGTAAAAGTGATTCAGTAATTTTTTTTATTACATTACAAGATTAGATTCATTATATTAGATAAATTTATACATAGTATCCGAGAAGGAATCACAATAAAGAGAAGAATTTGATTTTTTTGATTTATATGTTTTATTTATTCTCTTGCTACGCATAGTGTTGTGGATATGTTCAATGCATCAGTCATGTATTTTGTATCCTATGAATAAGTAGCTCGCACATTCAATCTCAGTTCTTTTGAGACCAGGTATGGGAAGGTTGCCTTAAGCTGTAGGCTCTTAATTCACAATTTCCTAACCAGGATCCCTACTCCAATGGTTCAAGGTCTAATTTGGGACTTTCTACTAGGTAGATCCTTACTGGTTGGCCGGACAAATTTTCCCACAACACTATCTTAGAAATTCGGGCTTTAGACCCGAAATAATTAAAATAATTCATCCATTAATATAGGTTGATATTAATTAAATGCATACTATAGAGTGGGAAATAAAGTGAAATGAAACCTTAAAAATATAAAAATGACTATTCAATCCATATAGTTTCATAGAATAACTATAAACAAGTGATTGTAATTAAACTATTTTGGCGGTTAAGGAAACATGGAATACATTTTATTTTTCGGTAAACTAATTTACAATATATTTCTGGTTGGGAGTGTAATTACAATAAGTGGATATCATGTATATACTAATTACTTTGTTTTTTTTGGGTATATTTATGAGAATAATATGTAAATAAACCAGAGTAATTACAATAATAAACGAGAGAGTGTATGACATAATTAAATTGAAAAAGGGGCTTTCACTACCCCAATACACAATAAGGAATTTTTGGAATCCTGGATGAAGTTTGAACAATATTCATAATATAAATAGAAGGAAACAATCTGTATAATGGTTAAGGATCTTGTCTTTCACTAAATCTAAAGTTGTTATTGTAATTTACATTTAAAAATAGATATACTCTAATGACTAGGAAAATTGCTACTATAAGAACTAAATACTATACAGAGGAAGTGAGTTGATGTGCTATATACAATTTCTTTTTTAAGAAAAGTGGTATTGTAACCATTGATAAACCAAATAAATCCATCAAGTAAATGAGAAGGAAAATTATATTGAATATATAATATATCCCTTTACATTACAGGGGTAATGTGAAGTAAATATGAAAAAATTTAAATAAACCAATTTTTTTTCATTCAAGTTTAAAAAATAAATATAATTTGTATACTATCATTCTGATACAAAATCTAGTGAGCCTATGGAGTCAACGGGTCTATAAAAACCCAAATTTAAATACAAATGTTTAAGAATGGTAAGCCATTTTTGCCTTTAATCATTTCAAACCATGTAAGGTGTTCAAACCTTAACAGGGTTTAACAAAATAAAAAGCCTCAGATGGTGAACCAAGAAAAGAATGCAGTTATCCACAAGGTGTTTGGGTGAAGAAAACATTTCCAGGTAGAGTATACCATTGTTTAGTCCTTAAGGTTTCCATAAGGTAGTAAAAATAAACACATTTCACCAAAAACAATTCTTGAAATTATACTTATCATAGAAGCCATGACAACCCAATTAAACTAAATAAAGACACTAAGAATAAAATTGTTAGTAGAAATGAAAAAAAGAGAGGTTTTCAAATATCTACTTGAACAGGTCTCGTGTGAGGCCTCCTCTGAAACTTCACACACACACACACACACACACACACATATAAGGAAGCTAGTTAAAATGACTTGTTACATATGTTGAAAACCCTAAAACTACATTGAGAAATAAAATATATACTTGAACAGGTCTCCTGTGAAGCCTCCTCTGAAACTTGAAATGTGTATATATATATATATATATATATAAGGAAGCCAAGTAAAATGACTTGTTACATATGCTAAAAACCATAAAACTACATTGAGAAATAAAAATTAGTAAGACTCCTACTTCTCACTAGAATATTAATATAAATGAATGGGGTATTGTTAAGATAAGTGTAGCTCCATGTTGAAAATGGCAACCATAAAGATTGAAAATGGCACCCATGAGGCCTTTAATTTAATTTTCCTTAATTAAATTAGAATTAAATTGTAATTCCACATCACAGGACAACTTGTATATGTAAATTGAGTGAGGAATACTTACTTAGCTCACTTAATTCGAGTTAAGGGTAAGAGAGGAGGAAAGTAGAGCTATTTCCTATTTTTAGGGGGTGTACTTATAGTTATTTGTGAGTAGCAATTAGTTAACTCAATTAATTTAGTTAAAATCGGTTTAACTAGTTCTTACTGAGAGTTGAGCTAGTGAGATGCCCAATGAATTAAATTCTATTTTAATTCATAATTAGTGGTCAATAATTTAAGTGATAATTCACTATAAATAGTTGTTGCATGTGAGTTCTAAGGAATTCCCAATAGAGATTGGGGTTGAAGGGTATAACTATTAGTTGTATAATTAGAAAATTATACAAGTCATGCATGAGGTCATTAGGATGCCTTGAAGGTATTGTGCAGTCATTAGTCTGAAATTTCCTAATTAATAGGGGCTCAATTAGCCTAGGAATGTGTAAGCAAGGCTAGCTAGGCACATGCAAGAAAGTGGTTAAATATTGGACCAAAATTGCTTAGATTGGTGTCAGGATATGAGTGAGACAGTTAGGTGAGTGCAGAGGTTTATCAGTGAGGGAAATATCATTATATTTTTTCATGATCTTGAATTCATGCAATATAAATATAGCAGTGTTGAGTAGTTTATTTCCCCATACACATTGCTTTGTTTGATTGATAAATTATTTCTCTTTCAAGTCATGTGATTATGCAATCGTATTTGGTTTCCACAAATTTGTAGAATTGATTCAGTAAATTTTCTTACTACATTACAATATCGTATTAAATCTATTAGATAAATTTATACATAGTATCCGAGAAGGAATCACAATAAAGAGAAGAATTTGATTTTTTTTTGAAGAGGTGAATCAAATTTGCATATTTATTTTTTAGGACCAACATCAAATCAACATGTCTTTCAATGGCTTGAGACTCTAATATGCACTCGATGGAAATTCGAATTACATAGCATGGAAGGATAAGATGGAGGCAAAGCTCAAGGAAAATAGACTGAATTTATTCATAGACAATGATATTCCCCAGCCCACAACAACAGATTCTCAACTTCTTGATGCATGGAAGAAGAATTTAGCAAAGGCGAGAAGTATTTTGTTATAAGGAGTTTGATATCATATTGTCTCGAACCTCCATGGAAAGGGAACTCCATATTCTATGTGGAAGGTCTTAACAGACCTGTGTTAAAATAAAAACAACCACAGGAAGTTGGAGTAAGTCCATACAAATCAAATTGAAGGAGGACAAGACAATAACAAAATACATGACGAGGTTCACTTATTGTCTAGATGAGATTGAAAGTGTTGGTGTGGCTATTTTCGAGGATGATTTGGTGATCCTAACACTTCTAGGCCTTTCCAAGAGTTGGCATAGCTACCAAGACTCTGTGAATGGGAGGGACAAGTTACCAGAGTGGGAGCGACTGTGGTTTGACTTGGTATAAGAAGAGATAAGGCAGAGCACAAGAGATGGGACCTCTTCCAAAGACAACGAATAATATTTTGCATTAGTTGGAAAAGGAAAGAAATTAAAGGGAAATAAGTCCCAAGGTGAAGAGGGAAAGAGAGAGTTTTCCAAGGTTAAATGTTTTCACTGTCACGAGTATAGGAAATATGCCACAAAATGTGCACATAAGGTAAGCAAGAAGGAGGCTGTAGTTGCAGCAACAGGTGAATCTCTAGCTTCACATTTCAAGCTTGATTTTACTCTCATTTAATGCATGGCAAGCACTATAATGCGATGTGAGTGGCATCTCAACAGTGGTGCCTTGTTCCATATGACAGTGAATACATATCTCTTCAGTCACTTGGAGGAGAAGGAACTCAAGAAAAATATAGATTTTCAATATGACGAGAGGTATAGTGTGGCCGACATAGGTACAATTACCTTTTAGTTGGAGACTAGCTCCCCTCTCATACTCAAAGAAGGAAAAATCCTCTAATCAGTGTCTTGGTGAAGGAGGAGGGGTTTATGTTGAGTTGAGAGGGCAAGAGAAACCTCCAAAAGTCCAATTCTTGTATATCATAAGAGATTTAGTACAAGAATTGGTCAACATTATAGATGGCCATGAATTCTTGTTGAAAGCAAGCAAGGAGCAAGAAAAAATGATAAAATATTTGAATGAAAAATAAAGTCACAAACCTATTGACACATAGGTAGAAGGGGATAAGGAAGAAAACTTAAAGAGGAAAAATTTTTATCATGAAACAAATAAACCTAAAAGTGGAAATGATTCTATTAAAACATCCCCAAAATCTAGTAAATCCATAAATAATAGGAACATTGAACTCCAAGGAAAGTTCAAAAAGTTAAGACCACCTCCCTTTGATTGAGAGAAAGAAGAAGGTGCAGAAGCGTAGCTATTAAATATCACTAATTATTTTCAAAGATATGAATATTATAGTAGAATAAAATATATATTATCAACTTATCAGCTACAAAGCAAGTTTGCATTATGGTGGGAGGAAGAAAAAACAATGCACAATCTTGAAGAAAAAACAATATCCTAGGAATAATTTCATAAATAGTTTAAATCAAAGTATTTAACTAAAAGGTATTATGTTGATTGTGTTAAAGAATTTAATGATTCATGGCTAGGACAACTTATTATGGATGAATTTGTGGCAAATTTTACCAGCCTATTAAGATATGTTCCCTAAATCAAGGAGGAAAAAGTGAAATTACAACGATTTTTAAACCACCTTCCACTCTCTTATAAAGAAAGGATTGAGTTTGAAAATTCGAAGACCATGGAAGAAGTTGTAAGAAAATAAAGATTCTCTTTTTAGTACAAGAATTGTTAGACAAAGGGTATATCATAACAAGTGTTTCCCTGGGGAGCACCGATGTTGTTTGGTAAAAATAAGGATGGAAATTTTAGGATTTGTATATATTATTGACAACCAATAAAACTAACCATTAAGAATAAGTATCTACTACCCTGCATTGGTGATCTATTTGATCAACTTATAGGGGAAAAAATGTTCTGATATGATATCACTAGTTAAGAACACAATATGAAGAAATACATAAAATGACAATCAAAACAAGGTATAGAAACTATGAATCTATAGTACTAATTTTTGGTCTTACTCATGCACTTACTACCTTTATGCATTTAATGAAAAATGTGTTTAGTAAGTACCTATATAATTTTATATTAATCTTCATAGATTAACTTTTTGTATATTTGAAAAATCAAGAAGAAAATGAAGAACATTTAAGAATATTGTTGCATAATTTAAGAGAACACCAACTATATGCAAACTTTAGCAAATGTGACTTATATGAAAAAAAAATTTAGTAATTGGTTCATGTTAGCTCTAAAGATGACATATATGTCAAACCTTAGAAGTATAAGGCCATTTTAAACTAGCCAATACCTAAATATGTATTGGATATTAGGTCCTTCATACATGGTATTATAGAAGGTTCATTGAAGGATTTTCCAAAATAGCATATCCCATCATTTTTTTACAAATAAAAGAAGTGAAATTTAACTTGAAGTCAAAATACCAAGAGATATTTGATAAGTTAAAACATATACTAACAATAGAGCCTATGTTAAAGATTATAGATCTAGAAAAATATTTTTTGGTATGTATTCATGCATGTATTGAGGGGTTGGGTGGTGTGTTAATGCAGAAAAACTAACTGGTTTCTTATTAATCAAGAAAACTAAACCCTCACGAAAATAACTATGTTGTCTATGATTTGGAATTGGTCATTGTTACATTCTTTGAATATGTGGAGGAACTATTTGTTGGGAAACTTTTTTATACTTTTTACTCACCATATAATCTTAAAATATTTTTCTAGTAAATCTGATTTAAATCCTAGAAAATATAGGTGGATGACATTTTTAAGTGAACTTGAATTTTACATAAAGCACATCAAAGAAAAAGAGAATAAATTAGCATATTCCATAAGTAGGAGTATTAATTAGCTAATGGAAATTTTTGTTAGTAGCGCCAAACCAATTTTGCAGAACAAATCAAAATTTCATCAGTGAAAGATGAAGTTTATCTAAAATTACAGCATAAACTATAACAAATAATTACTTGGCTATGCAGTGAATCAATGAAAATTTCCAACTTTCAAGAACACAATTTATTTTCCTAATGAATTTGTAGTGAAACTGCTTAATTTGAATGAACATCATCAAAAGAGTTTTACATGACACCCTGGTTATTAGAAAATAATTTCAACATTAATAAAATAATCTTATTGGCTAGGAAAGAAAAAATAAGTTCCTGAATATTTGACTAAATATTTAGAGTTCCAGCAAGCAAAGGTAGAACATGAACACCTAGTTGGACTACTAAACCCATTACCAATTCCAGAATAGAAATGAGAGGTTATCTCTTTATATTTTATCATATGTATTCCTAGAACCAGAAAATAGCATGACTCTATTATGGTCATTCTAGAAAAATTGAGTGAAGAAACACATTTCATATATGTTCACACTACATTTGGGACAACATAGATTGCAGAAGTATTCATGAAGGATATAGTTCTGTTACATGGAATACTAAAAAGTGTGATATCATATAAAGACAGTGAATGCACTTCTAACATTTTGAAGAAACTCTTTCGATAAATAGGTACGCAATGCAATTTTATTACCACCTACAATCCCTAAACATATTGTCAGATGGAAAGGAAAAACCAGATTTTAGAATACATGCTAAGGATGTATGTTATGAACATACCCACTAATTGGGGTGATTTCTTACACTTAGTTGAATTTTCATACAATAATAGCCATGATGATTCTATAAAATTAAGCCCAATTGAATATATGTATGGAAGGAAGTACCAAACTCCATTGGAGTCTGCTAGAAGATAGGTTTATATTGGGTCTTGATGTCCTTAAGTAAATGCAATAGGTAGCAAATAATATAAGAAAATTTGAAAAATTCACAAGATAGATAGAAAAACTATGCAGAGAAAAAGAGAATGCATAAGGAATTCAAAGCCCGAGAACACAAGTATATCGAATTAGAACTTAAAAAAATAACTTGGAGACTATGAACTTGTTCTAAACTAGCACCAAGGTTCTGATGTACCTTTGAGATACTAACTAGAGTTAAGCCAATGGCCTTTTAGGTGGCATTTACCAACCATATAAAAGTGCATAATGTTATTCATGTCTCCTTATTGAAATAGTATATTCCTGATGTTCTCATGTGATTCATTATAATGCCACTACTACAGATATAAATAAATTGCAATGGCTCAATGCATTTCTTGTGTTGAAAATTTGTAGCTATAAAAATAAAAAAGATATTTCGCAGAACGTCAAACATTTTTCAGTCGTATTTTCGACATCTCCTTGATCATTGAAAGTTTGAAGTAATTATCCATCACAATTAATGGTGTCATTATTTTCACAAAAATCGTCATTGCATATCATTTAAAGGCACCTATTTGTGTCATCAAAAATTTCATCGCAATAGTGATGTCAAGGCATGGTAATTGTGACCTAGAGGCAAGGGAATTGCAACGTTAATGATATGAAATTATGAAAATTAAGGTCGATAATTGTGAATAATATCCAAGGGAATTTTGACGTTCTCTGCATAGGAATTGTGACAATTAGGTGTGAGAATTTTGACATCTAAGAGGGGGAATTGTGACATCTATGTGAAGGAATTGTGACATTCAGTGTGTAGTAATTGTGACATTTAGGCATCAAAAGTGTGGCATTTATGAGTGGGAATTGCAACGTTTATGAATGGAAATTGCGACGTATTTGTGTGTGAATTAGATGTTATATATGTATGGGTTTTTCCCTTTAGGCACAGGAAGATCAAAATTTCTAGGTATTGTCACCATTATATGTGTGCTAAAATACAAACACGGTTGGCTATTTCTTTGATTGGTGTTAAAATATTGTGGTTAGAGTTATGTTTGTCTTTCTGTAAACCATTTGGAAATTTGATTGTAAATATTGGGTCTAACCTATTGTTGGCTTTTGAAAACAAATAGAATGTTGTTAAAGGAGTCTCTATTTATGAAATCATGAACCGGCTCTATGACCCATACTTTATGGGTACCAAAATAAACCTTCACTTCATGATGAATAGGAATTGATTGTAAATTACCCTACTAGCATTTTACCATAAGGAATGGTATTTATGGTTGAACAAGCGATATGAACTAAAACTTGACTATAGTGTACTATTAACTTTTGAATTGTTCCTTGTTATTTCTTAAGGTTAAGAGAATTACATGAAGTGGATCTTGGATAAACGTAACCCTGATTGTTGCCTTATGTGGAGACCTATTCATGTTTGTTGTAATTAGTTTTACATTTTATTTTACATTAAAAAAATTAATATATATATATATATATATTACAATAAAAAGGAAAATTTTGGTATAGAAGCCTATTCGAGAAATTTATAAAGGTTCATATTTTATTTAAAAAAATAGTTAAACAAAAATCATTTAGAAGTATGCATGAGCCTAACCTTTTAGGATCTATCACTGAATATAGGCAAGGTGGATCGAAAGGCTCAAGTTTATTGGAGTGACCACAACTTTAGAAAAGTAGGTTCATGTACAATAAAAATTAAAAGGTTAATAAGTGTGGGGTTTTAGAGCGAATCCACACATATCCAAATGGTTCCAATATCGTAGTAGATTTTCGATGATACAACATGCTTGGAGGATAAAATGAGGCCACCCGTCAAAAAGATGTTTGGTGAAACTGTTGATCATAAAATAAATAGTTGAGATCCATTCTGATGGGTCAATAACATTTTTGGCAAACCGCTAAGCTGACCCCTGAGAAATGGTAACTGGATTTTCAAAACCACTTTCACCACAGTTGTATAGGAAAAATCATCCTCTAAAAGAGCCTTCCAAGCAAGCTTGCCAAGTGAGTGTGACAAGAGAGAAACGCCGAGGTCATACTCCACCTCATCCCCCCATGTCTCGTCACTCTCCATGTAATCATACATGACACATGATTTTTCTTCCAGATCATCCTCTCGTACTTGCACAAGTCATAAATTTCATTTTCCCACTTAGTACCAAAAAGGTTAAAAGTATATCTTTAATCTCCCTTTTTTTTGGACAACCCAAAAGCTCCATTCAACTATCGTATGGTCGCATCACAACTGCTACAAATCAAAATTATGTGGCCTAACTGATTTTACTAGGAACTGGATGAAATCTATGTGTACTTAAGGTGCATCCCAATATTATTGAATGACTAGCCATTTATATAGATTATTAAATTTGCATTCCAAAGCAATGTTCTAGAAATGCTTCTCATATTTACCCAAAATATAATGACAATAAGATTGTTCACACAACATCCAATTATTTTATGTCCTAAAATCTCCCAAATTTGACTATAGTAGAGGGTGAATGGCAAGATTCAAGAATGCCTAGAAATGAAGAAATAATTTTAATAATAATTGTTTTTACATTGCTCTTGAATGTATTTAGGAAAGAAGGTCCTTGTATACTAGTTATGGAGCTCCTCTACCTTTCACTAATTATCATTCTCTTTCATTAAGCACATCATAATTGCTTATAGCGATAGTTTTCTCAATTCCCACCATGGATACGAATTCTAATTTTTCACCTCATACTACTAATTAATGGATTAGACTCTCACGAAAAAAAATTGCATTAAATTGTTATGTTACCATTTTTTCCCCCATAAGAACTTTTGGTGGTATGTGTTATCACCCAAAAATTTTCAAAACATTTTTGGGTTAACTCTGTTTTTTATCAAGATTTCAAAATAGGTTTAAAATTCATTTTAGGATTTGGTTAAGGGTAGGTTAGATTTTCACAAGTCCAAAGGTCATCATTAAGCACAAATAAAGTCTTTAAAGGGTCCAGTCATGGTCAAATATTCATATTCTCCATTTAGGAGTCATTCCATAAGGTTTTGGGTTAAAACTACGTAAATAGCCAAGAATCCACTTTTTCGTAGCACCATTAGTTCCAAAAACTGGATTTGTGCTACGAAAGCGCTAATAGTTTCATAGCGCAAACTAGGAAAAATACACTGTGGGTGCTACGAAAGCATTGTTTCTTAATATTCTTGCCAATTAAGCTTAAATATATCATAATCTATTGGAAAATGATAGGTTAGTGGTATGATGAGTCAGTTAGTGATGAGATTCAATGTACTTACCCATCCTACAGTCATCATTGTCATGATAAGGTATGAATGAGGCATCATTCAATTATGAGATGACATTTTAAATTCAAAATCTTGCCTAATTTGGTCATTATCATTTCATTTTCCTCCATACGAGTGTCTGAGCTCTGAAGTGGTCAAGATAAACCTGTAGTTGTTCTATACAAAGGTTATATTCATCCTAATCAAGAGAGGTTGTTCATATCCTAATCAAGTGAGGTTGTTTCATAGATTCAAGTGAAGCTGGCAGGCTTTTTTAAGAAGCATGTGTTGAGGAGGTAAATCCCCTTTGCAGACAGAGGTGATCCCACTAGCCCTAGGGTGGGTCTAGCAACAATCGATCAAGCAAAGACGTTGGTTCCTAGTTACAATAAAGACAAAGATCGCGATAAGTGACCTACCTCGAATCCCACGTTGTTTTTGTTGGAGAAGAAGCGAAGTTCCTCGTCCTTTGCCCGACAGATCACAATCCTTCGATTTACTTCATCTGGACACCTATACATGCATAGAGAAACGAAAAAATACAATGTAATACTTAAATGTAACTATGTATCAGTCAGAGAGGATATAATTCATTGCATTTCATAAACGAGTAAAAACATGAATGGAACCAAAATCAGAGTCGCTTATATTAATGATGAAAAAAGGGAGATTACAACAAAAATGCTTTGATGCTATGATCTTCCTTTGGCGGGGCTTGCAGTGGAGCATGTATCAATGAAGATTGTCGAGAATATGGACAAATCTCTCTCTCGCGGGGTTCTTCTCAGCTCCACTTTCACTAATTCCCCAACTATAGTTCTCCTCCTATAAGTTCAGCTAGCTTGCTAGTGGAAAGGGCAAGCTTTTATAGATGGAGGAAGGGAAGTTAGGATCCCTATAATCATGGGATAGACCCTATCTCTTAGGAAGGTTCCATGAGAAGTGGAAAACTACTTCCTATACATGGAGATCCGGAGCCAACCCACTCAATTTCCTCTGATGATTCATTCTGGAGTTTGTTAGAACCAAACTTCTGCCATTTATTTTTAAAAAACATTCCTTAATGGGCTTGGCGTGAGAGAGACATAGGGATAGTGTGCCAATTAGCGTGCCCTCTAGTGTGGATTTCCCCCATTGGCGTGAGGGATGAACTGACTAGTCGCGCCAAGGTGAAAACATCTATTTTTAGGGTTTTCCAGAGGAAATGTTCTTCAGGAGAATGTTTAACCTTAGGCAAGGGGATGCTATGAAGGTGTTTTCAAGACATGTCACTGCTCACAGGTCATGAGAATATTCCTCCAATGTGCGGGACAAGGGATTGCAGGGACGGTGACAAATAAATGTGTAACAGATGCCCCCTAAAGCATGAGGTCTGAGAAAGAGGGAGGGGTGAAATGCTTTATAAGAATGCACCCAACCGAAAAAACTGCCGTTGAAAAACCTGCGAAGATAAATACAACTGATATCTCAGATACATGATATGTGGTATGGGCACAGCCATCCATAATAGAGTGTACAAAAACTAGGATCCAAGGTATGGACGCAGCCATCTAGTAAATAAGGATCAACAGGTAGACTTAGGTATGGTCGTAGCCATTCAATCGAATGAGTCATGTAATACATGATAATAATCCAGAAATAATCCGCAGCCTGGATGTTTATTAGAAAAAATCCAGGGTCTTGCGCTCCATCTCAACCCAAACATAGTACAATTTCAAGCATGAGAATATGTGAGATGAAGTCGAACATGCAAGAACATCGTCTGATTACTAGCCAATAATGAAATCCGTTAATCGACATGAGAGAAACCACCAATAATGACGATGGACCTCAAGGTACATGAGGTACAATCCACGGAATGTGAACAGTGAGCTCACATCACCCACAGAATCATCCAATCGAAGGACAATAATGAAAACCTTGCGTCGAATGCGAAGAACCTGCCATTGAGGCATGCAGGCTCCAAGGTACCTGAAGGGAGTCTCTAGACCAACTTCCTGGATAATGAGCTTAATTCTACAGAGAGTGACCTTGATCAAAGGTAGGCCATAATTTTTTCCACATCATCGACATGAGACAGAGGGACATAATGTTTGTCAATCAAGATCGACAAAGAATCAGAAGGAGGTCGAAAATTGCAGAGGCCAACTTCTCTTGAACATATCGGCTGCACGACATTGGATTTGGTAGTATTTTACATCAAAGGATATGAGGTCGTGGTGACGTGGCAAAGAGAAAATGAGCAGTCAAAAGAGATTACCCAAACCCATGGAGGCAAGTAGATAATGAGATGAGATGTCCCCAACCCGACACGAATGCAGAAAAGTGCCATGTTTAAGAGCGACATACTGTTGACACGACTATAATAATGGTTCCATTTCCCCCCACCATTTCTTGCGAGTACCCCAATTATTTTTGAAAATAAGCTTGAAGGGGATAGCATATGTTTGCGATATAAGTTTGTCCTTCGGACAAATCCATCTTAGTACATTTAACAAGCCCTAGGAAGGAGGAACTCGAGTAACGTCATTACGATGGAGTCTGATGTCATCAAGTTTTAATGAGTCTGACAAAGGAAGAACTTGGTTTATTTTCATGTTTAGAGACTTTGAAAATACATCAGAAAAGAAAAATCCAGCAGTCCCTTTTTGTAAATAGTCTCACAGATCTGAAAAGGTAGAAAACTGTGTCTGAGAGAACCTCCTAGTCGCGATAGGCTAGGGTATTCCTTTTTTGTAAATAATCTATCCCAGCCCGAAAAAGGGGTAAATGTATACTGGGTAGATATCGTTTCGCAGTCAATTTAACGAGCTCAAAACAACAAGCGACTCGATGAATCTTTTCAATTTTAGAGAGTCAGAAAAGCACTGAAAGGTGACTCCAGTAGTGAATTTTTCATGTTTTTACCAAGTCTGAAAAAGTATAAAATACAACTTGTGTCTTCATCCTAGTCGTGTGAAAACCTGTCACTGCACAAAGGCAAGTGTAAAACCCATTTTTTGACAAAACATAGTGAAATATTGGAAAAACAAGTCTCAAAACCTAAATTTGATTTCGAAAAGTTATAAATATGACCAAATAGTAAAAACATATTTACTTTTTACTTTTTACCTCTTGTGTAGAGCGATAGTGAGTTATTTTCTTGCGATCTTGCGGTGACGATTGTGGACGATCCAGTGCATCATTACGAATCCTGTCTTTTCGAGGTAAGATCTACTTCCATTAGCAATGTTTTAAGCTAGATTTCATAGCTTTTCATTGTGTTTTGACATCCCTGAGGGGAGGATTTGCAAATTTAGGGCTCCCAAGGTTGGCACAGGTATGAGGCACGGATCCGCGCCAATCAAGATCTTTTTGCAAAGGGGACACGACAGTTGGTGCGACTGTCAGCAAGACAGTTGGTGCGACTGTCAGCAAAACAGTCGTGCCAACCGCGCAACCTCATATTCCACTCAAATTTCACAAAAAATGAACCAATCAATTGAATTTTTGAATGCCCAAGGGGTCTTATGATGTGCTTATGACTAATTTGATGCAGGTAAAAAGCCACAATGGTGATTGAATTGAAATAAAGGGAACATAGTGAAGAAGACAAATTGGAAATGGAGAACGAGCAATGCATGAATGCTCTTCAGAATTTCAGATTAAAGAAATTATTTTTAACACCATGTCTCAAGGCTAAGCCTGAATTGTTACAATATTTGATAAGTATCTAGGATGAGAATGAAGAGAATTTTAAGCTTTGAGACCAAGAGCTTGAACTCGAAGTGTCCGATGTTTACTTCATCACTGGATTGTCTCGCAGAGGTCTAGTTCCAATTATGATAGGTACCAGGCCTTCTGGCGAGAAGATGTCGATGGTTATGGAAAGAGTGTGCCCAGGGGCATGAAAAAGATCAGGTAGTGGAAAATTTGACATTCACATTGTTCCCTATCTAGCACTCAGAGTGGTGCTACATACTATTACGCAGGCTGCAGGGTCGCAGGCACCGCACAAGGCTACTAAAACACAACTCCTCCTAGCGTGAGAATGTATGAACCCAACAATATTTGACTGGGCCATAGCCATAACCATGAATATCAAACAGAAATTGAATAAATGTAAAAAGACAAAACTGAAGTAGTTTGGGTACAAGTCAATCTTGGTATTGTTCTTTCTAGAAAGATTACCTATTTTCCAGGGCTAGGGGGCGATAGTCCCAGATCCACCTTTGAGAGAGCCACGGATGGCTCGATGGGCGACACTGATGCCCAGGGCAGGGGGTGGCCAGAAGATGTCATGGCGGCCCTAGTTATTCGGATGGCTGTGACGACAGTTGATCGTCATAGAGGACTGGCCCTATGCCGGCACTAATTTCACAGGAGACCCAGGCCTTCCACTCCCAGAAGGAGAGGACTGGGATGAGGAGCTGTGTAAGACTCTTTTTGATTTTGTGAGTTTTATAATTTTTTGGTATACATGCATGTTCTAACAGCTGATCCTATATGTATGCATATGTCGGCCTAGAAAGTCCTGCCAGAATGTCACCAGTGGCGAGGAGGACCCCTCTCGCCTATGACCCTCAAGAGGGGGGCGAGGGGAGCGAGCTAGTTCAGAATTTAGAGGGAATCACCCGTGGGATTCCTGATTATCCTCACCTAGCTGATGTCCCTATGGCCTATCAGAGGCACACTGTAGGGGTGCCGAGTCGACACCATCGCTTACTGAGGCGGCTGGTGCGGGCAGTAACATGCTACCATGAGCACCATGCTGATTAGTTGCCTAGGCTTTTCATATGCATATTTTTGAGAGACATGTTGTCTCTGGATGTAATATAAAACAAACATGTATATTTTTTTGATTTTATATGATGCACACACTGCAAACATTCAACATATATATATATATATATATACATGGATATTTCTTACATATGATGATGTTTTTCAAAGATATGAAAATGTCTAATACAATGTTACCTTATGCATTAGTTACATGATCTGCATAACAAACGACCCAATGGAAAAGTTAAAAGTTCACAAAATGCATCACACCAACATATTTTATTTTTACACAAGCTTTAAAGCATGAATGCAAACTATGCTTGAAAATGGGTTTCATTTTTTGTGCAAGCTTAAAACACAAATGTAAACTATGCTTGAAATGAAAAGAAAAAATGAGCATGCCCCTAGCATGGTGTCTCAATTCGAGGTACATGCCCCCTAAGCTTCAGTGCATATGCAAAGCAAATGCAGTGAAGGTTCAAATCATGAGATTGAGATCACATCAAGGAGTCGAATAGGATCATGTTTCATTATTTTAACAAGGTTAACACACTTAAAAGAACTGTCCTCAAAGAAGATTGTTTCATTGTTTAGGGAGCTTGACACAAGAAGAGGAACTATGCTCCGACGAGCTCAAAGGAGCAGGTCCGGGAGGGTGATAACCGGATACGAAATGCTTGAGACGATTAGACATTGCCCCCAGGCCAGGCATGAATGAGGAACAATGATTTCCATCACTCCATGGTAGATCTTCGAGAGACATTGTCTCCATGATAGCTTCGTCCAACAGAAAATTTTCTCTCAAAGGATCGGGAGAATCTGCATCACCGAGCCAAGGGGATTGGGAATAAACGTTGAGAGCCATGCTCAAAGGAGCATTCCCAGCAAGAGGAGGATCTGATGCAGCAACAATCTCACAATAATTGATTTCAACTGGGGTCAGAGGCATCGATTCTACAAAAGTGGCAACCTGTTCAGGAGAAGCGATGATCCATGGGTCATCTGACCTAGAGACCATATTGACTTGAACAGTGTTCGGTGGTGGAAGGGGAAAAATACCCATGAGAAAGGGGTCCTTGAAAAGACTAGCTCCTACGCTGTCGGGGGGAATTAGGGATTTGATCCACATATGGTACATTGTTCTCAGAGGATGAGGTGAAGAAAGACAACTGATCGACAGTAATAATCTTGCCCTCATGCGAAAATTTCAAAAGCTGAAAGAGGGTGGATAGAACGCATAGCATGACATGGGTCCAGCTGTGACCAAGTAGAATATTGTAGTTGAGATTGGCGTCAACAACTTCCACTTCGATGTTGATTGTCTTGCCTTGCAATGTAATCGGTAGAGTTGCGAGAACACCCAAGGGTTTTGATTCCCTTCCATCGAATGCCTCAACGGCATTGGGAGATGAAGTGAGAGCTAGAGAGCCAATGGCCTTCCATCACGTGGATGGAATAACATAGGTAGAGCCACCTTCGTCCACAACATATTTATGAATTTTGAGGCTGTTGATACCGACTTGTATGACAAGCACGATCTGATGCGGAAGTCGGGGGACAAAATTCTCTAGATTGAGGGAGAGAAAGCTAGATTCGGCAGGATCAATTCCATCGATCGTAGATAACAAAGCTTTCCACTGATATGGACAAATCTGAAGAACTTCCAATGTGGACATCATGGAAGGCGCCTGTGCCAAATCCTCAACGACACTGTAATGCTGAGCAACACAGGCATTTGGATTAGAGGAAGATTTTCGGAGAACACCTTTGGAAGGTGGCCGTATAATAGGTTCAGTGCTAGGCTTCTCAATTTTAAGAGGATCAGAGGTAGGTGGGGGAGGAGGGCCATCAACGACTCCCTTCCCAGTTGCCTGACGTGGTCCAGCATAATCCTTCGATCTAGTGGCAATAGAAACAAGTGCAACACCATTTATCATGAAAAATTGAGACCCAAACGGTGTAGAAGCTGAAGGCTTCTCGACCATCTGGGTCTGCTGAGATGGAAACGGTTCCTTGAGAACATCCGGAGTTCCCTTAGAGCCCTTGAGAAGTTTACTAACCTCAGATCGTTGAGGAAAATATTTGGTGTAGTGGTATTCATCACATATCAAGCAAGGGTACTTTGGTTTACGTTGCGAACCATCCTCAGCATGTGGTTTGGATGATTCTGGTTTTGGGGCATTGGATTTGGCTTTGACTTTGCCCTTCTTCTTCCCTTTGGAAATCTTATCCGTAGGATTAGCCTGAACAACATTGACCTCCGCAGTCTTACTAGAATCTGGGGTAGCGGAAGGAGCAGAATTATTGGAAGTATTCACTTTCTACTTCCCATTGGAAGACTTACGAGAAGTTTGAGCGACGGAACCAATAATGATGTCTATTGATGGAGTAGCCGGTGCTTTAGAGGTCCTTAATCGAGGGGCATCAGTCAAGATGTCATATAACGTGCCAGACTGAGAGTACACTAAGTCAAGGTATCGGGCACGAGAAATGGCTTGTTCCTCGGTTACACATGCCCCCATAGCAATGTCCTGTGCAATGTTGTTGAAAAACGAGGTAGTGAACCAGTGAGTTAGAAGCTGATCAAGAATGTCAAAAATTATCAGATAACAACGACGTTTCCACTCCTGAATGTGATCTAAAATATGAGTGGCTTTGTCCTATTTTAGAGATGTCAGGAGATGCGTCCCAACTTCATAATGAACCGGTAACTGGAAATGTGTCAGGAACACCATGGATAGAGTATTAAAATCTTGAAAAATACCACGGGGAAGCTCTATATACCACTCAGCGGCAGCACCGGTAAGAGTGCGCTGGAAAAGACATAGACGAATCAAGTCATATATCCAGGAATTTGAAGAATACCATAAGTGGTATGTCATGACATGTGCTTGGGGGTTTTCACCAGATTTACCCTCAAACCTAGGTCAGTCACCAGGCACCTTCGTCGGAACCAGAGGCCAATATGGATTATGAAGAATCAGATCATTGTTCAACTTGGATACATCCAGTAATTCCAACGTGGTGAGGAAAGGTAACTGAGGGTTAAAAGGCATGCCAGGTCCTCAATAAGGACTTGTACCTGTACTCCATCCTAGTTGAGCATAACTCTGCCGTCACTGGTTCTGTCCTAGAGGATTCTGACCATAGGGGGTATAAGCTGGATAATGAGGTTGATATGGCGACTGATAACTAGGATACGGGGGTTGATAACCATGGTACTGATTCTGATTATATGTGGGCCCCATTAGAGCAGTATATGGGTTCTGCTGCAGAATGTAGGTAAAGCCTGGCTATTGAGAGTAATAACTAGAACCTTGGGGTGGGTTGTAAACTGGTCAAGATTGACCTTGAAAGTAATAGATGCCTTGGGGTCGAACGAGCTGCTGATAAGTGGGACCCTGCTGAGCCTGATAGGTCAAGAGCACAGGTGGATTTGGCTGTGTCATCGAATAGATCAGCTACTAAGCAAGGTTAACAGGTTGTGCAGGTTGTCTTGGTTGAACAGGTTGACCTGGCTAGGCAGGTTGCCCTGGTTGAACAGGGTGGCCTGGCTGAACAGGTTGTCCTGGTTGAACAGGTTGACCTGGCTGATGGAGGACACCAAGTTGCCCCGGTTGAGTGGGTTGGCCTGAAGGCAGGAGAGGGCCAGGTTGTGCCTAATGATCAGGTTGACCCATGACAAGACCATAAGATGGCCTTGGTTGTGCAACATTTTGACCAATTGGAAATTGAGGTTGCCGAGGTTGCACTAAAGGTTGAGAAGGATGGTTTTTCCCCCCAGGACCATATTGTGGTCCAGGTTGATACCCTGGTTGCCTTGATGGTCCTTGAGGTTTCCCTGGTTGGACCATAGGGTGAGGCTATAGAGGTTGACCTTGAAGGTTGTAAGACTGCCCTTGCAGACCGTAAAAAAATCCCTATTGGCCCGAAGGTTGTCCCTGTAAGGGTTGTCCTTGCGGGTTGTATAGATAACCTAGCTGGGTCGAAAGTTGTCCCTGGAAGGGTTTTCCTTGTGGGCCAGAAGCATATCCTTGCTGAAAGAAAGGTTTTCCTTGTTGATTAGAAGGTTGCCTAGCCTGGGCAGACAGAAAACCGTTAATGTACTGATAAGCCTCAAGAGCAGGAAAACGAAGAGGGTTGTCCTACTCATCATATTGGTATGGAAATAGGTAAATTGGGGCACCATCCAGTCCATAATGGGAAAATTAAGGACGATTAGGGTCTTGAGAGGATGGACCAACCTCAGATTTCGACGGCTGTAAAGACAACCGATACTCCTCAGGAGAAATATTCTTAGGAATGGTAGAAGCTACGTAAATGTCTTCAGTAACTGACGAGGTCCTCATTGAATGAGTAGTGACAACAAGTGTAGATGCAGACATACAGACATTAGGTCTAACAGGTACTGATGTGACAAAAGGAGATGTCGTGAGAGGTGTCGATGGCGACATCCCTAACGAGGGAATAGTCGGCCTCATGGACGGAGTCAATACTCCCATAGAGGGAACAATGACCATGACCTAACTTAAAGACCTATATCCAGCTGGGAGTGCAGGACCAGGAGAAGACATAACATAAGGTTCGGGATGTCTTCGGGATAAAGCAGGTAATCTTCACCAGAAGTAGGAATTCCCTCACTAGGATAAGGACTGGATGAGTCCATATCTGACCCTACCATAAGATCTTGTAAAAGACGACGGGGACTAGGAGGTATAATAACAGCCAGAAAGGGTGATCCCGATGTAAAAGGAGGGAAGTGCTCCCCTACTCCAAATCCAAACCAAGCGTTGGACAAGGGCCAATTGAAGTCAACTGGACCTCTAAAGGGAAGTTCCGATATAACCGGTCCCCCGTCGGGAAACTCTGATACAATGGGCTGTTGATACTCAGCAGAGGACTGGGAGACCTCTGATGAATCATCTGTATAAGGACTACCAGTAGACAAAAATGATGGTTCCGCCACTGTGACTATAGTAAAAAAGAGGAAGAGATCGCAAAAAACACACGGGAAAAAACCAATGCAAGTAAAAACAGGCCAAAAAATCAATCTCTAAATGGGCGTGTGATCGTTGCTGATTAATTTTACCACATTGAAACTGGAAATTTTACCGTTTTATGTTTTGAGAGTCTAGAAACAAGTAAAATATGATTCTATCACTTTCAATTTGGAAACAAGCATGAAAGAACAAGTGCTTGACGATCTTTTCAAATTTAATGAGTCAGTAAAGATGAAAATGACTACTCTGGTAATCTAGGTAAATGGGTGTACTAGATATCTGTGAACTTCCATATACACCTTGGCAAAAAAATTAAAGAGAAATCAACCAAGGACTTGATGTACGTGCAGGTAATCTCCCCGAATGCTGTGTCCAGTGTATCACGGGTAAAAGGCGGCAAACTCGGCTTCCTACAGATAAAGTATTGCAACCTAATGGGGTTTCCCTTTATATACGTGACGATATGGGGAGCAAAAGTCCGTACTAGCGTTTTCTGTAACCAGATGGTGAGCGACAACTTCTAGGCTTAAAGACGCCAAAACACGTCTCTACCTTAGACTACTAGATATTCTGTTAATGTTT
Source organism: Pinus albicaulis (assembly GCA_034641835.2). Taxonomy (NCBI): domain Eukaryota; kingdom Viridiplantae; phylum Streptophyta; class Pinopsida; order Pinales; family Pinaceae; genus Pinus; species Pinus albicaulis. Next base: position 192,456 of record JAXQQM020073106.1, on the reverse strand, counting down.
CAATGTTGCCTTAGGTAAATTCAGTAAATTTTAAAGTTGATCTTCAATTTACGTTTCAATTTCAGGCCCTATAGAATGTTGGATCTCACAAAACCTCTAAATGCACACTACATGCCACAAAATATCACTTTGTTCAATGAATAGATATCTACGGGAAAGTTGAGAGCTTTTCAAATAAAAAAAAATGAGCATAAAAACATCCACTATTGTCTCTAATGCAAGCTAATGAAACTAGAAAATTTCTTTCTAGAGTTATATAACACTAACAATGTGAAAGATATTTCAATTTTCACAATGCCAAACCAAATGCAAAAGATCTTGTTTTTTTGTTTTTCAGCATATAAGAGAAAATGCACCAAATGAATGAAAAACTAATGGAAACATCAATTCAAGGAATGACAAGGAGAGAGCTAAAACAAACAAGTTCACTTAATGAAAATGCATAAAAAAAAGACTCAAAATGACAAAAAAATCCCTCAAAGCGAAGAAGGATCTCGAAAGAGACTCACAAACCATGTAATCTAGGTTTGGAGCAACACAAAGTGAAACTGAATGAAGGATAAAACAATCACTCAACTAACACAATGATACAATGGAATCCAGCAGAATGAACGCAAAGGAGCGAAAACAAAGTTGACCAGGAAAGCAAGGACCCAAAACTCTCACAGCAGGCTCAACACACTAAATCACCTAGAAGCCCTAGGGCTAGAATGCAAAACTGATAGTAAAGGGAAAAAAACTGGAGGAAAAATGCCAAACATAGTCAACAATGACTCTAAGGAACTCAATCAACCAGAAAAATGACACCAAGACCAAAACTCAAGCTCAGAGAGCCCAAAAGGAAGAAAACCCTAACACCAAACAGAGTTGGTGCCCCTGTTTGGCTGTAATCTGTGCCAAAACAACATTGGTGCGGGGGCATCACTAGCAATAGGTGCTAGTTGGCATGACTGTGAGGAGATAAACCACGCCAATCGATTTTACTATGGAAAAAAGATGAAAAAGGACAAACAAAAACTGGATCTGGTCTTCTGGGGGCTGAATAGGAGTTTGACACCAAGGGAGGTGAACCAGAAGAGCCAATAAATCAATCAAAATCCAAAGAAAAAAACCCAAATGGAAGGAGGAATAACTCCCACTAATCCCCAGTGGAGTCTTCAAATTTTTGAGGAGGTAAATCCCCTCTGCGGATAGAGGCGATCCCACTAGCTGTAGGGTGGGTCTAGCAACAATCGATCATGCAAAGACGTCAGTTCCTAGTTACAAGAAAGACAAATATCACGATAAGTGACCTACTTCAAATCCCACGCTATTTTTGTTGGAGAAGAAGCAAAGTTCCTCATATTTTTCCTGACAGATCACAATCCTTCGGTTTACTTCATCCAGAACCTGTAACTATGTAACTATGTAACTATGTATCAGTTAGAGAGGATATAATTCATTGCATTTCATAAACGAGTAAACACTTGAATGGAACCAAAATCAGAGTCACTTATATTAATGATGACAGAAGGGAGATTACAACCATATTCTCTAACGCTATGATCTTCCTTTGGCAGGGCTTGCAGCAGAGCGTGTCTCAATGAAGCCTTTTGGGAATATGGACAAAGCTCTCTCTCGCGCGGTTCTTCTCGGCTCTGCTTTCACTAATATCCCAGCTATAGTTCTCCTCCTACAAGTTCAACTAGCTTGCTAATGGAAATGGCAAGCCTTTATAGATGGAGGAAGGGAAGTTGGGATCCCCATAATCATGGGATAGGCCCTATCTCTTAGGAAAATTCCATGAGAGGTGGAAAACTACTTCCTATACATGGAGATCCAGAGCCAAACCACTCAAATTCCTCTAATGATTCATTCTGGAGTTTGTTAGAACCAAACTTCCTCCATTTATTTAAAAAAAAAAAAAATCCTTAATGGGCTTAGCACGAGTGAGACACAGGGACAATGCACCAATTGGCACACCCTCTAGTATGGATTTCCCCCATTGGCACGAGGGATGAACTGACTAGTTGTGCCAAGGCAAAAACATAATTTTTAGGGTTTTCCAAAGGAAATTTTCTTCAGGATAATGTTTAACCTTAGGCAAGGGGATGCTATGAAGGTTTTTTCAAGACATGTCACTGCTCACAGGTCACGGGAATAGTCTTCCAATGTGCGGGGTGAGGGATTGCAGGGACGGTGACAAAATATTGTGTAACAACGTGGCAGAAGAAAGAAAGTCCACAAAGGGGGACATTGCTTAAGATATGAGCCTGAAAATATGAAGGCCATAATTGAAGACCAAATAGTGATGGAGGCTTTTAGCAAAGCATGTTGTCTTCGGTTTTGTGAAAATATGCAGGGTTGCCACACACAGGTGTCTAAAGAATTTTCCTTGCACTTCAATGGAACAACTACCAAATTTGGGATGTTAAATGTGCCAATTACACCTGAGATAATTGCTTCTGTGATATAAATACCAAGGGGGCAAGAAACTTGGTTTAAAGGTTTTAAATTTGATATGGAACCATGCAAGGAATCTGAGTATGCAGACATGGACCTCAATAATGAAATACTTAGAAGCTGCATTAAAGACACATATGCAAAACTGTTGTTCAACATTAAAAGATACTTTACATGTGAAGGTAGATACCATAAGGTTTACACATATCATTTCAAACTACTTCTACATTTCATAGATATGATTTCACTCAATTTTCCCTTTTATTGACATAGGAACCTTGCCAAAATGGCTGATAAAGTACAAGCCAAATATGATGGTTGTGAAACATCTTTGTTTCACCATGGTTTGATGAAGTTATTGGTTTTGAATGAGCTTCAGAAAATAAGCAGGGATTGGTATTCCTTTTTGTTTATGAATAGTTTTGAGCTGGAAACCCTAACCCCAGCTAGAAACCCTAAAACTAAAGGAACTCCTTCACCACCAATAGCAGGGTCTAGTCTTCCTGTGATTGCAAAATCAAAGAGGTTTATAAAATTTAAAACAAGGAAACAAGTTGAGAAAAGGATAGAGAAGACACAAGTGCTTGTTTCACTAACTCCATTACCTGCAAAACAAAGGACAAAGAGTGTAAAATAGGCAAAACAGAAACAAGTTGCTAGCAAGCAGGAAATAAAAAGAGTGATAAGAAGCCAAGAAGTGGCATTAAAGGGAAAGACATTTTTTTAAGTTTCAGAAGATAGCCCCGTAATTAAGGGAAATTTAGATGACATCCTTCATGCAATTGATATAGAAGAGATACCCATCATGTAACCTAATTTCGTGGGAGTAGGTGAACACAAACAGAAAAAGGCTATGTCAATAAAGAAACTTGAATTCGAGGGTGAAAATTCATCCTTTATCTTTCAACCAAGGAAACCTTTAACTACGCATGCTAAGAAGCTCAAGGAAGGCAGAAAGGAGGTCCAAGAAACTATTGAAACAACTAAAGTCCCAGAAGAAGTGGTTGATCTCTCGTCACCAACAGTGGAGCATGTAGCCAACAGAACAATGAAATGAAAATAAGAAATGACAGAGTGTCAACACCTTGAGGAGAAATTGAAGTTAGCAAACCAAGAGATTGATATGATCAGAAAGAGGGCTAGAAAGCATAGTATTGAGAAAACAGAGTTGTTGGAATAGGGTCCCTTGCAAGCTATGAAATTGGTCCATTTTGTATATTTTTTATTATATTTAGTCTAACGTGTTGGGGTCCGGTGACTTGGTCGATTGGCATGCCAAGTGACAAGGAAACATACAAACCAAGCTTTAGAGCTCTAGGATCTAGCCCTCCTAGTCTCAGAGAGGGATCTCTCAATATGTTTATAAGGATGTGTCTTGAATGGTTTAGAAGTTGATTTTAGGCTAATTATGAAGTGCAGGGTTGTTTTTTTTGTTTGGTTGGACAAATATGTTTCATGCAGTATAGATAGAGCATGGGAATCTACAAGCCATTGGGCAATGGAGTCACGTGGAAGTCCAAATAGTTTTGATTGGTAAGGAAGGGAAAGAAGAGGAAAAATATAACTCAGTCAAGGATCTGTTGAATAATATAGGTTAAATGAGATGAACATTAAGGACTAAGAGTGAAAAGAAAACTAAACCCTTTCTCAATACCTTAAGGGATTCGTGGAACTCCATATTTCCTCCACTAAGCTCACTGTTATGGAATTAATCAACATAAACACTCGAAGAAGAGGAGAAATGCAGACTAACACCTTATTAATGAACTATAGGATTCGGGGAACACCCTATTTCCTCCTATAAGTTCACTGTTGAGAGCTTAATCAACAAAGACATACGATTGCATTGGAAGAAGAGCGAACACCTTAGACATCTAGGATTGCAATTATAGGGACCTTCAACACAATAATTACAGTAAGAAACAGAGGGTGTGGTTGAAACAGACCTCTCTTTCAAACTGCAAGCATTAATAATTAAAGGGAGATATAGATACAACATTCAGTGGCAAAGAAAGAGGGAACACCTAAACATTCTTTAGCACAACTGAATTAACCATTTCTGAAATAAAACAAACTGAATATTCAGGAGAGCGATTAGACTACCCTGTCATGTTCAGTAGCAGAAAACATAGAAACAGTGAAGGATAAACAGGTCATAGGTGCTTCTAAGATACATTTCTTTGCCTAAAATTTTTATCCTACTGTAAGTCAAAGCATAATGGAACAAAGTGGTAAACGAGAAAACAACATTAATAATAAGAGATTACTTCACCAAAACTAGGCTCATAGATCCAATGGTCTAGCCTCCTTCATCAATAGGAAAATAGAGACCTCTAAACTCCTTCAGAACACCAATGCTTCTTCAAAGAAGGAATCTATATATTACTTTAGAAATCACCAAATGCCAACCTTTTACAATGAGACTTCAAAGAGTCTTTATAGAGAATTGGGGAAAAGTAGGTGAAGAAGGTTTTAATGACCATCAGATATAGGAGAGGGCATTCGAATGCTCCGTTCTGTGTCATAAACATAACATTAAATCCTAGACAGACTTAGTGACCTCAATTCTTGTTGAGGCCCTTTTGACATGACAGAAATCACCCCACAAAGTGTCCTTTGGGAGGAAATACTATCTGCAATGGTATTGTTATCTCCTCTGGTGTGAGTTAAGCGGAAGAATGGGCCTTGAAGACTCCCATAATTCTAAATAATTGATTCTGATAATTTGTAGTAGTTTCTTTGGTGTAATAACTTCTTGGCAGGCTTGTGTGCATGGAGATGGGCTATGTCCGTGTCAGTCAACATTCTGCACTAATAACTGCTCTGTCCCTTTGTACTTCAAGCTGTTTTAGCTTTGTTTATTATTTATCTTTGCTGATTTCTCAAACTTCTTCTGCACTGATGTTCTCGAAGGTTTTATTAATCTTCTATACCTTTGTTTTCTACCACTGGATATGTGATCTTCACCATTTCTGAGTGTTCTGTATACAGGTGGTGGGTTTCGCTGAGCTGGAGGGTTTACTGAGTGTTTATGTTTATGACCCATCGACTGTCACTAATTCACCCTTTGTTCTAGTTCCCTTGATGTTGATTCCTGGCCTGAAATTGTTATATGAGCCTCTGTGTCACCTCGTGACTGTAAAATGTTTTATCCTTCATCAAACATGAAAAACCTGCAAACACACCAAAACATGTTATGAAATCTTGCGGGCTTGGTTTAGACTGCTTGCAGAAGGCTTAGCTGGGGTGGTAGAGGAGCAGTGAGGAGGTGGTGATTGCAGTGGAAAAATGGGAAGAAAACCCTAGCAAAGCAGCTAACCAGGTCCAATGGAGGTCTGAGTGCGATAAGGGACGTGGACTGTTAGATTATGAGGATCTATGGTGGAGATCTCTCGATGAGTGTTTCGGGAGAGAGATGGAGAGAAAATGAATGAAATTGAGTTATGATATGGATTGTGCGATCTCAGAGATCGACGGCTCGGATTAAATCAGGGGCAACATTGCGGAGGGTAGCGGTACGGCAGAAAACTGGGAATATTTTTTGCACACAAAAATGTGGGGAGGTGGTTTTGAGTGAATGAAATGCGATTCCATACACTGGGCAACACGTGGATCTTAAAAATTGCCTATTTCACAAAATTTCAGAGCATTAAACCTCAGGTTTAAATATTTTGAGATTTTGGATAGTGACCGTTAGATCTGGGGTGTCATATCGGACGGTACGAGTTGCATGCGATAAGCGGCAAGGTGTGTGGGTAGAGAAGCTGGTGGGCCATGCGATTACGTGTTCCTCTTTTTCATGGAGAAAACGGCAGGGTCGAAGGACTAGGTGATGCGATGGCCATAGATCTTCTTAGATCAATGGCCAAGATTACATCACATGGTCGGGGGTCGGGGGAAAAGGAAAAGAAAAAAGGGGAAACAACTTTTTGTGATTGCGATGGTGGGCACCAATCATAAGGAAAAAACATGGTTTTGAGGTAAGTGGAAGGACCGAAGGTGGAAGAAAAAGTGCTTATCACATTGGAAGATTAGAAGAGTAAAGGGAAGTCGAGGAAGAGGAAACTCCGATTGTGAAGAGCAATGAGGGCTTAGTGCTTGGTTGCGGGGGGGTGAGGTTATGTGAAGAAAAGGGCTAAAGCTATAGGCCCTCAGGGGCTAATAACCCAAATGTTAAAAGGACTGCTTTAAGGCCTTTGAAGGGATTTCTGGGGGTTTTTTTGTCTTTCGGTAGAGAGAAAAGAAAGGGTCTTTTAAACCTATAAATGAACCTTTTAAGGTTTAAAGGGGATTTAAGGCTTTTACAGGCTAAATAGAGGGTTAAAGGATGAAAAGGGGGCTTTATGAAAATGGGGGGAAATAAGTGAAAATAGGAAGTTTCAGAGGCCTTTGGAATAGATTTCTTTGGTGAATCAGCATGGCTTTAAGATGGAATCAAAAGTGAAGATGAACCTCCAGGATAGGAAAACCATAAGACTTCAAGGATGATATATTTCCAAGGAAAATTATCACTTGAAGGCTTGATGAAAAATTTAGCCACCTGTTTTCTTTGACAAATTATTATAGGTGGCTAATAGTGGCTCCACATGGGGATGGCATCTTCTTGAAGGTGTCAAGAATCTCATATGTAATATTTGGAAGTAGGCCAGAGCCTGGTACTTGACCATATTTTCTTCTTTGATCGGCTGCTATATAAGTGAAGAGCATTAAATCAGCAGTAACACTTCCCCAAACAACTACCTACCCATCCTACTGTCCTAACATTTTTTTCTTCAAGGTGCACTTAAACTTGCAGACCCTTTTCATCATCATTTTTTATTTAAAGGAAAACTAATATAATTCTACCCTTATTCCTCCATGAAACTAGATTAAATAGTTGGTCTCATAGCTTCTCTACCTAAACTAATATATGCCAAGATTAAACTGTCTGGAAGATTTTCATTCTCTATATTCTAAAACAGAAATTAAAACACAGCCAAACTAGGATTAGACTGTCTGATGTGTTGTGGGTCCATGGCATAATGAAAAGCTGCACATGAACTGAAACTTGCTGAATTTTCAGAAACCAAAATTTTGAAGGCTAAAGATCTGAAATTCAAAACATTCTTCCTTCTTATTGTGACTCTGATTTTGAGCATTTTAGAGTCACTTTTCTTTCTTCATTTCAGCTCTAGTTTTGATCTTGTTAGAGTTGTTTCTTCTTCTTTGCTGGTTCAAGTTTTGAGCATGTTAGAACCAGACTTCTTTCTTTTTTGTCTCAAGTTTTGAGAGAAATAGAGCCATATTTTCCTTTGATTCTAGGTTCATATTTTCATCATGTTTGAACCCTTTCTTTCTTCTATCTTAATCTTTTCTACTGATAATCCAAGATTAAATAGTTTGGTAAATCTTCTTCACTATCCTATCAGCAGTAAATTGAAATCTGCCCAATCATGATTAGGTTGTATGATTGGGCAGCAATGCTCGCTAAAGTAGTGGCATTTAAGGTTGCACACTTTCATATTTTCCTTTCTTTCTGGTATGGGGCTATACCTTTCTTGTCTTATTTTTTCCCTCTTTTCTTTTTTTCTATTGTTTTTGTATTTTTACGTGATTTTCCTCATGCAAATGGTATGTAAAATGGATTAAAAACTCTGAAACTAAGACTCTTGATAGAAATAGTGTTTAAGCATCCTGCGATTGACAGGACCTCAAAACACTTCTTCACCATTCAGTTCTTGCAGAAAAAATGCTTTGTGCCCTCTTATGGAATGAATAATGTAGGGCCCTTTCCACAGATTTTCAAACTTACCATGCTTTCCTTTATCTTCCCTTCTTGAATCCCATTTGAGAACCACATTTCCAACCTGGATGTCATTTTCCATAGTCCTTTTGTCAAATAAATTTTTGATGTTTTCTTGGACTGTTTGAGTTCTCTAGTAAACTTCTTCTCTGGTCTACTGCAAATGGATGGTTTGATTGATCCTTATCTGCATATCATTTTCTTTAGCTTGGACTTCCTGAAAGAGTTTCATGACTGGAACTCCTAAGGATGTTGGAAAAATGACATCCATGTCATAGACCAGCTGATAGGGAGACATGTTGATTGACTTTTTGGTGGTTAATATGGCAACCCACAAGGCATGAACAAGCTTACCATGCCATGCTTTCTGATTCTGCTCCAAAAACCTTTTGATGATGTTGATCAGGCTCTTGTTGGAGGATTCAACAAGTCCATTTCCTTGGCGGTAATAGGCAGTGGAGTGGCCCAAGGTGATTTGATATTTATGGTAGAAATCAACCATCCTCTTAGATTTGAAGGCAACATCGTTGTCTGTGATTATTTTCCTAGGATAGCCAAATTGGGACAATATGTTGGTCTCAAGGAATTTAATGATGACAGAGTCAGTAGCATTCCTAGTGGGTATGGCCTCTATCCATTTGGTAAAATAATCAGTGGCTGTGAGGATCCATTTGTGCTGGGTTGAGGAGGGTGGATGGCTTTACCCTATAAAGTCCAAACCCCACTACTGAAAGGGTGCTTCAACACTAATAGGTTGCAAGGGTAAGGGAGACAGTTTTCTTCTACCATCAAATATTTGGCACATGTGGCAAGACATCACTAGTTTATGGGTGTCTGGGAAAAGGGTGGGCCAATAGTAACTGGATCTGAGGATCTTGTTTGTTGTGTTCTTCCAATTTAGGCGCCCTCCACATTCTCCTTCATGCATTTCATGCATGATTTTTCCTGCATCAACCTCAAGTAATCATTTTAGTAGTATCCCAACAACATTTTTCCAATATAAAACTCCATCTATCATACAATAATTTAAAGCCTTCTGTTTGACAAATCTGGCTTTTGTTTTTGACAAAGAAGGAGGAGCATTTAAATAAAGCAACACATAAATGATGTCAGCATACCATGGAGAGTTCATGAATGCTTCTTCAGTAAATGGTGTTGGGAACTCTTCTACCTCTTCCAAGGCATCGACCATATTCATATCTAGTGCTTTGAAATAGACTCAGCCATGAGTTTTGCTAATCCTTGTTCCCTGATGAGTTTGGTAGGCCTGATTTCTATGTCATATTCGAGAATAGTGGCAATCCATTTTCCCCTTTTACCATCGGGGACCTGACTCAGAATATGTTTGACTACGGTGTGTGGCACAAAGGAAATGATATGTGAATGTAAAATGTACACCCTAAAGTCCTTTAATGCTTTTACCAGTGCTAAGGCTTGCTTATCCATGATATTGTATTTGAGTGGGGCATATCTTAAGGCTTTTCTGAAGAAGGATATTGGTTGTTCTTGCCCCAAGCTATTCTTTTGCAACAACACTACATATATTGTATGCTCAGATGCAAAGGAAAAAATATAGAAATCTTTGGTGAAATAGGGATTGATAAGGACTGGCGCTTGAGTAAGGGCTTGCTTTACCAGTTCAAATGATTGTTTATCTTGCATTGTCCATTTAACACCTACTTCTTTCTTGAGCATGTTAGTGATGTTTCTTAATAGCTCAGCAAGGTTGGGGATGAATCTCCTCAAAAAATTTATCTTCCCAATTAAAGACTGCAATTCTTTGAGGTTTCTAGGGTGGTTGTTATTCAGTATGCCATCAATTCTTTTAGGATCTATCTTGATCCCTTCTTCAGAGATTATATGACCAAGAAGCTTTCCTTCCTGGAGGCCAAAGAGTGTCATTTTGGGATTTAAAGACAAGCCAAACCGTCTGAATTTCTCGAAAACCTTCCTTAAATGTTCCAAATGTTCTTCATCAGTCTTGGAGAAGACAGTAATATCATCAAGGTAAATGATTATAAAATAGCCTATGTCTTCTGAGAAGTCTATGTCCATGTCCCTCTGGAAGGTGGCCCCTGCATTCATCAAACCAAATGGCATTTTGACATACATGAATGTCCCCCAAGTTCTAGTAAAAGCAGTTTTATGTTGATCACTGGGGATGACCAGAACCTGATTATAACCTGAGAACCCATCCAACAATGATATTATTTTTGACCCAAATACCCTCTAGAGAATGTCGTCCATTTTCAGCAAGGGGTAGTTATCTTTCAAGGAGGCTCTATTTAGGTTCCTGAAGTCAATACATAGCCTAATCTCTCCTGTCTTCTTCTTGACAGACACTAGATTGGAAACCCAGTCTGAGTATCTAAGAGAAACAATGATCCCTGCATCATACATATTTCTAATTTCCTTTTCTACTGTAGGCAATAAAACAGGGTTTATCCTCAATTTATGTCTGAAAGGTTTCTGATTTTACTTAAGAGGAATCTTGTGTTGAATGATGCTAGTGTCATATGATTTCAAATCTTTATAGTCCCATGCAAAAACATCTATAAACTCTTTGAAGAGTGCTATGTATTGCTGTTTGATGTGGGCAGGAAGGGTGCTAGATAAATTAATAATTTTAGGCTCAGTTGGGCTGCCTATTTTTTTCTCTTCCACATTAGTTTCCATGGGTTCTGCTTTCGGTTCCTTAGCCACATCGTTGAAATCAAAGAGTTGTTCTAATGGGGCAAGGCCTTTCGGTATGGTATCACCTTTACACTGTAGAACTTCGAGGTCCTTTTGGTTCGGATCATCAAATAATTTTCATTTGAAAATATGATAAGACTGATTTATATCAGTAGGAAAAGAGGACTCTATTTCAGGAATTGGTTCCTCATTTAAACATTCTTTTTCATGGCTGAAACTTGGTGATGCTGAGGAGAAATCATTTTTTGATTGCAGGAAATCCTCTATGTGTTTATCATTGTTGAATACCTGCCAATGATATTTGTTATCAAGCACTGTTGGTCTATTTTTCACCTTTATAATGAACTGTTCATCGATTTTTGGTATCTAGCAATCACTAGTAGCAAAAGAAAGTTCATTTTCCAGGTGATTTTGGGCTCTTTGTATGAACGCGAGTTCATATTTTTCGAAATTTTTCAGGAGATCTAAAGCAGTGTTTCTATATTCTCTGAGTCTGGGGTTTTTGGTTGAATATTCCCCTTTGATTTGTCTGATGATTAACTCAGAATCTCCCTGTACAGATATCCTTTTGGCCTTTAAGTCTTTAAGTATATGCAGGCCAAGGAGAAAGGCTTCATATTCTGCAATGTTTTTCGTGCATGGAAAGTCTAATTTGTAGGCATGTCCTTTTTTTGTGTTGTGTATCCATACACCATCCCCTGCACTATTTTTGCTGCAAGAGCCATCAAAGCTTATTCTCCAGAGTGTTTTCATTTCATTCTCATTTGTTTTGTGTTGCTCTAGGCTACTGGGAGTTGAGATATCTAGAGGTTGAGAGGAAGGAAATTCCGAATGTCCAGGTGTACTAACCTCCTGCTTGTTTTCCTTCTCCTTTTGGGTGACCTCATCTTCATTGTATAAAATAAAGGAATTTAAATCTGAATGGGTGGAAGAAAAAGGAGTGTTGTGAGGTTTGTCTTTGTTGCTCACCATGTATTTCATGAGGGTTTCCCTGTACAATCTTCTAGTTTCACCAAACATCGGTATGGTGGCATAAGACATATCCATTTGAATGCTGCCCTGAATCTTAGCTCCCCATGATCTAGACAAGAGCATGCCATATTTTGGGGGAATGTCAGCTACTACTACATCCATCATAATATTCTTGGCAGGAATTTGAGACAAGTTAACACACAAATCTTTAATTAACCCCAAGCATTTGACCCTTCTGGAATTAAAGGAATATAAGTCTTTATATGGTATAGTAATCTCTAAGCCTAAGCTTTCCATTACTTCCTTGGGCATAAGGTTATGTGATGCTCCTGAATCTAGCATGGCATTGTGTATGATTTTGTCATGCATGTTTAAACTAACATAGAAGGTAGGCACAACCCCTTCTTGGTATTTTCCTTCAATTTTAGGACCAAACAACAGCTCTGGCTTGTCATATGTCAAGTTCAAAGTATCAGTATCAACATTTATATTCAGAGCTTTTAGGACATTGTTTTTGTACACTTCCTGGGTCACCAATTTAGCCAAAGGTATGTTAATTTTGATCTTGGAAATCTCACCTTCAAGGCTGAAAGGCATCGTTTTTTTTGTTCTATTTACATCTGTTTTATCACTTGTGTTTATTTCAACAATTTTGACTTGCTGAGTTTTATTAGGACCATCAATCTGAGTTTTTTTAACAGGGCCACTAGAAAAATTACTAGGGCAACACTCTTCAACCCCTTGTTGGTTGTTTTTGTCTTTGTTCGGATCAGTTCTTTTGGTTATTGTGATGGTTTTGTTTGCTATCCTTTTAGGCTGATTTTCAAATGTTTTCTTAACAGTGGTATTTGCATTTTTTTCAATGAGAACTTCTGGGTTCCCTTTGCTTCTTAGATCATACTGTCTATGTACCTCCGTGATAGCATTTTTGAAACCCAACCTATAATCTTCAGACTCTTCAGGTTTGTATTCTGATGAGAAAAAACCTTCTTCTTCCTCAGTGAGGAAAACATCATTCCCATCATTAGATCCTATCAATTTTACATGATTTTCTTTCGGCCTATCAGTTTCCCCATCATCTTCTTGTTCTACGTAATTTTTTTGAAAGCGGGGCCTAATCTTCTGGTCATTGTCTCTATGCCTTTCTTGATTAGCATCCCTTCTGATATTTGTATTTATGTTTCTGTTTTGGAAGTTGTTTTGGTTTTCTATGGCAAGTGTTATTTCATTTAAGTTGATATTTTCAATGATCCTTTCCATCACTCTTACCAGGTTGTCTATTTTTGCATCGAATGAAGAAGTGGAAGCCACTGCTTTGTCCTTATATGTGACCCTTTTTTCTCTTCTCAACCTAACTCTCTTCTCAATCAGATTTGCTTCTACACTGAGAGCTACTTTCTACATATCTTCTAAAGTCAAAGGGTCTCTTTCCCTCAGCTGATAAGCCATCTCAGGGTCAAATCCTTCAGGGAACTTGGCCAAAGCTAAACCTAGTGGGGGTTTCATATTTGGTGGTAGTGCATTATAAACACTCTTGAATCTAGTGCAATAGTCCTATACACTCTCCCCAGTGTTTCTTTTGAGGTTAGTGTAATCTGACAGTATTTGAAGAGGGTTTTTTCTAATTTCCCATTTGTTAATGAATTTCTGAAATAGCACAGGGAGGTCATGTATGCTATGGGGAACTAAACTCTTAAACCATTTCTTGGCTTCTCCTACTAAGATTTGGGAAAATATTCTCATTTTAATGGTCTCATCCTCTATTTCCATATAATCGAAGGCATCATTCATCTTGTCCACATGTTGTTGAGCAACAGTGGATTCACCTCCAGTGAAATGGGGAATTTTGGACTGATATTCATTGGGTAAAGGAACCAGAGGTTGTGGTAACACTAGGGGAGCATACCATGCTGCCATGATAGTGTTTTGTGGGAGTAAAGGAGTAGCTTGAGCAGCAGGTAGGTGGATGGCAGAAATGCTTGGACCAACAACAGACTGTTGAGAAGACCTAGGGTGAGAGAGACCCAAGTTATGAATGAGATGGATATCAAGAGGTGTTGATGTAGGGGTTTCTCTGTCACTAATATGTTGACCATTATGTGGTGGTGAGCTTGGAGGCTCAAAGACTGTCTGATCTATACCACCAAATGACTTAGTCTTTGTTAAATTACTTGGTAAATCTAAGTCAACTTGAGTATCTAATAGAGCTGCAAGGTTTTCAGGTGCTGAGTTAGCTCTATGGATGGGTCTGATAATAATCAAATCCCTAGATGTGAGAAACTTCCAAAGAATGCTTTCTGGATTATCAACTATTTCAGGAGGTTTTGGATCAGGATAAGCTCTGGTATGGGTCCTTCTTGAAGCCAGTATGTTAAGTTTTAGACCCGAAAGGCAGAAATTTATCCAGATATAACAATATTTGAGAGGCAAACTAATCTTTTACAGAGAAACTTAAACCTGAGAGTTTCCTAATCATGGGTGTAAGTAATTTTCTTATGGTAGTGTGGGCTGCCCCAGTGGAGTCTTTATGAAACCAGGAATAATTAGTAGGCCTATTGATCACCAGTGGAGCCTTTTGATATTTTAGGAGTTATGGAGTTTCCAGGTGGATGATTTCAAATGTTCAAGTTGATCTCACCATCGACCACAATAGTAAACTACCGGGATAAGGCTTGTGGGTTGTCTGAGTTATTAAGGATGTCAAAGCTAACAGTATACTCAGAATAAGGTCTCACCATGATCGCCATTATGTTGGGGTCCTATGATTTGGCCGATTGACATGCCAAGTGACAAGGAAACATACAAACCAAGCTTTAGAGCTCTAGGATCTAGCCCTCCTAGTCTCATAGAGGGATCTTTCAATATGTTTATAAGGATGTGTCTTGAATGGCTTAGAAGTTGATTTTATGCTATTTATGAAGTGCAGGGTTGTTTTTTTTTGTTTGGTTGGACAAATATGTTTCATGAAGTATAGATAGAGCATGGAAATCTACAAGCCATTGGGAAATGGAGTCATGTGGAAGTCCAAATAGTTCTGATTGATAAGGAAGGGAAACCAGAGGGAAAATCTAACTCAGTCAAGGATCTGTTGAATAATATAGGTGAAATGAGCTGAACATTAAGGACTAAGAGTGAAAAGCAAACTAAAACCTTTCGCAATGAATTAAGGGATTTGGGGAACACCCTATTTCCTCCACTAAGCTCACTGTTAAGGACTTAATCAACATAAACACTCAAATAAGAGGAGAAATGAAGACTAACACCTTATTAATGAATTATAGGATTCAGGGAATGCCCTATTTCCTCCTGTAAGTTCACTGTTGAGAGCTTAATCAAAAAATACATACAATTTCATTCGAAGAAGAGGGAACACTTTAGACATCTAGGATTGCAATTATAGGGACCTTCAACACAATAATTACAGTAAGAAACAAAGGGTATGATTGAAATGGACCTCTCTGTCAAACTGCAAGCATTAATAATTAAAGGGATATTTCAGATACAACATTCAATGGCAAAGAAAGAGGGAATGCCTAAACAGTCTTTAGCACTACTGAATTAACCATTTCTTAAATAAAACAAACTGAATATTCAGGAGAGTGATTAGACTACCTTGTCATGTTTAGTAGCAGAAAAAATATAAACAGTGAAGGATAAACAGGTCATAGGTGCTTCTAAGATACATTTCTCTGCCTAAACTTTTTATCCTACTGTAAGTCAAAGCATAATGGAACAAAGTGGTAAACGGGGAAGAAACATTAATAATAAGAGATTACTTCACCAAAACTAGACTCAGAGATCCAATGGTCTAGCCTCCATCATCAATAGGAAAATAGAGACCTCTAGACTCCTTCAGAACACCAATTCTTCTTCAAAGAATAAATCTATATATTACTTTAGGAATCACCAAATGCCAACCTTTTACAATGAGACTTCAAAGAGTCTTTATAGAAAAATGGGGAAAAGTAGGTGAAGAAGGTTTTAATGACCGTGAGAGATAGGAGAGGGCATTCGAATGCTCCTTTCTGTGTCATAAACATAACATTAAATCCTAGATAGAATTAGTGAGCTCGTTGCTTGTTGAGGCCCTTTTGACATGACAGAAATCAGCCCACAAAGTGTCCTTTGGGAGGAAATACTATCTGCAGTGGTACTGTTATCTCCTCTGGTGTGAGTTAAGAGGAAGAATGGGCCTTGAAGACTCCCATACTTCTAAATAACTACTTCTGATAGTTTGTAGTAGTTATTTGGTGTAATAACTGCTTGGTAGGCTTGTGTGCATGGAGATGGGCTATGTCCGTGTCAGTCAACATTCTGCACTAATAACTGCTCTGTCCCTTTGTACTTCAAACTGTTTTAGCTTTGTTTATGCTTTATCTTTGTTGATTGCTCGAATTCTGCACTGATGTTCTTGAAGGTTTTATTAATATTCTATACCTTTATTTTCTACCACTAGATATGTGATCTTCACGATTTCTGAGTGTTCTATGTATAGGTGGCGGGTTTCACTGAGCTGGAGGGTTTACTGAGGGTATATGTCTATGACCCATCGACTGTCACGAATTCACCCTTTGTTCTGGTTCCCTTGAAGTTGATTCCTGGCCTGAAATTGTTATATGAGCCTCTATGTCACCTCGTGACTGTAAAAAATTTTGTCCTTCATCGACCATGAAAAACCTGCAAACACACCAAAACATGTTATGAAATCCTACGGGCTTGTTTTATATTGCTTGCAGAAGGCTTAGCTGGGGTGGCAGAGGAGTAGTGAGGAGGTGGTGATTGTAGCGGAAAAATGGGAAGAAAACCTTGGCAGAGCAGCTGACCAGGTCCAATGGAGGTCTGAGTGTGATAAGGGACGTGGACCGTTAAATCAGAACAATCTACAGTGGAGATCTATTGATGAGAGTTTCGAGAGAAATATGGAGAGAAAATGAATTAAATTGCGTTATGATATGCACCGTGCGATCTCAGAGATTGACAGCTAGGATTAAATTGGGGGCGATGTTGCAGAGGGTAGTCGTACGGTGGAAAAATGGGAATATTTTTTGCACAAAAGAATGGGTGGAGGCGGTTTTGAGTGAACGAAATGCGATTCCATATATTGGGCAACATGTGGATCTTCAAAACCTCCTATCTCTCAAAATTTCGGAGCGCTAAACCTCGGGTGTAAATATTTTATTATTTTGGATAGAAACCATTAGATTTTGGGTGTCAGATCGAATAGTGCGGGTTGCATGTGATAAGCGGCAAGGTGTGTGGGTGGAGAAACTAGTGGGCCATGCGATGACGTGTTCCTCTTTGTCGCGGAGAAAATGGCGGGGTCGAAGGACTAGGTGATGCAATGGCCGTAGATATTCTCAGATCAATGGCCAGGATTACATTGCATGGTCGGGGGTGGGGGGAAAGGAAAAGAAAAAAGGGAAAACAAATTTTTGCAATTGCGATGGCAGGGGCCAATCATAAGGAAAAAACGTGGTTCTGAGGTAAGTGGAAGGACCGAAGGCAGAAGAAAAAGTGCTTATCGCTTCGGAAGATTAGAAGAGTAAAGGGAAGTCGAGGAAGAGGAAACTCCAATTGTGATGAGTGATGAGGGCTTAGCGCTAGGTCGCGGGGGGTGAGGTTATGTGAAGAAAAGGGCTAAAGCTATAGGCCCTTAGGGGCTAATAACCAAAATGTTAAAAGGGCTGCTTTAAGGCCTTTGAAGGGATTTTTGGGGGTTTTTTTGGCTTTCAATAGAGAGAAAAGAAAGGTTCTTTTAAACCTGTAAATGAACCTTTGAAGGTTTAAAGGGGATTTAAGGAATTTAGAGGCTAAATGGAGGGTTAAATGATGAAAAGGGGGCTTTATGAAAATAGGGGAAATAAGTGAAAATAGGCAGTTTCAA
Source organism: Pinus albicaulis (assembly GCA_034641835.2). Classification (NCBI taxonomy): domain Eukaryota; kingdom Viridiplantae; phylum Streptophyta; class Pinopsida; order Pinales; family Pinaceae; genus Pinus; species Pinus albicaulis. The sequence continues at coordinate 174,682 of JAXQQM020073106.1, read as the reverse complement.
AGGCCTTTGGAATAGATTTCTTTGGTGAATTAGCTTGGCTTTAAGATGGAAACAATAGTGAAGATGAACCTCCAGGAGAGGAAAACAATAAGACTTCAAGGATGATATATTTCCACGGGAAATTATCACTTGAAGGCTTGATGACAAATTTAGCCACCTGTTTGCTTTGAAAAATTATTATAGGTGGTTAACATAATGCAGGGGTTTTGGGGTGGGTCAAAGCCCCTAAAGCATTGTAAATGGGTCAAAGGTAGACCAAGATTCTTCAAACCATGGTTTGCAGACCATTGGATGCGTAGGCTAAATAGTATAAGTAGTTGAACATTTTTGAGTTGTAAGACAGACTAAGAATGATAAGAGATTGTTGCTAAGTGTGAATCGATAGATCTGGTCAGGGTTGTTGGGTAAGGACTCCTGCTGCTATGTGAGTGGAGGGCCTCTGTCCTGCTGTGTGCGGACCCTGCTGTTGTGTGCACAGGTTGGGTTTTGGGGTATTGTAAGTAGATTTGAAAGATTAGTGAATGCCGAAGTATTGTTGACTATCTGAATCCACTGGAATTATTGTGATATGAATCTGTGATGTTGATTACTTAATATATGTTGTTGTGTTATTGATTTAAGCTACAAACATACTTTTGTTACTTATTTATGATGCAATCTGGGGTTGATATATTTTACTTCATTCAAGAATATCTGGAATAGCTGTGTTATCGTTATATGAGTTCATAATCTGTTGATTTTTGTGAGTGTCATTGTTGTTACGTACGTGGATGCGAAGGGAATCTGTAGATAGAGGCTTTGTGATACAAGATCTGGTCACTATAAGGGTGAACACAACTCTGCTTGACTTACCTACCCTCTCCTAGGGTGCAGAAACCTGGTTCCAGCACCCACCCATAGTACTTCGGGTGATACTTTTGCCTACGCAAGAAGGTCACTACCAAAAGGGCCAGTAGTATAGGGGTTTGTTGGCAAACCTTGAACATCTGAACCTGGGTCAGGACCCCTCGAGCCAAAAAATGGTTTCGTTACCGAGACCTCGAGAATTTTGAGAGAGGGATTGGGTAATGCCAAGGCTGTAGTGGAAGCCTAAGAGAAAGGAAACTGATGAATGGTTTGAACAACAAGTTCAAGAATTTTCCATAAAAGAAAACTGCAGTCAGAGGTTGACCTCCGAAGAGTGGAAGAGTAAGTACATTTTCACAGAGATCTACGAGATCTTCTTTGTAATGATTGTGATCGAGCTCCAGGAATGGCTCGCAATAATTGAAGAATTTCAGAAGTGTTGGAAGGATGAGCGGATCATAGAGTGGACCCCCGAGCTAATCCAACAATTAGAAAAGAATAATAACACCATCACTCGCACAATGGACCATTGGGTAGATAGTGTGTTAGGAGTATTTGTGACAGAATTTTCCATTGATCAGTTTTTATCCTACTTTGAGAGCAAAGATTCTTCACGGGGTTCCGAGGTAAGTTTCTGAAAACCTTACCATTGCTAATCAAGATATTATTATGAGAAAAGAGTATTCTGTGTAGCCATATCGAGTGAATGACCTCTGATCTGGATGGGAGCACAGTCCAGTAAGGGAAGTAGATTTGCAAAGTCCTCCAGCCACACTGCTTTCAAACCAGCCTAGAGGTAAGAATTCACCTACCCCTCCTCCACCAGAAGACGACATGGTTGTGCACCTGAAGTTGCCGACCTTTAAGGGTGTGGGGGAAGAAGACATGGATCAATTATGGTTTGTCGCAGGATCGATATGGACTGCGCAGAACGTAGTTAGTGATATGGTGAAAAGGGCACAGTTGTCCCTTGCCTTTGAAGGAAGAGGTTTGGATTGGTACATGGGATACATCAGCCAAAATGAAAATTCAACCATTGAAGATATTAAGAATGCCCTAAAACAGCAGTTCAAGAAACCTAATTCCTACTCCCAAATCATGGTTGATCTAAAGGATTTCAAGAAAGGGCCTTCTGAATCCATGTGGGAGGCTGATCAGCGACTGAAGAAGGTGATCAGAGAAGGGGAATTCTAATATGATGACAGACAACACAAAATATGGTTTATTGCTCTGTTGCTACCTCACCTTCATGTACCTATGAGGCACCGAACTTTCGAATCGCAGGAGAAGACCTTGGAAGGTGCCATGAAGTTAGAAGTTGCACCTCAGGCTGAGACTCAGCTGGGCATCCAATAGATCTAGGAACAGTTGGAAGTGATGCATGTAGAAATCCATAACCTGCGAAAGGAATGAGGGGCAGAGGCTAGCCCCGAGAAACGGTGCATACGATGTCAGGTGAATGGCCATACCAAGGATAAATGTCCTATGTTATCAGACTATATGCAAGCCAGGGGACCTAGCCCATTACACCCTAGGTAAGTTATAGGACCCAGTGGGCCAGCACTATGGTGTGATGATTTTCGCGTCGCAGGGTTGCATGATACCAAACACTACCCCCGCCTTGCTGTGTACGTTCCAAAGATAAGGAAGCAATGGTGTAGGTTCTAAATATCAGTGGGAAATGATGAATAGAACTGTCGAAAAAATGATTAGATGATTGATCGAGGAAAATTATATAGAGAACAATCAGACCCTACGTCACCAAGAACCCTCGCAGGTATAGGTGGCTCCCCATCAAGGGGTAGGGGAGGAGGGCGTGGTGGAAGTGTAGGATGGGGACGAGGTCAGCTAATGTGTTACAACTGTGGAGAAGTAGGAAACTTTGCAAGGGACATCCCAAACCCCACTAGGTAATCCTGTTGATATTTCTGACAGCCGGACCATGTGATTAAAGATTTCCCAATCTTGAGAGAGAAAATTCAAGAAAAGAAGTCGACACCTACGCAGAATGTGAAGAGAGTTAAGGCTGAGCTGCGAGACAAAGATCCAAGTGTGAATGTGGTGACACATAGTGGGATGACTACCAGGGGACCTGAGGAGGAGGCTGCGATGGAATCTTTGATCCGACAAGCTGTTAGTAAACAAGAAGTTTTGGACCTAAAAAAGGGGAAAGAAACATTTGTCACAACTCGTAAGGACTTTGTTGATGTAGAGGCAGCTACTGCTCAGCCACTTGCGAACCTCAAGGTAGATGAGGAGGTCTAGCCCTTTTTGCAGGCATGTATGAAGCTACTGCGTAACCCAAAGGCTATGGAGAATATTTATGCATTAATAGATAGCTGCACAATGTGACCCAGTCTACCTCCGAAGGTGAAGGATGTGCACAAGCTATACAGGTATAAGAAACGCACCGGAAGAGAAATGCGGTTGTCTGTGCAGATTGGTGACTACGAGATGAGTCAGGTTATTTTGGACCTGGGGTCAGATGCGAAAGTGTTACCTAAATAGACTAGGCAACGAATGGGAGAGCCTAAGTTGGAATGGTCCACTATTCAGCTGCGCATGGCAAATCAGCAGATATCATCCCACTAGGAAGGTTGTCTAAAATTATGGTGGATATCGTGGGAGTAAAGGGCTGAGTCGACTTTGAAGTAATTGAAATTGTAGAAGATGCGGACCCCTACCCTACGCTCTTAGGGCTGGACTGGGCCATAGATATGGGTGTTATCATCAACCTCAAAAAGAGAAGCACGATGTTTGAGAATAACAGTAAAAGGGTGATAGTACCATTAGATCTTGCGGAAGGTGAACAATACACAGAGCCAATGCGCGATGAAGAGGAGGTGGATCACATTTATAATTTGACTGCGCGGGACGAATATTGGATCAACCCCATGGCAGAAGGAGTACTTTTCTAGGAAAAGGATAGTGAATGCTTCTCTGACTTTGATGGGGATATGGAGAATTGGCGAAATCGATTACACGATGTCTCGGTGCTGCAATGTCTTCGAGTCACAAGGCACTTCCACTGCATTTCCTTAGAGGTAATAGACCTACCCTACTTTGATGGTTCTTATAGGATTAAGGAATTTTTGCAAGCATTTCAAGTAGAGGTTACCAAGGGACGAAGGCTATGGGCCCTTAAGCTAGCTATGCATGGAACACCTGCATGCTCGTGGGAGACGCACGAGGAGGCATTCCAGGATTGGGAGGAATTTCGGGATATGATGATCCTGTGATTTGAAGCCCCAACTGGCGTGTGGGTCAAAATATTCCTTGGATTGGAAGATCCACACGAATATCTATTTGCATGGGGAGAACAGTGGTGTGACAGGATGACTAAGGAGTGGGTTCACCTGCTGATTCATGACCTAGGGCCACTTCCATCTGCATGGTACTTAGATGCGGAGCTACATCAGTGCACCTGCCACTAGGGGACGTTGAAGGAAGAGTTCTTGGGAACATTTGGGTTAGTAGGCAAGACTGGGGTGCTTGACGCAGTCCTGCGAGACATTGACACTAGGGTGTGGGGTGAATTGCACCTGTTTATCGCACCAGAATTACCCACATGGTAAACATGGATACCAAGCATGGTCAACTACCATAGCCTAGCCCTAATGGAGGGTAAGGATGATCAACAAGCTACGTCTAACTCAGAATTGGAAGGGGTGTGTAGGACTACCGAGCTGCTCAGGCTATGAATGGGTAGCAATGGGATGCTCTCTACGTTGGATAAGAATAGGGATGAAGATAGATAAGGAACAGTTATCATATATTCGGCGACTCTCACAACAAGGAAACAATTGTGGTCACTCCTCGGCCATGCAGGATATTATAGAATTTTTTTTTGGGAATATGTGCTACTTATAGTGCCTATGAAAGACTTGTTTACACAGGGGATCTGGTCCGGTTGGGATGACACCTGTCGGAAAAACATGTCTTTGGTTGAGAAGTACCTTAGGAGCAAGCTCGTTTTGGGGGAGGATGTGCAAGAGGCGCGGGTGTTTAGTCCAAGCTCAGCAGGTACGCAGAATGCACATAGGGAGCGAAAAGTGATAGTTGGAACAGTAAAATTGAGTAGAGAGGAGAAGTTACCGTTGAAAGGAGCAGGCAACTAGAAATTAATGGGGCAATTCCTTGAGATTTTTTACATTTTACTTGATGGTAAGCTCCGAGTGACATTTACCCTACCATTCGATGACCATAGGCACTATAAAGTAGGACGGCTAGCTTAGACAACAGTTTTGTATTACTTCCGTAACCTGTATGTAGTTTTTATATGCTGCATGATTTTTTGGGCCTGTAGCATCCTGTTCATGGCAAATAAACCCACTCCCACTGCTAATAGGCCCCCAGAATCAAGCATCCCTATTCCCACTAAAATACCAGCTCCTAGTTCCATGGAAGCTTCGGTACCTACAAAGCTTGAACAGGAGGAAGTCATGATTAGGTCGAGGGATGAGGAAATCAATAGGATAGTTTCACTTTGGATCCCTAGGTGGAGGAGTGGTTTCATCCCTAGTGAACAGAGCACCAAAGGTACCTGCACAACTATCGACCCCAAGGAAACCACAGGACAAATCGAGAGGGGCTCGAACGCAGCTACAGAAAGGGACTCACAGCTGCCGCAGATCATTGATAAAGACGTCGGGACCAATCCGCAACTGGCACTAAGCATGCAAAGGATGAATAGCCAAGCTACCACCTCCCTCTAGACTATAAAGCAGCCAGGCGAAACTAACAAAGGGCCCCGAAAAAGGCAGCGTGCCCAATGCCAGGAATATGATGCAACGGTCACGCTCCCTGATGGTGACCTCGAACAAATCACAAACGCAATTACACTAGCCATAGAAGATATATCAGAAGCCATAGCGGAACAACAAAAGGCTGCAATTGACACCTTTCAGACCAAGCTCCGCACCCTCCAGTGGAAGGTAGATATGTTGCAGACCAACGTAATTCAGAGACAAGCTCCCTTGGTAATCAGCAGTACCATGCTAGCACAGAAAGAAAGCCATCTCTGTTCTTTGCCTAGCACAGCCCTGGTAGGAACCCAACTCCGAAGATGTACATGTGCAAGAATTAGGGATGTGTTCATCATTGCTTGTACCAATTCCAAATGTCAGTGCACTCAATTGCAATTGTTTCTCTCCACCATTCGTTGCACCACTTTCTTGTGATTATACTTCACCTTTCACAATAGTTATTTCACTTTGTTGATCTTTTCTATGAATTGGAAATTTCATGTGTCCATCTTGCATCATCGTTGTACCAAAAACGTCCTTCCTATAACAAACCTACTCAAAATTTCATGTAATAAAGTTAAAATAATAACCATTGTTCGTGAGAGACATATTCCAAGATGAATGTTGGGAAAAACATCCTAGTGCGGGTGTTCACATGGTTTTTACGCCTATGGCAAAGGATATGGCTAAATCTTTAAAGAAGAAAAAAGTATTTTTGACACATTTATTTATGAGAATAGTGGAAATTAGGAGAAAGGGGAGGTAAAATGTCACAGGTTGCATGTGAGGAGGAAAATGAAGAAAATAGAAGCCTCTTCTATAAAAAGGCTTCTGAGAATCTGTTGGTACCTTTCTGGTAGTGCATTTTGGAGCTCTCTCATTGATCTCTCTCCCTCTCATACTATTGGATACTTAGATTTTTCTTGGATCGCTCTTGGAGAGTGTGGATAATTGGTGATTGAAGCAAGAAGGCAAAGAAGGAGAAGGAAAATGCAAGTGGACATCAGGATCAATGAATAGAAAGAGATTTGATTGCAGGTATCAAGTTGTATGCATGGTTTCCTCACTAGTTTTAGCATGCATGGTGTATGCATGTGGATTTCCCTCATCTTTGGATTTTTTGGATAGCCATGGTGTTGTGGGTTTATTTCCATTGATTATTTTCTTGTTGGTTCTCATGATTCATTTAGCTATGGGTTGAGTGATTAGTTCATGGAAGCCTTGGTTGGAAAAACTCTCTAGAAGCCGGACGAGCAACTATGGGTTGAGTTACTTGTTGTGGAAGCCTTGGTTGGAAATACACTTTGGAAGCCCTAGGTGGGTTGAGTTACTAATGTTGGAAGCCCTCGTTGGAGAAACGCTCTAGAAGCCCTGTAATAGTTTGGGTTGAGTTACTAGTTCTCGAAGCCCTGATTGGAAAAACCACTCTAGAGTCCTCGAATAACTTGGATAGAGACCAATCAATGATGGTTGTGATTTTCGACCATGAGGTGGAGTCATTGGTTGACGGTTGAGGTGGTTTGGCTTTTGGAGGCCCTGAATTGATTATGATTGATGTGTTTGGTGATATCCCACATTCATGCTTGGAATATGGCACAGGGGTTATTGGCTGAAGTGAGACTTGGCTAAACTAATATATGGCTTGGTTGAATGTGGAATTCCCAACTCCGATTTTTTTTTACATGCATTAATGAAGAACTCATTCCTTTGGTATTTGGCATGCAAATGTATTGGTTATTATGTGGATTCTATTGCTATCGTATACATGGTATTTTTGTTTTTATTATGTTGGTTATAAGAATATGTTTTATTAATGATGATGTATGTCTATATCTATATTTTTACTTGTAAATGAATGCATAATGTATCTATGGTCAAATATATTGTACTGCAGCTAATGATGTAAGGGAAAAATGCCTTTTAGTGATTCTTAGATAAGTATGAGACCCCTATGTCTAAACTTGTTGTTTACACCTGTAGATGCAATGTTTACGACATGCTTGATGAAATTCCTGTCATGGCTAGGAGATGTCTAGATGAGTTCTTGATGATGTTATTGCTTTTGTACCTTTTTTTTTAATGTTATTTATTATCTCCTAAAGTTTCATGAAGTTCTGGTTAGTGACTTGGGCACTATGGCTAAAAAGGTGGCATAAATCTTGTATTTGAACACACATAACTGACCAATTGGGCCCTCGCCGCATGTTTGTTGTGTTTTTCTTACGGCTATAGGCTCCCAACTATTATTGTGCCTTGGCATACCTACAACTATGGCCCAAAAGGGCTGAAAATTCAGTCGCCCTCAGGGGTTAGGGGTCTGGGAGGTCGAATTACCTCTTAGGGATGTTGTTGATGTTTTGTAAGGTGTCTTTGTATTCTTTCCCTCGGCTCCACTACCTTAAGGTCAGATATGAGGTGAAATCTCATATTAGTAGCCTCTCCTCACATGTTTACCTTGGTTGGTTAGTTACTTGGGTTGATGTGGGATGAGGGTGTTATAGAGTGGTATCAGAGCATGGTTCAACTCTCAGAATGGATGGGTAGTGTGTTGATCATGCATTATGTTGATTTCATGTGTTTTTTTCATACTTATGGTGTATTTTTTTATTGCACCCATGTTTTTTTGGCCATGGAGGTAGTGGTGTCCCCATGGAAGTGTTTATGGTGTCGTTGTCAACATGTGGTAATGTGTGTATGAATGATTATCTATTTTTCATGTTTGTGTATTGTCCATGCACATTATCTTACATGTTGTTACATGTTGTATATGCATTTCTTTTTTATGCTAGGTCACATATTGGTCATGCTTGTGTAGTGTAACGCCCCCAATTCATGTGATTTCATTTTAAAGTTAGATACTTGAAATTTACATCCTAAGGGGAGTGGACCCCAAAGGATAATTATTTTGTGAATGTAATTAAACATTTTATTGAGGAAATGAATAAATTATTGTGGTGCAGATTGACCAAAAATGAGATGATGAGATCACTTTCTAAATCTGTGAGGATGGATGAGGCAAATATTTCCCCACAATCTTTCAAAAATCCTTGAAAGACAATAAGTTTTAAATTTAGATTTTTCAGGAAAAATATGAATTTCCCCAATGATGAGGAGAGTAGTTGGGAAGAGGTGAAAATCTGGGAAAGCTGAGGAAAAGCATAAAACAACTTTAAAGAATCCCTAAATTGGGAAGCCTAGGCAAACAGGAAGAAAAGCATCCTGAGATTCTGGACGCAGAATTAGAAACATGCTTTGGGGAACAATAGCTTAAATAAGCTACTCCTAAACAGATTGAGGTTGGTCTGTGGTGGAGGTGATCTCATCTCGGGGGTGAGTCCTGGAGACAGACGGACTCTAAGGTTGGGAGGTTGGTCATTTTTCTGAGTGGTATGTAATTCTACTTATCTAGTGTTTTCATTACTTCAGTATGAATTGGCTACATATAAAGGTTTGTCATATATTATATGGTAAATGCTACATTTAACAGAATCAGTAGAAGGTATTCACCTTCAGAACTCTGTATAGTTGTAGACATTATCTGTGTGAAATAGAATCCACCAGAATTTCTAAACCATCTCTGGTTCAGATCTAGGGATACTTGTATGCCCACAGAATAGAACACTTGAATTTATTTCAATCTGCTTCTCTTATGTTAATGCACTCTATGAGCAAGAATAAAATAGAGCAATAGGAGAGTTACTATACACAGATAAGAATGTGCATATGAGAATTCATATTTAAACGAAAAAAAAAAAAAACATAGACTGCACTGGAAATCTGTACATTCCTCATATGAAAAGAGAGATATATAGGAAGTTAATTTTATATGCGGAAATTTCTAGTACTGTTCAAGTATCTGTAAATCTTCTCTTAAAAATTTGGAATTGTAAGAAGTCTTTGGCATAATAAAAATCTATTTGAGTATTAGTCAACACAAAAATTTGAAGGTCAAGCAATTCCTGAAGAAGGCAGGACCAGAAGAAAACCTATATTCGGACTGTCAGAAATTGTATTACAGTAGTTATAGTTGGAGAAATTTATTGTTGGTCCATTAACCCTTAGAAACGAGATACCATGCTATTAATGTAGTGAATAGTATATCTCTAGACACAACCGAATTAGGCTATGTAACTAGCGTATAAACATCTCTGTCTATGCAGAAAAAAAAATTTAATCATATTCATGCCTTACATGCATAATTGCATATAACTGTACTGGAAATGATTTTAGAAACCCATATAAAACTGAATGAATACTTTTATCTACTACACGTCCTCAAGATAAATCTCCAAAGAAGAAACGAGAAACTAAGTATGATGCGAAAGCACTTTCAGTCATGGAATCATTGACTTACAATAGTGATCTACACTTAAATATCTAGATCGGTGGGGTAGCACAGTCATCACCGACATCTTCTGAGATTTGTATTATCTAAACTAATTGAACCAGGAAATCAAGGTATTTACAACAAGAACAGCAGAACATAATAGAGATAAATAAAAAGAAATTTCAGAAGGTAACCAATATGGTGCGCAAACATGTCATACACAGTAATGATAGGTAATCCTTCTAGTGCGAGACAACACAAATTATATAACGAGATAAAACCTGTAGGAGAGAATATGTAGTTGAGGGAAGGGGCGTCTATAGATTACATGAATGAGTATCAGAACCAATAAACTGACAAATAAAGTGCGAGGTCAGCCTAATGACAGGCCTCGAATCAAGGATAAACCAAAGTGTGCGCATAGTTCATTGTACACGACATTAAAGACATAAATAAAATCGAATAGAAATGTGGTGCATTGTTTGGACCATTTGGGTTTAAAACCAGTAACATATAGTCTTGATACAACATTGACCGCTTTGACAGTCATGTCCTGCAAAGTAAAATGATGGCAAAACGAAAAATTTTCTGGGTAGGACGTCAACCGTCTACACAATAAAAGAAACCCCTGAAAGGGAGATTAGGGCATCAAAGGAACGACTAGGTCGTTGCCAGAGGCGATGCAAATTAGCAGGGTCGGAAATTTCATTTTCCAGCGTGCTCACATAACCTAAAAACAAAAATACCATACGCACTTGGAAGAGGCACAAGCCGAAAATCAAGTCGATAAACCAGTAGATGGTATGATATAGAAATGGGGAGAATCAGGGTTACCTGTACAAGTGATGAGGAATGAATAGAAATCCTGGAGAAAAATAGATATACCGAAGAATAAGAATGTCATCCATCGTAGCGAATGGTAGCTGTAGAAAATAAAATACAATTAGTTCGTGTATATCTATATACACATCTATCACAGACAAATAAACATAGTGGGAGTTTCAACTAACCATAATGAGTTCGAAGAGACTTCGCCTTGAACCAGCTCAGGCTGTCTTTCGAAGTTCAAAACCCTCACAAATCTTCAGAATCTCGAATGCAAAAGGGAGAAACGTAGACATAGAACTCAGTGGGTTGGAGTCTGCGGACTTGGGAAACAATCCAACGCATGTTCTGAGAAGGCGTGATCCTGGCAACCAACAGAAAAATTCATAGAATATACATCATCAAATCTGAAAGACATCGACCATAGAAAGAAAAAATTTTAGATGTGAACTTGGTTACCTTCCCGCTGAAAGACAGAACCACGCACTGGTAAAAATCCTCCCAAGTTGCGGCACTTCGTGGAGTGGAGCGAAAAGTAGAGATGCATATGAGAAAGGATAATGAGATGAAACGAAAAACCTGGAAGATAACGAGGCTGAAAAAAAAATTGTGTTCGGTCGAAACCCTAGCTCGTGGCTCGATAACAGCCCGAGTGTCAATTCAACAGAGGAATGGCGTTCTGGGGTTTCCAAAACAAAACCAAAAGCACAGACAAGGACTCATGAAAATCCTGATAGAGATCGAAACATTAAATTCCAGCATATGAAATCGTACTTTCAATATCATATGTTATTCGAACAACTCAGAGTCGGATTTTCACGCAATTAAAAACAAATAGACAATCCCAACACATGAACGGCCATAGCTGGCACGAATTTCTGCTATACAAAACCCGATTTCATAATCTACGTGTCTTCTTTACACTAAACTCTTATCAAGTCAAAGTACCATAGTTGGGTGAACAAATTAACTCCTCGCGCCACATCGATAGGGACGTAGGTGCAGGGGTTGAAAAGCCTACACTTGTCGATCGTGTAGAGATATTTTATATCTCTTATATATTCCAAGTGAGAAAATGGGTCAGTATTAAATATATTCAAGTGAGAACATGAGTCCGTATTAAATGTAAATGAGGGAGCCATGTATATACACCATCGCTATACAAGTGGCGTAACCATGGTAAGGGGAATGAAATTAATTCGTGCACACCCCCTCACCAATAGCACGACACCCCCCCCAACCCTTCGAAAAGATCAGCATTATGTAGAGGCCGAAATTTCGATTATGATGTAGTGAAATTGAAAACTTCAATTGAGGTATTGGTGGGACAGAATGACTTAACAAGGGTATTATAAAATTATAAGGGTTGTCTTATATTTTATGGAAGTTTAAATAACAAATTATCATATGAGATAAATCGAAGGTAATCATATACAGTTAAGGGTGCATTAAGATGAATTAGATCCAACCATGAAGGACAAGTCAATCACCTATATAAAAAAAAAAAAAAAAATTGGTTGGAAAAAGGGAGACATGACAAATGGTATCAGAGCCCAAGTTATAAAACTAGGCTGGTGACTTAGTGCTCACGATTGCTGTGTACTCACTGTGTAATTTTGTTTGCTGAAGCAAAAGTTTTGTTTTTGTTGTTTGCTTTTTTTCTCTTCACTGATCTGTGCTATGTAGTGTACAGTGGAGTGATAGAATGGAAGAAGGTGGAGAAATTTATGTTGATCTGCGTGGTGAACCAGATCCCAATGCGGCCATGATGGCTATGTTGCAAAATTTTGCAACAAGAATTGGCTGAGATAAGAAGCCAGAATGACAGATTGTCATTGGCCAGTGAGGAGCAGAAAAGGCTCATTAGGGAATTAAACTCACGGAACAGCCAAGAAGGCGAAGGTTCTGGAAAGAGGAAAACTGATGAATCTGATGAGGAGTATGCTATTTGACATTAGAATAAGAAGAAGAAGGAATTACAAGGGGAATTCCGAAAAATCAAACCTCCCTCCTATGACAGGGAGAAGGAGGAAGATGCTGAAGCCTGGTTGCTGAATATGATTAAGTATTTCTAGGTTTATGAATATGAAAGCAATTTGAAGGCCAGATTAGCTGTCTACCAGCTACAAGGTAAGGCTACCTTGTGGTGGGAGGAGACAAAGATGGTACATGCCATAGATGAAAAGACAGTTACTTGGGAAGACTTTCAGGCTAAATTCAAGAATCGCTACTTGAATGAGCGGTACTATGATGACAAAGCAAAATAATTTCATGAGCTTAGATTGGGACAGCTCACTATCGATGAGTTTGTTACTAAATTTACCAATCTATTAAGGTATGTACCTTACATAAGGGAGGAAAAGGCAAAGGTACAGAGGTTTCTGAATTGTTTGCCTATGGTTTACAAGGAGAAAATTGAGTTTGATAATCCAAAAAAAATGGACGAAGCTGTTAGAAAAGCTAGATTGTGTTACCAACAGTTCAAAGGAAAAACTGATCAAGGAAAAAGTTGGGTAAGTAAGAATGAATTCAAAGGGAGAAAACAGAAACCACCCTATCTGAAGAATTTTGGTAGAGATCATCAGCGGAAAAGGTTTAGTAAACCCAAAGAAAGTCAAACTGCACAATCTCAAGTGGCATCAAAACCAATAGATGGAGACAGTAAAAGGGAGGGAACAGTCAGAATGAAGGAGCCCTTGAAATGTTGGGGCTGTGGAGAACCCCATCTTTTGAGAGACTTCCCTCATCGAAACATTCATATGCTCATGAGAGATAGGGAAGCGACAACAGTAAATTATATAGCCAGAAACATACCAACTATTAGCGCAACCCTGGAAAATCGGCAAGCAGAACATCAAGCAACCATGGTGGAAATGGAGGGTAAGATTTCTGACCTACCTGTTTCTGTTCTGATTGATCCAGGTGCTTCTTTGAGTTACATTAGTCCAAATATTGTAGAAAAATGAAACTTAAAAACTGAAAAATTTCAACAGTCATGGTTGGTACAACTGGCCACTGGAACAAAAAGAAAGGTAACACATAAACTGCCCAGAACAGAAATTCAATTAAATGAGTTTCGAACAGAAGTGAATTTGAACATTCTACCCTTAGGGTCATATGATCTACTGATAGGAATGGATTGGCTGGAAAAGAAGAAATCTTTGATGAATTGCTGGGATAAGACCTTGCACTGTGTAGATGAGGAAGGGAAAATGTTTATCCTCAAAGGGAAACCAAAACCTATTTCTCTAAGACAAATTTCAGCATTGCAATTAAAAAGAACAGCTAGAAAAGGATACCAAGTTTATGCAGTGCATGTGGAAGAAACAGAATAGAAAACTGAAGAAGAATTACTGGATGCTGTACCAGTAATAAGAGAATTCAAGGAAGTTTTTCCAAAGTAAATCCCTCACCTTCCTCCTAAAAGAGAGATTGACTTCTCAATCGATCTGGTGCCGGGAGCAACACCTGTTTCACGAGCACCTTATCGAATGAGTCCTCCTGAACTTATGGAACTAAAAATGCAATTGCAAGAACTGCTAGATAAAGGGTATATCAGACCAAGTGTGTCTCCTTGGGGAGAACCAGTGCTGTTCGTGAAGAAGAAAGATGGAACTTTCAGGATGTGCATTGATTATAGGCAACTAAATAAGTTGACCATTAAAAATAGATATCCTTTGCCTAGAATTGATGATCTTTTTGATCAGGTGAGAGGAGCTTCAATATTCTCAAAAATTGACTTAAGAACTGGTTACCACTAGCTTAGAATTAAAGAGGAAGACATCAGCAAAACAGCCTTTACAACCAGGTATGGCCACTACAAATTTGTAGTTCTACCTTTTGGGTTGACAAACGCCCCTGCCACATTTATGTGTCTAATGAACAGTGTTTTAAACAAGTATTTGGATAAATTTGTCCTTGTGTTCATAGATGATATTTTAGTTTACTCAAACAGTGAAGAGGAACACAAAGAACACCTGAGGATAGTGTTGCAAACTCTAAAGGAAAATCAGCTATATGCTAAATTCAGCAAATGTGAGTTCTATAAGGACAAGATCCAATACTTGGGTCATATTATTTCTGAACAAGGCCTTGCTGTTGACCCGGAGAAGATAAAGGCTATAAAAGAATGGCCAGTGCCCGCTGATGTTTCAGCAGTTAGATCATTCATGGGGATTGCCGACTATTATCGCAGATTTGTGGAGAGATTTTCTGCCATAGCACATCCCATCACTTCCTTACAGAGGAAAAGTGTCAAGTTTGAATGGACTGAAAAATGCCAAAACAGTTTCGACAAATTAAAATTGAAACTTACTACAGCCCCTATACTGAAGATTGCAGATCCTGATAAGGAATTTGTGGTATGTACGGATGCATGTAGAGAAGGATTGGGAGGGGTTCTTTTGCAGGAAAATTTAGTGATTTCCTATGAATCCAGGAAACTGAAGATACATGAACAGAATTATAGTGCCTATGATTTAGAATTAGCAGCTGTTATTCATGCTTTGAAAATGTGGCGGCACTATCTGCTTGGAAAAAGATTTACATTGATGACTGATCATATTAGTCTCAAATATTTCTTTTCTCAAACTGAATTGAATACCAGACAGGCCAAATGGCTGTCCTTTTTAAGTGAGTTCGACATGGACATAAAACATATAAGAGGGAAAGAAAATAAAGTTGCTGATGCATTGAGCAGAAATTCTTGTCAAAATATCAATAATATTGGAAGTAGTGCTCAGATTGACGTAGAAGAATTAGTGATTAAAGCAGCAAACCAAGACCCAAATTATGAAACACTTCTGGTAAAATTACAGAAAAAGGAGAAAACTGGTTTCACTCAAAACCAAAAAGGGCTGATCTGTTATAAGAGAAGATTGTATATTCCCAATGTAGAGTCTTTCAAAAGAGAAATTCTGGATGAATACCACAAAAAACCTTATGCAGGACATCCAAGATATCAGAAAATGTTAACAGCCCTGAAAAATAAGTTGTTCTGGCCAGGAATGAAGAGAGAGGTAGCAGAATATTTAAGTAGATGCATGGAATGTCAACTAGTTAAGGTGGAACACCAGCATCCTGCCGGCCTTTTGAACCCTTTTCCCATTGTAGAATGGAAATGGGACACTGTTTCCATGGACTTCATTACAGGATTACCCAAAACCAAATACTAGCATGATTCTGTAATGGTAGTAGTAGACACTTTAACCAAAGCTGCTCACTTTATACCAGTGAAATCCACCTTTGGAACAGCTCAAGTAGCGAATGTGTTCCTGAAGGAGATAGTAAGACTCCATGGGGTCCCTAAGCTGATTGTTTCTGATAGGGATGCTAAATTTACAGCAGCCTTTTGGAGGGGATTATTTGGAGGAATGGGCACTAAATTGAATTTTAGCACCGCCTACCACCCTCAGACTGATGGTCAAACAGAAAGAACTAATCAAATTTTGGAGGACATGCTGAGAATGTATGTGATGGATAGACCTTCAAAGTGGGAAGGTTTCTTACATTTAGCTAAATTTGCTTATAATAACAGCTATCAATCCTCCATCAAAATGAGTCCGTTTGAAGCACTGTATGGAAGGAAGTGTTGTACTCCTTTGAGCTGGAGTCAGCCAGAAGACAGACTAATGTTTGGACCAGATGCTTTACAAGAAATGAAAGGAATTTTCAAACAGATACAAAAGAACATCAAGACAGCACAAGATCGCCAGAAGAGTTATGCAGATCAGAAAAGAGTGCATAGAGAATTTAAAGTTGGGGAGCATGTATATTTGCGTATTAAACCCAAAAAGAGCACCCTTTCTGCTGGGAGTTGTGCAAAATTGGCCCCTAGATACTGTGGTCCCTTTGAAATATTAGAAAGGGTGGGACCAGTGGCTTACAAGCTGGCCTTACCACCCCATGTTAGAGTTCATGATGTCTTTCATGTTTCATTATTAAAAATATATGTGCATGATGCTTCTCACATAGTTGATTGGAATGTGGTATAGGTGGAACTAGAAGGGGAGTTTCTGCCAGAACCGCTTCAAATATTGGAGCGGGAAGAAATTGAATTGAGAAGCAGAACGGTAGCAAGAGTAAAGGTGCAGTGGAAGCACTTTACTACTGAAGAAGCTACCTGGGAACGAGAGACTGAAATGATGGAAAAATATCCATTTTTTTTTGCAAAATAAACTCTAGTAGTTGAATAAAAACAATGAGGACGGTGTTTATTTTCAGAGGGGGAATATGTAACGCCCCCAATTCATGTGATTTCATTTTAAAGTTAGATACTTGAACTTTACATCCTAAGGGGAGTGGAACCCAAAGGATAATTATTTTGTGAATGTAATTAAATATTTTATTGAGGAAATGAATAAATTATTGTGGTGCAGATTGACCAAAAATGAGATGATGAGATCACTTGCTAAATCTGTGAGGATGGATGAGGCAAATATTTCCCCACAATCTTTCAAAAATCCTTGAAAGACAATAAGTTTTAAATTTAGATTTTTGAGGAAAAATCTGAATTTCCCCAATGATGAGGAGAGTAGTTGGGAAGAGGTAAAAAGTTGGGAAAGCTGAGGAAAAGCATAAAACAGCTTTAAATAATCCCTAAATTGGGAAGCCTAGGCAAACAGGAAGAAAAGCATCCTGAGATTCTGGACGCAGAATTAGAAACATGCTTTGGGGAACAATAGCTTAAATAAGCTACTCCTAAACAGATTGAGGTTGGTCTGTGGTGGAGGTGATCTCAGCTCGGGGGTGAGTCCTGGAGACAGACGGACTCTAAGGTTGGGAGGTTGTTCATTTTGCTGAGTGGTATGTAATTCTACTTATCTGGTGTTTTCTTTACTTCAGTATGAATTGGATACATATAAAGGTTTGTCATATATTATACAGTAAATGCTACATTTAATAGAATCAGTAGAAGGTATTCACCTTCAAAACTCTGTATAGTTGTAGACATTATCTGTGTGAAATAGAATCCACCAGAATTTCTAAACCATCTCTGGTTCAGATCTAGGGATACTTGTATGCCCACAGAATAAAACACTTGAATTTATTTCAATCTGCTTCTCCTATGTTAATGCACTCTATGAGCAAGAATAAAATAGAGCAATAGGAGAGTTACTCTAGCCAGATAAGAATGTGCATATGAGAATTCATATTTAAACAAAAAAAAAAAAACATAGACTGCACTGGAAATCTGTACATTCCTCATATGAAAAGAGAGATATATAGGAAGTTAATTTTATATACAGAAATTTCTAGTATTGTTCAAGTATATGTAAATCTTCTCTTAAAAATTTGGAATTGTAAGAAGTCTTTGGCATAATAGAAATCTATTCGATTATTAGTCAACACAAAAATTTGAAGGTCAAGCAATTCCTGAAGAAGGCAGGACCAGAAGAAAACCTATATTTGGACTGTCAGAAATTGTATTACAATAGTTATAGTCGGAGAAATTTATTGTTCGTCCATTAACCCTTAGAAACGAGATACCATGCTATTAATGTAGTGAACAGTATATCTCTAGACACGACCAAATTAGGCTATGTAAATGGTGTATAAACATCTCTGTCTATGCAGAAAAAAAATTTAATCATATTCATGCCTTACATGCATAATTGCATATAACTGTACTGGAAATGATTTTAGAAACCCATATAAAACTGAATGAATACTTTTATCTACTACACGTCCTCAAGATAAATCTCCAAAGAAGAAACGAGAAACTAAGTATGATGGGAAAGCACTTTCAGTCATGGAATGATTGATTTACAGTAGCGATCTACACTTAAATATCTAGATCGGTGGGGTAGCACAGTCATCACCGACATCTTCTGAGATTTGTATTATCTAAACTAATTGAACCAGGAAATCAAGGTATTTACAACAAGAACAGCAGAACATAATAGAGATAAATAAAACGAAATTTTAGAAGGTAACCAATATGGTGCGCAAACATGTCATACACAGTAATGATAGGTTATCCTTCTAGTGCGAGACAGCACAAATTATATAATGAGAGAAAACATGTAGGAGAGAATATGTAGTTGAGGGAAGGGGCGGCTATAGATTACATGAACGAGTATCAGAACCAATAAACTGACAAATAAAGTGCGAGGTCAGCCTAATGACAGGCCTCGAATCAAAGATAAACCAAAGTGTGTGCATAGTTCATTGTCCACGACATTAAAGACATAAATAAAATCGAATATAAATGTGGTGCATTGTTTGCACCATTTGGGTTTAAAACCAGTAACATATAGTCTTGATACAACATTGACCGCTTTGACAGTCATGCCCTGCAAAATAAAATGATGGCAAAACGAAAAATTTTCTGGGTAGGACGTCAACCGTCTACACAATAAAAGAAACCCCTGAAAGGGAGATTAGGGCATCGAAGGAACGACTAGGTCGTTGCCAGAGGCGATGCAAATTAGCAGGGTCGGAAATTTCATTTTCTAGCGTGCTCACATAACCTGAAAACAAAAATACCATACACGCTTGGAAGAGGCACAAGCCGAAAATCAAGTCGATAAACCAGTAGATGGTATGATATAGAAATGGCGGGAATCAGGGTTACCTGTACAAGTGATGAGGAACGAATAGAAATCCTGGAGAAAAATAGACATACCGAAGAATAAGAATGGCATCCATCGTAGCGAATGGTAGCTGTAGAAAATAAAATACAATTGGTTTGTGTATATCTATATACACATCTATCACAGACAAATAAACACAGTGGGAGTTTCAACTAACCATAACGAGTTCGAAGAGACTTCGCCTTGAACCAGCTCAGACTGTCTGTCGAAGTTCAAAACCCTCACACATCTTCAGAATATCGAATGCAAAAGGGAGAAACGTAGACATAGAACACAGTGGGTTGGAGTCTGCGGACTTGGAAAACAATCCAACGCGTGTTTTGAGAAGGCGTCGTCCTGGAAACCAACAGAAAAATTCATAGAATATACATCATCAAATTTGAAAGACATCGACCATAGAAAGAAAAAATTTTAGATGTGAACTTGGTTACCTTCCCGCTGAAAGCCAGAACCACACACTAGTAAAAATCCTCCCGAGTTGCGGAACTTCGTGGAGTGGAGCGAAAAGCAGAGATGCATATGAGAAAGGATAATGAGATGAAACGAAAAACCTGGAAGATAACAAGGTTGAAAAAAAATTGTGTTCGGTTGAAACCCTAGCTCGTGGCTTGATAACAGCCTGGGTGTCAATTCAATAGAGGAATGGCGTTCTGGGGTTTCCAAAACAAAACCAAAAGCACAGACAAGGACTCATGAAAATCCCGATGGAGATCGAAACATTAAATTCCAGCGTATGAAATCATACTTTCAATATCATATGTCAGTCGAACAACTCAGAGTCGGATTTTCACGCAATTAAAAACAAATAGATAATCCCAACACATGAACGGCCATAGCTGGCACGAATATCTACTATACAAAACCCGATTTCATAATCTACGTGTCTTCTTTACACTAAACTCTTATCAAGTCAAAGTACCAGAGTTGGGTGAACAAATTAACTCCTCACGCCACATCGATAGGGACGTAGGTGCAGGGGTTGACAAGCCTACAATTCTCGACCGTGTAGAGATCTTTTATATCTCTTATATATTCCAAGTGAGAAAATGGGTCAGTATTAAATATATTCAAGTGACAACATGAGTCCGTATTAAATGGAAACGAGGGAGCCATGTATATACACCATCACTATACAAGTGGCGTAACCATGGTAAGGGGAATGAAATTAATTCGTGCACACCCCCTCATCAATAGCACGACACCCCCGCCCAACCCTTCAAAAAGATCAGGATTATGTAGAGGCCGAAATGTCAATTATGATGTAGTGAAATTGAAAACTTCAATTGAGGTATTGGTGGGATAGAATGACTTAACAAGGGTATTATAAAATTATAAGGGTTGTCTTATATTTTATGGAAGTTTAAATAACAAATTATCATATGAGATAAATCGAAGGTAATCATATACAGTTAAGGGTGCATTAAGATGAATTAGATCCAACCATGAAGGACAAGTCAATCACCTATATATAAAAAAAAAAAAATTGGTTGGAAAAAGGGAGACATGACATGTAGTGTCCTTGTATTCTTTCTTGTGTGATGATTATATGTTGAAAATGATTTGGTCATTCACGCTTGGTTACATTTCGCTTATGCTTGTGATGGTGTGTAGTAAATTTTCATTGGTATGGTTATACATTAGGTCATGTTTTGTAGTTTGTCTGGTTATGCATCCATGATTCTACTCCAACTAGAGTGAGGTTTATGCGCTATTATACCTTTTGTTACAAGTTTATATGAGGCTACGATTATGGATATACATGTATTTGGTTAATGGTTGATCTTGCAGGATGTATCCTCCCAAAATTACACTAAGGTTTGTTAGTTTTTTCATGAATTGGTTTAGGTGGGACATTTCGCATTGCATTGTGTTGGATATTCATCTGATTTGGAAGATACATTGAGAATTTTATAGGAATAAATAAGCAGTTTTAAAGAAGATAATGATAGACTTATACAAGCACATGAAAATAAAGTAGAGGTTAATGCGGCCATCATTCAAACTTTGTGGGAGTTGTAGAAATATGGGCCACTTAGGATCAACTATGGGCAGGAGGATGGGACTAATGGAGCATATGCCAGAAGGGTTTTCCCCTTAAGGGGGGTTTCTCCCTGGCATAGTTCCCGCATCTGGTGTCTATTGTTTTATGTGATGTTGCTTTGGTAATTTCTTGATGAACTAAAAGAACGAAGATATAAATAATCATAATAATAAGAAACATCACAAGTAATTTTCAAGAATAAGAAAATATTTCCCCCTTTCTGATTTTCTAACAGGATATCATAGATTTGTTGAAATAAGGAAGAAAAATGGAGTCCTCAGCACTTGGTCAAGGAACAATTTGAAGGATCATCTCAGGGTAGGAGTCTACTACACTCTAGGAGGATGTCTGACACAATCAAGGGAGAAAAAAAATTGAAGGAGCCTCAAACTACAGGTCCTAGAAGAAGAGAATTGGCCTCATCCTTGAAATGAATAAGGTACTATACCTGGTCAAAGGAAAAGTAAATAAGCCTACAAAGGATTATTTTGATGGCGAAAAATTAAAATAAAGGAAACTAAATTGGTGGCCATGACTTTAATGGTAGCAAGAATAAAGGACAACCTTTTCCCATTCATAGCCAACATTGACCATGCTCACAAAATCTATGAAGCCTTGTCAAAGTTATTCACTGTTAAGAACATTCGTCAAGTAGCTACTTTGAAAAATGAGCTAAGGACTACAAATATTACAAAATAAGACACATTGGCCTCGCTTGTGAATATAGAAATAATCAAGGATGATATTTTGGCCATTGATGAAATTGTTCTAGACAAAGAACTCGTGATCAATGCTCCATTAGGATTGAAACCTACTTGGGGTCCATTTGCTACCATATTTAATAATTGGATGGTAGCTCCCACCTTTGAAGAACAATGGATTGCCGACAGTCAAGAGGAATTAAGTATCTCATTAGCTTCCAATCCTGAAGGAGTACGTAATGCCTATATTTCTGAACATAAATGAAAGAAATATAAAGGGCCAAGGAATAAAGTTGACATTTCCAAGGTATAATAATATCGATTCCATAAGAAGGGTCACTATAGGAGTGACTATCTCGAAAATCCGAGAAACAAGAAAATAGAGAGATATTTGGCCAACATTGTTGAAGAAGGAAACTCAAAGGAAGTCAAGCCTGGAGAATTTAACATTAGAGACTTACACTACCAAGTACTTTTATTGTAGCTTTAGATATTTTATTTTATAGTTTTTATGTTTTATAATTTATAGGCCTTTAATATATTTTTGGAAAATACATTTTTCTTGTTTATAAGTTTTAGGTATCCCTCAAAGCTTTGTAGGGAGTCCTAAACAGATCCTCAAGATAAGTATCTCATTTTAGGCTCATTTTTGGTTTCATATACTTATTTCCGTTTTGATTATATTAATACTAATGAACTTTCTCCCTCTATGGTCTTGATTAGGAAAAGAATTGTTATACTCTCAAGAAGTATGAAGGAGGGCCTCTCAAGACAAGGTTTGTCAAGAAACAAAGGTATGCCTTAAAACATTGATTTATTTATATTAAAGGTTTTTTCATTTGACATTATCTTACTAGCATTGTTATATCTGTCTATACTGAATCATAATGATTCTTATTCTAGGTGATTCATCACTTGATAAATCTACCCACCCCACTCATATTTCTAATTGATTTTGTAGAACCCTAGACAAGTTTTGGAAAACCCTAACCAAAGGGTATTCTAATGTGAATGTCTGAAACCCTAAACTGCTTAGGGATATTGTATTTGAAGTTTTTATTAATGATATCATGTTTAGGATTTTGATATGATCATGAAAAACTAACTTCTTAGGGTTGAATGATAAGGGATAAAGTCTTGAACCTTTGAAATGTTGGTAATATTGGGTTTTTTATGTTCCTATATTGAAATCGTTACTCATTAGGGTTTCGTGGAACGTGTAAGTAAGAGCCCCACAATGTCTTAGAAATGATTTGCTTTGTATGTGTGTGTTTTTATGATAAAACCCTAGTCTAATTAATTTTTTTATTCATATGTTGTGTTGGGTGTGGAACATGATTATTTATATGTATCGCCATGTTGGAACCCTATTCTTAACGTCATTTCATCTTCATGAGAGGGGTCTTGGGGGGCTGTCGGCGGCATTTTGGAGCCCCCCTTGGGAGGGGGTTTCGGGGGAACCGCCCCCGAGGCTAAAAAAATATGTAAAATTTCCTTGTAAAATGTTGTAATTTCATAGTCAATATGGTTCGTTCATTAGGAAGATGATTTGGCAGTAGAAGTTATGTTTAATTTAGGGTTTTTCATCCTAGAAGGAAACTTGTATGTTGTTTGAGGGTATTGTATTGCATTTGTGTATGGTGTGTATACTCTGAGTGAGAAATCACAAAGGGGACTGTGTGAGAGAGAAGAGGATATTACATCGGATCTGATGTAGATTGTGTCTCTTCATTTTGTTGGATAATGTAAAGGAAGGATTGGTTGTTTCCATGGAAATAGCCCAAGTTGGGTGAACCACATATATTTGCGTCTCTCTTATTTTATATGTTTTATGTCTTTGTGTTTCTGCATATTTTATGTGGTAAAGTTCCTGTAAAATAGAAAAATTGAAACCATTGGTTATTAAAGGGGCTAAGGCATGTTCCAGAGCTGAAGAAAAGTATGATTTCAACAGGGAAGTTAGGCAGTGAAGGTTGTGTTACAACTTTCACAGATAAAACCTGGAAGGTCATTAAAGGAGACCTAGTAATAGAAAAAGGAGAAAATATTGGTACATTGTATTTATTCAATGGTATTTCTAAATTTGTTGACGGTTTAACTTCGAAAGAAGAAGATGTAGCATTATGTGTTAAATTTTGAAGATGTTTTATGCTAAGATGAAAATAAACTTTAACCTTATAGGGCATAATTAAAGTAAGATGTAGACAGAACATACCAATAGATTGATGCAAGACAAGTTAAAAACAGAGATAAATAATGGTGGCGTTACGGCGATCAGCAGGGTGGTTCAACCAACAAAGTATTCATAAGGTCAGCCAACCACATATATCACACAACCCCGGGACATTTCATCAAGAATACTCCACCAAGATGTTGCACCAAGAAGCCCTAAATGTAGAACCAAGAACGTTTCTCCATCACCATCCAAGGGAGAAGAAAAATGCCTCCATAAATTTTGTGTGTAATGAAATCCAAGTATCTCCAATATATATACATCTGTGGGGGTGTGTGGAACATCTCTTATGCATGTGCAATAAATTAGGCTGACCTTGCACATGTGGAATAAATTCAAAATACATGTTCTACTCATCCGATCAAGATGATCTTTGGATTGATCTTGAACCTCTATGAAAGAGGAATCCAATAAAAATATTGGCATCATCATATGAGCATGACATCATGGATTTTAGACCTAGTTTCCCAAAATTAACACACTCTCTCAACTAGGGAGAACTCCATCCATCAGTGCCCTCCAAACATCGTGTGTCATCCCACCGTAACTTGCTTCGCTAGCTTATTTATTTCAAAACAAAATTTGAGTCATAAGGACATCACTCACAGCTAACCTAAAGTTAGCTCAGACCTTGCACATGTGGAATAAATTCAAAATACATGTTCTACTCATCCGATCAAGATGATCTTTGGATTGATCTTGCACCTCTCTGAAAGAGGAATCTAATAAAAATATTGGCATCATCATTTGAGCATGACATCATGGATTTTAGACCTAGTTGCCCAAAATTAACACACTCTCTCAACTAGGGAGAACTCCATCCACCAGTGCCCTCCAAACATTGTGCGTCATCCCACCGTAACTCGCTTTGCTGGCTTATTTATTTCAAAACAAAATTTGAGTCATAAGGACATCACTCACAGCTAACCTGAAGTCAGCTCAGAGGTCTGAAACCTCTATAGGACTCAAAAGAATCACACACCAACCCAAAGTTGGTTTAACTGAACCGAAGTCAGTTGGAGGTTTGA
Source organism: Pinus albicaulis (assembly GCA_034641835.2). Lineage (NCBI taxonomy): Eukaryota > Viridiplantae > Streptophyta > Pinopsida > Pinales > Pinaceae > Pinus > Pinus albicaulis. The sequence goes on along the minus strand of JAXQQM020073106.1, from coordinate 149,342 downwards.
AACCTCTCTTGGACTCGAGAAAGTCATATATTAACCTGAAGATAGTTTCACTGACTCAAAGTCAGTGGGAGGTCCAAAATGTCTCTTGGACTCGAGAGAGTCATATACTAACCCCAATTTAGTTTCACTGACCCAATGTCAGTTGGAGGTCTGAAACCTCGCTAGACTTGATCCCAGATCAAGTGGTTGGACACATGTCATCCTAGACATAGAGTGTACGGAAATATCTAATGTGTGCATCAATCTTGCTATGGTCTCTATTCACATTTCCCATCTCATTGGCCAAATCAGAGATACTTCCCATGAGTCTGAAACTCCATGGGTAGGATGCATATGGGGCAAAGATCAAATAGAGGTAAACAAACTCAATATCATCATGGTGGGGCGGAAGCACACCAACAAGGTTTGGCAAGCCTAGCCTAACCTAGTCTAACCTAGCCTAACCTAGCCTAGCCTAGCCTAGCCTAGCCTAGCCTAGCCTAGCCTAACCTATCCTAACCTAACCTAGCCAAACCTAACCTGACCTAACCTAACCTACACTATCTTATCCTAGCCTTGCCTAGCCTAGCCTAGCCTAGCCTAACCTGGCCTAACCTAACCTAGCATAGCCTAACCTAACCTAACCTAACCTAAGCTAACCTGACCTAGCCTAACATAACATAGCCTAGCCTAACCTAGCCTAACATAGCCTAACCTAGCCTATCCTAGCCTAACCTAACCTACCCTAGCCTACCCTAATCTATCCTAGCCTAAACTAGTGTAGTCTTACCTACCCTAGCCTAAACTAGTGTAGTCTTACCTACCCTAGCCTAGCACACCCTAGCCTAACCTAACCTAGCCTAACCTATCCTAGCCTAACCTAACCTACCCTAGCCTAACCTAACTTACCCTAGCCAACCCTAACATAGCCTAACATAACCTAACCTAACCTAACCTAACCTAACTTGACCTAGCCTAACATAACATACCCTAGCCTAACCTAACCTAGCCTAGTCTAGCCTAGCCTAGCCTAGCCTCCCCTAGCCTACCCTAGCCTAGCTTAACCTAGCCTAGTCTTACCTACCGTAGCCTAGCACACCCTATCCTAGCCTACCTAACCTAACCTAGCCTAACCTACCCTACCCCAACCTATCCTAGCTTACCCTATCCTACCCTAGCCTACCTTGGCCTAGCCTACCCTAGCCTAACCTATCCTAGCCTAGCTTAACCTATCCTAGCCTAAACTAGTGTAGTCTTACCTACCCTAGCCTAAACTAGTGTAGTCTTACCTACCCTAGCCTAGCACACCCTAGCCTAACCTAACCTAGCCTAACCTATCCTAGCCTAACCTAACCTACCCTAGCCTAACCTAACTTACCCTAGCCAACCCTAACATAGCCTAACATAACCTAACCTAACCTAACCTAACCTACCCTAGCCTAGCCTAAACTAACCTAACTATCCCTACCCTAACCTACCATATCCTAACCTCACCTAGCCTAGCCTACTGTAGCCTACCCTAGCCTAGCCTAGCCTAGCCTACCCTAACCTAGCCTAGCCTAGCCTAGCCAAAGCTAACCTAGCCTACCCTAACCTAGCCCAAACTAACCTAGCCTACCCTACCCTAGCCTAACCTAACGTAACATAGCCTAGCCTAGTCTAACCTACCCTACCCTACCCTAACCTACCCTATCCTAACCTAGCCTAGCCTAGCCAAGCCTAGCCTAGCGTAACTATCCCTACCCTAACCTATCCTAGCCTAACCTACCATAACCTAACCTAACCTAACCTAACTTAACCTAACTTAACCTAACCTATCATGGCCTAGCCTAGCCTAGTCTAGCCCACCCTAGCCCATCCTAGCCTACCCTAGCCTAGCCTAACCTACCCTACCCTACCGTAGCCTAGCCTAGCCTAGCCTAACCTAACCTAACCTAACCTACCCTAGCTTAACCCAACCTACCCTAGCTTAACCCAACCTAGCCTAACCTAACCTAACCTAGCCTAACCTAACCTAGCGTAACCTAGCCTTACTTAACCTATCCAAGCCTAACCTATCCTAGCCTAACGTAGCCTAGCCTAACCTAGCCTACCCTAACCTAGCCTAACCTACCATACCCTACCATTGCCTAAGCTAACCTAACCTACCAAAACCTACGCTACCCTAGCGTAACCTAACCTAACCTAACCTAACCTACCCTACCCTAACATAACCTAACCTACCCTAACCTAACCTATCCTAGCCCAATCTATCCTAACCTATCCTAGCCTAGCCTACCCTAGCCTACCCTAGCCTACCTTAACCTAGCCTAGCCTAGCCTAGCCTAACCTAACCTAACCTAGCCTACGCTACCCTAGCTTAACCTAACATAACCTAACCTAACCTAGCCTAACCTAACCTAACCTAACCTAGCCTAGCCTAGCCTAACCTAACCTAACCTAATCTATCCTAGCCTAGCCTAACCTAACCTAGCATAGCCTAACCTAGCATAGCCTAGCCTAGCCTAGCCTAGCCTAACCTAACCTAGCCTACCCTAACCTACCCTATCCTAACCTAGCCTAACCTAGCCTAAGCTACCCTAGCCTAACCTAACGTAGCCAACCCTAACCTACCCTAGCCTAACCTAGCCTAACCTAGCCTAACCTAGCCTAACCTACCGTTTCCTACCCCAACCTACCGTAGCCTACTCTAGCCTAGCCTAGCCTAGCCTAGCCTAACCTAACCTACCCTACCCTAGCTTAACCTAACCTAACCTAGCCTACACTACCCTAGCCTTAACCTAGCCTAACCTAATCTAACCTAACCTATCCTAACCTACCCTAGCCTAGCCTATCCTACCCTAGCCTACCTTAACCTAGCCTAGCCTAGCCTAACCTGACCTAACCTAGCCTAACCTAACCTAACCTAACCTAACCTAACCCAGCCTAACCTAACCTAACCTAACCTAACCTACCCTAACTTAACCTAACCTAACCTATCCTAACCAAGATGTTGCACCAAGAAGCCCTAAACGTAGAACCAAGAACATTGCTCCATCACCATCCAAGGGAGAAGAAAAATGCCTCCACAAATTTTGTGTGTAATGAAATCCAAGTATCTCCACATAGACATCTGTGGGGGTGTGTGGAACGTCTCTTATGCATGTGGGATAAATTAGGCTGACCTTGCACATGTGGAATAAATTCAAAATACATGTTCTACTCATCCGATCAAGATGATCTTTGGATTGATCTTGCACCTCTCTGAAAGAGGAATCCAATAAAAATATTTGCATCATCATTTGAGCATGACATCATGGATTTTAGACTTGGTTGCCCAAAATTAACACACTCTCTCAACTAGGGAGAACTCCATCCACCAGTGCCCTCCAAACATCGTGCGTCATCCCACCGTAGCTTGCTTCGCTGGCTTATTTATTTCACAACAAAATTTTAGTCATCAGCACATCACTCACAGCTAACCTGAAGTCAGCTCAGAGGTTTGAAACCTCTATAGGACTCAAAAGAGTCACACACCAACCCAAAGTTGGTTTAACTGAACCGAAGTCGGTTGGAGGTTTGAAACCTCTCTTGGACTCGAGAAAGTCATATATTAACTTGAAGATAGTTTCACTGACTCAAAGTGAGTTGGAGGTCCAAAATGTCTCTTGGACTCGAGAGAGTCATATAATAACCCCAATTTATTTTCACTGACCCAATGTGAGTTGGAGGTCTGAAACCTCGCTATGCTTGATCCTAGATCAAGTGGTTGGACACGTGTCATCCTAGACATAGAGTGTACGAAAATATCTAATGTGTGCATCAGTCTTGCTATGGTCTCTATTCACATTTCCCACCTCATTGGCCAAATGAGAGATACTTCCCATGAGTCTGAAACTCCATGGGTAGGATGCATATGGGGCAAAGATCAAATAGAGGTAAACAAACTCAACATCATCATGGTGGGGCGGAAGCACACCAACAAGGTTTGGCAAGCCTAGCCTAACCTAGTCTAACCTAGCCTAACCTAGCCTACCCTAGCCTACCCTAGCCTACCCTAGCGTAGCCTAACCTAGCCTAACCTAACCTAGCCAAACCTAACCTAACCTAACCTAATCTACCCTATCTTATCCTAGCCTAGCCTAGCCTAGCCTAGCCTAGCCTAACTTGGCCTAGCCTAACCTAGCATAGCCTAACCTAACCTAACCTAACCTAGCCTAACCTAGCCTAACCTAGCCTAACCTGACCTAGCCTAACATAACATAGCCTAGCCTAACCTAGCCTAACATAGCCTAGCCTAGCCTATCCTAGCCTAACCTAACCTACCCTAGCCTAGCCTAACCTATCCTAGCCTAAACTAGTGTAGTCTTACCTACCCTAGCCTAGCACACCCTAGCCTAACCTAACCTAGCCTAACCTATCCTAGCCTAACCTAACCTACCCTACCCTAACCTAACTTACCCTAGCCAACCCTAACATAGCCTAGCATAACCTAACCTAACCTAACCTAACTTGACCTAGCCTAACATAACATACCCTAGCCTAACCTAACCTAGCCTAGCCTAGCCTAGCCTCCCCTAGCCTACCTTAGCCTAGCTTAACCTAGCCTAGTCTTGCCTACCGTAGCCTAGCACACCCTATCCTAGCCTACCTAACCTAACCTACCCTAACCTAGCCTAGCCTAACCTACCCTACCCCAACCTATCCTAACTTACCCTATCCTACCCTAGCCTACCTTGGCCTAGCCTACCCTAGCCTAACCTATCCTAGCCTAGCTTAACCTATCCTAGCCTAACCTATACTAGCCTAGCATATCCTAGCATAGCCTAGCCTAGCCTATCCTGGGCTAGCGTAGCGTAGCGTAGCCTATCCTAGCCTAGTGTAGCCTATCCTAGCCTAGCCTAGCCTAGCCTAACGTGGTCTAGCCTAGCCTAGCCTAGCCTAGCCTAGCCTAGCCTAGCCTAGCCTAGCCTAGCCTAGCCTAACCTAGTCTAAGCCAACCTAGCCTACCCTAACCTAGACCAATCTAATCTACCCTACCCTACCCTACTCTAACCTAACCTACCATAGCCTAGCCTAGTCTAACCTAACCTACCCTAGCCTTGCCTAACCTAACCTAACTATCCCTACCCTAACCTACCATATCCTAACCTCACCTAGCCTAGCCCACTGTAGCCTACCCTAGCCTACCCTAGCCTAGCCTAGCCTAACCTAGCATAGCCTAGCCTAGCCAAAGCTAACCTAGCCTACCCTAACCTAGCCCAATCTAACCTAGCCTACCCTGCCCTAGCCTAACCTAACGTAACATAGCCTAGCCTAGTCTAACCTACCCTACCCTACCCTAACCTACCCTATCCTAACCTAGCCTAGCCTAGCCTAGCCTAGCCTAGCGTAACTATCCCTACCCTAACCTATCCTAGCCTAACCTACCATAACCTAACCTAACCTAACATAACTTAACCTAACTTAACTCTTAACCTATCATGGCTCAGCCTAGCCTAGCTTAGCCCACCCTCCTAGCCTATCTTGTTCCACCCTAGCTAAATTTAACCTACTTGTCTTTACAAGAGTTTGTAGTCCAGCCTAGCCCAACCTAACACTAACCTAACTCATTCTAGCCATTCATCCTACCCTTAGCTAACCCAACCTAGCCCTAACCTAACCTAAACCCTAGCCTAACCTAACTCAAAGCCTAACCTAGCCTTACTTAACTCATCTAAGCTTAACCCATCCTATCTAACCGTGAGCCCAGCCTAATCCCTGAAGCTTCACAAACCTAACCTAGCCTAACCTACCATAGCCTACCATAGCCTAACCTAACCTAACCTAACCTACCCTAACCTACGCTACCCTAGCGTAACCTAACCTAACCTAACCTACCCTACCCTACCCTAACATAACCTAACCTACCCTAACCTAACCTATCCTAGCCCAACCTATCCTAACCTATCCTAGCCTAGCCTACCCTAGCCTACCCTAGCCTACCTTAACCTAGCCTAGCCTAGCCTAGCCTAACCTAGCCTAACCTAACCTACGCTACCCTAGCTTAACCTAACATACCCTAACCTAACCTAGCCTAACCTAACCTAACCTAACCTAGCCTAGCCTAGCCTAACCTAACCTAACCTAACCTAACCTACCCTAGCTTAACCTAACCTACCCTATGCTAGCTTAGCCTAACCTAACCTAACCTAACCTAATCTATCCTAGCCTAGCCTAACCTTACCTAGCATAGCCTAACCTATCCTAGCCTAACCTAGTATAGCCTAGCCTAGCCTAGCCTAACCTAGCCTAGCCTACCCTAACCTACCCTATCCTAACCTAGCCTAACCTAACGTAGCCTACGCTAACCTACCCTAGCCTAACCTAGCCTAACCTACCGTTGCCTACCGCAGCCTACCGTAGCCTACTCTAGCCTAGCCTAGCCTAGCCTAGCCTGACCTAACCTACCCTACCCTAGCTTCACCTAAGCTAACCTAACCTACCCTACCCTAGCCTTAACCTAGCCTAACCTAACCTAACCTAACCTAACCTAACCTAGCCTAGCCTACCCTAGCCTACCTTAACCTAGCCTAGCATAGCCTAACCTAACCTAACCTAGCCTAGCCTAACCTAACCTAACCCAGCCTAACCTAACCTAACCTAACCTAACCTAACCTACCCAAACTTAACCTAACCTAACCTAACCTAGCCTAGCCTAACCTAACCTACCCTACCCTACCCTAACCTACCCTAACCTAACCTAGCCTAGCCTAACCTAACGTACCCTACCCTAGCTTAACCTAACCTAACCTAGCCTACCCTACCCTAGCCTAGCCTAGCCTACCCTAGCCTTAGCCTAGCCTAGCCTAGCCTAGCCTTAGCCTACCCTAGCCTAGTCTAGCCTAGCCTAACCTACCCTAGCCTACCCTAGCCTAGCCTATCCTAGCCTAGCCTAGCCTAACATAACCTAACCTAACCTAACCTAACCTAGCGTATCCTACCCTAACCTAGCTCGCCCTAACCTAGCCTAGCCTAACCTATCCTAGCCTTGCCTAGCCTAAGCTTGCGTAAGCTAACCTAAGCTAACCTAGCCTAGCCTAGCCTACCCTAGTGTAGTCTTACCTAGCCTAGCCTAACCTAGTGTAAGCTATCCTAGCCTAGCCTAGCCTATCTTAGTTTGACCTATCTTAGACTAACCCACTCTATGCTAGGCTATAGTAGCCTAGCCTAACCTACTTTATGCTAGGCTATAGTAGCCTAGCCTAACCTATCCTATCCTATCCTATCCTATCCTATACTAGCCTAAGCTTAGCTTGACCTAGCCTAGCCTAACCTACTCTATCCTAGGGTATAGTAGCCTAACCTAGCTTTGCCTAGCCTAAACTACTCTTACCTAGCCTATCCTAGTCTAGTCTAGCCTATCCTAAGTTAGTCTAGCCTATTCTAGCCTAACCTAGCCTACTCTAGCTTACCTTAGTGTAGTCTTTAGCAGCCTAGGCTAGGCTACTCAAGCTTAAGCTACATTACTCTATATTAGAATATTAATGAAGAAATCATTCAAAAAACAAAATAAATTAAAAGCTATTAATAAAAGTTTAAATATAAGAAAAATTCTTTAAAATAAATTGAATGTATGAAAATAGAATTTAAAATATATTTAATTTAACCATAATAATAATGTAAAAACAAAATCTAACATGAGTTATAAGATATAAATGAAAATTTATTTTTAAATGAAAAACATATTAGTAGAACATAAAAACATAATTGAAAATCATTTTGAGAAATCCATTAATCTCATCTAAATTATTAGAAAAAATACTTATTTATTGGAAAAGGTCATTCAAAGCTGATTTTAAGAGGCACATGTTAAGTCAACTAATATTTTTAATTGAAAAAAAAAAAGACTCACAAAACTATAAAGCAAATCATCCAAAACTGATTTTAAGAACCATATGTTAAGTCAACTAATATTTTTAATTGAAAAAAAAAACTCACAAAACTATAAAGCAAATCAACCAATACTTGTGATTTGACTTTCTCGTTGTTAGAAGGCTACAAAAAATTAATTTATAAATAAAATGGAATTATTTCTACTAAGGGAATTCTCCAATTTCCTTATTTGACCCAATTTCCAATTCTATTCAATTGTAAAAAAGCTCACAAAACTATAAAGCTAACCAACCAATACTTGTGGTTTGACATTCTGGTTATTAAAAAACTCTGAAAAATTAATTTATAAATAAAAATGGAATTATTTGAATGTAATGAGTTATCCAATATCCTTATTTCCTTTTCAGATTTGACCTAATTTCCAATTCAATTAAGTATGGTGCAAGTGTTGAATTTGCTTTATAGATGAAGATATCTAATTATTTCATAGATTCATTTATAAAATTTGAAAAACAATATTTATTATTTTACTAATTTATAAATATTTCAAATATTTCTATTTGAAAAAAAAAATTGAAAACAAACTAATATTCAAGTTAGATATTATCTATATAATCAAGATCCTTAAAATATACTTGCAAAAACATCAAATAAAAATTTAATATGCCCAGACATTTGATTTGATATTTGATATTAAGATGAATATAATAGATGGAATCAAAATTCTCAAAACATACCTGAAAAAACATCAAAGAAAATTCAATTTATCTAGAAATTTGATTTGATAGATCCAACAAAGAAATATTTAAATTACAACGGAGAAATGAAAGACAAAGAGATTACACCAGCTGATATGAATTAATAAGAAACTATGGCATCTGTGATAGCCGAGGACAGAAGGAAAATGGAATAATAAAACTAGAAACAATAAAACTAAGAGAAGTAGACTGGTTTTTGTTTTAACAGTAGACAGAGAAAATATAGTTGTAATCCAAAAAAAAGTGATATTACAAACCAGAAAATGAAAACGAAAAAAAAAATCTATTTATAATTCTTTGAAATGGGTTTACTTGAAACTTTTAATTCAAGAAACAAAAAACGAAGACGCAAAAACTTACTTTTGGCGTCGAGACCAGAATTAGGTTTCTTGAGGGTTTTGTTTACAACCAATGCTCCTGGGTTTCCGGGTTTCCTGTGAAACCTTGCAAGTTGATTTTAGTAGTACCTGACACAGACACCGGTTGATTAAAAGAAGGTGCAAGCATTAAAAGAAGGCGCAAACCTTATCAATCAAATCTTTTAATACAGAGATCATGAATACGTGCACGCTTAGTGATATTACAAACAAGTATTAATTCGAAAATTATAGAACCACCAGAAAATGAAAATGAAAAAACAATTCTATTTATAATTCTTTGAAATGGGTTTACTTGAAACTTTTAATTCAAGAAACACAAAACGAAGACGCAGAAACTTACCTTTGGCGTTGAGACTAGAATTAGGTTTCTTGGGGGTTTTGTTTACAGCCAATGATCCTGGGTTTCCGGGTTTCCTGTGTGACCTTGTGTGACCTTGCAGGTTGATTTTAGTAGTTACCTGACACAGACACCGGTTGATTAAAATAAGGCGCAAACATTAAAAGAAAGCAATTAAAAGAAGGCGCAAACCTTATCAATCAAATCTTTTAATAATATCATTAAATTAATCTCATAAAACTATACATCAATGGAAAAAAAGAACAGAGATCATGTTTGTGTGGAAAAAAAGAACAGAGGTCATGGATATTGCACGCTTAGAAGAAATCCAAAAATGGCATCCCACTAGAAAACAAATCGAATCAGAGAACCAGAGAGAACCTCATAAATAGATCTGCACGGGTGGAAGCAGCAGACGATACAGTCAATACTCATGAAGCTTTGCCTCCGATTTGTATGGTAATGGTGATTTGCCTCCACAATCATCACGACCTGCATTCCAGAGGAGTAATGAAACATGGGGCCTTCATTCATCCAGATTCTTTCCGGTGGTCTCGAAAAAAATCTTGAAGACGGGGGCCTTCTGGGAAGCGTTGCAGCCAACTAAATCCAAATTTGTAGAGCACCTTTTGATTTATGAAAAGAAAATCTGAAAGGAAATCTCACCATCAACGCAAGAAGTGGTGGGAAGAATATTGGAAAAAATGTCGAAGGCGGGAGGAATATTAAATGGCGAAGGTTCAGAAAGGTTATTGGTCCAATAGTGTCTCGCAGGGCAACAAGATTGGATTCAAGAACAACCTGTTAACAAAAAAAATTACGAAAGAAACCTGCATGTTAGCTGAACAATCAAAATAAAAAATCTAGGAAAACCTGCAAACCTAGATGTAATTTACTAAAATGAATGTAAACCATTACTATTCTGAAAATTAATTATTCCTGAACTCCCTTCTCTTCATCCACAAATATCCATGAACGAATAGAATGTATGAACGCATGCAACTAGTTGTATGAACGCTCTTAATTGAGAAGCTCTTAGTTCTGGGCACGCATCCTGGTCGGCTGGGAGCGGCGATGTGGCTAGTGCCTCCTCCTCCCCGCACCGAAGGGCATCGTCTTAATTCCATTCACTCCGGTACTGTCCTTATCCTCCTTCAACTTGAACTTGTGAACATCATAATCAAAATCCTCATTATATAGCCTTTTTTAATCAACGGCTTGAACTTGTGAACATCATAATCAAAATATCTTTTTCAATCAACGGCTAATTTGTGAGTGGCCATGCCACGTCCTCCCTGCCCTAGCCATTTGGAGGGATCACACCACATCATTTATACCTGTTTGGATTATTTTCAATATTAAAAGGAATATAACATGCTATTTTTTAATATTCAAATATCACAAAATTTCTTAATAATATAATAATTTCAACAAGAAAATAGATAAAAATATTGAATGGATTTTTTTAATATTTAAATATTACAAAATTCCTTAATAAATATAATAATGTAGATGAGTGTTTTTTGGATTAATCATATAAAGACATTCATTTACATTATGGATCACAAAAGTCTTATATTTAACAAAATATAATAATTAAAAAAAAAAAACATACATATAAACCCTGCTCTCCAAATCATTCCTGTGTAATCTGTGTTCGTCGTTCCCTGCACAATGTTGATCTTGTCCTTCTTGCATCATCCCCACTGTATTGAGCTCGTCCTTCCATATTTCCTTCCATATTCCTGTTAATGACTCCGTTCTCCCTCTGTATGACTATCTGTGCAAGCTCCAACTATACAACTCCTCTTGATATTTACGAGCTATAAAGGAAAAACCTGTTTCAAACTATATTTTATAAAGATATAAAAGCTGCGATATAAAACATTCAAACTGGACACAACCTAGATCAAGCCTGCGCACAAGAATGGGTAAAACCCTACCTTAAATTCAATTCAATTTAGTTACAAAAGTTTATTTGCGGGGTGATAATAGCGATAGGGATGGAGAATGCCGATTTAGAAAATTAATCAAATAATATATATGTAATTTATTGTTTATATAAAAAAACAATAATATTAAATTGAGAAATTTTAGTTAAAATATTGAATTGTGTTATTCAAATTTAATTTTTAATAAATATATGATTTTTATACAAATTAGATAAAAATAGTAATTTTGAAAACTTTTCAAAAATAACACTAAATACAACTCTATATTTTAAATGTAAAATTCAAGGGAATTTAATTGATTTACTTTTATTAACCTCAAAGTCAAAAAGTTGCACTTTCTACTTGCCAATGCTAGTAAAGTGGCCCTAATTCCATAAAGTTATGGTTTCTCATGTCCATCGAAATTATAAAATGTCACTAAAAATATGGATAATATCACCACTTAAAAATCCATGGTGCCAACAATTCTAAATACTTTATTGTCCAAATTAATTATTAATCTTGTGTAGTTTGCTCATAGCACACCTCTCCTTCTGTAATGACATTAACTCCAGAAATTCACTCACATCCACCAAAGATTTGGAAATTCACTACATCCACCAAAGATCACGGAATAAAATATAGTTTTTACATAGAAACATTGAGGTTAATCATTGTGCATGCCTCCAATTTGTTGGAAATTTCTTTGTCAGGTAAAATTTGTTTATCCAAATCTTGGACTGTTCCATTGATACTATGAAAATAGGGATGATTTTATTGACATTATTGGGCCTGGAGCAAGTAATTTGGAAAAAATAAAAATAATTTTATGTCTAATTAGGTGGTGCCATATAATTCAGGTAGTGGGTTTCTTTTGATGTGTTTTATCCACCATTGATCACTTTGGGGTGTTTTAGACTATGTCACGTGGTTTGAACTTTGTATTATGTGAAATGCTTGGCACATGGCTAGTTGATTAAATCAATGATAGAAAATGTTGATATGGGAGGAGGTTAATTATGCAAAGAAACATCATGGGTGGCCATATATGATATCTTTATGTTGACGTGATGTTGCATTATTTGATATCGGGTTTATAAGGATATGTGCCAGAATAAGCTTAAGAAAATCCAATATCTAATTTTTAAAACTAGGTGGAACTTTATATTATACTTTCGTTTAAAACTTTGAAGACCTCCTATGGAACTTTGATTATCACACGAATTTATTTTGTCAAGTGGTGTGAATATTTTCCCCTATTTTTTGTCTATGTATTTTATTTCAAAATGAAAGGAGAGGATGACATGGTTGTGGAATGGTAGGAAAATTTTGGTAGCACTGATGTTAATATTGGATAGCCTCGAAAATTCAAGTTAACAAGTATTATGGACAAGAGGATTGATTCAACCAATTCTAGTCAATTCACAAAATAAAAATTCTGGTAGTTCAAGGTGCAATTTTTATCATTGGGCAGAGTTATGGGAAGTTGTAAGAACCCTCATTGCTCACCCTCCCCCCATTCCCATTAGATGATTTCATGGGTTCCCAATTCATGAGATGTATGGATCTTGACAAGTAAAGCGGCTAGATAAAATTCAAGTTATGTATAAACTTCTTGAACCCTAATTGTATTACAATGTTTGATTCATTAAGGATTTTACCAAAAAGGAATGTGGTGTATTTGGAGAAAGGATGCATGAATTAATTAAATCACAGAGAAATAGTGACAAGATACTTAAAAAGGAAGCTTCTAAATAATATGTGATTAGTCACTAATTAAGTCCTAAACTATCTTTTGTGGTTTGAGTGATTTGTATGATGTTTTCCACAATCAATGTTACACATTCTCCTTTAGACTTAGATCCCATTATTCAAAGAGTCTTCAAAAGCTTTTATTTCAATTGGGCTAAGAACTTAATTGAAAACATATGAAAGGGTGTTCAAAGTTTTAGAGCCTCCAAAATTTACAAATATAATCCTCCTTTTTACATGTATGCATACATTATGGATGTCATATTTTTTTTTATGAGTTTCGTGCTATGGGTTGTAAATTGACCCCTTCTACCCCATTCACTATTCATATTTAACATTCAAAAATCTAAGAATACAGCTATGGTAACCATTTATACTCAATTCTTCATTTTATCATTGTTCTTATTGATAAGTATTTGTTCCAAAAAACACCCCCCCTCCTGAATTTCTGTAAATGCTAGGTTTTCCATTACTCTACTTAGTGACTAGTACTTTGAGGAAAGATTTTCTACCTAGTAATTTGTGGTTTTAAAGGGCCACTACATGCTTTGCCCCTTTTTGTTCCTAATAGGTAAAATTCTAAAGAAATAACTTGCCATTATTGAGTGCACCAATTCCAAATCTTAATTCTCGATATTGTAGTACGATGTGTTCATCATTGCTTCTACCAATTCCAAATGTCAGTGCACTCAATTGCATTTTTTGCTCTCCACCATTCGTTGCACCACTTTCTTGTGATTCTACTTCACCTCTCACAGTAGTTATTTCACTTTTTTGATCTTTTCTATGAATTGTAAATTTCATGTGTCCATCTTGCGTCATCGTTGTACCAAAAACGTCCTTCCTATAACAAACCTACTTAAAATTCCATGTAATAAAGTTAAAATAATAACCATTGTTCGTGAGAGACATATTCCAAGATGAATGTTGGGAAAAACATCCTAGTGCGGGTGTTCACATGGTTTATTACGTCTATGGCAAAGGCTATGGCTAAATCATTAAAGAAGAAAAAAGTATTTTTGACACATTTATTTATGTGAATAGTGGAAATTAGGAGAAAGGGGAGGTAAAATGTCATAGGTTGCATGTGAGGAGGAAAATGAATAAAATAGAAGCCTCTTCTATAAAAAGGCTTCTAAGAATATGTTGGTACCTTTTTGGCAGTGCATTTTGGAGCTCTCTCATTGATCTCTCTCCCTCTCATACTATTGGATACTTAGATTTTTCTTGGATCGCTCTTGGAGAGTGTGGATAATTGGTGATTGAAGCAAGAAGGAAAAGAAGGAGAAGGAAAATGAAAGTGGACATGATCAACGAATAGATAGAGATTTGATTGCAGGTATCAAGTTGTGGACAAACAAGTATTAATTCGAAAATTATAGAACCACTAGAAAATGAAAATGAAAAAAAAAATCTATTTATAATTCTTTGAAATGGGTTTACTTGAAACTTTTAATTCAAGAAACACAAAAGAAACTTACCTTTGGCGTTGAGACCAGAATTAGGTTTCTTGGGGGTTTTGTTTACAGCCAATGATCCTGGGTTTCCGGGTTTCCTGTGTGACCTTGCAGGTTGATTTTAGTAGTTACCTGACACAGACACCGGTTGATTAAAAGAAGGTGCAAACATTAAAAGAAAGCAATTAAAAGAAGGCGCAAACCTTATCAATCAAATCTTTTAATAATATCATTAAATTAATCTCATAAAACTATACATCAATGGAAAAAAATAACAGAGATCATGTTTGTGTGGAAAAAAAGAACAGAGATCATGGATACTGCATGCTTAGAAGAAATCCAAAAATGGCATCCCACTAGAAAACAAATCGAATCAGAGAACCAGAGAGAACCTCATAAATAGATCTGCATGGGTGGAAGCAGCAGACGATACAGTCAATACTCATGAAGCTTTGCCTCCGATTTGTATGGTAATGGTGATTTGCCTCCGCAAGCATCACGACCTGCATTCCAGAGGAGTAATGAAACATGGGGCCTTCATTCGTCCAGATTCTTTCTGGTGGTCTCGAAAAAAATCTTGAAGACGGGGGCCTTCTGGGAAGCGTTGCAACCAACTAAATCCAAATTTGTAGAGCACCTTTTGATTTATGAAAAGAAAATCTGAAAGAAAATCTCACCATCAACGCAAGAAGTGGTGGGAAGAATATTGGAAAAAATGTCGAAGGTGGGAGGAATATTAAATGGCGAAGGTTCAGAAAGGTTATTGGTCCAATAGTGTCTCGCATGGCAACAAGATTGGATTCAAGAACAACCTGATAACAAAAAAAATTACGAAAGAAACCTACATGTTAGCTGAACAATCAAAATAAAAAATCTAGGAAGACCTGCAAACCTAGATGTAATTTACTAAAATGAATGTAAACCATTACTATTTGTCCTTCTAAAAATTAATTATTCCTGAACTCCCTTCTCTTCATCCACAAATATCCATGAACGAATCGAATGTATGAACGCATGGAACTAGTTGTATGAACGCTCTTAATTGAGAAGCTCTTAGTTGTGGGCACGCATCCTGATCGGCTGGGAGCGGCGATGTGGCTAGTGCCTCCTCCTCCCCGCACAGAAGGGCATCGTCTTAATTCCATTCACTCCAAAAACAGCCCATCTCCTTCTGTCTTGTCCTCCAGGAACACATAACCAAAATCCTCGCGATAGCCTTTTTTAATCAACGGCTTGAACTTGTGAACATCATAATCAAAATATCTTTTTCAATCAACGGCTAATTTGTGAGTGGCCATGCCACGTCCTCCCTGCCCTAGCCGTTTGGAGGGATCACAAAACATCATTTATACCTGTTTGGATTATTTTCAATATTAAAAAGAATATAACATGCTACGTTTTAATATTCAAATATCACAAAATTTCTTAATAAGTATAATAATTTCAACAAGAAAATAGATAAAAATATTGAATGGATTTTTTTAATATTTAAATATTACAAAATTCCTTAATAAATATAATAATGTAGATGAACTTGTGAACATCATAATCAAAATATCTTTCTCAATCAACGGCTAATTTGTGAGTGGCCATGCCACGTCCTCCCTGCCCTAGCCGTTTGGAGGGATCACACCACATCATTTATACCTGTTTGGATTATTTTCAATATTAAAAGGAATATAACATGCTATTTTTTAATATTCAAATATCACAAAATTTGTTAATAAGTATAATAATTTCAACAAGAAAATAGATAAAAATATTGAATGGATTTTTTTAATATTTAAATATTACAAAATTCCTTAATAAATATAATAATGTAGATGAACTTGTGAATATCATAATCAAAATATCTTTTTCAATCAACGGCTAATTTGTGAGTGGCGATGCCACGTCCTCCTTGCCCTAGCCATTTGGAGGGATCACACCACATCATTTATACCTGTTTGGATTATTTTCAATATTAAAAGGAACATAACATGCTATTTTTTAATATTCAAATATCACAAAATTTCCTAATAAGTATAATAATTTCAACAAGAAAATAGATAAAAATATTCAATGGATTTTTTTAATATTTAAATATTACAAAATTCCTTAATAAATATAATAATGTAGATGAGTGTTTTTTGGATTAATCACATAAAGACATTCATTTACATTATGGATCACAAAAGTCTTACATTTAACAAAATATAATAATTTAAAAAAAAAACATACACATAAACCCTGCTCTCCAAATCATTCCTGTGCAATCTGTTCGTCGTTCCTTGCACAATGTTGATCTTGTCCTTCTTGCATCATCCCCATTGTATTGAGCTCGTCCTTCCATATTTCCTTCCATATTCCTGTTAATGACTCCGTTCTCCCTCTGTATGATTGTCTGTGCAAGCTCCAACTATACAACTCCTCTTGATATTTACGAGCTATAAAAGAAAAACTGTTTCAAACTATATTTTATAAAGATATAAAAACTGCTTTATAAAACATTCAAACTGGACACAACCTAGATCAAGCCTAGCGCACAAGAATGGGTAAAACCCTCCCCCCATTCCCATTAGATGATTTCATGGGTTCCCAATTCATGAGATGTATGGATCTTGACAAGTAAAATGGCTAGATAATATTCAAGTTATGTATAATCTTCTTGAACCCTAATTGTATTACAATGTTCGATTCATTAAGGATTTTACCAAAAATGAATGTGGTGTATTTGGAGAAAGGATGCATGAATTAATTAAATCACAGAGAAATAGTGACAAGATACTTAAAAAGGAAGCTTCTAAAGAATATGTGATTATTCACTAATTAAGTCGTAAACTATCTTTTGTGGTTTGAGTGCTTTGTATGATTTTTTCCACAATCAATGTTACACATTCCAAATAACACCCATTGTTCTTATTCATAAGTATTTGTTCCAAATAACACCCCCCCCCCTCCTGAATTTCTGTAAATGTTAGGTTTTCCATTACTCTGCTTAGTGACTAGTACTTTGAGGAAAACTTTTCTACCTAGTAATTTGTGGTTTTAAAGGGCCACTACATGCTTTGCCCCTTTTTGTTCCTAATAGGTTAACTTCTAAAGAAATAACTTGCCATTATTGAGTGCGCCAATTCCAAATCTTAATTCTTGAGATTGTAGTACGATGTGTTCATCATTGCTTGTACCAATTCCAAATGTCAGTGCACTCAATTGCAATTGTTGCTCTCCACCATTCGTTGCAACACTTTCTTGTGATTCTACTTCACCTCCCACAATAGTTATTTCACTTTGTTGATCTTTTCTATGAATTGGGCATATGTGTGCATCTTGCGTCATCGTTGTACAAAAACGTCCTTCCTATAACAAACCTACTCAAAATTCCATGTAATAATGTTAAAATAATAACCATTGTTCGTGAGAGACATATTCCAAGATGAATGTTGGGAAAAACATCCTAGTGCGGGTGTTCACATGGTTTATTACGTCTATGACAAAGGCTATGGCTAAATCATTAAAGAAGAAAAAAGTATTTTTGGCACATTTATTTATGAGAATAGTGGAAATTACGAGAAAGGGGAGGTAAAATGTCACAGGTTGCATGTGAGGAGGAAAATGAAGAAAATATAAGCCTCTTCTATAAAAAGGCTTCTGAGAATCTGTTGGTACCTTTTTGGCAGTGCAATTTGGAGCTCTCTCATTGATCTCTCTCCCTCTCATACTATTGGATACTTAGATTTTTCTTGAATCGCTCTTGGAGAGTGTGGATAATTGGTGATTGAAGCAAGAAGGCAAAGAAGGAGAAGGAAAATGCAAGTGGACATCAGGATCAACGAATAGATAGAGATTTGATTGCAGGTATCAAGTTGTATGCATGGTTTCCTCACTAGTTTTAGCATGCATGGTGTATGCATGTGGATTTCCCTCGTCTTTGGATTTCCTGGATAGCCATGGTGTCGTGGGTTTATTTCCATTGATTATTTTATTGTTGGTTATCATGATTCATTTAGGTATGGGTTGAGTTATTAGTTCATGGAAGCCTTGGTTGGAAAAACTCTCTGGAAGCCCGACGAACAACTATGGGTTGAGTTACTTGTCGTGGAAGCCTTGGTTGGAAAAACACTTTGGAAGCCCTAGGTGGGTTGAGTTACTAATGTTGGAAGCCCTCGTTGGAAAAACGCTCTAGAAGCCCTGTAATAGTTTGGGTTGAGTTACTAGTCCTCGAAGCCCTGATTGGAAAAAACACTCTGGAGTCCTCGAACAACTTGGATAGAGACCAATCAATGATGGTTGTGATTTCCGACCATGAGGTGGAGTTATTGGTTGAGGGTTGAGGTGGTTTGGCCTTTGGAGGCCCTGAATTGATTATGATTGATGTGTTTGGTGATATCCCACATTCATGCTTGGAATATGGCACAGGGGTTATTGGCTGAAGTGAGACTTGGCTAAACTAATATATGGCTTGGTTGAACGTGGAATTCTCAACTCCGATCTTTTTTTACATGCATTAATGAAGAACTCATTCCTTTGGTATTTGGTATGCAAATGTATTGGTTATTATGTGGATTCTATTGCTATCGTATACATGGTATTTTTTTTTTATTATGTTGGCTATAAGAATATGTTTTATTAATGATGATGTATGTCTCTATCTATGTTTTTACTTGTAAATGAATGCATAATGTATCTATGGTCAAATATATTGTACTGCAGCTAATGATGTAAGGGAAAAATTACTTTTAGTGATTCTTAGATAAGTATGAGACCCCTATGTCTAAACTTGTTGTTTACACCTGTAGATGCAATGTTTGCGACATGCTTGATGAAATTCCTGTCATGGCTAGTAGATGTCTGGATGAGTTCTTGATGATTTTATTGCTTTTGTAACTTTTTTTTAATGTTCTTTATTATCTCCTAAAGTTTCATGAAGTTCTGGGCAGTGACTTGGGCTCTATGGCTAAAAAGGTGGCATAAATCTTGTAGTTGAACACACATAACTGACCAATTGGGGCCCTCGCCGCATGTTTTTTGTTTTTTTCTTATGGCTATAGGCTCCCAACTATTATTGTGCCTTGGCATACCTATGACTATGGCCCAAAAGGGCTGAAAATTCAGTCGCCCTCAGGGGTTAGGGGTCTAGGTGGTCGGATTACCTCTTCGGGATGTTGCTGATGTTTTGTAAGGTGTCTTTGTCTTCTTTCCCTCGGTTCCACTACCTTAAGGTCAGATATGAGGTGAAATATCATATTAGTAGCCTCTCCTCACATGTTTACCTTGGTTGGTTGGTTACTTGGGTTGATGTGGGATGAGGGTGTTATAGAGTGGTATCAGAGCATGGTTCAACTCTCAGAATGGATGGGTAGTGTGTTGATCATGCATTATGTTGATTTCATGTGTTTTTTTCATACTTATGGTGTATTTGTTTATTGCACCCATGTTTTTTTGGCCATGGTGGTAGTGGTGTCCCCATGGAAGTGTTTATGGTGTCGTTGTCAACATGTGGTAATGTGTGTATGACTGATTATCTATTTTTCATGTTTGTGTATTTTCCATGCACATTATCTTACATATTGTTACATGTTGTATATGCATTTCTTTTTTATGCTAGGTCACATATTGGTCATGCTTGTGTAGTGTCCTTGTATGCTTTCTTGTGTGATGATTATATGTTGAAAATGATTTGGTCATTCACGCTTGGTTACATTTCGCTTATGCTTGTGATGGTGTGTAGTAAATTTTCATTGGTATGGTTATACATTAGGTCATGTTTTGTAGTTTGTATGGTTATGCATCCATGATTCTACTCCAACTAGAGTGAGGTTTATGCGCTATTATACCTTTTATTACAAGTTTATATGAGGCTACGATTATGGATATACATGTATTTGGTTAATGGTTGATCTTGCACGATGTATCCTCCCAAAATTACACTAAGGTTCCTTATTTTTTTCATGAATTGGTTTAGGTGAGACATTTCACATTGCATTGTGTTGGATATTCATCTGATTTGGAAGATACATTGAGAATTTTATAGGAATAAATAAGGAGTTTTAAAGAAGATAATGATAGAATTATACAAGGACATGAAAATAAAGTAGAGGTTAATGCGGCCATCATTCAAACATTGTGGGAGTTGTACAAATATGGGCCACTTAGGATCAGCTATGGGCAGGAGGATGGGACTAATGGAGCATATGCCAGGAGGGTTTTCCCCTTAAGGGGGGTTTCCCCCTGGCATAGTTCCTGCATCTGGTGTCTATTGTTTTATGTGATGTTTCTTTGGTAATTTCTTGATGAACTAAAAGAACGAAGATATAAATAATCATAATAATAAGAAACATCACAAGTAATTTTCAAGAATAAGAAAATATTTCTGCTTGTCTGATTTTCTAACAGGATATCATAGATTTGCTGAAATAAGGAAGAAAAATGAAGTCCTCAGCACTTGATCAAGGAACAATTTGAAGGATCATCTCGGGGTAGAAGTCTACTACACTCTAGGAGGATGTCTAACACAATCAAGGGAGAAAAAAAATTGAAGGAGCCTCAAACTACAGGTCCTAGAAGAAGAGAATTGGCCTCATCCTTGAAAAGAATAAGGTACTATACCTGGTCAAAGGAAAAGTAAAGAAGCCTACAAAGGATTCTTTTGATGGTGAAAAAGTAAAATAAAGGGAACTAAATTGGTGGCCATGACTTTAATGGTAACAGGAATAAAGGACAACCTTTTCCCATTCATAGCCAACATTGACCATGCTCACAAAATGTATGAAGCCTTGTCAAAGTTATTCACTGTTAAGAACATTCGTCAAGTAGCTACTTTGGAAAATGAGCTAAGGACTACAAATATGACAAAATAAGACACATTGGCCTCGTTTGTGAATATAGAAATAATCAAGGATGATATTTTGGCCATTGATGAAATTGTTCTGGACAAAGAACTCGTGATCAATGCTCTATTAGGATTGAAACCTACTTGGGGTGCATTTACTGCCATATTTAATAACTGGATGGTAGCTCCCACCTTTGAAGAACAATGGATTGTTGACAGTCAAGAGGAATTAAGTATCTCATTAGCTTCCAATCCTGAAGGAGTACCTAATGCCTATATTTCTGAACATAAATGAAAGAAATATAAAGGGCCAAGGAATAAAGTTGACATGTCGAAGGTATAATAATATCGATTCCATAAGAAGGGTCACTATAGGAGTGACTATCTCGAAAATCCGAGAAACAAGAAAATAGAGAGATATTTGGCCAACATTGTTGAAGAAGGAAACTCAAAGGAAGTCAAGCCTGGAGAATTTAAAATTAGAGACTTACACTACCAAGTACTTTTCTTGTAGCTTTAGATATTTTATTTTATATTTTTGATGTTTTATAATTTATAGGCCTTTAATATATTTTTGGAAAATACGTTTTTCTTGTTTATAAGCTTTAGGTATCCCTCAAAGCTTTCTAGGGAGTCCTAAACAGATCCTCAAGATAAGTATCTCATTTTAGGCTCATTTTTGGTTTCGTATACCTATTTTAGTTTTGATTATATTAATACTAATGAACTTTCTCCCTCTATGGTCTTGATTAGGAAAATAATTGTTATACTCTCAAGAAGTATGAAGGAGGGCCTCTCAAGACAAGGTTTGTCAAGAAACAAAGGTATGCCTTAAAACATTGATTTATTTATATTAAAGGTTTTTTCATTTGACATTATCTTACTGGCATTGTTATATATGTCTATACTGAATCATAATGATTCTTATTCTAGGTGATTCATCACTTGATAAATCTACCCACCCCACTCATATTTCTAATTGATTTTCTAGAACCCTAGACAGGTTTTGGAAAACCCTAACCGAAGGGTATTCTAATGTGAATGTCTGAAACCCTAAACTGCTTAGGGATATTGTATTTGAAGTTTTTATTAATGATATCATGTTTAGGATTTTGATATGATCATGAAAAACTAACTTCTTAGGGTTGAATGATAAGGGATAAAGTCTTGAACCTTTGAAATGTTGGTAATATTGGGCTTTTTATGTTCCTATATTGAAATCGTTACTCATTAGGGTTTCGTGGAATGTGTAAGTAAGAGCCCCACAATGTCTTAGAAATGATTTGCTTTGTATGTATGTGTTTTTATGATCAAACCCTAGTCTAATTAATTTTTTTATTCATATGTTGTGTTGGGTGTGGAACATGATTATCTTCTTTATTTATATGTATCGCCATGTTGGAACCCTATTCTTAATGTCATTTCATCTTCATGAGGGGGGTGTTGGGGGGGTGTCGACGGCCTTTTGGAGCCCCCCTTGGGAGGGGGTTTCGGGGGTGTAACACCCCCAATTTATGTGTTGAAATTTCAAAGTTAGACATTTGAACTTTATTCCTAAGGGGAGTGGACCCCAAAGGATGAATGAATTGTGAATGTAATTTAATATTCAATTTGAGGAAATGAATAAAGTATTGGTATGCATGTTGACCAAAAATGAGATTTGAGATCACTTGCTAAATCCATGAGGATGGATAAGGCAACTATTCCCCACAATCCTTCAAAAATCCTTGGAAGGAATTAATGCTAATTTAGATTTTGAGGACGAATCTAAATTTCCCCAATGATGAGAAAAGTAGTTGGGAAGAGGTAAAAAGCTGGAAAAGCTGAGGAAAAGCATAAAGCAGCTTTAAAGAATCCCAAAAATGGGAAGCCTAGGCAAACAGGAAGAAAATCATCCTGCTATTCTGGACGCAGAATTAGAAACATGCTTTGGGGAACTATTAGCTTAAATAAGCTGCTCCTAAACAGATCAGAGTTTGTTGATCTATGGTGGAGGTGGTCTTAGCTCGAGGGTGAGTTCTGGGAGAGAAATAGAACTCTACGGTTGGGAGGTTGGTCTACTGCATGAGTGGTATGTATTTAAATCACCCAGGGATTTTATTTTCTGCAGTATGAATTGGCTACATATAATTAACTACCCTATTTTTGAAGTGTAGAGGTTGTATGCTGTGTGATGGTAGATAAGAAATTCAGTTATATTCAATTCTGGCCTATCAGTATCTATTATGAGTAATGGTAATTATGGTAAGATGAATTTTATTTGTAACTTTAATCTGCTTCAATAAATAAGAGAGGGACAGAAGGAATGGGTCCTTCAATCCAAATGGCAGAGAAAGGAGAAATTGTTGGAGTCTGTGGTGTTCTTACTTTTAATAGAAGTAAATAGCAGAAGCAAATCTTCTACCTTCTGTATGGTAGTAAGAACAATAGCCTGGGATAGTATCCACCAGAATGTCTAAACCCACCCTGGGTCTAAATCTGGAGATACTGTACAAAAGAAATATCCCAGGGGGATTCAACAATTATAAAAAACTTAAGTAGTTATTAGAATTGAATACTCCAGATTCTCAGAAAAACAATTATAGCAACAAAACCAATGTTACTGTCTGTACAAATTAGGGATACTGAAACACCCTGAACAGATTCTCCAATGGAGATAAATTCAGTAAATTCATCATGGATACATCTAAAATAGAGCATGTTTGTGCAAATAAACATTTTGTAAATACATGGAAGAGTATAGCCATAATATAAATTACTCTAAATCTTATTATTAAAGCTGTAAGGAAATCAGTGGAAAACTTATTCAGCTCAAAAATATAGTTCATACAGGTGTTGTAAGGCAGAAATCATACACCCCAGGAGGTATGTGACTGTCATCTTAAATTCTGGTTATACCTGAGATTAAAAGATTAATATGATCAGTATTTATTTCGCAACCATAAAACATTATGGAATATCACCTGCGAGACTCATAACTAGTTGCCCATCAATTTCGATATATTATTCTGAATGCATGTAAATAAATTTATGATAACAATACGGAAGTAAACACAGGAAGAGACTTGGTAGGTATAAAAAGATACCTGACCTACGGTGTATAATTTTCAATACGAAAATCACAAACGCAAGCCTACAGTAGATAGTGAATACATTTACTCTGTAGACCTTTTGGAAATACGGTAAATTCGTATATCATATCAACAGAAGAAAACATTATAGAAATAAAACAAGTCTAGAATGAAAAACGATAAATAAATTAAGGCTTTTCACATATCCTATCACCGTTCATCTGCATCAAAACGAAACAAATATCGTATGCCAAGCATTCAGTCAAAAAAGCAGTGACTAGAATATACAACAGAAATATATATATATATATTTTAAAACCGGCGTCGATATTCACTGTCCACGATTAAAAATTAGCATCAGATGTTGAAAGTGTCTCGGCATAAACGTCGAACAAAACTCAGTAGAACTTAAAACAAAAACGGTGACAACCACAGTCCTTAATACGAATTAGAAACAAAGTTATCCATGATATGTCTGAAATTAACGAAATCATCAGTCTATAACGAGCCACGATGGCATCGTTCCATCACGAGGAACTCAGGAATCGACGTCTTGCCATCAAGAATTCATCTGGAAGCTATCTCAATAGGAGAATGGCACGAATACCGACCTGTAGGTATGAGTAGAAGTTCAAATTAGTACATGAGGCAACTGTGAGAGAAACTCGCGTAGCTGAGGGTAGGGTATACACAGGAAACGAAAGACTTCACCTCCTTGAATAAGATCTGACACCTGCACATACCGAGAAGAAGTATTAGAAATCCACGAGAATGCGAAGGCAGTAAGAGTCAAATACGTATAGAAATTCCAAACAATGGGTACTGATGTAATGGTCAGGTATCGCTATTGTGAAACCAATAAACTGAAAGGCTACCGCCAGTAGCACGCAACAAAAAAATGCGTAACCAGAGATGATGGGATGAGAGACCATTACCTGAACGCCGAAAGATTGTGGAGCAAAAGCTCTTCTGCGAAACACCCAAGCACCAAGATGAAACCATGAACTGGAGACGAAGTTTGTTAACTGCAAACAAAATTGTTTGACTCGTAAAAATTCATAGCCATTGCAACAAACGCCTGGTGAAAAAGACTGAACGATTTAGTAATAGAATTATGATTCTGGTATATGGTTATCAAACTAAACACAGAAACCCCAAACAACATTTTACCTGCGTGGAAGCCAGAGGTAACCCAGATTTTAGGACTTCAGTCGCCTGGGGGAGAAAACGACCTCAACAGGCCGAGCAATGGCGTAGGGAGAACAGAAGGGAAGAACCCTCTATGCAAAGAAACGTGACTCCTGCATCGATGTGCCAAGCTATGGGATGGCCACGTTACTCATTCGGAACAAGAGGAAAGGAACAGAGTTAATCAATGAGTAAATTAAATATCAACCGGAATCCAAGTCTACAAACCCTAACCCGCCATGCGCCATACACTTATCCTCATCACAACGAAGGTCATGGGGATGAGCAACTCGGCGGGATTGGCGCAATTAAATTCAGAGGTAGATAGAGGACTACGGAACCAGTTAATAAACCATGTCTCGAACACGCTTGAGGGTGAACAGTGTAGCGGTCCAGCGTATTGCCATGTGAACCCAAGCCGAGGTGGCTCAGCCCTTGCCCAGGTGGTACTCTAGACTTAAATGCCAAAGATCGGGCCAAATCAACGTACGCAGAGCGCAATGATGCCCCTCAAAATATCGACCAGAGTTCAGAACGAAACAAACGTAAATCCTTATGGTCTCAAATTGAAATAACATCTGTGTTAAAAGGCGGTTCAATAGTGAATGATCTCAGGTAGGCATGTTTAAATTTCCTTAAACCTTACGTTGTATCCACATGATATATATATATATATATATAAACCCAACGTTGTTGATATAGGTATATGCCAAAGTTTCGTCACGGCTATGGATAATGTGATGCGTAAATCCTTTGATTGGCGCGTGGTATAGGAGGAGTAGTCCTCCATGTATATAAATCAAAAAAATATATATATTGTGATATGCATATATATAAGTTCTATGGAAATGGTATTTATCCTATGTTGGAAAATTATGTCATGTGGCATATTTTATGGATATATATATTATATGGCCACACCCAAGTATATAATTGGGAAAGACAATTTAACCTTAACATGAGGATCTTAACCGGTTCGATGCATAAGTTTGATTAATACATTCTAGGATATAAACCGTTAATGTCAAAAAAAAAAAAAAAATTGTTGTGGTAATAGAGGTACATTACAGGGGGAAGTGCCCCCGAGGCTAAAAAAATATGTAAAATTTCCTTGTAAAATGTTGTAATTTCATAGTCAATATGGGTCGTTCATTAGGTAGATGATTTGGCAGTAGAAGTTATGTTTAATTTAGGGTTTTTCACCCTTGAAGGAAACTTGTCTGTTGTTTGAGGGTATTGTATTGCGTTTGTGTATGGTGTGTATACTCTGAGTGAGAAATCACAAAGGGGACTGTGTGAGAGAGAAGAGGATATTACATCGGATTTGATGTAGATTGTGTCTCTTCATTTTGCTGGATAATGTACAGGAAGGATTGGTTGTTTCCATGGAAATAGCCCAAGTTTGGTGAACCACATATATTTGTGTCTCTCTTATTTTATATGTTTTATGTCTTTGTGTTTCTGCATATTTTATGTGGTAAATTTCCTGTAAAATATAAAAATTGAAACCAATGGTTATTAAAGGAGCTAAGGCATGTTCCAGAGCTGAAGAAAAGTATGATTTAAACAGGGCAGTTAGGCAGCGAAGGTTGTGTTACAACTTTCACAGATAAAACCTCGAAGGTCATTAAAGGAGACCTAGTAATAGAAAAAGGAGAAAATGTTGGTACATTGTATTTATTCAATGGTATTTCTAACTTTGTTGATGGTTTAACTTCCAAAGCAGAAGATGTAGCATTATGTGTTACATTTTGAAGATTTTTTGTGATAAGATGAAAATATACTTTAACCTTATAGGGCATAATTAAAGTAAGATGTAGACAGAACATACCAATAGATTGATGCAAGACAAGTTAAAAACATAGATAAATAATGGTGGCGTTACGACGATCAGCAGGATGGTTCAACTAGAAAAGTAGTCATAAGGTCAGCCAACCACATATATCACACAACTCCAGGACATTTCATCAAGAATACTCCACCAAGATGTTGCACCAAGAAGCCCTAAATGTAGAACCAAGAACATTGCTCCATCACCATCCAAGGGACAAGAAAAATGCCTCCACAAATTTTGTGTGTAATTAAATCCAAGTATCTCCAATATATAGACATCTGTGTGGGTGTGTGGAACATCTCTTATGCATGTGGAATAAATTAGGCTGACCTTGCACATGTGGAATAAATTCAAAATACATGTTCTACTCATCCGATCAAGATGATCTTTGGATTGATCTTGCACCTCTCTGAAAGAGGAATCCATTAAAAATATTGGCATCATCATTTGAGCATGACATCATGGATTTTAGACTTAGTTGCCCAAAATTAACACACTCTCTCAACTAGGGAGAACTCCATCCACCAGTGCCCTCCAAACATCGTGCATCATCCCACCGTAACTTGCTTCGTTGGCTTATTTATTTCAAAACAAAATTTGAGTCATAAGGACATCACTTATAGCTAACGTGAAGTCAGATCAGAGGTCTAAAACCTCTATAGGACTCAAAAAAGTCACACACCAACCCAAAGTTGGTTTAACTGAACCGAAGTCGGTTGGAGGTTTGAAACCTCTCTTGGAGTCGCGAAAGTCATATATTAACTTGAAGATAGTTTCACTAACTCAAAGTCAGTTGGAGGTCCAAAATGTCTCTTGGACTCGAGAGAGTCATATACTTACCCCAATTTAGTTTCACTAACCCAATGTCAATTGGAGGTCTGAAACCTCACTATACTTGATCCCAGTTCAAGTGGTTGGACACGTGTCATCCTAGGCATAGAGTGTATGAAAATATCTAATGTGTGCATCAGTCTTGCTATGGTCTCTATTCACATTTCCCACCTCATGGGCCAAATGAGAGATACTTCCCATGAGTCTGAAACTCCATGGGTAGGATGCATATGGGGCAAAGATCAAATAGAGGTAAACAAACTCAATATCATCATGGTGGGGCGGAAGCACACCAACAAGGTTTGGCAAGCCTAGCCTAACCTAGTCTAACCTAGCCTAACCTAGCCTACCCTAGCCTAGCCTACCCTAGCCTAACCTAGCCTAACGTAACCTAGCCAAACCTAACCTAACCTAACCTAACCTACCCTATCTTATCCTAGCCTAGCCTAGCCTAGCCTAACCTAACCTGGCCTAGCCTAACCTAGCATAGCCTAACCTAACCTAACCTAAACTAACCTAACCTGACCTAGCCTAACATAGCATATCGTAGCCTAACCTAGCCTAACATAGCCTAGCCGAGCCTATCCTAGCCTAACCTAACCTACCCTAGCCTAGCCTAACCTATCCTAGCCTAAACTAGTGTAGTCTTCCTACCCTAGCCTAAACTACTGTAGTCTTCCTACCCTAGCCTAAACTAGTGTAGTCTTACCTACCCTAGCCTAAACTAGTGTAGTCTTACCTACCCTAACCTAACCTAGCCTAAGCTATCCTAGCCTAACCTAACCTACCCTAGCCTAACCTAACTTACCCTAGCCAACCCTAACATAGCCTAGCATAACCTAACCTAACCTAACCTAACCTAACTTGACCTAGCCTAACATAACATACCCTAGCCTAACCTAACCTAGCCTAGTCTAGCCTAGCCTAGCCTAGCCTCCCCTAGCCTAGCTTAACCTAGCCTAGTCTTACCTACCGTAGCCTAGCACACCCTATCCTAGCCTACCTAACCTAACCTAGCCTAACCTATCCTAGCCTAACCTACCCTACCCCAACCTATCTTAGCTTACCCTATCCTACCCTAGCCTACCTTGGCCTAGCCTAACCTATCCTATCCTAGCTTAACCTATCCTAGCCTAACCTATACTAGCCTAGCATATCCTAGCCTAGCCTAGCCTAGCCTATCCTGGGCTAGCGTAGCATAGCCTAGCCTATCCTAGCCTAGTGTAGCCTATCCTAGCCTAGCCTAGCCTAGCCTAACGTGGTCTAGCCTAGCCTAGCCTAACCTAGTCTAAGCCAACCTAGCCTACCCTAACCTAGCCCATTCTAACCTACCCTACCTTACCCTACCCTAACCAAGAAGCCCTAAACGTAGAACCAAGAACATTGCTCCATCACCATCCAAGGGAGAAGAAAAATGCCTCCACAAATTTTGTGTGTAATGAAATCCAAGTATCTCAAATATATAGACATCTGTGGGGGTGTGTGGAACATCTCTTATGCATGTGGGATAAATTAGGCTGACCTTGTACATGTGGAATAAATTCAAAATACATGTTCTACTCATCCGATCAAGATGATCTTTGGATTGATCTTGCACCTCTCTGAAAGAGGGATCCAATAAAAATATTGGCATCATAATTTGAGCATGACATCATGGATTTTAGACTTAGTTGCCCAAAATTAACACACTCTCTCAACTAGGGAGAACTCCATCCACCAGTGCCCTCCAAACATCGTGCGTCATCCCACCGTAACTTGCTTCGCTGGCTTATTTATTTCAAAACAAAATTTGAGTCATAAGGATAGCACTCACAGCTAACCTAAAGTCAGCTCAGAGGTCTGAAACCTCTATAGGACTCAAAAGAGTCACACACCAACCCAAAGTTGGTTTAACTGTACCGAAGTCGGTTGGAGGTTTGAAACCTCTCTTGGACTCGAGAAAGTCATATATTAACCTGAAGATAGTTTCACTGACTCAAAGTCAGTTGGAGGTCCAAAATGTCTCTTGGACTCGAGAGAGTCATATACTAACCCCAATTTAGTTTCACTGACCCAATGTCAGTTGGAGGGCTGAAACCTCGCTATACTTGATACCAGATCAAGTGGTTGGACACGTGTCATCGTAGACATAGAGTGTACGAAAATATCTAATGTGTGCATCAGTCTTGCTATGGTCTCTATTCACATTTCCCACCTCATTGGCCAAATGAGAGATACTTCCCATGAGTCTGAAACTCCATGGGTAGGATGCATATGGGGCAAAGATCAAATAGAGTTAAACAAACTCAATATCATCATGGTGGGGCGGAAGCACACCAACAAGGTTTGGCAAGCCTAGCCTAACCTAGTCTAACCTAGCCTAGCCTAGCCTAACCTAGCCTAGCCTAGCCTAGCCTAACCTAGCCTAACCTAACCTAACCAAACCTAACCTAACCTAACCTAAACTACCCTATCTTATCCTAGCCTAGCCTAGCCTATCCTAGCCTAACCTGGCCTAGCCTAGCCTAACCTGGCCTAGCCTAACCTAGCATAGTCTAACCTAACCTAACCTAACCTAACCTGACCTGACCTAGCCTAACATAACATAGCCTAGCCTAACCTAGCCTAACATAGCCTAGCCTAGCCTATCCTAGCCTAACCTAACCTACCCTAGCCTAGCCTAACCTATCCTAGCCTAAACTAGTGTAGTCTTACCTACCCTAGCCTAAACTAGTGTAGTCTTACCTACCCTAGCCTAGCACACCCTAGCCTAACCTAACCTAGCATAACCTATCCTATCCTAACCTAACCTACCCTAGCCTAACCTAACTTACCCTAGCCAACCCTAACATAGCCTAGCATAACCTAACCTAACCTAACCTAACCTAACTTGACCTAGCCTAACATAACATACCCTAGCCTAACCTAACCTAGCCTACTCTAGCCTAGCCTAGCCTAGCCTCCCCTAGCCTACCATAGCCTAGCTTAACCTAGCCTAGTCTTAACTACCGTAGCCTAGCACACCCTATCCTAGCCTACCTAACCTAACCTAGCCTAACCTAGCCTAGCCTAACCTACCCTACCCCAACCTATCCTAGCTTACCCTATCCTACCCTAGCCTACCTTGGCCTAGCCTACCCTTTTCTAACCTATCCTAGCCTAGCTTAACCTATCCTATCCTAACCTATACTAGCCTAGCATATCCCAGCATAGCCTAGCCTAGCCTATCCTGGGCTAGCGTAGCGTAGCCTAGACTATCCTAGCCTAGTGTAGGCTATCCTAGCCTAGCCTAGCCTAGCATAACGTGGTCTAGCCTAGCCTAGCCTAGCCTAGCCTAACCTAGTCTAAGCCAACCTAGCCTACCCTAACCTAGCCGAATCTAACCTACCCTACCCTACCCTACCCTAACCTAACCTACCATAGCCTAGCCTAGTCTAACCTAACCTACCCTAGCCTAGCCTAACCTAACCTAACTATCCCTACCCTAACCTACCATATCCTAACCTCACCTAGCCTAGCCTACTGTAGCCTACCTTAGCCTAGCCTACCCTATCCTAGCCTAGCCTAGCCTAGCCAAAGCTAACCTAGCCTACCCTAACCTAGCCCAATCTAACCTAGCCTACCCTAGCCTAGCCTAACCTAACGTAACATAGCCTAGCCTAGTCTAACCTACCCTACCTTACCCTAACCTACCCTATCCTAACCTAGCCTAGCTTAGCCTAGCCTAGCCTAGCGTAACTATCCCTACCCTAACCTATCCTAGCCTAACCTACCATAACCTAACCTAACCTAACCTAACTTAACCTAACTTAACCTAACCTATCATGGCCTAGCCTAGCCTAGCCTAGCCCACCCTAGCCCATCCTAGCCTACACTAGCCTAGCCTAACCTACCCTACCCTACCGTAGCCTAGCCTAGCCTAGCCTAACCTAACCTAACCTAACCTAACCTACCCTAGCTTAACCCAACCTACCCTAGCTTAACCCAACCTAGCCTAACCTAACCTAGCCTAACCTAACCTAACCTAGCCTAGCCTCACTTAACCTATCCAAGCCTAACCTATCCTAGCCTAACGTAGCCTAGCCTAACCTAGCCTAACCTTGCCTACCCTAACCTTGCCTAACCTACCGTAGCCTACCATAGCCTAACCTAACCTAACCTAACCTACCCTAACATATGCTACCCTAGCGTAACCTAACCTAACCTAACCTAACCTACCCTAACATAACCTAACCTACCCTAACCTAACCTATCCTAGCCCAACCTATCCTAACCTATCCTAGCCTAGCCTAGCCTAGCCTACCCTAGCCTACCTTAACCTAGCGTAGCCTAGCCTAGCCTAACCTAACCTAACCTAACCTAACACCCCCAATTTGTGTGTTGAACTTTCAAAGTTAGACATTTGAACTTTAATCCTAAGGGGGTGGACCCCAAAGGATAAGTATGGTATGAATGTACTTGCATATGGGCGGAAACGTGAAGCTGGGTTACACTTTTGTGAGAATTGGGGGCAGAAATTTTTTTTCGGCAATAGTTCGGCCGAACCTTTGAGTCCGTTTAGATTGACGGCATGGTGACGGCGCAGCAAACAGAATTTTTGCCGGAGGTTTGGAAAACCGGCAACAGGAGTTCGGCCGAACTTTTAGTTCAGCCGAAATATGTTTTTATAAATATATCTCCCGCGAATTAAACTGTTTTCATTGTTCACGCGATTTTTGGAGCTCTATTTGTATTTGCCGTGATTTTTGCAGGTCTGTTACGTCCGCCGCGCTTGGCTCTGTTGGTGCTGTTACGTCCGCCGCGCTCGGCTCTGCTCTGTTGGTGCTGTTACGTCCGCTACGCTCGGCTCTGTTGGTGCTGTTACGTCCGCCGCGCTCGGGCTTTGTTCGTGCTTTTACGTCCGCCGCGCTCGGGCTCTGTTTCTTCTGTTACCCGGGTATGTAGTTCAGCCACCTCCTCACGGTTATTCTAATTTTATAATGAAATGCTCAAAAATGGTTTTATTCATTGATAATCTCTTTTCTTGAAGATTTTTGCGATTTATATGAATGAAAAAGAAAAAATTAAATATTTCACTGGTAAAATTTCACTGTTATAAAGTTTCACTGTTATAAAATTTCACTGTTATAAAGTTTCACTGTTATAAAGTTTCACTATTAAATATTTCAGTCGTAATATTTCACTGTTAAATATTTCACTCCACCCAGTTCGTATTCACACCCAGTTGTTCCCAATAGCACTCAGTTACACAGCTTAGTTCACAACTGCCAGCCCAAAGTAATAGAATCAACCAGTTAACTAATGCCCGAAGTTCCCACCTACCTGCTGTGAGCAATCTTACCACCTGCTATAGATAGATAGATTGCGAGCTTGGGAACTTAGCTAGGATGCCTGCTGGGTGGGGAAGCAGCAGTAATTCTTCGGAAAAGCCCGGTTCTCTCTGTCCCCGAGCTTTCATTTCTCAATCCACTTGTTCGTCTCTTCATAGACCTCCCCACCAATAGATAGGGACAAATGGGAATGACCGAACCACGTAATATTTCACTGTTAAATATTTCAGTCAAAATATTTCACTGTTAAATATTTCAGTCGTGTGTATTATTTTCTGCATAAATAGTGAAATATTATGACTGAAATATTTTCAGTTTGTGTGTATTATTTTCTGCATAAACAGTGAACATGGATTAAAATTTTATATATTATATGAGTACGCCCAATATTCAGATTTCCTTTTACATGTTCTTGCTCAGCATATTCAGTGGTGTGCAGAGAACTGGATCTGTCTAGAAAATGCTTCGTTTCAGTTTCTTTTAATCAATCTAAGCAAATACATAGTTGCTGTCCTGTGTGCATATCATGAAGCTACAGAAGAGTGAAAAAAATAACCACTTACCATATTTGTGAAGGGTCCAAAACTATGATACTGCCTTCTTCATATATATATATATAACAAAAAATCAGCCAATAATGATACAACAGAGAAGAGTTAGTTTGTACCAGGGGCATAGCTGGAGAAGGCTGAACAGACCCTCTTTACATTCCTTGATTTCCCACTGGCCACTACCAATCTTTTTTCAAATCTGCTTCTTGGCTCCTATCTCTGTTTTGTGTGTATTCTTATATTTTTCTATTATATTATTTTCTATTTTTTATTCTCAGTTTGTGTGTATTCTTTTCTATGCCTTCACTCTTTTTGATCTTGATAAATCACAAATAAAAAAGAAAATTGGTATTTATTTTTTGCGTAGACCATTTTAAATCTAACCCCAAGCTTATAAGTTTTCAATTTTTTTATTTGAAAAAATTATTTGTTTTTGCATGCAACCATGTTGAAGTTTTTTGCAAGCAAATACATAAGCATTAGGCAAACACATACTTAGAGAATAAGAAAAAGAAACAACATTCTTTATCCTTCTAATATTTTTTTTATACATGCATTAATTCAATAGGTTAAAATTTACTTTATTAAATTACAAGTAGTTCCTTTTTCATTAAATTGTTGCGGTTGTTGTTTCACCTTTTTTTTTGAAATTTTTTTATATGTTATATTTTTTTTCTATTTTTTTTCATATGACTTTAATTTATAAAGTGACCTTATTGTAAACATGTTTCTCACTTATTTATAAAAGTGAGTCACTTGCATTAATACAACTAACTAATTGTATATTTGTAAATGTGAGCTTAAATAAGGAAATTTAGAGAAGAAATGATTTTTTTTTTTTTGTTTGGTTTATTTTATATATTTTTGGGTTTGTAAATTAACTCAATAGTCTCAATGTACAACCATCATTGCGTTGATCAACCTCCACTTCCCACATAGTACTTTTGTTCATTTTTATATATTTTTTCAAAATGGTATATAATTTTGACATCCAAATTACATTTGTAGTGTCATTTTCATAAAACTAACCATTTATTTGATAACTCCCCTTCTAAACAATTAATTTTTTCTTTTGAAATAATCTTATTTGCATATTGTAATATGGCTAGTCTAGGTAATCTCCTACTTACGAATTAAAACTACTTTTCATGGAAATTATATATTGAGGATATACAAGAAGTAGGGACTTTACTAGGTTACCATGGAAATAAAATTATTCCTCTTAATTTCCCCCCTTGTCGCTTGTTCATAGTGATTTTTGTGATTCTCTTCCTTCTACTTATTTCTATAGCTTCAATTACTTAAATTTTATTGATAGATTCTCCAGAGACACCGAGATTTATTTTTTAAAACTTAAGAGTGAACTTTTTGGCTTACATGTTCTTGTAGAAAAAAAATTAGGACATCAACTTTAGAAGTTAGGAGTATATAATGGAAGTGAATATGTTAACAAAAAAAATAGGCACTTTTATAATATCCAACTCTATTAAAATTGAAATACCCCTATTTTTCCTCAAAAGTGATGTAATCCTATTTGAATTAGGTCTCTAGGTCAGTATCAAAGTCTAGCCTAGGTGGCAGACCGTTGTAACAAAAATCTATTGGTAGCCTTTCATACATCTTCCACCAGCAAAATAACTTAAAACACAAAAAGAGTTATCAATTTTCAATATAAATTTTATCTTGAGTATTCATTTGTTTTCTTTGAGAGAGCCCTCTCTAACTAGAAGGGCTAACTTTCAGTCCAAAGTGATTTGAAATAGTTACATAAGGTTGACCATTGAACAACCCAATTGGTTCCAGCTTAGTGATAACATATTCTTCTCTCTTTTAGATCAGTTTTCGAAGGCTTGTGATCTAAAAATATTTATAGAAACTTCCAAGGATCTAACAAGGTTTCCTCCTTCCTTAGTGGTGAATGATACTTGGGATCTAATACCTCTTCCGGGAGGAAACCTTGTTAGATGTAAATTGGTGCATAGAACTAGAGGTGTTCATTAGATGGAAGTGTTGAAAGACATTTACCACTTATATCTAGTTGATAAAAGTTTCTCAACTAAAAGGGGTTGATTAGAATAAAACCTTTTCCCTTATAGCAAAAATTAATTCCCTTTTTACTGTTCTAGCCCTTATTATTTCATATAAATTGGAGGTCCATTAAATGAACATTAAATCCACCTTCTTGCACGGGGATTGCAAGAACAAATTTACTTGGAGTAACCTCCTAACTATATTCAAAATGACTATATTTGTTTACCACCTGAAGAAATATCTCTAGGACTTAAGTAAGATCCTCATGTTTGGAATGCTAAAATGAACAACTTTCTTCTTAATACTTACTTTTATAAATGCAATTATAACTACAATGCCTATACCAAGAAAGTAGTAACCATGTCATAATAATTGTTCTTTATGTTGATGACTTTATACTCATTGGTTGTGACCCTAAATTTTTAGCCCATGTGAAATCTAGCCTTAAAAATAAATTTGAAAATGGCAGGCTCAGGTACTGGAACCTCTACAAAGGTTCGACTTGAAAACATAGTTTTTCCTCAGGTTTCTCCACTGGTTCTATGTCCAACTTGGATAACCTACAGTTCAATATCCTTCTTTTCATTTTTTATATCCCCTCTTGGATAACCATAATATCTTG
Organism: Pinus albicaulis; assembly: GCA_034641835.2. NCBI lineage: Eukaryota > Viridiplantae > Streptophyta > Pinopsida > Pinales > Pinaceae > Pinus > Pinus albicaulis. Next base: position 112,646 of record JAXQQM020073106.1, on the reverse strand, counting down.
AAATGGAGCCAGCCAACTCAAATATAGTATTGCAAATCCCTGGCTAAGTTAGATGAGGATTACATATGGTCCTGAATGAGCATTTGGACTCTTTAGATATATATATAAAGAGTCTAAAAGCTCATTCAAGACCATATGTAATACATAGCGTACTCATATAATATATAAAACTTTAATCCATGTGCTTAACCTTAACATTGACACAAATGGAATACAATTTTACTCACTGCTTTATAATAGAAAAATATGCAGAGGAATATTCCCCACATATCCAAAGTCAAAAGGGATAGATTAAAAAGGGATGCTTCGGTCATCTATAAAAGATAAATTAAAGAAGCATGACATATTAAAGTAATGTAAATTAGATATGCGTACCAATTATGTTCATATAACACAAAAAATAGATGATTCAATACAAATGTCACATAGAAGTCATATTTATCTCATGGGTCTTCAATTTAAATTATATATCTAGCATAATACATTAGGCTATAGGAGATAAATCAAAGAAGCATTTGAATGTAAATTAAAAATGTGTAATAATTATGTCCTCATTTAATATGTACAATATGTTTGGTTGAATCCACATGAAAAACAAGACTCCCAACCATGAGAAGAGGAAATTGCATCTTATTTCTCCCCCCTAGCACAATTACCAGTACAGTTAGAATTTAACAGCCCCAAATTGGATTTTACTCTCAGGTACTGGAACCTCTACAAAGGTTCGACCTGGAAACATAGGTTTTCCTTAGGTTTCTCCATTGGTTCTATGTTCGACTTGGATAACCTACAACAACATCCTTCTTTTCATTTTTTATATCCCCTCTTGGATAACCATAATATCTTGAAATGGAGCTAGCCAACTCAAATATAGTAATTGCAAATCCCTGGCTAAGTTAGATGAGGATTACATATGGTCTTGAATGAGCATTTGGACTCTTTAGATATGCGTACCAATTATGTTCATATAACACAATGTTGGAGAAACTGACTATTTATTTCATGTGTAATTAGATTAGTGATTTCATGTGTAATTAGATTAGTGATTTCATGTGTTAGGGTTGTGGATTCAGGCATTGAAACAACACACCATGATATTTCAAATTTAAAAATGAGGGTTTGAGTCCTAGGTAGCTTAGAATCCTACTTGTTTTCAAAATAAAAATGCACTCCCATTTGATTCTCGTGAATAGGTTGTAATCATGAGGCTCTCGCTCAAGAGTGGACCTTCGCAAAATCTTGTGACGTCTTGTCACAAACAAAACCATCAACCTGAAAGCACATCATTTTTCTCCTTCAAAGAAAAAAAAATTCACATCATGTGAATATCTCCATTTACTCTTACATATTGGTGTACAAAACCATCAACCAAACACAAGTTGACAAAACATGCGTCTTCAAACAACTGACTCTTAAGTCAAATAATAGAGCTCATGTACACATTTCCATATTTGTTGCATTTAAGTGCACGTCTAACATAACTCTACTTTCAACATCTTGCTTCATGCAACATACTTTGAATTTGCAAAGAAATTCAGGAAACATCAAAATACATGCTAGGCCTTAATTGGATAAGAAATCTTTAACCATTTGTCAGCAAACCATTTCAATGGCGCTTCTTTTTCTTTCAACTATGTTGAATTTAGTTTTTAGTTATATTTTAATGTTGGAGAAAATAACTATTTATTTCATGTGTAATTAGATTAGTGATTTCATGTGTTAGGGTTGTGGATTCAGGCATTGAAACAACACCATTATATTTCAAATTTAAAAATGATGGTTTGAATCCTAGGTAGCTTAGAATCCTACTTGTTTTCAAAATAAGGATGCACTCCCATTTGATTCTCACGGATAGGTTGTAATCATGAGGCTCTTGCTAAAGAGTGGACCTACGCAAAATCTTGTGACGTCTTGTCACAAGCAAAACCATCAAACTGAAAACACATCATTTTTCTCCTTCAAAGAAAAAAAAAATTCACATCATGTGAATATGTCCATGCACTCTTACATATTGGTGTACAAAACCATCAACCAAACACAAATTGACAAAACATGCCTCTTCAAACAACTGACTCTTAAGTCAAATAATAGAGCTCATGTACTTTCAACATCTTGCTTCATGCAACATGCACCATACTTTGAATTTGCAAAGAAATTCATGAAACATCAAAATACATGCTAAGCCTTAATTGGATAAGAAATCTAACCATTTGTCAGCAAACCATTTCAATGGCGCTTCTTTTTCTTTCAGCTATGTTGAATTTAGTTTTTAGTTATATTTTTAATTTTGGAGAAAATAACTATTTATTTCATGTGTAATTAGATTAGTGATTTCATGTGTTAGGGTTGTGGATTCAGGCATTAAAACAACACCATTATATTTCAAATTTAAAAATGATGGTTTGAGTCCTAGGTAGCTTAGAATCCTACTTGTTTTCAAAATAAGGATGCACTCCCATTTGATTCTCACGGATAGGTTGTAATCATGAGGCTCTCGCTCAAGAGTGGACCTTCGCGAAATCTTGTGACGTCTTGTCACAAACAAAACCATCAAACTGAAAACACATCATTTTTCTCCTTCAAAGAAAAAAAAAATTCACATCATGTGAATATGTCCATGTACTCTTACATATTGGTGTACAAAACCATCAACCAAACACAAGTTGACAAAACATACCTTTTCAAACAACTGACTCTTAAGTCAAATAATAGAGCTCATGTACAAATTTCCATATTTGTTGCATTTATGTGTGTCTAACATAACTCTACTTTCAACATCTTGCTTCATGCAACATGCACCATACTTTGAATTTGCAAAGACCCAGGAATTCTCCACCCCCCATTTAAATGACCCTACAAGTTGATTCTTTTAGTTTTTTCACTCTATAAGCATCAACGTACGATTATGCATGATGGATAATCTCTAGCGCTTTCCCTTGTTAATATATTTAACAAGGGAAAGCGCTAGATATTCTCCATCATACATAATCGTACGTTGGATTTGGTGATAATTGTCTCCATATTTTGGCTTTCTGACCCCAAAAAACATAATTATTTTAGAAGGGAGGGGAGGAGGGATGATCACATTGACTTGCTTGATGACATGTCTATGAAGATTAACTACCTCAAGAACTATTTTTTTGCGTAGGGAAAGAGACACATTCCCATGTCTGAGTATGAAAATGTTCTTTGATATTGTTAATGCCTCTAGTGTTTACTTCTACAAGTTCTATAGGCAGAGTCTGTAAAGGGCCAGGTAGCCTCTGGATCTCATCTTTTATGAAAGGTGACATGTCTAGTAAATGCCCCTACAGTCAATCTCTGGAATGGATCTAAATAGAAGTTCTACATTTTAATATCTGTAAAACACAACAACTTTAAGGTAAACTATGTACATGTTCCATTCATCATGAACACAAACCTCACAAGCCTCCTTGGCTTTGGAGCATTTTCCATGTTTTCCATAACCAAGACCCAAATAATTAGGCCCTTCTTGAAGAACATTTGGCTCAACTATCTCTTGTACATGCTTGCCTTTAAAACCCTTTACTTTCATAGCACATTTTCATCAAAAATTTGGACCTTGTTCCTCTAATGTCTCTAATGTCTCTCAAAAGCACGTACACATTCATTTTCAGAGGAAATTGAAGGTACTCTAATGTCTCTAATGTCTCTCAAAAGCACGTACACATTCATTTTCAGAGGAAATTGAATGTAGAAACCAATAGCTAATTCTTCTAACTAACCTTGACTAAAATGAGCTAAATTGTACTTTAATACGAACTTGATTTAAATTGTCCACCCCACATTAGGCACCAATGATTATAACCTTTAATGGGCTAGCACTGGTTTGTAATCATCATCTCAAAATGACCTAGTAGATGAAAAATTATCATGTTTGTAATCATCGTTTCAAACCATCTACATATGACCCTTCTACACATTATATGATTGAATTTATGGTAGGTCATCCCTTCTATCTAGACCATGATTGATTGTGACATTAGGTGAATAAAGGAAATTTGATAAGGAAGGGATCAGTATAAGTTTGTCCTCCTCCACGCACTCCATATCCAGTGATTGCCTATTTTTTCTCTTCCAACATTTTATTTTGGAAATTCATTTTGGTAGTTAATTCTACTAATAGTCACAACACACCTGGAAGTCAAAGAAATTGTTATATACACTACTAAACTCAATTAACATTGTTTGTTATTAGACTTTACAATAACAAACAACGTAGAGTTCATTAATGTAGCAGTGTATATAATAATTATATGTATAGTGGTGTGGCTATCGATAATATTAGCTGCTAATGAATTTTGAGAATAGAAAGTTGGAAGTGGAAAATTGAGAAATCACTAGCTATGGGGCGGATGGAGGAGGACAAACTAGAAACTATCTTCTGCTTATAAATTGTATTTTATTCACCTGTTGTCACAATCATTCATAGGATAGGTAGAGAGGATGACATTCCAAAAATTCATGCATATAATATGTAGAAGGGGTCATGTATGAGATGGTGTGAAGTGATGATGATTGACATGGTAAATTTTCATCTGCCAAGTCATTTTTAGATGATGATGACAAACCGATATTAGCCATTTTAAGGTTATAATCATTAACAAGAAATATGGGGAAGGAAATTCAAAGTGCCAAATTCTAAGGAACAAGCCATATTTGCTTCTCAAAAACTTTATTTAATATATTCTTAAAAAACCAAGTACAAATTTTAGTAATCCTAGAATCATTCTTTACATAAGGTAAAATTGGGGAACTCATGACTTGTACTATAGATAAAAAAAACATTTACACTTACCAAAAAATATATGATAAAAATTGACAAACTACATAAGCTTAAGCTCAAGGGGATATAATCATTCTTGCCTTCCATATAGATAATGAAAATGATTGTTCTAAGTCTCATGTTGCTTCTCATGTTATTTTACAAACCTTGGTTGGAAAGAAAAATAGGAGGGCAGAAATGTAAGAAATATAGAACATACTGGATTTAACAGCCCCAAACTGGATTTTACTCTGAGGTATTGATTTTTTGAAATCTATTTTGTGAATGTCGGCCAATAGATATATATCATGGAGGATGAAAGACGAAGATCAGCCGAATCCCATATGGAGGCTCAGGGATTGGAGGATGTTTACGGTATTTAAATATAATCTTAAATCTCCATACATGTGTTTACATATGGAAGTGATTTTTTTATTAACTTTGTGAGTGAAATTAGTTGTTAATAAGTTTCATATTTTAATTTTTAGGAGGCAAGAGGAGAAGGCTTTCTACTCCATCCATGGAGCGTGGCCAAGGTTCAACCGGTCGAGGTAGTAGGGTGCGGGAAGGGGGTGATATTTGTTCCCTTGAAGGCCAGCAATCAATGGTTGCTGGTTCTCAACAGGGTCACTGTGGGTCTGGTTCTCAGCAGCATCATTCTGGGGTTGGTTCTCAGCAGGGTCAAGTTGGAGATGATGTTAACCAACAACATCAAGGTTGCCATCAATTTCAATATTTTTTCATTAAATTTTTACGACTTTTTTTACACGTGTTTTTTCTAATATACGAAATTTTATATATATTGATGCAGAGGCTGAAAATGTTAGAGCCAGTGGTCAAAAAAGACGCAGGGCAGTGCGCTACATTGAAGAAGAAGGCTGTCAACCTAGCACAACTTATCCGGCTGAGATTACTGATATACCATGGGAAACAAACATGGCGGAATGCACCTTACAAAGGTGTCAAAGCCTTTACGCAAAATTGCAAAGAGATCTCCAGGATTTGTCTCTACCTGCTGAGAGTAGACAAAGCCTAGAAATAGTTACACATTCATTGAGTGAAATGGTAAAAGTGTACAAAGATTTGGGGCCAACGACTAATTCGTTTGTAGAAGTGATGAGAAAGAGAAAAGAAATAGTGATCGGTCCCGATAAATGGCAGGACATAAAAAAAAGAGTTTCAAGAGATGAGGCTAAGTCAATGTTTAATTATAAGGAAGGGCTAAAAAGAAAAATGTTGAAGGTGCAGTATTTCAAGCACCCAGACAAAGCACAATATTTGTATAGTCGACATCTTGCGGCCTTTGGAAGGCTTCCATGGAACGATAAGGTTCCTCTTTATTTTGCACAAATGTTTTATGCAATTTTTTTTTTGGGTATGAAACCCGACTATAATGACCTTCCTTCAGAATTTTTTGGCCCAAGGAGAGGTCGATTATATCAACGTAAGGGCGCTAAGCGAGATGTGGAGTTGCCTCGCCCTGAGCCGCCATTGGTGAGTCGACCGTCTCGAGTCGAAACCCTGCGATCAGAGATGGATGCGACTTCTCAAATAAGTCGTGAAGCAAGAGATGTTATGATCGAAAATGTTCATAGCGGATTGAGCGGAGTCAATATTGGCTTAAATCGACAAAGAGCACGTGAAAATGTACGTGCCATTTTTGTTTATCATACAGATGAGGAGATTTACAACATGAATGTTGAAGATCTCCGAACATACGCAATAAATTGTCGCAATGGTCTGCAAGACCTAATTTTTCGTGAGGAAGAGGGCACCGGAACGGTATGTGTTAGTGACCTTAGGGTTTGAAATTATATTTACATATACATGTGTAAAATTTGTAATAAATACATGTGTATGTACATGTATACATTTATTTGTATGTGTACATTAATCTAATAAAAATGTATGATTATATGTTAAAACACCATTTGCAGTTCTCAAGCATGATGCGTGATGAAAATGTTAATATTACGTTCGGGACCTCTGGCTCAAACGATGCAGATGGGTCTGACCATCATGATATGTTGGCACATGTATGTTAGTGTTTTTAAGTGACTCTAAAATAAATAATTGTTGCCACACATGTACATGTATGTATATATATAATTTGATAAAATGTTTTAACAGGTACCGATTCTGTCTGATGTTTTTGGGATGGCGGTACCTTCTATTTCTTTTTAGGAATATACCTTCTACTTCATTGGGAGGTATGCAAGTATGGACAATTTTTCACAAGTTCAAAATCTATGTTACCTCAAAAAGTTCCATTAAAAATTGAGATATATAGAGAGAGATCTATATTTTGAGTTATTTAAAATTTTTGAATTTAGGTTCGTATAGAAGATTTTTTTAATCCGAGGACTTTAGCGACGGAGATAGGAACATCCACAGCATTTGAAGAAGTTGTCTTTAGTTCTTTTTTTAATATTATTGTTCAAATAAGTTTATATATGTACACGTGCATTTTCATTTGAAAGTTTTTAATTTATATAAATTATTTATGTATATATATATTTATTTCCATTTAAGCATGCATGTATATTACGTAGTGTTATAGCAGGATATTTTATATGAGATCTATTTAAGCCGAATGGAGAGCGGCGCGGGAGTATTGCGTGATTTTTTGTTATATTTTGTTTTTTACATGAAGTTCTAGATATATATAAATTCTCATTCATTTTTAAAACTTCAAATTTTAATGTTCAAGTACATGTGCATTTTGTATGTAGGTTTCCTATTTGCAGGATAGGGAGCTAACCGAGACCCAGAGGCTAGATCCTCCATTTTATGGACAAGATATATAGTAGATTTGATTTTATTTCAAAATTTAGATGGTTTTAAAATTTGTTATACTTGATACAGTTTGATACTTGAGTGAGATTTACAATTTTTGGACATATTTTATTACAATATGTTTTTTGGACATATTTTTGGACATATGTTAAATGTTTTTGTTGGATAGTTGAATTATAATTGGCATGGCATGTGATATTTAATATTAAATGTTTTTGTTAGATAGTTGAATTATAATTGGCATGGCATCTGAAGTTTTTAAAACTACATGAATGATAGAATGTGAACCTACATTTGCACATGTGGTAAATTGAAATGTTACTTGTAACAAGACAATCCCCATTGATTTCATTACAGTATATGTTGATTTCTGATTTGATATAATTGCATACATATGATGGTACATTACTTGTAAAGTCATTGAATTAATAGTGTTCATTGATTTCAGTGTTCTTTGAATGGTTTTAGTACTTTTGGCATGTGAATGTGAAGTAATGTTGTCATCTGAATTACATTTGACATGTGATACTTAATGTTAAATATTTTTGTTGGATAGTTGAATTATAATTGGCATGGCATGTGATATTTAATGTTAAATGTTTTTGTTGGATAGTTGAATTATAATTCTAATGGTATCTGAAGTTTTTAAAACTACATGAATGATAGAATGTGAACCTACATTTTCACATGTGGTAAATTGAAATGTTACTTGTAACAAGACAATCCCCATTTATTTCATTATAGTATATGTTGATTTATGATTTGATATAATTGCATGTATGATGGTACATTACTTGTAAAGTCATTGGATTAATAGTGTTCATTGATTTCAGTGTAAGCACAAAAAAGTATTGACAATGTAGAATGATTTTTGTGTTATAATAATTAAACCTAATAATACTGGAGAGCAAGAGAGAGTTGAGGTATGGTGTTTACTACAAGAGTTTGAGCTAAATATTTAAATGGTTTATCTATCTTTCATAAAATAGTTTAAGATTGATCACAAGAATTAAGAGAATGTCTCGGTCCATCATTGGTATGGTCCATCATTGGTATGGTCCATCATAGAATGATCATCCATGTCAATGACTCTTAAGTCTATCTTTCCAAACCATGACCCTACTCTCACATGTGTGCCTTTCATGACACCAGTCGTGCTGCTTTTATCCTCGAGTTGACTGCCTTGAAAGCACTCAACTCTTTCTCGATGCTAGCCTTCCTCTTTCTAAGAGATGAAGCTGCCTTTCGACTTGGGAAGCTATGGGTAGCCCCGTGTCTATCAAAGCAGAGAAATTTTTCCCATGTACGGTTGTAGACATGAATCTCAAGTCCAAGGAACTTTCATCATCATTCCTTCTCCTTGTCTTGCGCCTTACTTCCGCAATCTTCTTCAACATTTCCTCTTCCAATATGTCTTTCGAACTAGCCCTTGGCTTAACAGTACTTTTCACATATCTCTTCTCATGAAGCTCCATAGAACAATTCGATCCTGGGTCTGCTTGAATTGGTTCAATCTCTTTCCTTTTCGAATTCTGTCTAATTGCTCCAATACGACATATATTGACTCCTTCCAAATGAAGTGCACCAATCCTCTTAGTGTGGTCGTCTTCTTTTCCAAGTGTGCCAACACATGCATTTTCTTTCTTCAAACCAATAGGTTTCGGATCAAGAAAGTCCCTCTTGATCGTATCTTCCATGTTCTTGACTTTACCCTGCAACGTGGTGCTTATTTCCTTCAAGTGAGCCCTTTCCATAAAGAGTTCCTGAAGTCTTTGTTCACCTTGTCGTATCTCCATGTCAAGCTTTTCAATTTCAGCGGTTTGTCTAGAAAGTCCATCCTTGGAATTTCTTGGGTGAAAAACCAAGTAGGTTGAACCAACTTTGGTCTAGTGCATTGGAATTCATTAAAGAATTGGTCATTGGCGCTGCTTCAAGCTAGGAGTGAGCATCGTCACCAACCTACATTGAATATTTTACACTCCCTAGGGTGAATGATACTTTAAATTGATTGACAGTCTAAGACTTTAGAATTTTTCCGAATGCCAAATGATCTTACAAAGTTAGTATTTATAATATCCTAGTAGGTCATTCGGTGACAACTTTTACCGAAAACTTGAAACGACTTTGGCGTGTGATATTTAATTTGTTAAATGTTTTTGTTGGATTGTTGAATTATAATTGGCATGGCATGTGAAGTTTTTAAAACTCGAGTTTTGGATGGTTTCAATCTACATTTTGCATGTGATATTTAATTAACTTTAAATATTAAATGTTTTAATGATGCACAATATATAATCAAAAGGGTTTTAAAACTTAAAGTTTTGGATGGTTTCAATTTACAACTTAAATTTTTGGATGGTTTCAACCTACATTTGCACATATGGTAAATTGAAATTATGTTACTTGTAACAAGACAATCCCCATTGATTTCATTGTATATGTTGATTTCTAATTTGATATAATTGCATGTATGATGGTACATTACTTGTAAAGACATTGGATTAATAATGTTCATTGATTTTAGTCTAAGCGCAAAAAATTATTGACAACGTAGAACGATTTTTGTGTTATAATAATTAAACCTAATAATATTGGAGAGCAAGAGAGATGAGGTATGGTGTTTACTACAAGAGTTCGAGCAGGTCATTTGGTGACAACTTTTACTGGAAACTTGAAACAAAGAGAATCTATCTTTGGCTAGGACATCATGTAAGATGCTTGACATAAACAGTAAAATTGTACTTAAAAGCCGAGATTCGGGCAAGTGGGGATAACCACTTGTTATCTCGTCCCTTGGAGGCTAGGCCATATGGGGACCGAATCTGACTTTACAAAATAAAGTGAAATAATTTGTACCATATGGTCGGAGAACATATACAAGAACAATTAATATACAAGAACAATTAATTTCATTTTAGAATATATATATATCCAATACATATTTAACATTTTTAATCAATGCACATGTATAGAAAAACTACTTTCAGTTGATACTAGAGCACGTGCTTGTACCCAAACAATTTGTAACATCTGCAAACCACAAATAACATAAGCAGCTCAATTTTTAGTTGAGCACTGAAAGGTCTAAAACATATTTAATCCAAAGATAAAAAATTGTTGGACACTTCACTCAAAAAAATTCTATTGGAATTCCATCCTCAATAATCCGTTCATGATCGGATTTTGACATTTTCCATTTCTTAATTTTTGATTTTTTCTTTGATTGAACTTCTATCAACTTTATGCGTGCTGCACACACCAAGTGACTATACTGACAACTTATGGAATCGGGTTCATAGTCTTCAAAGTAAACAAAGTCTCCACTTTGACGAGTTTGTTTGAAAAAATAACCTTTCAGTATAATAGACCCTTTGTCATACTGAAATCCGTGATCATTATAGTCTTGTAATAATTTCATTTTTTGTTCAGTGCAACACATCAAATAATACTTTACATTTTCATCGTTGTCAATAGGTGCAATTGCAGCAAAAACATCTCCTGCACAATAAAATAAATTTAACATTTAATTATGCATATTTAAATTTATTTGTAAATCTTTAAATCATTAAAAAGTAATTCAAATGTTACCTTCTCTAACAAGATCAGAAACTCGATCACCATCGGATGATATTGTAGTTTCATCTGATTCCATTTCTTCAATCATTGCAACAGACATTTTTCCCTGTGTATTTAGCTCTTTATGTTTCCAATCGTTTACATACATTTTGTTTTCACAGACGTCATTGGATTTTGTGTTGTCTATGAAAACATCACAAAAACAAGAATATTTTCTTTTATCCAATGCAAACACATTTGTGGACAATTTTGTTTGAATTGAATGCAATTTTCGAGTCCCTTTTATTGTTCCAACCTCATTTCCAATTGATCTATTTACGTCTCCGATTCCAGTATGCCAGAAAAACCTTTATATGGAAAATTAGAAAAAGAATTTGTAAATATGATATAAAAATACAATTAAAAATAATCATTGCATGATAAATGTACAATGTTTAAAATTAGATTACCAATATAAATTAAATTGAATGTACCTTCGCACTTCTCTTGATGGGTTAATCTCATGGCTTAGAGCAGTTTTGCACCATTGAACAACTTCTTCAGCGTTCACAAGTCGGCGTGCAAAGTGGTTCATTTGATATCTTCGAAGTACTTGTTTTATGCATGCTCCTGCACTGTCATGTTCTCCTTTTCCATGGCCAGTCTCAAAGAAATTCCAACAATGTTTAATGCAGTTTTCTTATGAAGACAACACAACCAAAAAAATGATCGTGCAGATTTGAATTGACCTGCGCATCCGTCTGACCATATCCAATGTTCATTGAATGTTATTCCACGATTTTTCAATCAATCATAAATTCTTCCAAAACAATGTTGTACAAAACATGTATCATGTGTACGATCGTCACTGATATAAAAGTGATATTCTTTAATGATATGTCGATTTTCACTCGTGCTTTCTATATGATCGACATTTTGTTCAGCATGTCTATATAGAATATGGACGAGCATGGAGACTTGGTCAGAGTGATAGTATTCACTTTGAATTTCTTTTTGTGGAGCAAATGTGTAGTTTTCTGCAAAATCAATCACTGACAAAATGGTTCCTGGTGGAAAAACTTCACGAGATTTTTTGAATTGCAAGTCTTGCCATCGAGCTCTATGGGAATGCATGGTGTATTTGTAAATTTCTGCTTCAAACTTTCTCAAAAAAGTCTATTAGAAAAATTTCGTCTTCTCGTAATTCGATTCTTTTAACACTATCTGCACCTTGAATCGATGTACTGGTATATTCATATCTCTTCCATTTTACTTTCATGTTGGACAATGATTGATCATTTATATCAATACGATATTTGTTTTGAAATTTAGTCAAATTTCCACAATCATCGCATTTTTTACCACCAACACATTTCTTTTTGTAAAATAGTTCATCGCTTTCTCTTTCACATAGAATTTGAAATATGAATTCACGGATAGTGGAAGGAGGAGGTGAATCCTTCCATAATGTTCTACCGAAATCAAGGAATGTGTCATAATATAACTCAAATTCCACATGATAACAGCAACAACAAGTGTCGCGTACGGTGATAGGTTTTACATACCATGGTTTTTGTTGAATAAAAGCACTGAGTGAAACTTGAATTTGACGATTCTCTTCTTTGAACATGTTGAATAACTCAATTTGAGTGGTTTCCAAGAGATGTTTTTCATGTTCTTCGTATTGATTTCGTGCTATTCTTCTTCGCATCACATGTCTTGCAGTGGGTGAAACACGCGAATTGTTCTTCCAATATTCATATATTATTTTTTTAACATCTTCTCCAAGTCTATATTTGTATGGTTGCCTACAAATAGCTCTCCAACAAGCGAGTTCATCATTTATGTCTATTTGCAGTCGAAATTTTCGATGTTTGTGCCGAGTTTTTCGCGAGGTTCCCAGTGCTCGTGCCATAGATGTTAGATTCAAACGATTCTCTTGAGTACTTGGTGAAACCATTGCCATTTGTATTCCTCTACGTATATTTGAAACCTCTTTATCTCTATATCTCTTAATTGACTCTATAGCACTACTCATATTTTTTATCACCTCTTCTTTCATTTTTTTATCTTTGGTTGATTTTCGAATACCCAATAGTGTCGTCGCTTCTTTTAATTTCCTTGATGATAGGAGACCTTTCAACATTTGAGCTTGAACTGTCACTTGCTCGGTTTTGAAAAACGTTTCCAAAATTTTATCGACACGATATCGTATAATATAGTCAGGTTTTTTATCTCCATATGTGTGAGTGTCGACATTTTCTAACATCTCATTATCGATAGTGATTTCATCTGTACATATTAGAAAAAATAGTACATATTCAATAAATAACTAAATTAATAAATATGTCAATAAATATTAGGAAAATTTTAAATATATCAATAGATCATAATATTTACATTTACATACCCGATTCAATTTCTGCTTGAGGTTGATTTTCTTCTTCAATATTTTGAGGAGTATCTGTGTCTGTTTACATTAAACAAAATATTTTTCAAACTAGTTCATCAAATAAAAATTAAGCTTCACATTCTACATTGGGAAAACTTTAAAATATATCAATAGATCATAATATTTACATTTACATACCTGCTTCAATTTCTGCTTGAGGTTGATTTTCTTCTTCAATATTTTGAGGAATATCTCTGTCTGTTTACATCAAACAAAATATTTTTCAAACTAGTTCATCAAGTAAAAATTAAGCTTCACATTTTACATTGGGAAAATTTTAAATTTATATCAATAGATCATGTAATATTTACATTTACATACCTGCTTCAATTTCTGCTTGAGGTTGATTTCCTCTTCAATATTTGAGAGAGCTTCTAACTTTCTTTTGCGATATTGTCTCGTCTCTTCTCTACGTTCCTCAGGCTTTCTTTTTCGATCATATTTTCTCACACAAGTTCTTTGATTTCCCATGATAATAGGGTATGAGGTTCAAAAAATTTCCTTTAAAAAATTAGACAATAACTCAATTACAAACAATATCACAAAAGATTTAATTTAAAAAAATCTTTTCTAAAAAATACGTAATCCTTGATCCAAAACACGTGCATACCTCTAAGAAAAATCACACCGCCTCTAAAATGTGAAGAAAATTTTTTGAACAAAGAAGCTCAAAAGATTTATTTCAACACAAAACACTTACATACCTCCAAGAAAAATCACGTCGCCTCCAAAAAAATGTCTTCCCAAAAAGTTATTTAAACTCAAACTTTGAACCTCCAAGAAAAATCACGCCGCCTCCAGAAAATGTCTTCCAAAAAAAATTTTTAAACCCAAACTTTGAAGAAAAGTTTTTGAATTCAAACCAAGTTGTAAAATGAAATGAAGTGCGAAATGTGCGAAAATTGTGAATCATTTCGCGGCAATTTATATTGACGCGAAATATGTGTTTTGTAGGGGGCTCCACAAAAATTTCCGGCCGACGGAGAATTGCACAATAGTTCGGCCGAACTTTTGATAAGAAGTTCGGCTGAACTATTAAGACGTTAGTTTTAGCGGCCCGTAAGCGGAAAACATAGTTCGGCCGAACTTTCACTAATAGTTCGGCCGAACTAACGCGTCACCGATTACGCAGAACCAAGCTCTGAAAACGGTTCTGCAACTTTGGACTGATTAAACTCCATGAAAACTTGTTAATTAAATGTCGGAGCCAAGACAAGCATTTTCAGAATTGAATCTACTTTCAGGAAATATAAATTTTATGGAATTTCGTAAACGTTTATTAATTTTAATTATTTTTCTAATAAAATGAGTGCAAACAATTTTTGAGGGTCATCGTGATCCAGTGAAATCAAAATTTTGTGTCTCCCAAAATACATTGTAAAAAAAATTGAAAAATTTATGGGGCATTACATTGGTCCGTTGACTCTAATGGGTAGCTTTTAGATTTTTAGTTTATAACTTATATGTTAAGAAATTTGTTGCCACGCGAAACATATCAAAAATACGCAGTTTTTCGTATTGGACCAGTTCAAAAAATTCTAGTAATTATGATATGCATCCATTGGCTTTGTAAATATGAAGAAAACAAAGTAGACTCTGTCTAGATTGTTGTAACACATTTTGTTTTTTCAAAAACACAAATTTTCAATGAATACAACATTGCGACATAACATGACTTCTTATGAATTCTTTGATTGTTAAGAAACACACACTCAAAGAAACGCTAAGTTGACATATCAAATCTGCATAAAAAAATTTCAAAAAATAAGTAATAGAAAGCTAACAAAATTTCTCACAACTTTTATTTTTACCGCAAAATGAAATTCTACACAGAAAAATTGTTATAGTTTAAAGAAAGTTGAAGAACCGAAAAAAATGAAAATTTTTTCTCAAAAAAGGGCAAAAAGTGTAACCCAGCTTCACATTTTCACCAATATTTAATTTGAGGAAATAAATAAAATGATTGTGCATTTTGACGAAGATGAGAATCAGAGATCACTTGCCAAATCCATGAGGATGGATAAGGCAACAAATCCCCCACAATCTTTCAAAAATCCTTGAAAGAAATTAATTTAGATTTTGAGGAGGAATCTAAATTTCCCCAATGATGAGGAAAGTAGTTGGGAAGAGGTAAGAAAAGTTGGAAAAGCTAAAGAAAAGCATAAAACAGCTTTAAAGAGTCCCAAAATGGGAAGCCTAGGCTGAACAGGAAAGAAAGCATCCTGCTATTCTGGACGCAGAATTAGAAACATGCTTTGGGGAAATATGAGCTTAAATAAGCTGCTCCTAAGCAGATCAGAGTTTGATCTGTGATGGAGGTGATCTCTGCACGGGGGTGAGTTCTGGGAGATAAAGAGGACTCTAAGGTTGGGAGGTTGGTCATTTGCAATAGTGGTATGTTTCTGAAATTCTTGTTAATTTGAATTATTATGGTATGAATTGGCTACATATAAAAGTAATTTGAGTGGTATGATTGATTTTAGTACTACATTTAACAGAATCCATTCTAAGGCATTCACCTTCCAGATTTTGTTTAGTTGTAGACTAGAAATCTATAGAGTAGAAACCCACAGAAACTTTAAACCAAGGTTGGTTTAAACCTGAGGGTACTTAGTCTCCATAGATAATTAAATACTAACTTGTCCTATATATATATCTGTAAAGGTGGAATTATATATTCATGGGTATGTTAGAGAAATATTGTAGCAAAACTGAAAATCACATGGTACATTAGAAGAGAAGTAAAAACCTTTAATTATATATTTTGAGTTCTTTCTAGATCCAGATGTAATTCCACTCTATAAAAGGGTTTTGGCATTTATAGCAATTCGAATGCACAATCCATTCCTTAACTTACCCATAAACCTTCAAATGAAAATCGTAGCAATAGAATTTAATTAAACTTAAGGCATATTACCCAAGTAATTACATAACCATGTATATGCACTTAAAACAAAATAAAAACAACAATAAACATGCTGAGAGCTGAACATTAGTTCGTTTTAATATCGATTGCAATACCTGTATATGTGAGTAAAACCGGAAGATAAAATAGGTGACGAGAACAAAAATAATAAGCTCATTTTAAATATCGATTTCAGAGAAAGGATTAGAAGAAAATATTTCTATACGAACTATATAGGCTCTGTTGATTCATGGTCAAACTATATTTATTATGGAGACATATAAATTAGGTCAAACAAACATAAATGAGGCCGCGGCATTTTCAGGCCCTTTTATACATTAGACAAACAGAACAAAAATATGAAATAACGCATCAGAAGAAATGGCCGACGACATGATTACTTGCTGTGTGTGAGCTTCATGCAACTATTAGGGCTTATCTCTACGCATTCAATTGATATTATCAAATCTGTTATGTATAAATTTTTATTCCACGAAATTTCATCAGTCAACCAACCTTTGTAAACTCGGCATTCACGTGTCTGTGGAACATGAGACGTAATGGGAAATGCGATCGTCAAAGTTGGGAGATAAACAAAACGTAAACCTCCATTCTCCACGAACAGACTTAGTGTAATTTAATATAACCTGAAAATTAACCATTCGCATATTGTGCATATAAATAAAACCTATGAGGAAAGGAGCGTAGCTATTGCTGCACAACATTAAAAATTCTCGTCTGGAATAAACGCAGTGGGATAGGCTAGATTTGGCCGAAACAAGAAAACCATTACTCACTTCAACAAAACTCCTGGTGCCTACATCTAGAAATGATAAAGTAGGCACGAACTTTCCAAGTCCAGAGTGACATCATTAGATTCAGTTAAGATTATGGCCGCCTGGAGTTATTTAGCAACTCAGCATGATAAACTAAATGGCGTTCATTTTTATAGTTGCCGAACGACCAGAATAGGTAACGATAAAAAGAAGTAGAGAGGACTTATATTGTTTAATAAAAGCCGGAACCGTGGTGATACTTCTGAGTTAAAAATAAAAATCTTTTCGTTTGGCAGTCGAGATTTCAAAAGGAATACCTTACTTTGCATTCCTTTTACTGAACTGGTAAGTATGATTAATTCGTGAATGTAAATGGTTGGTCCAACCCATACCATAGTAAAATAATAAATGAGTAAAAGAAAATGAAAAATACAGAAAACAACTAACACCAGAACGGAGTTGGGCGGGGAAAGGGCGCGGTATTTAAAACAAACCCACATCTTGTACTACTTTCCCCAGCCAAGATTTCATTCGCTGAACGTGCGTGATAGAAACAGAGGGTAAACCAGTGATGGAGAGAAGTTGCGTGGTACCTGTAACCAAACCCCAAACGTGCCATAAATACATTACACAAAATTTTAAATGAGTTCGGTTGCTATCGCAACCAGGAAAGAAGAGCTGGAAAGAGAATGGTGTCCTCACCAGGAATGAAAGTGAATGCGAGACCACCAGCACTCGCTTCGCGGGAAGGAAAATGCCTCTTCCCTTGGGCATTAACCCTTATTTTCCATTTAGCGAGCGCAGTAATAACTGTGAATGAAAAAGAAAAACAATATGCTACAGTATTGTAGTGAAGAAAACACTGGATAGAAAAAAAAAACGATACGCATAAAATAAATACAAGTCAGTCCTGAGCCAAACATAAGACACAAGCAATACGACCTGCGCCACAAGAAAATAATGCTCCCTCAATGCGGTGATGACACGGCCGCCATTGTCATACGCAACCAACGATTTAGAACCCTGCAGCTTAGAAAAACAAGAGTGAATGAGAAATACCACGGAAACGAAGTTCAGGAAGATGAAATAGCAATGGACAGAACGGGGGTTTAAAGAAAGGGAAACTGCTGTCCACTTACCACGAATCCCCAACTGTACATGCGGAAGTTGTTTTCAGGTTTAGCATAGATGATGAAGGGGCTAACCCTAAGCTGCATCGATCGAAGGTTGCACGAAATCCCGAAAGGGATTTAATAATCATGACAAATCGGACAGGAAGTACCATTTCATGGTGGTTGTTTTCTTTTCCATCTTAATTTCTAAGTACTGTGCCGGCGGAGGTTCGGCTAAACCCTACGCTCCGTGCCTGCTGAATTGAATCGCACCATGGGTCTCATAGCAATGGGTGACACATGCCGATTTCACAGAGCAGTAGCACCGCGGTTGGAAATCCCAATTTCTCAAGGCACGAGAGCCCAAAGACCAACTTGTACCTTGCAACAGTTCAACGCATTAGAGGGAACCACGCGTATTTCTTCCCCCACACGAAACTGGTTGGATGGCCATGGCAAGTACTCATACAACAAAAGGTAGCACGCTGCCGTGGCCGGATTTCCAACTGCACCCTTTAACAACATGAAAAAAACAAACGCATTAATTTCCCCACACACCAGAAGGTGAAAAATGCTAAGAATGGTCCGTAATAAATCATACAGGAGACATATCACGAGTAGACCTTGCATTAACGAAATAGTCACAAAAATATATATATATATATATATATATATATATATATATATATATATATATATATATATATATATCTGGGGGTGGAGCGTAACCTTATACCACGTGATATGTGCTGTAGTTTTACATAACCATTTTATCTACCGCCGATCTTATAGTATGGGGAGTTAAAAGGTCGATAGCACAATTCCACTTTATGTGAATTTTAAATGGCAGCATGAAAGTATTATATTATGTGCAGTTAAATAGTAATGTAATAAATTTATATGGTATGCATTTAAAAAGGACAATATATCAACCTTATGCCGTGTGGATTTAAATGGAGATGTAGTAATCTTATCTTAAGGGAAAGGATGTGGTAAGATAATAGTTATACATAAATGATTTTAGTGAGTATAACAATATTTACATATATATATGTGTATCTATAAATGGAATTAAAATAGAAGCGAAAGATTTCAAAGTGAAGATTGTAAGGGGTACTATAGCTATTAGAGACCAAAGAGGATACAATGTCTTGTACCATAAATATAAAAAAAAAAAAAGAGAAAATAAAATAAAATTTGGAGGTGTGACAAATGGTATCGGAGCCCAAGTGCAAAAATTGGGCTGTTGTTATTGTGCTCACTGAATTCTGAATGTTATGGAACATTGTAGAGATTGTTTTTTTTTTTTTTTTTGGTTTCACTAATCAAAATTATGAGTGTGTACAGTGGTGCTAAAATGGCTGAAGATGGAGGAATTTATGTGGATCTGTGTGATGAGTTTGCTACACCAGATCCCAATGCCCCGGTAATGGCTATGTTGCACCAGTTGCAACGAGAACTGGCTGAACTAAGAAGCCAGAATGACATGTTGTCATCAGCCAGTAAGGAGCAGGAAAAGCTCATCAGAGAATTAACTTCCCGGAACAGCCAGGAAGGCGAAGGTTCCGGAAAGAGAAAGATGGATGAGTCTGATGATGATGATGTGGCTAGACATCAACATAAACAGAAAAGAGAATTGCAGGGAGAATTCCGAAATATCAAACCTCCCTCCTATGATGGGGAGAAGGAAGAAGATGTTGAAGCTTGGTTGCTGAACATGATTAAGTATTTTCAAGTTTATGAATATGAAAGCAATCTGAAGGCCAGATTAGCTGTGTACCAGCTACAAGGAAAAGCTACACTGTGGTGGGAAGAGACAAAAATGGTGCATGCCATTGATGAAAAGACAGTTACTTGGGAAGATTTCTAGGTTAAGTTCAAGAATCGCTACTTGAATGAGCGTTACTATGACGACAAAGCTAAAGAATTCCATGAACTTAGGCTGGGACAACTCACTATTGATGAGTTTGTCACTAAGTTTACCAATTTACTGAGATATGTCCCTTATATTAGGGAAGAAAAGGCAAAGGTGCAAAGGTTTTTGAATTGTTTGCCTACTGTGTACAAAGAGAAAATTGAGTTTGACAACCCGAAGACAATGGACGAAGCGGTTAGAAAAGCAAGATTATGCTATCAGCAGTTTAAAGGAAAGGCTGAACAAGGGAAGAGCTGGTTGAACAAGGGTGAGTTCAAGGGAAAAAGACAAAAACCAGCATATCTAAGGAATTTTGGCAGAGATCATCAGTGGAAAAAATTCAATAAACCAAAAGAAAGCCAAACTGCTCAGTCCCAAGTGGCTTCAAAACAAGTAGAAGGGAACAATAAAAAGGAAGGGACAGTCAAAATGAAGGAACCTTTGAAATGTTGGGGCTATGGAGAACCCCATATGATTAGGGACTTCCCCCATCGAAATATTCGTATGATCAGCAGAGAGCGAGAAGCAACAACAGTAAATGACATCTCCAGAAATATACCAACTATCAGTGCAGCATTGGAAAATCGGCAAGCAGAACATCAAGCAACCATGGTGGAAATGGAGGGTAAGATTTCTGACCTATCTGTTACTGTTTTGATTGATCCAGGTGCTTCTTTGAGTTACATTAGTCCTGGAATTGTAGAAAAATGTAAAATTAAACCTGGAAAATTTCAACAGTCATGGTTGGTAAAGCTGGCCACTGGAACTAAGAGAAAAGTCACACATAAATTACCCAAAACAACAATACAATTAAATGGATTTCCAACAGAAGTAAATTTGAACATATTGCCATTAGGATCCTATGACTTGCTGATAGGAATGGATTGGATGGAAAATAAGAAAGCCCTGATGAACTGCTGGGATAAAACCCTGCATTGTGTGGATGAAGAGGGGAAACATTTTACATTAAAAGGAAAACCAAAATCCATTTCAGTAAGACAAATATCAGCCTTACAGTTAAAAAGAACAGCTAGAAAAGGATACCAAGTCTATACTGTACATGTGGAAGAAGTAGAACAGAGGACTGAAGAAAATCTGCTGAATGAATTACTCGTGGTAAGGGAATTTAAAGAAGTTTTCCCAGAGGAGATTCCTCATCTTCCCCCCAAAAGAGATATTGACTTTTCCATATATCTGGTGCCGAGAGCCACACCTGTTTCTCGAGCCCCCTATCGAATGAGTCCGCCAGAACTTATGGAGCTAAAGATGCAGCTGCAAGAATTACTGGATAAAGGTTACATTAGACCAAGTGTGTCTCCGTGGGGAGCACCTGTTTTGTTTGTTAAAAAGAAGGATGGAACTTTTAGGATGTGCATTGATTATCGTCAACTGAACAAGTTGACCATTAAGAATAGATATCCACTTCCTAGAATTGATGATCTTTTTGATCAAGTGAGAGGGGCCTCAGTCTTTTCAAAGATTGACTTAAGAACTGGTTATCATCAGCTCAGAATCAAGGAAGAAGACATCAACAAAACAGCCTTTCGAACCAGGTATGGACATTACGAATTCGTAGTCCTACCTTTTGGTCTGACAAATGCCCCTGCCACCTTTATGTGTCTGATGAATAGTGTGTTAAATAAGTATTTGGATAAATTTGTTCTGGTGTTCATAGATGATATTTTGGTTTACTCCAAAAACAAAGAGGAGCATAAAGAACATTTGCGGATAGTGTTACAAACTCTGAAAGAAAATCAGCTATATGCCAAGTTTAGTAAATGTGAATTTTACAAGGATAAGATTCAATATTTGGGTCATATTATTTCTGAAAAAGGGCTTGCAGTTGACCCTGAAAAGATAAAAGCAATTAAAGAATGGCCAATCCCAACTGATGTTTCAGCAGTAAGGTCATTCATGGGGATAGCAGGCTACTATCATAGATTTGTGGAGAGATTTTCTGCCATAGCACATCCCATCACTTCATTGCAAAGAAAGGGTGTTAAGTTTGTGTGGACTGAAAAATGTCAAAACAGTTTCGAACAATTAAAACAAAAACTTATTTCAGCCCCTATATTAAAAATTGATGATCCTGATAAAGATTTTGTTGTATGTACAGATGCTTGCAGAGAAGGGCTGGGAGGAGTCCTGTTGTAGGAAAATTCAGTTATTGCATATGAATCTAGGAAACTAAAAATACATGAACAAAATTATAGTGCTTATGATTTAGAATTTGCAGCTGTGATACATGCTTTGAAAATGTGGCGGCACTATCTTCTTGGGAAAAAGTTTACATTGATGACTGATCACATTAGTCTTAAATATTTCTTTTCCCAAACTGACCTGAATGCAAGACAAGCCAGATGGCTATCCTTTTTAAGTGAATTTGACATGGATATAAAACATATCAAGGGAAAAGAAAATAAAGTTGCTGATGCATTAAGCAAAAATGCTTGTCAAAAGTTAAATAGCATTGGGAGTAGTGGCCAGATTGAGGTAGAAGAGTTGGTGAGAAAAGCAGCAAGCCAAGATCCAAACTATGAAACACTCTTGGTGAAACTACTGAAAAAGGAGAAAACTGAGTTCACTAAAAACCAAAAAGGGCTGATTTGTTATAAGGATAGGTTGTATATTCCCAATGTAGAAGCTTTGAAAAAGGAAATTTTGGATGAATATCACAAACAGCCATATGCAGGACATCCCAGATATCAGAAAATGCTAACAGCCCTGAAAAAGAAGTTGTTCTGGCCAGGAATGAAGAAAGATGTGGCAGAATATTTAAGTGGGTGCATGGAATGTCAACTAGTGAAAGTTGAGCATCAACATCCAACGGGTCTCCTAAATCCCTTGCCAATTGCAGAATGGAAATGGGACACAGTTTCCATGGATTTTATAACAGGACTACCCAAGACCAAATACCAACATGATTCTGTAATGGTGGTAGTAGACACACTAACCAAAGCTGCCCACTTTATACCAATGAAATCTACTTTTGGAACAGCTCAAGTAGCAAATGTTTTCCTGAAGGAGATAGTAAGGCTTCATGGAGTTCCCAAAGTAATTGTTTCAGATCGAGATGCTAAGTTTACAGCAGCGTTTTGGAAAGGATTGTTTGGAGGGATGGGTACTAAGCTGAATTTCAGTACTGCCTATCACCCTCAAACTGATGGGTAAACAGAAAGAACGAATCAGATTTTGGAGGATATGTTGAGAATGTATGTGATGGATAGACCAGCAAAGTGGGAAGAATATCTGCATTTAGCTGAATTTGCCTATAATAACAGCTACCAATCTTCTATTAAAATGAGTCCGTTTGAGGCATTATATGGAAGAAAGTGTCGTACTCCTTTAAGCTGGAGCCAGCCAGAAGATAAACTAATGTTGGGACCTCGTGCCTTACAAGAGATGGAGAGGATTGTTAAACAGATACAAGGGAATATCAAAACAGCACAAGATTGCTAGAAAAGCTATGCTGATAAAAAAAGAGTACACCGAGAATTCAAAGTAGGGGATCATGTGTATTTGCGCATCAAACCAAAAAAGAGCACACTTTATGCTGGAAGTTGTGCAAAACTTGCTCCTAGATATTGTGGGCCTTTTGAAATTTTGGAAAGGGTGGGACCAGTGGCTTACAAGCTGGCCTTACCACCCCATGTTAGAGTGCATGATGTGTTTCATATTTCATTATTAAAAAGATATGTGCATGATGCTTCTCACATAGTTGATTGGAATGCTGTACAGGTGGAACCAGAAGGGGAGTTTCTGCCAGAACCGCTTCAAATATTGGAGTGGGAAGAAATTGAATTGAGAAACAGAACAGTGGCCAGAGTAAAAGTGCAGTGGAAGCACTTTACTGCTGAAGAAGCTACCTGGGAAAGGGAAGCTGAAATGATGGAAAAATATCCATTTTTGTTTAAGTGAACTCTAGTAGTTGAATAACAACACCGAGGACGGTGTTTATTTTTAGAGGGGGAATATGTAACACCCCCAATTTGTGTGTTGAACTTTTAAAGTTAGACATTTGAACTTTAATCCTAAGGGGGTGGACCCCAAAGGATAAGTATGGTATGAATGTACTTGCATATTTAATTTGAGGAAATAAATAAAATGATTGGGCATTGTGACCAAGATGAGAATCAGAGATCACTTGCCAAATCCATGAGGATGGATAAGGAAACAAATTCCCCACAATCTTTCAAAAATCCTTGAAAGAAATTAATTTAGATTTTGAGGAGGAATCTAAATTTCCCCAATGATGAGGAAAGTAGTTGGGAAGAGGTAAGAAAAGCTGGAAAAGCTGAAGAAAAGCATAAAATAGCTTTAAAGAGTCCCAAAATGGGAAGCCTAGGCTGAACAGGAAAGAAAGCATCCTGCTATTCTGGACGCAGAATTAGAAACATGCTTTGGGGAAATATGAGCTTAAATAAGCTGCTCCTAAGTAGATCAGAGGTTGATCTGTGATGGAGGTGATCTCAGCTCGGGGGTGAGTTCTGGGAGATAAAGAGGACTCTAAGGTTGGGAGGTTGGTCATTTGCAATAGTGGTATGTTTCTGAAATTCTTGTTAATTTGAATTATTATGGTATGAATTGGCTACATATAAAAGTAATTTGAGTGGTATGATTGATTTTACTACTACATTTAACAGAATCCATTCTAAGGCATTCACCTTCCAGATTCTGTTTAGTTGTAGACTAGAAATCTATAGAGTAGAAACCCACAGAAACTTTAAACCAAGGTCGGTTTAAACCTGAGGGTACTTAGTCTCCATAGATAATTAAATACTAAATTTTCCCATATATATATCTATAAAGGTGGAAATATATACTCATGGGTATGCTAGAGAAATATTGTAGCAGAACTGAAAATCACATGGTACATTAAAAGAGAAGTAAAAACCTTTAAATATGTATTTTGAGTTCTTTCTATATCCAGATGTAATTCCACTCTATAAAAGGGTTTTGGCATTTATAGCAATTAGAATGCACATTCCATTCCTTAACTTACCCATAAACCTTGAAATGAAAATCGTAGCAATAGAATTTAATTAAACTTAAGGCATATTACCCAATTAATTACATAACCATGTATATGCACTTAAAACAAAATAAAAACAACAATAAAAATGCCGAGAGCTGAACAATAGTTCGTTTTAATATCGATTGCAATACATGTATATGTGAGTAAAACCAGAAGATAAAATAAGTGACGAGAGCTAAAATAATAGCTCATTTTAAATATCGATTTCAGAGAAAGTGTTAGAAGAAAATATTTCTATACGAACTATATAGGGCTCTGTTGATTTATGGTCAAACTATATTTATTATGGAGACATATAAATTAGGTCAAACAAACATAAATGAGGCCGCGACATTTTCAGGCCCTTTTATATATTAGACAAACAGAACAAAACTATGAAATAACGCATCAGAAGAAATGGCCGACGACATGACTAGTTGCTGTGTGTGAGCTTCATGCAACCGTTAGGGCTTATCTCTACGCATTCAATTGATGTTATCAAATCTATTATGCATAAATTTTTATTCCACGAAATTTCATCAGTCAACCAACCTTTGTAAGCTCGGCATTCACGTGTCTATGGAACATGAGACGTAATGGGAAATGCGATTGTCAAAGTTGGGAGATAAACAAAACGCAAACCTCCATTCTCCACGAATAGACTTAGTGTAATTTAATATAACCTGATAATTAACCATTCGCATATTGTGCATATAAATAAAATCTATGAGGAAAGGAGCGTAGCTATGTCTGCGCAACATTAAAATTTCTCGTCTGGAATAAACGCCGTGGGATCGGCTAGATTTGGACGGAACAAGAAAACCATTACTCACTTCAACAAAACTCCTGGTGCCTGCATCTAGAAATGATAAAGTAGTCACGAAATTTCCAATTCCAGAGTAAAATCATTAGATTCAGTTAAGATTATGGCCGCCTGGAGTTATTTAACAACTCGGCATGATAAACTAAACGGCGTTAGATTTTATAGTTGCCGAATGACCAGAATAGGTAACGATAAAAAGAAGTAGAGAGGACTTATATTGTTTAATAAAAGCCGAAACTGTGGTGATACTTCTGAGTTAAAAATAAAAATCTTTTCGTTTGGCAGTCGAGATTTCAAAAGGAATACCTTACTTCGCATTCCTTTTACTGAACTGGTAAGTATGATTAATTCGTGAATGTAAACGGTTGGTCCAACCCATACCATAGTAAAATAATAAATGAGTAAAAGCAAATGAAAAATACAGAAAACAACTAACACCAGAACGGATTTGGGCGGGGAAAGGGCGCGGTATTTAAAACAAACCCACGTCTTGTACTACTTTCCCCAGCCAAGATTTCATTCGCTGAACGTGCGTGATAGAAATAGAGGGTAAACCAGTGACGGAGAGCAGTTGCGTGGTACCTGTAACCAAACCCCAAACGTGCCATAAATACATTACACAAAATTTTAAATGAGTTTGGTTGCTATCGCAACCAGGAAAGAAGAGATGGAAAGAGAATGGTGTCCTCACCAGGAATGAAAGTGAATGCGAGACCACCAGCACTCGCTTCGTGGGAAGGAAAACACCTCTTCCCTTGGGCATTAACCCTTATTTGCCATTTAGCGAGCGCAATAATAACTGTGAATGAAAAAGAAAAACAATCTGCTACAGTATTGTAGTGAAGAAACACTGGATAGAAAAAAAAAACGATACGAATAAAATAAATACAAATTAGTCCTGAGCCGAACATAAGACACAAGCAATATGACCTGCGCCACAAGAAAATAATGCTCCCTCAATGCGGTGATGACACGGCCGCCATTGTCATACGCAACCAACGATTTAGAACCCTGCAACTTAGAAAAAAAAGAGTGAATGAGAAATACCACGGAAACGAAGTTCAGGAAGATGAAATAGCAATGGACAGAACGGGGGTTTAAAGAAAGGGAAACCGATGTCCACTTACCACGAATCCCCAACTGTACACGCGGAAGTTGTTTTCAGGTTTAGCGTAGATGATGAAGGCGCTAACCCTAAGCTGCATCGATCGAGGGTTGCACGAAATCCCGAAAGGGATTTAATAATCATGACAAATCGGACAGGAAGTACCATTTCATGGTGGTTGTTTTCTTTTCCATCTTAATTTCTAAGTACTGTGTCGGCGGAGGTTCGGCTAAACCCTACGCTCTGTGCCTGCTAAAGTGAATCGCACCATGGGTCTCATAGCAATGGGTGACACATGTCGATTTCACAGAGCAGTAGCACCGCGGTTGGAAATCCCAATTTCTCAAGGCACGAGAGCCCAAAGACCAACTTGTACCTTGCAACAGTTCAACGCATTAGAGGGAACCATACGTATTTCTTCCCCCACACGAAACTGGTTGGATGGCCGTGGCAAGTACTCATACAACAGAAGGTAGCACGCTGTCGTGGCCAGATTTCCAACTGCACCCTTTAACAACACGAAAAAAACAAACGCATTAATTTCCCCACACACCGGAAGGTGAAAAATGCTAAGAATGGTGCGTAATAAATCATACAGGAGACATATCGCGAGTAGACCTTGCATTAACGAAATAGTTACAAAATATATATATATATATATATATATATATATATATATATATATATATATATATATCTGGGGGTGGAGCGTAACCTTATACCACGTGATATGTGTTGTAGTTTTACATAACCATTTTATCTACCGCCGATCTTATAGTATGGGGAGTTAAAAGGTCGATAGCACAATTCCACTTTATGTGAATTTTAAATGGCAGCATGAAAGTATTATATTATGTGCAGTTAAATAGTAATGTAATAAATTTATATGGTATGCATTTAAAAAGGACAATATATCAACCTTATGCCGTGTGGATTTAAATGGAGATGTAGTAATCTTATCTTAAGGGAAAGGAAGTGGTAAGATAATAGTTATACATAAATGATTTTAGTGAGTAGAACAATATTTACATATATATATGTGTATCTATAAATGGAATTAAAATAGAAGCGAAAGATTTCAAAGTGAAGATTGTAAGGGGTACTATAGCTATTAGAGACCAAAGAGGATACAATGTCTTGTACCATAAATATAAAAAAAAAAAAGAGAAAAAAAAAAAAATTTGGAGGTGTGACAGCTACGATTATGGATATACATGTATTTGGTTAATGGTTGATCTTGCTGGATGTATCCTCCCAAAATTACACTAAGGTTCGTTAGTTTTTTCATGAATTGGTTTAGGTGAGACATTTCACATTGCATTGTGTTGGATATTCATCTGATTTGTAAGATACATTGAGAATTTTATAGGAATAAATAAGGAGTTTTAAAGAAGATAATGATAGACTTGTACAAGCACATGAAAACAAAGTTGAGGTTAATGCGGCCATCATTCAAACTTTGTGGGAGTTGTAGAAATATGGGCCACTTAGGATCAACTATGGGCAGGAGGATGGGACTAATGGAGCATATGTGAGGAGGGTTTTCCCCTTAAGGGGGGTTTCCTCCTGTCATAGTTCCTGCATCTGGTGTCTATTGTTTTATGTGATGTTTCTTTGGTAATTTCTTGATGAACTAAAAGAATGAAGATATAAATAATCGTAATAATAAGAAACATCACAAGTAATTTTCAAGAATAAGAAAATATTTTCGCCTTTCTGATTTTCTAACATGATATCATAGATTTGTTGAAATAAGGAAGAAAAATGAAGTCCTCAGCACTTGATCAAGGAAAATTTGAAGGATCATCTCGGGGTAGGAGTCTACTACACTCTAGGAGGATGTCTAACACAATCAAGGGAGAAAAAAAATTGAAGGAGCCTCAAACTACAAGTCCTAGAAGAAGAGAATTGGCCTCATCCTTGAAAAGAATAAGGTACTATACCTGGTCAAAGGAAAAGTAAAGAAGCCTACAAAGGATTCTTTTGATGGTGAAAAAGTAAAATAAAGGGAACTAAATTGGTGGCCATGACTTTAATGGTATTAGGAATAAAGGACAACCTTCTCCCATTCATAGCCAACATTGACCATGCTCACAAAATGTATGAAGCCTTGTCAAAGTTATTCACTGTTAAGAACATTCTTCAAGTAGCTACTTTGAAAAATGAGCTAAGGACTACAAATATGACAAAATAAGACACATTGGCCTCGTTTGTGAATATAGAAATAATCAAGGATGATATTTTGGCCATTGATGAAATTGTTCTAGACAAAGAACTCGTGATCAATGCTCTATTAGGATTGAAACCTACTTGGGGTGTATTTTCTGCCATATTTAATAATTGGATGGTAGCTCCCACCTTTGAAGAACAATGGATTGCTGACAGTCAAGAGGAATTAAGTATCTCATTAGCTTCCAATCCTGAAGGAGTACCTAATGCCTATATTTCTGAACATAAATGAAAGAAATATAAAGGGCCAAGGAATAAAGTTGACATGTCCAAGGTATAATAATATCGATTCCATAAGAAGGGTCATTATAGGAGTGGCTATCTCGAAAATCCGAGAAACAAGAAAATAAAGAGATATTTGGCCAACATTGTTGAAGAAGGAAACTCAAAGGAAGTCAAGCCTGGAGAATTTAACATTAGAGACTTACGCTACCAAGTACTTTTCTTGTAGCTTTAGATATTTTATTTTATATTTTTGATGTTTTATAATTTATAGGCCTTTAATATATTTTTGGAAAATACATTTTTCTTGTTTATAAGTTTTAGGTATCCCTCAAAGCTTTGTAGGGAGTCCTAAACAGATCCTCAAGATAAGTATCTCATTTTAGGCTCATTTTTGGTTTCATATACTTATTTCAGTTTTGATTATATTAATACTAATGAACTTTCTCCCTCTATGGTCTTGATTAGGAAAAGAATTGTTATACTCTCAAGAAGTATGAAGGAGGGCCTCTCAAGACAAGGTTTGTCAAGAAACAAAGGTATGCCTTAAAACATTGATTTATTTATATTAAAGGTTTTTTCATTTGAAATTATCTTACTGGCATTGTTATATCTGTCTATACTGAATCATAATGATTCTTATTCTAGGTGATTCATCACTTGATAAATCTACCCACCCCACTCATATTTCTACTTGATTTTGTAGAACCCTAGAAAAGTTTTGGAAAACCCTAACTGAAGGGTATTCTAATGTGAGTGTCTGAAACCCTAAACTACTTAGGGATATTGTATTTGAAGTTTTTATTAATGATATCATGTTTAGGATTTTGATATGATCACGAAAAACTAACTTCTTAGGGTTGAATGATAAGGGATAAAGTCTTGAACCTTTGAAATGTTGGTAATATTGGGCTTTTTATGTTCCTATATTGAAATCGTTACTCATTAGGGTTTCTTGGAATGTGTAAGTAATAGCCCCACAATGTCTTAGAAATGATTTGCTTTGTATGTGTGTGTTTTTATGATCAAACCCTAGTCTAATTAATTTTTTTATTCATATGTTGTGTTGGGTGTGGAACATGATTATCTTCTTTATTTATATGTATCGCCATGTTGGAACCCTATTCTTAATGTCATTTCATCTTCATGAGGGGGGTCTTGGGGGGGTGTCGGCGGCCTTTTGTAGCCCCCCTTGGGAGGGGGTTTCGGGGGAAGCGCCCCCGAGGCTATAAAAATATGTAAAATTTCCTTGTAAAATGTTGTAATTTCATAGTCAATATGGGTCGTTCATTAGGTAGATGATTTGGCAGTATAAGTTATGTTTAATTTAGAGTTTTTCACCCTTGAAGGAAACTTGTCTGTTGTTTGAGGGTATTGTATTGCGTTTGTATATGGTGTGTATACTATGAGTGAGAAATCACAAAGGGGACTGTGTGAGAGAGAAGAGGATATTACATCGGATCTGATGTAGATTGTGTCTCTTCATTTTGCTGGATAATGTACAGGAAGGATTGGTTGTTTCCATGGAAATAGCCCAAGTTGGGTGAACCACATATATTTGTGTCTCTCTTATTTTATATGTTTTATGTCTTTGTGTTTCTGCATATTTTATGTGGTAAAGTTCCTATAAAATAGAAAAATTGAAACCAATGGTTATTAAAGGAGCTAAGGCATGTTCCAGAATTGAAGAAAAGTATGATTTAAACATGGCAGTTAAGCAGCGAAGGTTGTGTTACAACTTTCACAGATAAAACCTCGAAGGTCATTAAAGGAGACCTAGTAATAGAAAAAGGAGAAAATGTTGGTACATTGTATTTATTCAATGGTATTTCTAACTTTTTTGATGGTTTAACTTCCAAAGCAGAAGATGCAGCATTATGTGTTAAATTTTGAAGATTTTTTATGCTAAAATGAAAATATACTTTAACCTTATAGGGCATAATTAAAGTAAGATGTAGACAGAACATACCAATAGATTGATGCAAGACAAGTTAAAAAAAAAGATAAATAATGGTGGCGTTACGGCGATCAGCAGGATGGTTCAACTAGCAAAGTAGTCATAAGGTCAGCCAACCACATATATCACACAACCCCAGGTCATTTCATCAAGAATACTCCACCAAGATGTTGCACCAAGAAGCAATTGAAATCAGAACCAAAGAAAATATTTGCAGTCACATTCGTCCAAGTGAGAAAAACACCTACAAATTGTGTGTAATGAAATCCAAGTATCTCCAATATATAGACAT
The DNA here is from genome assembly GCA_034641835.2 of Pinus albicaulis. NCBI lineage: Eukaryota > Viridiplantae > Streptophyta > Pinopsida > Pinales > Pinaceae > Pinus > Pinus albicaulis. The sequence continues at coordinate 80,707 of JAXQQM020073106.1, read as the reverse complement.
CTGTGGGGGTGTGTGAAACATCTCTTATGCATGTGGGATGAATTAGGCTGACCTTGCACATGTGGAGTAAATTCAAAAAGGAATCCAATAAAAATATTGGCATCATCATCTGAGCATGACATCATGGATTTTAGACCTAGTTGCCCAAAATTAACACACTCTCTCAACTAGGGAGAACTCCATCCACCAGTGCCCTCCAAACATCGTGCGTCATCCCACCGTAACTTGCTTCGCTGGCTTATTTATTTCAAAACAAAATTTGAGTCATAAGGACATCACTCACAGCTAACCTAAAGTCAGCTCAGAGGTCTGAAACCTCTATAGGACTCAAAAGAGTCACACACCAACCCAAAGTTGGTTTAACTGAACCGAAGTCGATTGGAGGTTTGAAACCTCTCTTGGACTCGAGAAAGTCATAAATTAACCTGAAGATAGTTTCACTGATTCAAAGTCAGTTGGAGGTCTAAAATGTCTCTTGGACTCGAGAGAGTCATATACTAACCCCAATTTAGTTTCACTGACCCAATGTCAGTTGGAGGTCTGAAACCTCGCTATACTTGATCCCAGATCAAGTGGTTGGACACGTGTCATCCTAGACATAGAGTGTACGAAAATATCTAATGTGTGCATCAGTCTTGCTATGGTCTCTATTCACATTTCCCACCTCATTGGCCAAATGAGAGATACTTCCCATGAGTCTGAAACTCCATGGGTAGGATGCATATGGGGCAAAGATTAAATAGAGGTAAACAAACTCAATATCATCATGGTGGGGCGGAAGCACACCAACAAGGTTTGGCAAGCCTAGCCTAACCTAGTCTAACCTAGCCTAACCTAGCCTACCCTAGCCTACCCTAGCCTACCCTAGCCTAGCCTAACCTAGCCTAACCTAACCTAGCCAAACCTAAACTAACCTAACCTAACCTACCCTATCTTATCCTAGCCTAGCCTAGCCTAGCCTAGGCTAGCCTAGCCTAACCTGGCCTAGCCTAACCTAGCATAGCCTAACCTAACCTAACCTAACCTAACCTAACCTAACCTGACCTAGCCTAACATAACATAGCCTAGCCTAACCTAGCCTAACATAGCCTAGCCTAGCCTATCCTAGCCTAACCTAACCTACCCTAGCCTAACCTATCCTAGCCTAAACTAGTGTAGTCTTACCTACCCTAGCCTAGCACACCCTAGCCTAACCTAACCTAGCCTAACCTATCCTAGCCTAACCTAACCTACCCTAGCCTAACCTAACTTACCCTAGCCAACCCTAACATAGCCTAGCACAACCTAACCTAACCTAAACTAACCTAACTTTACCTAGCCTAACATAACATACCCTAGCCTAACCTAACCTAGCCTAGTCTAGCCTAGCCTATCCTACCCTCCCCTATCCTACCCTAGCCTAGCTTAACCTAGCCTAGTCTTACCTACCGTAGCCTATCACACCCTATCCTAGCCTACCTAACCTAACCTAGCCTAACCTAGCCTAGCCTAACCTACCCTACCGCAACCTATCCTAGCTTACCCTATCCTACCCTAGCCTACCTTAGCCTAGCCTACCCTAGCCTAACCTATCCTAGCCTAGCTTAACCTATCCTAGCCTAACCTATACTAGCCTAGCATATCCTAGCATAGCCTAGCCTAGCCTAGCCTATCCTGGGCTAGCGTGGCGTAGCCTAGCCTATCCTAGCCTAGTGTAGCCTATCCTAGCCTAGCCTAGCCTAGCCTAACATGGTCTAGCCTAGCCTAGCCTAGCCTAGCCTAACCTAGTCTAAGCCAACCTAGCCTACCCTAACCTAACCCAATCTAACCTACCCTACCCTACCGTACCCTAACCTAACCTACCATAGCCTAGCCTAGTCTAACCTAACCTACCCTAGCCTAGCCTAACCTATCCTAACTATCCCTACCCTAACCTACCATATCCTAACATCACCTAGCCTAGCCTACTGTAGCCTAACCTAGCCTACCCTAGCCTAGCCTACCCTAACCTAGCATAGCCTAGCCTAGCCAAAGCTAACCTAGCCTACCCTAACCTAGCCCAATCTAACCTAGCCTACCCTACCCTAGCCTAACCTAACGTAACATAGCCTAGCCTAGTCTAACCTACCCTACCCTACCCTAACCTACCCTATCCTAACCTAGCCTAGCCTAGCCTAGCCTAGCCTAGCGTAACTATCCCTACCCTAACCTATCCTAGCCTAACCTACCATAACCTAACCTAACCTAACCGAACTTAACCTAACTTAACCTAACCTATCATGGCCTAGCCTAGCCTAGCCTAGCCCACCCTAGCCCATCCTAGCCTACCCTAGCCTAGCCTAACCTACCCTACCCTACCGTAGCCTAGCCTAGCCTAGCCTAACCTAACCTAACCTAACCTAACCTACCCTAGCTTAACCCAACCTACCCTAGCTTAACCCAACCTAGCCTAACCTAACCTAACCTACCCTAGCCTCACTTAACCTATCCAAGCCTAACCTATCCTAGCCTAACGTAGCCTAGCCTAACCTAGCCTACCCTAACCTAGCCTAACCTACCGTAGCCTACCATAGCCTAGCCTATCCTAACCTAACCTAACCTAACCTACCCTAACCTACGCTACCCTAGCGTAACCTAACCTAACCTAACCTAACCTACCCTACCCTAACATAACCTAACCTACCCTAACCTAACCTATCCTAGCCCAACCTATCCTAACCTATCCTAGCCTAGCCTACCCTAGCCTACCCTAGCCTACCTTAACCTAGCCTAGCCTAGCCTAGTCTAACCTAACCTAACCTAACCTACGCTACCCTAGCTTAACCTAACATAACCTAGCCTAACCTAACCTAACCTAACCTAGCCTAGCCTAACCTAACCTAACCTAACCAAACCTAACCTACCCTAGCTTAACCTAACCTACCCTACGCTAGCTTAGCCTAACCTAACCTAACCTAACCTAATCTATCCTAGCCTAACCTAACCTAACCTAGCATAGCCTAACCTATCCTAGCCTAACCTAGCATAGCCTAGCCTAGCCTAGCCTAACCTAGCCTACCCTAACCTAACCTAGCCTACCCTAACCTACCCTATCCTAACCTAGCCTAACCTAGCCTAAGCTACCCTAGCCTAACCTAACGTAGCCTACCCTAACCTACCCTAGCCTAACCTAGCCTAACCTACCGTTGCCTACCCTAGCCTACCGTAGCCTACTCTAGCCTAGCCTAGCCTAGCCTAGCCTAACCTAACCTACCCTACCCTAGCTTAACCTAACCTACCCTACCCTAGCCTTAACCTAGCCTAACCTAACCTAAGCTAACCTATCCTAACCTATCCTAACCTACCCTAGCCTAGCCTAGCCTAGCCTAGCCTACCTTAACCTAGCCTAGCTTATCCTAACCTAACCTAACCTAGCCTAGCCTAACCTAACCTAACCTAACCTAACCCAGCCTAACCTAACCTAACCTAACCTAACCTACCCTAACTTAACCTAACCTAACCTAACCTAACCTACCCTACCCTACCCTACCCTACCCTAGCTTAACCTAACCTAACCTAACCTAACCTAACCTAACCTAGCCTAGCCTAACCTAACCTACCCTACCCTAGCTTAACCTAACCTAACCTAACCTACCCTACCCTAGCTTAAGCTAAGCTAAGCTAACCTACCCTAACCTATCCTATCCTAACCTAACCTAACCTAACCTAGCCTACCTTTCCCTACCCTACCCTAGCCTACCCTAGCCTTAGCCTAGCCTAGCCTAGCCTTAGCCTAGCCTAGCCTTAGCCTAGCCTAGCCTAGTCTAGCCTAGCCTAACCTATCCTAGCCTAGCCTATCCTAGCCTAGCCTAGCCTAACATAACCTAACCTAACCTAACATAACCTAACCTAACCTAGCGTAGCCTACCCTAACCTAGCTCGCCCTAACCTAGCCTAGCCTACCCTAGCGTAACCTATCCTAGCCTATCCTAGCCTAAGCTTGCGTAAGCTAACCTAAGCTAACCTAGCCTAACCTAGCCTACCCTAGTGTAGTCTTACCTAGCCTAGCCTAATCTAGTGTAAGCTATCCTAGCCTAGCCTAGCCTATCTTAGTTTGACCTATCTTAGACTAACCCACTCTATGCTAGGCTATAGTAGCCTAGCCTAACCTACTTTATGCTAGGCTATAGTAGCCTAGCCTAACCTATCCTATCCTAGCCTATCCTATCCTATCCTAGACTAGCCTAAGCTTAGCTTGACCTAGCCTAGCCTAACGTACTCTATCCTAGGGTATAGTAGCCTAACCTAGCTTTGCCTAGCCTAAACTATTCTTACCTAGCCTATCCTAGTCTAGTCTAGCCTAGCCTATCCTAAGTTAGTCTAGCCTATTCTAGCCTAACCTAGCCTACTCTAGCTTACCTTAGTGTAGTCTTTAGTAGCCTAGGCTAGGCTACTCAAGCTTAAGCTACATTACTCTATATTAGAATATTAATGAAGAAATCATTCAAAAAACAAAATAAATTAAAAGCTATTAATAAAAGTTTAAATATAAGAAAAATTCTTTAAAATGAATTGAATGTATGAAAATAGAATTTAAAATATATTGAATTTAACCATAATAATAATGTAAAAACAAAATCTAACATGAGTTATAGGATATAAATGAAAATTTATTTTTAAATGAAAAACATATTAGTAGAACATAAAAACATAATTGAAAATCATTTTGAGAAATCCATTAATCTCATCTAAATTATTAGAAAAAATACTTATTTATTGGAAAAGGTCATCCAAAGCTGATTTTAAGAGGTACATGTTAATTCAACTAATATTTTTAATTGAAAAAAAAAAAGACTCACAAAACTATAAAGCAAATCATCCAAAATTGATTTTAAGAACCATATGTTAAGTCAACTAATATTTTTAATTGAAAAAAAAAACTCACAAAACTATAAAGCAAATCAACTAATACTTGTGATTTGACTTTCTGGTTGTTAGAAGGCTACAAAAAATTAATTTATAAATAAAATGGAATTATTTCTACTAAGGGAATTCTCCAATTTCCTTATTTGATCCAATTTCCAATTCTATTCAATTGTAAAAAAACTCACAAAACTATAAAGCTAACCAACCAATACTTGTGGTTTGACATTCTGGTTATTAAAAAACTCTGAAAAATTAATTTATAAATAAAAATGGAATTATTTGAATGTAATGAATTATCCAATATCCTTATTTCCTTTTCAGATTTGGCCTAATTTCCAATTCAATTAAGTAGGGTGCAACTGTTGAATTTGCTTTATAGATGAAGATATCTAATTATTTCATAGATTCATTTATAAAATTTGAAAAACAATATTTATTATTTTACTAATTTATAAATATTTCAAATATTTCTATTTGAAAAAAAAATTGAAAACAAACTAATATTCAAGTTAGATATTATCTATATAATCAAGATCCTTAAAATATACTTGCAAAAACATCAAAGAAAAATTTAATATGCCCACACATTTGATTTGATATTTGATATTAAGATGAATATAATAGATGGAATCAAAATTATCAAAATATACCTGAAAGAACATCAAAGAAAATTCAATTTAGCTAGAAATTTGATTTGATAAATCCAACAAAAAAATATCTAAATTACAACGGAGAAATGAAAGACAAAGAGATTACACCAACTGATATGAATTAATAAGAAACTATGGCATCTGTGATAGCCGAGGACAGAAGGAAAATGGAATAATAAAACTTGGAACAATAAAACTAAGAGAAGTAGACTGGTTTTTGTTTTAACAGTAGACAGAGAAAATATAGTTGTAATCCAAAAAAAAAAAAGTGATATTACAAACAAGTATTACTACGAAAATTATAGAACCACCAGAAAATGAAAACGAAAAAAAAATCTATTTATAATTCTTTGAAATGGGTTTACTTGAAACTTTTAATTCAAGAAACACAAAACGAAGACGCAGAAACTTACTTTTACAGCCGAGACCGTAATTAGGTTTCTTGAGAGTTTTGTTTACAACCAATGCTCCCGGGTTTCTGTTTCCTGTGAAACCTTGCAAGTTGATTTTAGTAGTACCTGACACAGACACCGGTTGATTAAAAGAAGGTGATTAAAAGAAGGCGCAAGCATTAAAAGAAGGCGCAAACCTTATCAATCAAATCTTTTAATACAGAGATCATGAATACGTGCACGCTTAGAAGAAATCCAAAAAAAAAAAGTGATATTTCAAACAAGTATTAATTCAAAAATTATAGAACCACCAGAAAATGAAAATGAAAAAACAATTCTATTTATAGTTCTTTGAAATGGGTTTACTTGAAACTTTTAATTCAAGAAACACAAAACGAAGACGCAGAAACTTACCTTTGGCGTTGAGACCAGAATTAGGTTTCTTGGGGGTTTTGTTTACAGCCAATGATCCTGGGTTTCCGGGTTTCCTGTGTGACCTTGCAGGTTGATTGTTGGAATTTAATTCCAACTGCAACATAAACAGCTGGACAGAGAAATCAGATCCGCTGTAGATATTTCAAAAATATCGGATGCCTGAAAGTCATGCTTTATTTATTGCACTCCACTGTGCATTTAATTTGCAGAGTTATGTCCCTGCAGGCAGCCGACTTGTTTTGTTCCAAAAGGCATCACCGCTTCCTGTGCATTCAATGCGCTGATATGCATTAGAAGATATTTTGTATTTTTTTTATATTATAAGTCAAAAATGTTTTTTACTTATAAATATGATGAACAGAAGTTCATTTTGAGGTTAGAAGAAATAGAAGAGAGTTTGAGAAATTGAAAAAGGCAGAGAAGAAGACAAAGCAGAGAAAACAGCAAGAAAATAGAGTCGCTGTGTTTTTGGAGCAGCATGCATTCTACAGGCTGTTTCAGCAACTGTTTCTGTGTTTCAGCAACTGTCTGACTGTTGCTGAAACACGTGTTTCAGCAACTGTCTGAAACACAAATCTGTGTTAAAAAAAAACAGAGTTTGTAAAAACAGAGTATGGAGTTTTTAGTTATTCCAGAACTGTAGTTCTGAAGAAGTTTGTAATTTTTATTGTCATTTTTATGGTTAATAAAAACAGAGCTTTTCTCCATATCCTCTTTGTCCAGATTTCTCTCATTTCTTTGTGTTGAGTTGAGGAACTTTGCTTCCTCTGTTTTGTTCGAAATTAACAGAAATTTCCATCATGGTATCGGAGCTGGTCTAGGCACTCAGTGAGTAAAAAACAGAGTTTGTTTTTTCACTGCAGGAGCTGTAAGAAGGTTATTAAGCAGATTTCTCCAGCCGAGAAAGTTCTTGCTTGTTTTTATTATACAGTCAGTATATTTTTTCTTGATTTTTACAGTTAAGATGGCAGATGCTGGAACTGGTTTGACAAATTCCCAACTGCCACAGTTTAATGGGAAAAATCACAGTTATTGGTCCATAACAATGAAAGCATTGTTTGCTTCTCAAGGAATATGGGAGCTGGTTGAAACTGGCTATGCTGAACCTGCAGATGCAGCATCATTGGCTGCTTTGACAGTAGCAGAAAGAGACCAGTTGAAGAGTGACAGGAAGAAGGATGCCAAAGCCCTCTTTTTCCTCTTTCAATCAGTACATGAAAGTGTTTTCCCACGGATTGCAGCAGCAACAAAATCCAAGGAAGCATGGGATATTCTCAAAACTGCCTATCAAGGCATGGAGAAGGTGAAGACTGCAAAGTTGCAGATGTTGAGGAGAGACTTTGAAACACTCAGCATGAAGGAATCTGATACAATAGATTCATTCTTCACTCAGGTTATTGGGTTGATAACCCAGATTAGATCTCATGGTGAAATCCTTGAAGAAAGAAGGATTGTAGAGAAGATTTTGAGAAGTTTACCCTCAAGGTTTGAAGCTGTTGTGGTAGCAATAGAAGAAACAAAAGATCTCTCACAGTTCACAGTAGATGAATTGAGTGCTTCTCTTATGTCTCATGAACACAGACTGAGTAGAGGGACAGATTCCTCTTTTGAGCTAGCATTCAAGACTCATATGTCTTTTGGCCAAGGAAGAGGTCGAGGCAGAGCAAATAACAGAGGTCGTGGAAGAAGCCAAAACAAAGGCAGAAATAATCCTGCAAGCACAAGCGGAAGGAGCTGCAATCAGAACCAAGATGAAGGTTCAAGAAAACAACAAGCTCATGGACAAAGGTATGACAAATCCCAAGTCCAGTGTCATTATTGTAAGAAATATGGGCACTATGCCAATGAATGTAGGAAAAAGAAAAATGACATGAATAGTAGGCAGAATGCTAATTTTGCAAATGAAGAAGATAAGAATCCAAAGATTGTGCTGTTAGCATGTAACATTGCACATAACATTGCACAAGACAAACAAGAAGATTTTTGGTTCTTAGACTCAGGTTGTAGTAATCACATGACTGGAAATATTGCAATGTTTGCCAATCTGGATGAAAATGTGAAATCTGAGGTAACAACAGGAACTGATAGTAAAATATCTGTCAAGGGTAAGGGCAGAGTCAGTATCCGAGCAAGAAATGGAGAACAGATGATTGTGCCAGAGGTATACTATGTACCTGGTCTGAAATGTAATCTTTTGAGCATTGGACAGCTCATTGACAAAGGTTACAATGTGTTCTTCAAAGATGATATGTGTACAATCAGAGACATACCTCCAAGTAAGAAGATCATTGCACAGGTGCAGATGACCAGCAATAGGATGTTTCCTCTCAAACTCAGGGCAGATTTGAAGGAAGGAAGAACTATTGCAGCTGTAACACAAGAAGTCTTTCAAGAACAGGTGAAAGATGAGAATTGGTTGTGGCACTTGAGATTTGGACATCTCAATTTCGGAGGCTTGAATCTGTTGCACAGAAAGGGAATGGTAAAGGGATTGCCATTGATCGAGAAACCGGACAGCCTTTGTGAAGGCTGCATCCTGGGCAAGCAACACAAAGAAAGCTTTCCAGCAGGAAAGAGTATAAGGGCAAAAGCACCATTGGAAATTGTTCACTCTGATGTGTGTGGACCGATGCAAATACCATCATTTGCTGGAAATAAATATGTTTTAACTTTCATTGATGATTACACCAGAAAGACATGGGTGTATATGCTAAAACAGAAGAGTGAAGTGTTTGAGAAATTCCGCCACTTCAAAACTCTTGTTGAGAAGCAGTGTGGGAATTATATCAAAGTGCTCAGAACAGATAGAGGTGGAGAGTACATCTCCAAAGACTTTCTGCGTTTTTGCAGAGAGAATGGCATACAAAAGCAGTTCACCGTGAGGTACACACCTCAGCAAAACGGTGTTGCAGAAAGGAAGAATAGGACCATTCTAGACATGGTCAGGAGTATGCTAAAGGCAAAACACTTGCCGCATGAGTATTGGGCAGAAGCTGTCACTTGCGCAGTTTACATCTTGAATAGATGCCCAACCAAAGCTGTCATGAACAAAATACCAGAAGAAGCATGGAGTGGTCAAAAGAAAATTGTCACTCACATGAGAGTATTCGGCTGTGTAGCATATGCACATGTACCGGATCAGCTAAGGAAGAAGCTTGACAATAAGGGGGAGAAGTGTGTCTTTATTGGCTATTGTGATGAGTCAAAAGCATACAAACTCTATAATCCATCCACCAAGAAATTGATAGTAAGCAGAGATGTGCAGTTCATTGAAGATGAAGCTTGGGATGGAAGCTTAGAGAAGACAGTGAATGTGAAGACAATTGTGTCTCATGAAGAAGAAGAGGAAGGGACAGCAGCAAATAACCCTTCTTTGGTGGCTCCTCCTCCACCACAGCAAGTACATCAAACCACACCACAAGCTGGAATTCGAACATCCTTGAGAAGTCAAGGAAGTGCTTCTCCAAGCACACCACAGGGATCAGAAATACCCTCAAGTTCGGATGGAACTCCAAGCACACCAAGAAGACCAAGATTCAGAAATCTGAATGAGATTTATGAACAAGGAGAGGTAAGTAACAATACCGGTCTGAATTCATTATTCGCTTTGTATTGTCATGTTGATGACCCAATTAATTTTGAAGATGCTGTAAATGAAGATAAATGGATTGAAGCAATGAATGAAGAAATTGGTGCAATTGAGAAGAGTAAAACATGGGAGTTAGTGGACCTCCCTAAAGGCAAAGATGCCATTGGAGTTAAGTGGGTCTATAAGACCAAAAGCAATGTTGAAGGCAAGATTGACAGGCATAAAGCAAGACTTATTGTGAAAGGCTACAAGCAACAACAAGGCAAAAATTATGATGAAACCTTTGCACCAGTAGCAAGGATGGAAATAGTTAGAATAGTGTTGTCTATTGCGGCACAGCACAAATGGAATATTTATCAGATGGATGTTAAATCTGCATTCCTGAATGGAGTGTTAAAAGAAGAGGTTTATGTTGAACAACCTCCAGGCTATGAAGTTGAAGGCCAAGAGAATAAAGTTTGTAGACTGAAGAAGGCTCTTTATGGGCTGAAGCAAGCTCCAAGAGCATGGTACAACATAATAGATGCTTATCTGATTGAGAATGGGTTTGAGAAGTGTGATGGTGAACCCACACTCTACATAAATGAGAATGACGGTAAGATTCTTATTGTTGTTTTATATGTAGATGATTTAATCTTTTCTAGCAATGATGCTTCTCTCATTGCTGATTTTAAAGCAGTCATGAAAAGTGAATTTGAAATGACTGACTTGGGCTTCTTAAGATATTTTCTTGGAATTGAAGTAGACCAAAGTGAAAATGGTGTTTTCATTTCCCAAGTTAAATATGTAGAAGCAGTGTTGAAGAGATTTAACATGCAGAACAACAAGGCAGCTGTGACTCCAACTGTAATGGGGTTGAAATTGACCAAAGAAGACAACAGCAAGGATTTTAATCCAAATTTGTACAAGAGCATAGTTGGCAGCCTCATGTACTTGACTGCAACTAGGCCGGACATTATGCACGCAGTGAGTTTAATCTCCAGATTCATGGAAAGACCGAAAGAGACTCATTGGCAGGCAGCCAAGAGGATTCTAAGGTATGTGAATGGAATGAAGGGGTTTGGTATTTTATACTCCTCTTCTGAAAGTTTCATGTTGACAGGTTACACTGACAGTGATTGGGCTGGAAGTGTTGATGATAGGAAAAACACATCGGGATATGTGTTTCATATGGGATCGGGAGCCATCTCATGGGCTTCCAAGAAGAAACCAATTGTGGCTTTGTCAACAGCAGAGGCAGAGTACGTGGCAGCAACAGCAGCAGCATGCCAAGCAGTGTGGCTGAGAAGAGTTCTCAGAGATTTGTGTCATGAACAAGAAAAGGGCACAACCATTTACTGTGACAATAGCTCGGTAATAGCATTGTCAAAGAATTATGTTTTTCATAAAAGGACAAAGCATATAGACACCAAATTTCACTTCATACGTGAATTGGTTAACAATGGTGAGATTGTTTTGCAGCACTGCAGAACAGAGGATCAGCTAGCTGACATCTTGACAAAACCATTGGCAAAGAAAAGTTTTGATCATTTCAGAGAATGCCTGGGTATGGCAAAAAACCCAGCAGTTGAAATTAAGGGGGAGTGTTGGAATTTAATTCCAACTGCAACATAAACAGCTGGACAGAGAAATCAGATCCGCTGTAGATATTTCAAAAATATCGGATGCCTGAAAGTCATGCTTTATTTATTGCACTCCACTATGCATTTAATTTGCAGAGTTATGTCCCTGCAGGCAGCCGACTTGTTTTGTTCCAAAAGGCATCACCGCTTCCTGTGCATTCAATGCGCTGATATGCATTAGAAGATATTTTGTATTTTTTTTATATTATAAGTCAAAAATGTTTTTTACTTATAAATATGATGAACATCAGTTCATTTTGAGGTTAGAAGAAATAGAAGAGAGTTTGAGAAATTGAAAAAGGCAGAGAAGAAGACAGAGCAGAGAAGACAGCAAGAAAACAGAGTCGCTGTGTTTTTGGAGCAGCATGCATTCTACAGGCTGTTTCAGCAACTGTGTCTGTGTTTCAACAACTGTCTGACTGTTGCTGAAACACGTGTTTCAGCAACTGTCTGAAACACAAATCTGTGTTTAAAAAAACAGAGTTTGTAAAAACAGAGTATGGAGTTTTTAGTTATTCCAGAACTGTAGTTCTGAAGAAGTTTGTAGTTTTTATTGTCATTTTTATGGTTAATAAAAACAGAGCTTTTCTCCATATCCTCTTTGTCCAGATTTCTCTCATTTCTTTGTGTTGAGTTGAGGAACTTTGCTTCCTCTGTTTTGTTCGAAATTAACAGAAATTTCCATCATTGATTTTAGTAGTTACCTGACACAGACACCGGTTGATTAAAAGAAGGCGCAAACATTAAAAGAAAGCAATTAAAAGAAAGCAATTAAAAGAAGGCACAAACCTTATCAATCAAATATTTTAATAATATCATTAAATTAATCTCATAAAACTATACATCAATGGAAAAAAAGAACAGAGATCATGTTTGTGCGGAAAAAAAGAACAGAGATCATGGATACTGCACGCTTAGAAGAAATCCAAAAATGGCATCCCACTAGAAAACAAATCGAATCAGAGAACCAGAGAGAACCTCATAAATAGATCTGCACGGGTGGAAGCAGCAGACGATATAGTCAATACTTTTTTATGGTAATGGTGCTTTGCCTCCGCAAGCATCACGACCTGCATTCCAGAGGAGTAATGAAACATGGGGCCTTTATTCATCCAGATTCTTTCCGGTGGTTTCAAAAAAAATCTTGAAGATGGGGGCCTTCTGGGAAGCGTTGCAGCCAACTAAATCCAAATTTGTAGAGCACCTTTTGATTTATGAAAAGAAAATCTGAAAGGAAATCTCACCATCAACGCAAGAAGTGGTGGGAAGAATATTGGAAAAAATGTCAAAGGTGGGAGGAATATTAAATGGCGAAGGTTCAGAAAGGTTATTGGTCCAATAGTGTCTCGCAGGGCAACAAGATTGGATTCAAGAACAACCTGTTAACAAAAAAAATTACGAAAGAAACCTACATGTTAGCTGAACAATCAAAATAAAAAATCTAGGAATACCTGCAAACCTAGATGTAATTTAATAAAATGAATGTAAACCATTACTATTTGTCCTTCTGAAAATTTATTATTCCTGAACTCCCTTCACTTCATCCACAAATATCCATGAACGAATCGAATGTATGAACGCATGGAACTAGTTGTATGAACGCTCTTAATTGAGAAGCTCTTAGTTCTGGGCACGCATCCTGGTCGGCTGGGAGTGGCGATGTGGCTAGTGCCTCCTCCTCCCCGCACCGAAGGGCATCGTCTTAATTCCATTCACTCCGGTACCGTCCTTATCCTCCTTCAACTTGAACTTGTGAACATCATAATCAAAATCCTCATTATATAGCCTTTTTTAATCAACGGCTTGAACTTGTGAACATCATAATCAAAATATATTTTTCAATCAACGGCTAATTTGTGAGTGGCCATGCCACGTCCTCCCTGCCCTAGCCGTTTGGAGGGATCACAAAACATCATTTATACCTGTTTGGATTATTTTCAATATTAAAAGGAATATAACATGCTATTTTTTAATATTCAAATATCACAAAATTTCTTAATAAGTATAATAATTTCAACAAGAAAATAGATAAAAATATTGAATGGATTTTTTCAATATTGAAATATTACAAAATTCCTTAATAAATATAATAATGTAGATGAACTTGTGAACATCATAATCAAAGTATCTTTTTCAATCAACGGCTAATTTGTGAGTGGCCATGCCACCAAATATCTTTTTCAATCAATGGCTAATTTGTGTGTGGCCATGCCATGTCCTCCCTGCCCTAGCCGTTTGGAGGGATCACACCACATCATTTATACCTGTTTGGATTATTTTCAATATTAAAAGGAATATAACATGCTATTTTTTAATATTCAAATATCACAAAATTTCTTAATAAGTATAATAATTTCAACAAGAAAATAGATAAAAATATTGAATGGAATAATATTTAAATATTACAAAAATTCCTTAATAAATATAATAATGTAGATGAGTGTTTTTTTGGATTAATCACATAAAGACATTCATTTACATTATGGATCACAAAAGTCTTACATTTAACAAAAATATAATAATTTAAAACATACATATAAACCCCTGCTCTCCAAATCATTCTCGTGCAATGCTGTTCGTCGTTCCTCGCACAATGTTGATCTTTGTCCTTCTTGCATCATCCCCACCGTATTGAGCTCTGTCCCTTCCATATTTCCTTCCATATTCCTCTTAATGACTCCCCTGTTCTCCCTCTCGTATGATGCACCGTGCAAGCTCCAACTATACAACTCCTCTCTTGATATTTACGAGCTATAAAGAGAAAACTGTTTTCAAACTATATTTTATAAAGATATAAAACTGCTATATAAAACATTCAAATCTGGACACAACCTAGATCGAGCCTAGCACACAAGAATGGGTAAAACCCTACCTTAAATTCAATTTAATTTAGTTACAAAGTTTTATTTCGGGGTGATAATAGCGTATAGGGATGGAGAATGCCGATTTAGAAAATTAATCAAATAATATATATGTAATTTATTGTTTATATAAAAAAATAATAATATTAAATTGAGAAATTTTAGTTAAAATATTGAATTGTGTTATTCAAATTTAATTTTTAATAAATATATGATTTTATACAAATTAGATAAAAATAGTAATTTTGAAAACTTTTCAAAAATAACACTAAATACAACTCTATATTTTAAAAGTAAATTTCAAGTGAATTTAATTGATTTATTTTTATTAACCTCAAAGTCAAAAAGTTGCACTTTCTTTCCAATGCTAGTAAAGTGGCCCTAATTCCATAAAGTTATGGTTTCTCATGTCCATGAGAATTATAAAATGTTACTAAAAATATGGATAATATCACCACTTAAAAATCCATGGTGCCAACAATTCTAAATACTTTATTGTCCAAATTAATTATTAATCTTGTGTAGTTTGCTCATAGCACACCTCTCCTTCTATAATGACATTAACTCCAGAAAATTCATGACATCCACCAAAGATTTGAAATTCACGACATCCACCAAAGATCACGGAATAAAATATAGTTTTTTACATAGAAACATTGAGGTTAATCGTTGTGCATGCCTCCACTTTGTTGGAAATTTCTTTGTCAGGTAAAATTTGTTTATCCAAATCTTGGACCGTTCCATTGATACTATGAAAATAGGGATGATTTTATTGACATTATTGGGACATGGAGCAGTAATTTGGAAAAAAATCAAAATAATTTTATGTCTAATTAGGTGGTGCCATATAATTCGAGTAGTGGGCTGCACATCGGCTCAAACATCGGGTAACTTGACGGAGTTAAATCCTTTCTTTTGATGTGCTTTATCCACCATTGATCACTTTGGGGTGTTTTAGACTATGTCACGTGGTTTGAACTTTGTATTATGTGAAATGCTTGGCACATGGCTAGTTGATTAAATCAATGATAGAAAATGTTGATATGGGAGGAGGTTAATTATGCAAAGAAACATCATGGGTGGATAGATATCATATCTTTATGTTGACATGATGTTGCATTATTTGATATCGGGTTTATAAGGATATGTGCCAAAATAAGCTTAAGAAAATCCAATATCTAATTTTTAAAACTAGGTGGAATGTTATATTATACTTTCATTTAAAACTTTGAAGACCTCCTATGGAACTTTGATTATGACAAGAATTTATTTTGTCAAGTGGTGTGAATATTTTCCCCTAATTTTTGTCTATGTATTTTATTTCAAAATGAAAGGAGAGGATGACATGGTTGTGGAATGGTAGGAAAATTTTTGGTAGCAATCGATGTTAATATTGGATAGCCTCGAAAATTCAAGTTAACAAGTATTATGGACAAGAGGATTGATTCAACCAATTCTCGTCAATTCACAAAATAAAAATTTCCGGTAGTTCAAGGTGCAATTTTTATCATTGGGCGAGTTATGGGAAGTTGTAAGAACCCTCATTGCTCACCCTCCCCCATTCCCATTAGATGATTTCATGGGTTCCCAATTCATGAGATGTATGGATCTTGACAAGTAAAGCGGCTAGATAATATTCAAGTTATGTATAAACTTCTTGAACCCTAATTGTATTACAATGTTCGATTCATTAAGGATTTTACCGAAAAAGGAATGTGGTGTATTTGGAGAAAGGATGCATGAATTAATTAAATCACGTGAGAAATAGTGACAAGATACTTAAAAAGGAAGCTTCTAAAGAATATGTGATTAGTCACTAATTAAGTCCTAAACTATCTTTTGTGGTTTGAGTGCTTTGTATGATTTTTTCCACAATCAATGTTACACATTCTCCTTTAGACTTAGATCCCATTATTCAAAGAGTCTTCAAAGGCTTTTATTTCAATTGGGCTAAGAACTTAATTGAAAACATATGAAAGGGTGTTCAAAGTTTTAGAGCCTCCAAAATTTACAAATATAATCCTCCTTTTTACATGTATGCATACTTTATGGATGTCATCTATTTTTTTTATGAGTTTCGTGCTATGGGTTGGAAATTGACCCCTTTCTACCCCATTCGCTATTCATATTTAACATTCAAAAATCTAAGAATATAGCTATGGTAACCATTTATACTCAATTCTTCATTTTATCATTGTTCTTATTCATAAGTATTTGTTCCAAATAACACTCCGAATTTCTGCTAAATGCTAGGTTTTCCATTACTCTGCTTAGTGACTAGTACTTTGAGGAAAACTTTTCTACCTAGTAATTTGTGGTTTTAAAGGGCCACTACATGCTTTGCCCCTTTTTGTTCCTAATAGGTTAACTTCTAAAGAAATAACTTGCCATTATTGAGTGCGCCAATTCCAAATCTTAATTCTCGATATTGTAGTACGATGTGTTCATCATTGCTTGTACCAATTCCAAATGTCAGTGCACTCAATTGCAATTGTTGCTCTCCACCATTCGTTGCACCACTTTCTTGTGATTCTACTTCACCTCTCACAATAGTTATTTCACTTTGTTGATCTTTTCTATGAATTGGAAATTTCATATGTGTCCATCTTGCGTCATCGTTGTACCAAAAACGTCCTTCCTATAACAAACCTACTCAAAAATTCCATGTAATAAAGTTAAAATAATAACCATTGTTCGTGAGAGACATATTCCAAGATGAATGTTGGGAAAAACATCCTAGTGCGGGTGTTCACATGGTTTATTACGTCTATGGAAAAGGCTATGGCTAAATCATTAAAGAAGAAAAAAGTATTTTTGACACATTTATTTATGAGAATAGTGGAAATTAGGAGAAAGGGGAGGTAAAATGTCACAGGTTGCATGTGAGGAGGAAAATGAAGAAAATAGAAGCCTCTTCTATAAAAAGGCTTCTAAGAATCTGTTGGTACCTTTTTGGCGATTGCATTTTGGAGCTCTCTCATTGATCTCTCTCCCTCTCATACTATTGGATACTTATATTTTTTCTTGGATCGCTCTTGGAGAGTGTGGATAATTGGTGATTGAAGCAAGAAGGCAAAGAAGGAGAAGGAAAATGCAAGTGGACATCGGGATCAACGAATAGATAGAGATTTGATTACGAGGTATCAAGTTGTATGCATGGTTTCCTCACTAGTTTTAGCATGCATGGTGTATGCATGTGGATTTCCCTCGTCTTTGGATTTCTTGGATAGCCATGGTGTCGTGGGTTTATTTCCATTGATTATTTTCTTGTTGGTTCTCATGATTCATTTAGCTATCGGTTGAGTTATTAGTTCATGGAAGCCTTGGTTGCAAAAACTCTCTGGAAGCCCGACGAACAATTATGGGTTGAGTTACTTGTCGTGGAAGCCTTGGTTGGAAAAACACTTTGGAAGCCCCTAGGTGGGTTGAGTTACTAATGTTGGAAGCCCTCGTTGGACAAACGCTCTAGAAGCCCTGTAATAGTTTGGGTTGAGTTACTAGTCCTCGAAGCCTCCGATTGGAAAAAAACACTCTGGAGTCCTCGAACAACTTGGATAGAGACCAATCAACGATGGTTGTGATTTCCGACCATGAGGTGGAGTCATTGGTTGAGGGTTGAGGTGGTTTGGCCTTTTGGAGGCCCCTGAATTGATTATGATTGATGTGTTTGGTGATATCCCACATTCATGCTTGGAATATGGCACAGAGGGTTATTGGGCTGAAGTGAGACTTGGCTAAACTAATATATGGCTTGGTTGAACGTGGAATTCTCAACTCCGATTTTTTTTACATGCATTAATGAAGAACTCATTCCTTTGGTATTTGGTATGCAAATGTATTGGTTATTATGTGATTCTATTGCTATCGTATACATGGTATTTTTGTTTTTTATTATGTTGGTTATAAGAATATGTTTTATTAATGATGATGTATGTCTCTATCTATGTTTTTTACTTGTAAATGAATGCATAATGTATCTATGGTCAAATATATTGTCTTGCGACTAATGATGTAAGGGAAAAATGCCTTTTAGTGATTCTTAGATAAGTATGAGACCCCTATGTCTAAACTTGTTGTTTACACTGTAGATGCAATGTTTGCGACATGCTTGATGAGAACTTCCTGTCATGGCTAGGAGATGTCCTCGATGAGTTCTTGATGATGTTTATTGCTTTTGTACCTTTTTTTTTAATGTTATTTATTATCTCCTAAAGTTTCATGAAGTTAGGCGGTGACTTGGGCTCTATGGCTAAAAAGGTGGCATAAATCTTGTAGTTGAACACACACATAACCCGACCAATTGGGGCCCTCGCCGCATGTTTTTTGTGTTTGTTTCTTACGGCTATAGGCTCCCAACTATTATTGTGCCTTGGCATACCTACGACTATGGCCCAAAAGGGGCTGAAAATTCGGTCGCCCTCGGGGGTTAGGGGTCCAGGGAGGTCGGATTACCTCTTGGGGATGTTGTTGATGTTTTGTAAGGTGTCTTTGTCTTCTTTCCCTCGGTTCCACTACCTTAAGGTCGAGATATGAGGTGAAATCTCATATTAGTAGCCTCTCCTCACATGTTTACCTTGGTTGGTTGGTTACTTGGGTTGATGTGGGATGAGGGTGTTATAGAGTGGTATCGAGCATGGTTCAACTCTCGGAATGGATGGGTAGTGTGTTGATCATGCATTATGTTGATTTCATGTGTTTTTTTCATACTTATGGTGTATTTGTTTATTGCACCCATGTTTTGTTGGCCATGGTGGTAGTGGTGTCCCCATGGAAGTGTTTATGGTGTCGTTGTCAACATGTGGTAATGTGTGTATGACTGATTATCTATTTTTCATGTTTGTGTATTGTCCATGCACATTATCTTACATATTGTTACATGTTGTATATGCATTTCTTTTTTTATGCTAGGTCACATATTGGTCATGCTTGTGTAGTGTCCTTGTATGCTTTCTTGTGTGATGATTATATGTTGAAAATGATTTGGTCATTCACGCTTGGTTACATTTCGCTTATGCTTGTGATGGTGTGTAGTAAATTTTCATTGGTATGGTTATACATTAGGTCATGTTTTGTAGTTTGTATGGTTATGCATCCATGATTCTACTCCAACTAGAGTGAGGTTTATGCGCTATTATACCTTTTGTTACAAGTTTATATGAGGCTACGATTATGGATATACATGTATTTGGTTAATGGTTGATCTTGCAGGATGTATCCTCCCAAAATTACACTAAGGTTCGTTAGTTTTTTTCATGAATTGGTTTAGGTGAGACATTTCACATTGCATTGTGTTGGATATTCATCTGATTTGGAAGATACATTGAGAATTTTATAGGAATAAATAAGGAGTTTTTAAAGAAGATAATGATAGACTTGTACAAGCACATGAAAAGAAAGTAGAGGTTAATGCGGCCATCATTCAAACTTTGTGGGAGTTGTAGAAATATGGGCCACTTAGGATCAACTATGGGCAGGGAGGATGGGACTAATGGAGCATATGCCGAGGAGGGTTTTCCCCTTAAGGGGGTTTCCCCTGGCATAGTTCACCCGCATCTGGTGTCTATTGTTTTATGTGATGTTGCTTTGGTAATTTCTTGATGAACTAAAAGAACGAAGATATAAATAATCGTAATAATAAGAAACATCACAAGTAATTTTCAAGAATAAGAAAATATTTCCGCCTTTACGATTTTTCTAACATGATATCATAGATTTGTTGAAATAAGGAAGAAAAATGAAGTCCTCAGCACTTGATCAAGGAACAATTTGAAGGATCATCTCGGGGTAGGAGTCTACTACACTCTAGGAGGATGTCTAACACAATCAAGGGAGAAAAAAAATTGAAGGAGCCTCAAACTACAGGTCCTAGAAGAAGAGAATTGGCCCTCATCCTTGAAAAGAATAAGGTACTATACCTAGTCAAAGGAAAAGTAAAGAAGCCTACAAAAGGATTCTTTTGATGGTGAAAAAAGTAAAATAAAGGGAACTAAATTGGTGGCCATGACTTTAATGGTAGCAGGGAATAAAGGACAACCTTTTCCCATTCATAGCCAACATTGACCATGCTCACAAAATGTATGAAGCCTTGTCAAAGTTATTCACTGTTAAGAACATTCGTCAAGTAGCTACTTTGAAAAATGAGCTAAGGACTACAAATATGACAAAATAAGACACATTGGCCTCGTTTGTGAATATAGAAATAATCAAGGATGATATTTTGGCCATTGATGAAATTGTTCTAGACAAAGAACTCATGATCAATGCTCTATTAGGATTGAAACCTACTTGGGGTGCATTTGCTGCCATATTTAATAATTGGATGGTAGCTCCCACCTTTGAAGAACAATGGATTGCCGACAATCAAGAGGAATTAAGTATCTCATTAGCTTCCAATCCTGAAGGAGTACCTAATGCCTATATTTACGAACATAAATGAAAAGAAATATAAAGGGCCAAGAGAATAAAGTTGACATGTCCAAGGTATAATAATATCGATTCCATAAGAAGGGTCATATGGGAGTGACTATCTCGAAAAATCCGAGAAACAAGAAAATAGAGAGATATTTGGCCAACATTGTTGAAGAAGGAAACTCAAAGGAAGTCAAGCCTGGAGAATTTAACATTAGAGACTTACACTACCAAGTACTTTTCTTGTAGCTTTAGATATTTTTATTTTTATATTTTTTGATGTTTTATAATTTATAGGCCTTTAATATATTTTTTGGAAAATACATTTTTTCTTTGTTTATAAGTTTTAGGTATCCCTCAAAGCTTTGTAGGGAGTCCTAAACAGATCCTCAAGATAAGTATCTCATTTTAGGCTCATTTTTGGTTTCATATACTTATTTCTGATTTTGATTATATTAATACTAATGAACTTTCTCCCTCTATGGTCTTGATTAGGAAAAGAATTGTTATACTCTCAAGAAGTATGAAGGAGGGCTCTCTCAAGACAAGGTTTGTCAAGAAACAAAGGTATGCCTTAAAACATTGATTTATTTATATTAAAGGTTTTTTTCATTTGACATTATCTTATCGCATTGTTATATCTGTCTATCTTCGAATCATAATGATTCTTATTCTAGGTGATTCATCACTTGATAAATCTACCCACCCCACTCATATTTCTAATTGATTTTGTAGAACCCTAGACAAGTTTTTGGAAAACCCTAACTAAAGGGTATTCTAATGTGAATGTTTTGAAACCCTAAACTGCCTTAGGGATATTGTATTTGAAGTTTTTATTAATGATATCATGTTTAGGATTTTTGATATGATCATGAAAAAACTAACTTCTTAGGGTTGAATGATAAGGGATAAAGTCTTGAACCTTTGAAATGTTGGTAATATTGGGTTTTTTATGTTCCTATATTGAAATCGTTACTCATTAGGGTTTCGTGGAATGTGTAAGTAAGAGCCCCACAATGTCTTAGAAATGATTTGCTTTGTATGTGTGTGTTTTTATGATCAAACCCTAGTCTAATTAATTTTTTTATTCATATGTTGTGTTGGGTGTGGAACATGATTATCTTCTTTATTTATATGTATCGCCATGTTGGAACCCTATTCTTAACGTCATTTCATCTTCATGAGGGGGGGTCTTGGGGGGTGTCGGCGGCCTTTTGGAGCCCCCCTTGGGAGGGGGTTTCGGAGAGGCGCCCCGAGGCTAAAAAAATATGTAAAATTTCCTTGTAAAATGTTGTAATTTCATAGTCAATATGGGTCGTTCATTAGGCGAGATGATTTTGGCGATGAAGTTATGTTTAATTTAGGTTTTTCACCCTGAAGGAAACTTGTCCGTTGTTTGAGGGTATTGTATTGCGTTTGTGTATGGTGTGTATACTACGAGTGAGAAATCACAAAGGGGACCGTGTGAGAGAGAAGAGGATATTACATCGGATCCGATGTAGATTGTGTCTTTTCATTTTCTTTGGATAATGTAAAGGAAGGATTGGTTGTTTCCATGGAAATAGCCCAAGTTGGGTGAACCACATATATTTGTGTCTCTCTTATTTTATATGTTTTTATGTCTTTGTGTTTTCTGCATATTTTATGTGGTAAAGTTCTCGTAAAATAGAAAAAATTGAAACCAATGGTTATTAAAGGAGCTAAGGCATGTTCCGGAAGTCGAAGAAAAGTATGATTTCAACAGGGTAGTTAGACGATGAAGGTTGTGTTACAACTTTCACGGATAAAACCTCGAAGGTCATTAAAGGAGACCTAGTAATAGAAAAAAGGAGAAAATGTTGGTACATTGTATTTATTCAATGGTATTTCTAACTTTGTTGATGGTTTAACTTCGAAAGCGAGAAGATGTAGCATTATGTGTTAAATTTTGAAGATGTTTTTATGCTAAGATGAAAAATATACTTTAACCTTATAGGGCATAATTAAAGTAAGATGTAGACAGAACATACCAATAGATTGATGCAAGACAAGTTAAAAAACATAGATAAATAATGGTGGCGTTACGGCGATCAGCAGGGGATGGTTCAACCAGCAAAGTATTCATAAGGTCAGCCAACCACATATATCACACAACCCCAGGACATTTCATCAAGAATACTCCACCAAGATGTTGCACCAAGAAGCCCTAAACGTAGAACCAAGAACGTTGCTCCATCACCATCCAAGGGAGAAGAAAAAATGCCTCCACAAATTTTGTGTGTAATGAAATCCAAGTATCTCCAATATATAGACATACTGTGGGGGTGTGTGGAACATCTCTTATGCATGTGGGATAAATTAGGCTGACCTTGCACATGTGGAATAAATTCAAAATACATGTTCTACTCATCCGATCAAGATGATCTTTGGATTGATCTTGCACCTCTCTCGAAAGAGGAATCCAATAAAAATATTGGCATCATCATTTGAGCATGACATCATGGATTTTAGACCTAGTTGCCCAAAATTAACACACTCTCTCAACTAGGGAGAACTCCATCCACCGATGCCCTCCAAACATCGTGCGTCATCCCATCGTAACTTGCTTTCGGCTGGCTTATTTATTTCAAAACAAAATTTGAGTCATAAGGACATCACTCACGCTAACACTGAAGTCGACTCGAGAGGTCCGAAAACCTCTATAGGGACTCAAAAGAGTCACACACCAACCCAAAGTTGGTTTAGCTGAACCGAAGTCGAGTTGGAGGTTTGAAACCTCTCTTGGACTCGAGAAAGTCATATATTAACCTGAAGATAGTTTCACCGACTCAAAGTCGATTGGAGGTCCAAAATGTCTCTTGGACTCGAGAGAGTCATATACTAACCCCAATTTAGTTTCACACGACCCAATGTCGGTTGGAGGTCCGAAACCTCGCTAGACTTGATCCCGGATCAAGTGGTTGGACACGTGTCATCCTAGACATAGAGTGTACGAGAAATATCTAATGTGTGCATCAGTCTTGCTATGGTCTCTATTCACATTTCCCACCTCATTGGCCAAATGAGAGATACTTCCCATGAGTGCGAAACTCCATGGGTAGGATGCATATGGGGAAAAAGATCAAATAGAGGTAAACAAACTCAATATCATCATGGTGGGGCGGAAGCACACCAACAAGGTTTAGCAAGCCTAGCCTAACCTAGCCTAACCTAGCCTAACCTAGCCTAGCCTAGCCTACTGCCTAGCCTGGCCTAACCTAGCCCTAACCTAACCTAGCCAAGCCTAACCTAACCTAACCTAACCTACCCTGTCTTGTCCTAGCCTAGCCTGGCCTAGCCTGGCCTAGCCTATGCCTAGCACTAGCCTGGCCACTGACCTAACTAGCATAGCCTAACCCTAACCTAACCTAACCTGACCTAGCACAGTGACCTAACCTAACATAGCCTAGCCTAACCTAGCCTAACATAGCCTAGCCTAGCACTGTCTGGCCTAACCTAGCCTACCCTGGCCTGGCCTAACCTATCCTAGCCTAAACTGGTGTGGTCTTACCTGCCTAGCCTAAACTGGTGTGGTCTTGCCCTACCTGGCCTGGCACGTCTGCTGAACCTGGCTGACCTAGCCCTGGCCCTGACACTAGCCCAGCCTGGCCTGCCCTAGCCTGGCTACTTGCCTGGCCAGCCTAGCATGGTCCTAGCAGCAACCATAACCTGGCCTGGCCTAACCTGGCCCGGCCTGGCCTAACATAGCATGGCCTGGCCTAGCACTGACCTAGCCTGGTCTGGCCCTGGCCTGGCCTGGCCTCCTAGCCTGCCTAGCCTGGCTTAACCTGGCCTGGTCTTGCACCTCTAGCTGGCACACACCCTGTCCTGGGCCTGCCTAACCCTGGCCCTGGCCTAACCTAGCCTAGCCTAACCTGCCCTACCCCAGCCTGTCCTGGCTTGCCTAGCCTGCCCTGGCCTGCCTGCCCTGGCCCCTAGCCTGGCCTATCTAGCCTAGCTTGACCTGTCCTGGCCTGGCCTGTACTAGCCTACGCATGTCTGGCATGGCCTGGCCTGGCCTGGCCTGTCCTGGGCTGGCGTGGCGTAGTCCTGGCCTAGCATGGCCTGGCTGGCCTAGCCTGGCCTGGCCTGGCACGATGCCTGGCCTGACCCTGGCAGTAGCCTAGCCTGGCCTAGCCTAGCCTAGCCCGTACGCCAGCCTAGTCTAAGCCAATCTAGCCTACCTACCTAGCTACTAGCCCAGTCTAACCTGGCCCTGCCCTGCCTACCTGCTAACCTAACCTGCCATAGCCTAGCCTAGTCTAACCTAACCTGCCTAGCCTAGCCTAGCCTAACCTAACTATCCCTAACCTAACCTGCCATGTCCTAACCTCACCTAGCCCTAACTACGCCCGCCTGACCTGCACCTACCCTGGCCTAGCTCCTAACCCTGGCTAGCCTGGCTGGCAGCCTAGCTAACCCTGGCCTGACCCCTAGCCCTGGCCCAGTCTAGCCTAGCCTGCCCTGCCTGGCCTAACCTAACGTAACATGGCCGAGCCCTGGTCTAACCTACCCTACCTGGCCTAACCTACCCTGTCCTAACCTGGCTAACCCTGGCCCAGCCTGGCCTAGCGTAACTATCCCCTACCCTAACCTAACCTAACGCTAACCTAACCTAGCAACCTAGCCAACCTACTGTCATGGCCTAGCCTAGCCTAGCCCTAGCCCACGCTAGCCCATCCTAGCCTACCCTAGCCTAGCCTAACTGCCTAGCCCTAGCCCTAGCCTAGCCTAGCCTCTCCTCCTAACGCCCTGACCCTGCAGCCTACCTGCTCTGACCCTGCCTAACTACCTAACCTAGCCTAACCTAACCTGCCTAACCTAACCTAACCTAGCCTAGCTCACTTAACCTGTCAACTAACCTACTGGCCTAACTAGCCTAGCCTAGCCAGCCTAACCCTACTAGCCTACCTAGCCTAGCCTCATGACTAGCCCTGCCCTAACTGGCCTAGCCTGCTGCCTGGCCTCGGCTGCCTAGGGCATGGCCCTGGCCTGGCCTGGCCGTGCGAGCGCAGCCTGCCCTGGCTAGCCCTGGCCCAACCTGACCTGGCCTGGCCCTGGCCTACTGGCCTGACTGGCCTCGCTGGCCTGACCTGGCCCTGGCTGACCTGGCCTAGCCTGACGGCCTGACCTGCAGCCAGCCTGGCCCTGGCCCCCGGCGGCCGCCATGGCCTAACCTGACCCTAGTAGCCTGGCCTAACCTGCGCTACCCTGGCTTGAGCACGGCCTGGCCCTGGCCCTAGCCTGGCCTGGCCTAGCATGGCCTGGCCTGGCCCAGCCTGGCCCTGTCCTGGCCCAGCCCTGCCTGGCCTGGCCTGGCCTAGGCCCTGGCTTGGCCTGGCCTGGCCTGGCCCTGGCCCTGGCCTGTCCTGGCCTGGCTGGCCTGGCCCTGGCTTGGCCCTAGCCTGCCTGACCTACGCTGCCTAAAGCAACTGGCTTGTAACCTAGCCTAACCTAGCCTAACCTAAACCTAGCCTGGCCTAGCCTAACCCTAACCCTGACTGTAGCTAACCTGCCTAGCTTAACCTAACCTACCCTACGCAAGAAACTTAGCCACAACCTAACCTAACCTAACCTAATCTATCCCTAGCCTAACCTAACCTAGCCTACCATAGCCTAACCTGTCTAGCCTAACCTGGCATGGCCCTGGCCTAGCCTGGCCTGGCCTGGCCTGGCATAGCCTGTCCTGGCCTGGCCTGGCCTGGCCTAAGCTGCCTGGCCCTGGCCTGGCGTGGCCCTGGCCCTGTCCCAAGCCCTGCAGCGCTGTCCTGGCCTGCAGCCAGCTGGCCTAGCGCTGGCCTGCCACCAGCCCTGGCCACCGGCGCTAGCGGCCTGCCACTGGCCTGGCTGCCTGCCCTGGCCCTGGCCTGGCCTGCCCTGGCCTCGGCTGCCTGGCGAGCCTGGCCCTGGCTGACAGCCTAGCTGCCCTGGCCTGGCCTGGCCCTGGCCTGCGCTGACACTGCCCTGCAGCCTGTACCTGGCCTGGCCCTGGCCCTGGCCTGCCCTGCCTGCCCTGGCCTGAGCAGCCTGGCCTGGCCTGGCCCTGGCCCTGACCTGGCCCTGGCCCTGGCTGCCCTGCCTGCTGGCAGCCCTGGCCTGGCCTGGCACATGGCCCTGGCCTAGCTGACGGCCTGCCCTGGCCTGCATGCCCTGGCCTGGCCTGGCCTGGCCTGCCCTGGCCTGCTGCCCTGGCCTTGGCCTGGCCCTGGCCCTGGCACTGGCCTGCCTGGCCTAGCCCCGGCCTGGCCTGGCCTGGCTGGCCTGGCGCCCGGCCTGGCCTGGCCTAACTGCTACAACGTGGCCCTACTGCCTGGTTAGCCTAACCTGGCCTGGCCTAGCCTGGCCTAACCTAACCTAGCCCTAGCCCTGGCCTAGCTTGCGTAAGCTAGCCTAGCCTAACCTAGCCTAACCTAGCCTAGCCTAGCGCCAGTCTGCTAGCCTAGCCTAAACTCGGTGCCACTATCCCTAGCCTAGCCTAGCCTACGTAGCCTGACCTATGCGCCCTACCCTCATACATGGCTTAGCCTAGCTGTCCTACCTGCAACCTATCTATCCTAGACCTGGCCTAGCATAGCAAACTGCCTAGCCTAACCTAGCACTGTCCCTAAGCACTTGTAGCCTAGCCTACTGCCGCCTGGCCTAAACTAACTTTTACAGCCTGTGCCTAGCCTTGGCCCTAGCCTAGCCCTAGCTGGTCCTGTGCCTAGCCTGCCTAACCTAGCCTAGCTGACTAAGCCTGCTGTCTTTACGACCTGACCTGGCTACCCTAACCTAACCTAACCTAGCCTAACCTAACCTACTAACCTAACCTAGCCTAGCCTAACCTGGCCTAGCCTAACCTAACCTACCCTGCCCTGCCCTGCCTAGCCTGGCCTAACCCTAACTTCTTCTTCTAACCTAGCCTGGCCTAACTAGCATACCCTGCCCTAGCTTGACCTACCCTAACTAACCTGCCTGCTCTGGCCTAAGCTAAGCTGGAAAGCTAACCTGCCCTAACCTGTCCTGTCTGACCCTAACCCTGGCTAACAGCTAGCCCTGCACCTGGCCTGGCCCTGCCCTGGCCTGCCCTGGCCTAGCCTGGCCTGGCCTGGCCTGGCCTTGGCCTGCCTGGCCTGGCCTAGCCTGGCCTAGCCTAGCCTGGCCTAGCCCTGGCTAGCCTAACCTAACCCTAACCTAACCTAACCTAGCCTGGCTACCTGCCTAACCTAGCTCGCCCTAACCCTAGCCTAGCCTGCCCTAGCCTATCCTGTCCTAGCCTAGCCTGGCCTAAGCTTGCGTAAGCTAACCTAAGCTAACCTAGCCTAACCTAGCCTGCCTAGTGTAGTCTTACCTAGCCTAGCCTAACCTAGTGTAAGCTATCCTAGCCTAGCCTAGCCTATCTTAGTTTGACCTATCTTAGACTAACCCACTCTGTGCTGGGCTATAGTAGCCTAGCCTAACCTACTTTGTGCTGGGCTATAGTAGCCTAGCCTAACCTATCCTATCCTAGCCTATCCTATCCTATCCTAGACTAGCCTAAGCTTAGCTGACCTAGCCTAGCCTAACCTACTCTATCCTGGGGTATAGTAGCCTAACCTAGCTTTGCCTAGCCTGAAAACTACTCTTACCTAGCCTATCCTAGTCTAGTCTAGCCTATCCTAAGTTAGTCTAGCCTATTCTAGCCTAACCTAGCCTACTCTAGCTTACCTTAGTGTAGTCTTTAGTAGCCTAGGCTAGGCTACTCAAGCTTAAGCTACATTACTCTATATTAGAATATTAATGAAGAAATCATTCAAAAAACAAAAATAAATTAAAAGCTATTAATAAAAGTTTAAATATAAGAAAAATTCTTTAAAATAAATTGAATGTATGAAAATAGAATTTAAAATATATTGAATTTAACCATAATAATAATGTAAAAACAAAATCTAACATGAGTTATAAGATATAAATGAAAATTTATTTTTAAATGAAAAACATATTAGTAGAACATAAAAACATAATTGAAAATCATTTTGAGAAATCCATCAATCTCATCTAAATTATTAGAAAAAATACTTATTTATTGGAAAAGGTCATCCAACGCTGATTTTAAGAGCCACATGTTAAGTCAACTAATATTTTTAATTGAAAAAAAAGACTCACAAAACTATAAAGCAAATCATCCAAAACTGATTTTAAGAACCATATGTTAAGTCAACTAATATTTTTAATTGAAAAAAAAACTCACAAAACTATAAAGCAAATCAACCAATACTTGTGATTTGACTTTCGGGTTGTTAGAAGGCTACAAAAAATTAATTTATAAATAAAATGGAATTATTTCTACTAAGGGAATTCTCCAATTTCCTTATTTGACCCAATTTCCAATTCTATTCAATTGTAAAAAAAGCTCACAAAACTATAAAGCTAACCAACCAATACTTGTGGTTTGACATTCCAGTTATTAAAAAAACTACGAAAAAATTAATTTATAAATAAAAATGGAATTATTTGAATGTAATGAATTATCCAATATCCTTATTTCCTTTTTCAGATTTGACCTAATTTCCAATTCAATTAAGTATGGTGCAAGCTATTGAATTTGCTTTATAGATGAAGATATCTAATTATTTCATAGATTCATTTATAAAATTTGAAAAACAATATTTATTATTTTACTAATTTATAAATATTTCAAATATTTCTATTTGAAAAAAAAATTGAAAACAAACTAATATTCAAGTTAGATATTATCTATATAATCAAGATCCTTAAAAATATACTTGCAAAAAAACATCAAAGAAAAAAATTTAATATGCCCAGACATTTGATTTGATATTTGATATTAAGATGAATATAATAGATGGAATCAAAATTCTCAAAACATACCTGAAAAAAACATCAAAGAAAATTCAATTTATCTAGAAATTTGATTTGATAGATCCAACAAAGAAATATCTAAATTACAACCCAGAAATGAAAGACAAAGAGATTACACCAGCTAATATGAATTAATAAGAAACTATGGCATCTGTGATACCCGAGGACAGAAGGAAAATGGACTAATAATAAAACTAGGGACAATAAAACTAAGAGAAGTAGACTGGTTTTTGTTTTAACAGTAGACAGAGAAAATATGAGTTGTAATCCAAAAAAAGAAAGTGATATTACAAACAAGTATTAATTCGAAAATTATAGAACCACCAGAAAATGAAAACGAAAAAAAATCTATTTATAATTCTTTGAAATGGGTTTACTTGAAACTTTTAATTCAAGAAACACAAAACGAAGACGCAGAAACTTACTTTTGGCGTCGAGACCAGAATTAGGTTTCTTGAGGGTTTTGTTTACAGCCAATGCTCCTGGGTTTTCGGGGTTTCCTGTGAAACCTTGCAAGTTGATTTTAGTAGTACCTGACACAGACACCGGTTGATTAAAAGAAGGTGATTAAAAGAAGGCGCAAGCATTAAAAGAAAGCATTAAAAGAGGCGCAAACCTTATCAATCAAATCTTTTAATGATATGATTAAATTAATCTCATAAAACTATATATCAATGGACAGAGATCATGAATACTGCACGCGTAGAAGAAATCCAAAAAAAAAGTGATATTACAAACAAGTATTAATTCGAAAATTATAGAACCACCAGAAAATGAAAATGAAAAAACAATTCTATTTATAATTCTTTGAAATGGGTTTACTTGAAACTTTTAATTCAAGAAACACAAAACGAAGACGCAGAAACTTACCTTTGGCGTTGAGACCAGAATTAGGTTTCTTGGGGGTTTTGTTTACAGCCAATGATCCTGGGTTTCCGGGGTTTCCTGTGTGACCTTGCAGGTTGATTTTTAGTAGTTACCTGACACAGACACCGGTTGATTAAAAGAAGGCGCAAACATTAAAAAGAAATTAAAAGAAGGCGCAAACCTTATCAATCAAATCTTTTAATAATATCATTAAATTAATCTCATAAAACTATACATCAATGGAAAAAAAGAACAGAGATCATGTTTGTGTGGAAAAAAAGAACAGAGATCATGGATACTGCACGCTTAGAAGAAATCCAAAAATGGCATCCCACTAGAAAAACAAATCGAATCAGAGAACCAGAGAGAACCTCATAAATAGATCTGCACGGGTGGAAGCAGCAGACGATACAGTCAACACTCATGAAGCTTTGCCTCCGATTTGTATGGTAATGGTGCCTCCGCAAGCATCACGACCTGCATTCCAGAGGAGTAATGAAACATGGGGCCTTCATTCGTCCAGATTCTTTCCGGTGGTCTCGAAAAAAAATCTTGAAGACGGGGGCCTTCTGGGAAGCGTTGCAGCCAACTAAATCCAAATTTGTAGAGCACCTTTTTGATTTATGAAAAGAAAATCTGAAAGGAAATCTCACCATCAACGCAAGAAGTGGTGGGAAGAATATTGGAGAAAAATGTCGAAGGTGGGAGGAATATTAAATGGCGAAGGTTCAGAAAGGTTATTGGTCCAATAGTGTCTCGCAGGGCAACAAGATTGGATTCAAGAACAACCTGTTAACAAAAAAAATTACGAAAGAAACCTACATGTTAGCTGAACAATCAAAATAAAAAAATCTAGGAAGACCCTGCAAACCTAGATGTAATTTACTAAAATGAATGTAAACCATTACTATTTGTCCTTCTGAAAATTAATTATTCTCTGAACTCCCTTCTCTTCATCCACAAATATCCATGAACGAATCGAATGTGAACGCATGGAACTGTTCTTTGAACACCTGATTGAAGCTCTTAGTTCTGGGCACGCATCCTGGTCGGCTGGGAGCGGCGATGTGGCTAGTGCCTCCTCCTCCCCGCACCGAAGGGCATCGTCTTAATTCCATTCACTCCGGTACCGTCCTTATCCTCCTTCAACTTGAACTTGTGAACATCATAATCAAAATCCTCATTATATAGCTTTTTTTAATCAACGGCTTGAACTTGTGAACATCATAATCAAAATATCTTTTTCAATCAACGGCTAATTTGTGAGTGGCCATGCCACATCCTCCTGCCCAAGCCGTTTGGAGGGATCACACCACATCATTTATACCTCTTTGGATTATTTTCAATATTAAAAGAATATAACATGTTATTTTTTAATATTCAAATATCACAAAATTTCTTAATAAGTATAATAATTTCAACAAGAAAATAGATAAAAATATTGAATGGATTTTTTTTAATATTTAAATATTACAAAATTCCTTAATAAATATAATAATGTAGATGAACTTGTGAACATCATAATCAAAATATCTTTTTCAATCAACGGCTAATTTGTGAGTGGCCATGCCACGCCCTCCCTGCCCTAGCCTGTTTGGAAGGATCACACCACATCATTTATACATGTTTGGATTATTTTCAATATTAAAAGGAATATAACATGCTATTTTTTAATATTCAAATATCACAAAATTTCTTAATAAGTATAATAATTTCAACAAGAAAATAGATAAAAATATTGAATGGATTTTTTTAATATTTAAATATTACAAAATTCCTTAATAAATATAATAATGTAGATGAGTGTTTTGGATTTGAATCACATAAAGACATTCATTTACATTATGGATCACAAAGTCTTACATTTAACAAAATATAATAATTTACATACATATAAACCCCTGCTCTCCAAATCATTCCTGTGCAATCTGTTCGTCGTTCCCTGCACAATGTTGATCTTGTCCTTCTTGCATCATCCCCACTGTATTGAGCTCGTCCTTCCATATTTCCTTCCATATTCCTGTTAATGACTCCGTTCTCCTCTCGTATGACTGCGTCACTGTACAAGCTCCAACTATACAACTCCTCTTGATATTTACGAGCTATAAAAGAAAAACTGTTTCAAACTATATTTTATAAAGATATAAAAACTGCTATATAAAACATTCAAACTGGACACAACCTAGATCGAGCCTAGCGCACAAGAATGGGTAAAACCCTACCTTAAATTCAATTCAATTTAGTTACAAAAGTTTATTTGCGGGGTGATAATAGCGATAGGGATGGAGAATGCCGATTTAGAAAATTAATCAAATAATATATATGTAATTTATTGTTTATATAAAAAAATAATAATATTAAATTGAGAAATTTTAGTTAAAATATTGAATTGTGTTATTCAAATTTAATTTTTAATAAATATATGATTTTTATACAAATTAGATAAAAAATAGTAATTTTGAAAACTTTTCAAAAAATAACACTAAATACAACTCTATATTTTAAATGTAAATTTCAAGTGAATTTAATTGATTTATTTTTTATTAACCTCAAAGTCAAAAAAGTTGCACTTTCTACTTGCCAATGCTAGTAAAGTGGCCCTAATTCCATAAAGTTATGGTTTCTCATGTCCATCGGAATTATAAAATGTCACTAAAAATATGGATAATATCACCACTTAAAAATCCATGGTGCCAACAATTCTAAATACTTTATTGTCCAAATTAATTATTAATCTTGTGTAGTTTTGCTCATAGCACACCTCTCCTTCTGTAATGACATTAACTCCGGAAATTCACACATCCACCAAAGATTTGGAAATTCACGACATCCACCAAAGATCACGGAATAAAATATAGTTTTTACATAGAAACATTGAGGTTAATCATTGTGCATGCCTCCAATTTGTTGGAAATTTCTTTGTCAAGTAATTTTTTTTTATCCAAATCTTGGACCGTTCCATTGATACTATGAAAATAGGGATGATTTTATTGACATTATTGGGCCTGGAGCAAGTAATTTGGAAAAAAATCAAAATAATTTTATGTCTAATTAGGTGGTGCCATATAATTCAGGGTAGTGGGCCGCACATCGGCTAAACATCGGGTAACTTGACGGAGTTAAATCCTTTCTTTTTGATGTGCTTTATCCACCATTGATCACTTTGGGGTGTTTTAGACTATGTCACGTGGTTTGAACTTTGTATTATGTGAAATGCTTGGCACATGGCTAGTTGATTAAATCAATGATAGAAAATGTTGATATGGGAGGAGGTTAATTATGCAAAGAAACATCATGGGTGGCCTGATATGATATCTTTATGTTGACGTGATGTTGCATTATTTGATATCGGGTTTATAAGGATATGTGCCGGAATAAGCTTAAGAAAATCCAATATCTAATTTTTTAAAACTAGGTGGAACGTTATATTATACTTTCGTTTAAAACTTTGAAGACCTCCTATGGAACTTTGATTATGACACGAATTTATTTTGTCAAGTGGTGTGAATATTTTTCCCCTAATTTTTGTCTATGTATTTTATTTCAAAATGAAAGGAGAGGATGACATGGTTGTGGAATTGTAGGAAAATTTTGGTAGCAGTGATGTTAATATTGGATAGCCTCGAAAATTCAAGTTAACAAGTATTATGGACAAGAGGATTGATTCAACCAATTCTCGTCAATTCACAAAATTAAAAAATTACGGTAGTTCAAGGTGCAATTTTTATCATTGGGGCGAAAGTTATGGGAAGTTGTAAGAACCCTCATTGCTCACCCTCCCCCCATTCCCATTAGATGATTTCATGGGTTCCCAATTCATGAGATGTATGGATCTTGACAAGTAAAGCGGCTAGATAATATTCAAGTTATGTATAAACTTCTTGAACCCTAATTGTATTACAATGTTCGATTCATTAAGGATTTTACCAAAAAGGAATGTGGTGTATTTGGAGAAAGGATGCATGAATTAATTAAATCACGAGAGAAATAGTGACAAGATACTTAAAAAGGAAGCTTCTAAAGAATATGTGATTAGTCACTAATTAAGTCCTAAACTATCTTTTGTGGTTTGAGTGCTTTGTATGATTTTTTTCCACAATCAATGTTACACATTCTCCTTTAGACTTAGATCCCATTATTCAAAGAGTCTTCAAAGGCTTTTATTTCAATTGGGCTAAGAACTTAATTGAAAACATATGAAAGGGTGTTCAAAGTTTTAGAGCCTCCAAAATTTACAAATATAATCCTCCTTTTTACATGTATGCATACATTATGGATGTCATCTATTTTTTTATGAGTTTCGTGCTATGGGTTGGAAATTGACCCCTTCTACCCCATTCGCTATTCATATTTAACATTCAAAAATCTAAGAATACAGCTATGGTAACCATTTATACTCAATTCTTCATTTTATCATTGTTCTTATTCATAAGTATTTGTTCCAAATAACACCCCCCCTCCCGAATTTCTATAAATGCTAGGTTTTCCATTACTCTGCTTAGTGACTAGTACTTTGAGGAAAACTTTTCTACCTAGTAATTTGTGGTTTTAAAGGGGCCACTACATGCTTTTGTCCCCCTTTTTGTTCCTAATAGGTTAACTTCTAAAGAAATAACTTGCCATTATTGAGTGCACCAATTCCAAATCTTAATTCTCGATATTGTAGTACGATGTGTTCATCATTGCTTGTACCAATTCCAAATGTCAGTGCACTCAATTGCAATTGTTGCTCTCCACCATTCGTTGCACCACTTTCTTGTGATTCTACTTCACCTCTCACAATAGTTATTTCACTTTGTTGATCTTTTCTATGAATTGGAAATTTCATATGTGTCCATCTTGCGTCATCGTTGTACCAAAAACGTCCTTCCTATAACAAACCTACTCAAAAATTCCATGTAATAAAGTTAAAATAATAACCATTGTTCGTGAGAGACATATTCCAAGATGAATGTTGGGAAAAACATCCTAGTGCGGGTGTTCACATGGTTTATTACGTCTATGCAAAAGGCTATGGCTAAATCATTAAAGAAGAAAAAAAGTATTTTTTGACACATTTATTTATGAGAATAGTGGAAATTAGGAGAAAGGGGAGGTAAAATGTCACAGGTTGCATGTGAGGAGGAAAATGAAGAAAATAGAAAGCCTCTTCTATAAAAAAGGCTTCGAGAATCCGTTGGTACCTTTTTGGCGAGTGCGTTTTGGATCTCTCTCATTGATCTCTCTCCCTCTCATACTATTGGATACTTAGATTTTTCTTGGATCGCTCTTGGAGAGTGTGGATAATTGGTGATTGAAGCAAGAAGGCAAAGAAGGAGAAGGAAAATGCAAGTGGACATCGGGATCAATGAATAGAAAGAGATTTGATTGCAGGTATCAAGTTGTATGCATGGTTTCCTCACTAGTTTTAGCATGCATGGTGTATGCATGTGGATTTCCCTCGTCTTTGGATTTCCGGATAGCCATGGTGTTGTGGGTTTATTTCCATTGATTATTTTCTTCGTTGGTTCTCATGATTCATTTAGCTATGGGTTGAGTTATTAGTTCATGGAAGTCTTGGTTGGAAAAACTCTCGGAAGCCCGACGAACAACTATGGGTTGAGTTACTTGTCGTGGAAGCCTTGGTTGGAAAAACACTTTGGAAGCCCCTAGGTGGGTTGAGTTACTAATGTTGGAAGCCCTCGTTGGACAAACGCTCTAGAAGCCCTGTAATAGTTTGGGTTGAGTTACTAGTCCTCGAAGCCACGATTGGAAAAAAACACTTTCGGAGTCCTCGAAACAAACTTGGATAGAGACCAATCAACGATGGTTGTGATTTTCGAAACCATGAGGTGGAGTCATTGGTTGAGGGTTGAGGTGGTTTGGCCTTTGGAGGCACTGAATTGATTATGATTGATGTGTTTGGTGATATCCCACATTCATGCTTGGAATATGGCACGGGGGTTATTGGCTGAAGTGAGACTTGGCTAAACTAATATATGGCTTGGTTGAACGTGGAATTCCCAACTCCGATTTTTTTTTACATGCATTAATGAAGAACTCATTCCTTTGGTATTTGGTATGCAAATGTATTGGTTATTATGTGGATTCTATTGCTATCGTATACATGGTATTTTTGTTTTTATTATGTTGGTTATAAGAATATGTTTTATTAATGATGATGTATGTCTCTATCTATGTTTTTTACTTGTAAATGAATGCATAATGTATCTATGGTCAAATATGTTATACTACGACTAATGATGTAAGGGAAAAAATGCCTTTTAGTGATTCTTAGATAAGTATGAGACCCCTATGTCTAAACTTGTTGTTTACACATGTAGATGCAATGTTTGCGACATGCTTTGATGAAATTCTGTCATGGCTAGGAGATGTCCGGATGAGTTCTTGATGATGTTATTGCTTTTGTACCTTTTTTTTAATGTTATTTATTATCTCCTAAAGTTTCATGAAGTTCGGGCGGTGACTTGGGCTCTATGGCTAAAAAGGTGGCATAAATCTTGTAGTTGAACACACATAACTGACCAATTGGGGCCCTCGCCGCATGTTTTTTGTGTTGTTCTTATGGCTATAGGCTCCCAACTATTATTGTGCCTTGGCATACCTACGACTATGGCCCAAAAGGGCTGAAAATTCAGTCGCCCTCATGGGGTTAGGGGTGCGGGAGGTCGGATTACCTCTTAGGGGATGTTGTTGATGTTTTGTAAGGTGTCTTTGTCTTCTTTCCCTCGGTTCCACTACCTTAAGGTCAGATATGAGGTGAAATCTCATATTAGTAGCCTCTCCTCACATGTTTACCTTGGTTGGTTGGTTACTTGGGTTGATGTGGGATGAGGGTGTTATAGAGTGGTATCGAGCATGGTTCAACTCTCGGAATGGATGGGTAGTGTGTTGATCATGCATTATGTTGATTTCATGTGTTTTTTTTCATACTTATGGTGTATTTGTTTATTGCACCCATGTTTTGTTGGCCATGGTGGTAGTGGTGTCCCCATGGAAGTGTTTATGGTGTCGTTGTCAACATGTGGTAATGTGTGTATGAGTGATTATCTATTTTTTCATGTTTGTGTATTGTCCATGCACATTATCTTACATATTGTTACATGTTGTATATGCATTGCTTTTTTATGCTAGGTCACATATTGGTCATGCTTGTGTAGTGTCCTTGTATGCTTTCTTGTGTGATGATTATATGTTGAAAATGATTTGGTCATTCACGCTTGGTTACATTTCGCTTATGCTTGTGATGGTGTGTAGTAAATTTTCATTGGTATGGTTATACATTAGGTCATGTTTTGTAGTTTGTATGGTTATGCATCCATGATTCTACTCCAACTAGAGTGAGGTTTATGCGCTATTATACCTTTTGTTACAAGTTTATATGAGGCTACGATTATGGATATACATGTATTTGGTTAATGGTTGATCTTGCGGGATGTATCCTCCCAAAATTACACTAAGGTTCGTTAGTTTTTTTCATGAATTGGTTTAGGTGAGACATTTCACATTGCATTGTGTTGGATATTCATCTGATTTGGAAGATACATTGAGAATTTTATAGGAATAAATAAGGAGTTTTAAAGAAGATAATGATAGACTTATACAAGCACATGAAAAGAAAGTAGAGGTTAATGCGGCCATCATTCAAACTTTGTGGGAGTTGTAGAAATATGGGCCACTTAGGATCAACTATGGGCAGGAGGATGGGACTAATGGAGCATATGCAGGAGGGTTTTCCCCTTAAGGGGGGTTTCCCCACAGCATAGTTCCTGCATTCAGTGTCTATTGTTTTATGTGATGTTGCTTTGTGTAATTTCTTGATGAACTAAAAGAACGAAGATATAAATAATCGTAATAATAAGAAACATCACAAGTAATTTTTCAAGAATAAGAAAATATTTCCGCCTTTCCGATTTTCTAACATGATATCATAGATTTGTTGAAATAAGGAAGAAAAATGAAGTCCTCGACACTTGATCAAGGAACAATTTGAAGGATCATCTCTGGGGGTAGAGTCTACTACACTCTAGGGAGGATGTCTAAAGCACAATCAAGGAAAAAAAAATTGAAGGAGCCTCAAACTACAAGTGCCTAGAAGAAGAGAATTGGCCTCATCCTTGAAAAGAATAAGGTACTATACTGGGTCAAAGGAAAAGTAAAGAAGCCTACAAAGGATTCTTTTTGATGAGTGAAAAAGTAAAATAAAGGGAACTAAATTGGTGGCCATGACTTTAATGGTATTGAGGAATAAAGGACAACCTTTTCCCATTCATAGCCAACATTGACCATGCTCACAAAATGTATGAAGCCTTGTCAAAGTTATTCACTTGTTAAGAACATTCGTCAAGTAGCTACTTTGAAAAAATGAGCTAAGGACTACAAATATGACAAAAATAAGACACATTGGCCTCGTTTGTGAATATAGAAATAATCAAGGATGATATTTTGGCCATTGATGAAATTGTTCTAGACAAAGAACTCGTGATCAATGCTCTATTAGGATTGAAACCTACATGGGGTGCATTGCTGCCATATTTAATAATTGGATGGTAGCTCCCACCTTTGAAGAACAATGGATTGCCGACGAAATCAAGAGGAATTAAGTATCTCATTAGCTTCCAATCCCGAAGGAGTAACTAATGCCTATATTTCTGAACATAAATGAAAGAAATATAACGGGCCAAGGAATAAATTTGACATGTCCAAGGTATAATAATATCGATTCCATAAGAAGGGTCACTATAGGAGTGACTATCTCGAAAATTTGAGAAACAAGAAAATAGAGAGATATTTGGCCATCATTGTTGAAGAAGGAAACTCAAAGGAAGTCAAGCCTAGAGAATTTAACATTACAGACTTACACTAACAAGAACTTTTATTGTAGCTTTAGATATTTTATTTTATATTTTTGATGTTTTATAATTTATAGGCCTTTAATATATTTTTTGAAAATACATTTTTCTTGTTTATAAGTTTTAGGTATCCCTCAAAGCTTTGTAGGGAGTCCTAAACAGATCCTCAAGATAAGTATCTCATTTTAGGCTCATTTTTGGTTTCGTATACTTATTTCAGTTTTGATTATATTAATACTAATGAACTTTCTCCCTATATGGTCTTGATTAGGAAAAGAATTGTTATACTCTCAAGAAGTATGAAGGAGGGCCTCTCAAGACAAGATTTGTCAAGAAACAAAGGTATGCCTTAAAACATAGATTTTTTTATATTAAAGGTTTTTTCATTTGACATTATCTTACTGGCATTGTTACATCTCTCTATACTGAATCATAATGATTCTTATTCTAGGTGATTCATCACTTGATAAATCTACCCACCCCACTCATATTTCTAATTGATTTTGTAGAACCCTAGACAATTTTTGGAAAACCCTAACCAAAGGGTATTCTAATTTGAATGTCTGAAACCATAAACTGCTTAGGGATATTGTATTTGAAGTTTTTATTAATGATATCATGTTTAGGATTTTGATATGATCATGAAAAACTAACTTCTTAGGGTTGAATGATAAGGGATAAAGTCTTGAACCTTTGAAATGTTGGTAATATTGGGTTTTTTATGTTCCTATATTGAAATCGTTACTCATTAGGGTTTCGTGGAATGTGTAAGTAAGAGCCCCACAATGTCTTAGAAATGATTTGCTTTGTATGTGTGTGTTTTTATGATCAAACCCTAGTCTAATTAATTTTTTTATTCATATGTTGTGTTGGGTGTGGAACATGATTATCTTCTTTATTTATATGTATCGCCATGTTGGAACCCTATTCTTAAGGTCATTTCATCTTCATGAGGGGGGTCTTGGGGGGGGTGTCGGCGGCCTTTTGGAGCCCCCCTTGGGAGGGGGTTTCAGGGGAAGCACCCCCGAGGCTAAAAAAATATGTAAAATTTCCCTGTAAAATGTTGTAATTTCATAGTCAATATGGGTCGTTCATTAGGCAGATGATTTGGCAGTAGAAGTTATGTTTAATCTAGGGTTTTTCACCCTAGAAGGAAACTTGTATGTTCTTTGAGGGTATTGTATTGCGTTTGTGTATGGTGTGTATACTTTGAGTGAGAAATCACAAAGGGGACTATGTGAGAGAGAAGAGGATATTACATCGGATTTGATGTAGATTGTGTCTCTTCATTTTTTTGGATAATGTAAAGGAAGGATTGGTTGTTTCCATGGAAATAGCCTAAGTTGGGTGAACCACATATATATTTTTCTCTCTTATTTTATATGTTTTATGTCTTTGTGTTTCTGCATATTTTATGTGGTAAATTTCCTGTAAAATAGAAAAATTGA
Source organism: Pinus albicaulis (assembly GCA_034641835.2). NCBI lineage: Eukaryota > Viridiplantae > Streptophyta > Pinopsida > Pinales > Pinaceae > Pinus > Pinus albicaulis. The sequence continues at coordinate 39,840 of JAXQQM020073106.1, read as the reverse complement.
AACCAATGGTTATTAAAGGAGCTAAGGCATGTTCCAGAGCTGAAGAAAAGTATGATTTCAACAGAGCAGTTAGGCAGTGAAGGTTGTGTTACAAATTTCATAGATAAAACCTGGAAGGTCATTAAAGGAGACCTAGTAATAGAAAAAGGAGAAAATGTTGGTACATTGTATTTATTCAATGGTATTTCTAACTTTGTTGATGGTTTAACTTCCAAAGCAGAAGATGTAGCATTATGTGTTAAATTTTGAATATTTTTTATGCTAAGATGAAAATATACTTTAACCTTATAGGGCATACTTAAAGTAAGATGTATACAGAACATACCAATAGATTGATGCAAGACAAGTTAAAAACAGAGATAAATAATGGTGGCGTTACAGAGATCAGCAGGATGGTTCAACTAGAAAAGTAGTCATAAGGTCAGCCAACCACATATATCACACAACCCGAGGACATTTCATCAAGAATACTCCACCAAGATGTTGCACCAAGAAGCCCTAAACGTAGAACCAAGAACATTGCTCCATCACCATCCAAGGGAGAAGAAAAATGCCTCCACAAATTTTGTGTGTAATGAAATCCAAGTATCTCCAATATATAGACATCTGTGGGGGTGTGTGGAACATCTCTTATCCATGTGGGATAAATTAGGCTGACCTTGCACATGTGGAATAAATTCAAAATACATGTTCTACTCATCCAATCAAGATGATCTTTGGATTGATATTGCACCTCTCTGAAAGAGGAATCCAATAAAAATATTGGCATCATCATTTGAGCATGACATCATGGATTTTAGACCTAGTTGCCCAAAATTAACACACTCTCTCAACTAGGGAGAACTCCATCCACCAGTGCCCTCCAAACATCGTGCGTCATCCCACCGTAACTTGCTTCGCTGGCTTATTTATTTAAAAAAAAAATAGAGTCATAAGGACATCACTCATAGCTAACCTGAAGTCAGCTCAGAGGTCTGAAACCTCTATAGGACTCAAAAGAGTCGCACACCAACCCAAAGTTGGTTTAACTGAACCGAAGTCAGTTGGACGTTTGAAACCTCTCTTGGACTCGAGAAAGTCATATATTAACCTGAAGATAGTTTCACTGACTCAAAGTCAGTTGGAGGTCCAAAATGTCTCTTGGACTCGAGAGAGTCATATACTTACCCCAATTTAGTTTCACTAACCCAATGTCAGTTGGAGGTCTGAAACCTCGCTATACTTGATCCCAGATCAAGTGGTTGGACACGTGTCATCCTAGACATAGAGTGTACGAAAATATCTAATGTGTGCCTCAGTCTCGCTATGGTCTCTATTCACATTTCCCACCACATTGGCCAAATGAGAGATACTTCCCATGAGTTTGAAACTCCATGGGTAGGATGCATATGGGGCAAAGATCAAATAGAGGTAAACAAACTCAATATCATCATGGTGGGGCGGAAGCACACCAACAAGGTTTGGCAAGCCTAGCCTAACCTAGTCTAACCTAGCCTAACCTAGCCTAGCCTAGCCTAGCCTAGCCTAGCCTAACCTAGCCTAACCTAACCTAGCCAAACCTAACCTAACCTAACCTAACCTACCCTATCTTATCCTAGCCTAGCCTAGCCTAGCCTAGCCTAGCCTAACCTGGCCTAGCCTAACCTAGCATAGCCTAACCTAACCTAACCTAACCTAACCTAACCTAACATAACATAGCCTAGCCTAACCTAGCCTAACATAGCCTAGCCTAGCCTATCCTAGCCTAACCTAACCTACCCTAGCCTAGCCTAACCTATCCTAGCCTAAACTAGTGTAGTCTTACCTACCCTAGCCTAAACTAGTGTAGTCTTACCTACCCTAGCCTAGCACACCGTAGCCTAACCTAACCTAGCCTAACCTAGCCTAGCCTAACCTAGCCTAGCCTAACCTAACCTACCCTAGCCTAACCTAACTTACCCTAGCCAACCCTAACATAGCCTAGCATAACCTAACCTAACCTAACCTAACCTAACTTGACCTAGCCTAACATAACATAACCTAGCCTAACCTAACCTAGCCTAACCTAACCTAGCCTAGTCTAGCCTAGCCTAGCCTAGCCTCCCCTAGCCTACCCTAGCCTAGCTTAACCTAGCCTAGTCTTACCTACCGTAGCCTAGCACACCCTATCCTAGCCTACCTAACCTAACCTAGCCTAACCTAGCCTAGCCTAACCTACCCTACCCCAACCTATCCTAGCTTACCCTATCCTACCCTAGCCTACCTTGGCCTAGCCTACCCTAGCCTAACCTTTCCTAGCCTAGCTTAACCTATCCTAGCCTAACCTATACTAGCCTAGCATATCCTAGCATAGCCTAGCCTATCCTAGCCTATCCTAGGCTAGCGTAGCGTAGCCTAGTCTCTCCTAGCCTAGTGTAGCCTATCCTATCCTAGCCTTGCCTAGCCTAACGTGGTCTAGCCTAGCCTAGCCTAGCCTAGCCTAACCTAGTCTAAGCCAACCTAGCCTACCCTAACCTAGCCCAATCTAACCTACCCTACCCTACCCTACCCTAACCTAACCTACCATAGCCTAGCCTAGTCTAACCTAACCTACCCTAGCCTAGCCTAACCTAACCTAACTATCCCTACCCTAACCTACCATATCTTAACCTCACCTAGCCTAGCCTACTGTAGCCTACCCTAGCCTAGCCTAGCCTAGCCTAGCCTAGCCTAGCCTAGCCAAAGCTAACCTAGCCTACCCTAACCTAGCCCAATCTAACCTAGCCTACCCTACCCTAGCCTAACCAAACGTAACATAGCCTAGCCTAGTCTAACCTACCCTACCCTACCCTAACCTACCCTATCCTAACCTACCCTAGCCTAGCCTAGCCTAGCCTAGCGTAACTACCCCTACCCTAACCTATCCTAGACTAACCTACCATAACCTAACCTAACCTAACCTAACTTAACCTACCTTAACCTAACCTATCATGGCCTAGCCTAGCCTAGCCTAGCCCACCCTAGCCCATCCTAGCCTACCCTAGCCTAGCCTAACCTACCCTACCCTACTGTAGCCTAGCCTAGCCTAGCCTAACCTAACCTAACCTAACCTAACCTACCCTAGCTAAACCCAACCTACCCTAGCTTAACCCAACCTAGCCTAACCTAACCTAACCTAGCCTAACCTAACCTAACCTCGCCTAGCCTCACTTAACCTATCTAAGCCTAACCTATCCTAGCCTAATGTAGCCTAGCCTAACCCAGCCTACCCTAACCTAGCCTAACCTACCGTAGCCTACCATAGCCTAACCTAACCTAACCTACCCTAACCTACGCTACCCTAGCGTAACCTAACCTAACCTAACCTAACCTACCCTACCCTAACATAACCTAACCTACCCTAACCTAACCTATCCTAGCCCAACCTATCCTAACCTATCCTAGCCTAGCCTACCCTAGCCTACCTTAGCCTAGCCTAGCCTAGCCTAGCCTAACCTAACCTAACCTAACCTACGCTACCCTAGCTTAACCTAACATAACCTAACCTAACCTAGCCTAACCTAACCTAACCTAACCTAGCCTAGCCTAACCTAACCTAAACTAACCTAACCTAACCTACCCTAGCTTAACCTAACCTACCCTACACTAGCTTAGACTAACCTAACCTAGCCTAACCTAGCCTAGCCTAGCCTAGCCTAGCCTAACCTAACCTAGCATAGCCTAACCTATCCTAGCCTAACCTATCCTAGCCTAACCTAGCATAGCCTAGCCTAGCCTAGCCTAACCTAACCTAGCCTAACCTAACCTAGCCTAACCTAGCTTAAGCTATCCTAACCTAGCCTAAGCTACCCTAGCCTAAGCTACCCTAGCCTAACCTAACGTAGCCTACCCTAACCTACCCTAGCCTAACCTAGCCTAACCTACCATTGCCTACCCCAGCCTACCGTAGCCTACTCTAGCCTAGCCTAGCCTAGCCTAGCCTAACCTAACCTACCCTACCCTAGCTTAACCTAACCTAACCTAACCTACCGTACCCTGGCTTTAACCTAGCCTAACCTAAGCTAACCTAACCTATTCTAACCTAGCCTAACCTACCCTAGCCTAGCCTAGCCTAGCCTAGGCTACCTTAACCTAGCCTAGCCTAGCCTAACCTAACCTAACCTAACCTAACCCAGCCTAACCTAACCTAACCTAACCTAACCTACCCTAACCTAACCTACCCTAACTTAACCTAACCTAACCTAACCTAACCTAACCTACCCTACCCTACCCTACCCTACCCTAGCTTAACGTAACCTAACCTAACCTAACCTAACCTAGCCTAGCCTAACCTAATGTACCCTACCCTAGCTTAACCTAACCTAACCTAACCTACCCTACCCTAGCTTAAGCTAAGCTAAGCTAACCTACCCTAACCTATCCTATCCTAACCTAACCTAACCTAACCTAGCCTACCCTAGCCTAGCCTAGCCTAGCCTAGCCTAGCCTTAGCCTAGCCTAGCCTAGCCTTAGCCTAGCCTAGCCTAACCTACCCTAGCCTAGCCTAGCCTAGCCTATCCTAGCCTAGCCTAGCCTAACATAACCTAACCTAACCTAACCTAACCTAACCTAGCATAGCCTACCCTAACCTAGCTCGCCCTAACCTAGCCTAGCTTACCCTAGCCTAACCTATCCTAGCCTAGCCTAGCCTAAGCTTGCGTAAGCTAACCTAAGCTAACCTAGCCTAACCTAGCCTACCCTAGTGTAGTCTTACCTAGCCTAGCCTAACCTAGTGTAAGCTATCCTAGCCTAGCCTAGCCTATCTTAGTTTGACCTATCTTAGACTAACCCACTCTATGCTAGGCTATAGTAGCCTAGCCTAACCTACTTTATGCTAGGCTATAGTAGCCTAGCCTAACCTATCCTATCCTAGCCTATCCTATCCTATCTTAGACTAGCCTAAGCTTAGCTTGACCTAGCCTAGCCTAACCTATTGTATCCTAGGGTATAGTAGCCTAACCTAGCTTTGCCTAGCCTAAACTACTCTTACCTAGCCTATCCTAGTCTAGTCTAGCCTAGCCTATCCTAAGTTAGTCTAGCCTATTCTAGCCTAACCTAGCCTACTCTAGCTTACCTTAGTGTAGTCTTTAGTAGCCTAGGCTAGGCTACTCAAGCTTAAGCTACATTACTCTATATTAGAATATTAATGAAGAAATCATTCAAAAAACAAAATAAATTAAAAGCTATTAATAAAAGTTTAAATATAAGAAAAATTCCTTAAAATAAATTGAATGTATGAAAATAGAATTTAAAATATATTGAATTTAACCATAATAATAATGTAAAAACAAAATCTAACATGAGTTATAAGATATAAATGAAAATTTGTTTTTAAATGAAAAACATATTAGTAGAACATAAAAACATAATTGAAAATCATTTTGAGAAATCCATTAATCTCATCTAAATTATTAGAAAAAATACTTATTTATTGGAAAAGGTCATCCAAAGCTGATTTTAAGAGGCACATGTTAAGTCAACTAATATTTTTAATTGAAAAAAAAAACGACTCACAAAACTATAAAGCAAATCATCCAAAACTGATTTTAAGAACCATATGTTAAGTCAACTAATATTTTTAATTGAAAAAAAAAACTCACAAAACTATAAAGCAAATCAACCAATACTTGTGATTTGACTTTCTGGTTGTTAGAAGGCTACAAAAAATTAATTTATAAATAAAATGGAATTATTTCTACTAAGGGAATTCTCCAATTTCCTTATTTGACCCAATTTCCAATTCTATTGAACTGTAAAAAAGCTCACAAAACTATAAATCTAACCAACCAATACTTGTGGTTTGACATTCTGGTTATTAAAAAACTCTGAAAAAGTAATTTATAAATAAAAATGGAATTATTTGAATGTAATGAATTATCCAATATCCTTATTTCCTTTTCAGATTTGACCTAATTTCCAATTCAATTAAGTATGGTGCAACTGTTGAATTTTCTTTATAGATGAAGATATCTAATTATTTCATAGATTCATTTACAAAATTTGAAAAACAATATTTATTATTTTACTAATTTATAAATATTTCAAATATTTCTATTTGAAAAAAAAATTGAAAACAAACTAATATTCAAGTTAGATATTATCTATATAATCAAGATCCTTAAAATATACATGCAAAAACATCAAAGAAAAATTTAATATGCCCAGACATTTGATTTGATATTTGATATTAAGATGAATATAATAGATGGAATCAAAATTCTCAAAACATACCTAAAAAAACATCAAAGAAAATTCAATTTATCTAGAAATTTGATTTGATAAATCCAACAAAAAAATATTTAAATTACAACGGAGAAATGAAAGACAAAGAGATTACACGAGCTGATATGAATTAATAAGAAACTATGGCATCTGTGATAGCCGAGGACAGAAGGAAAATGGAATAATAAAACTAGGAACAATAAAACTAAGAGAAATAGACTGGTTTTTGTTTTAACAGTAGAGAGAGAAAATATAGTTGTAATCCAAACAAAGAAAGTGATATTACAAACAAGTATTAATTCGAAAATTATAGAACCACCAGAAAATGAAAACGAAAAAAAAAATCTATTTATAATTCTTTGAAATGGGTTTACTTGAAACTTTTAATTCAAGAAACACAAAACGAAGACGCAGAAACTTACTTTTCGCGTCGAGACCAGAATTAGGTTTCTTGAGGGTTTTGTTTACAGCCAATGCTCCTGGGTTTCCGGGTTTCCTGTGAAACCTTGCAAGTTGATTTTAGTAGTACCTGACACAGACACCGGTTGATTAAAAGAAGGCGCAAGCATTAAAAGAAGGCGCAAACCTTATCAATCAAATCTTTTAATACATAGATCATGAATACGTGTACGCTTAGAAGAAATCCAAAAAAAAATGAGTGATATTACAAACAAGTATTAATTCGAAAATTATAGAACCACTAGAAAATGAAAATGAAAAAACAATTCTATTTATAATTCTTTGAAATGGGTTTACTTTAAACTTTTAATTCAGGAAACTTTTAATTGAAGCAAGAAGGCAAAGAAGGAGAAGGAAAATGCAAGTGGACATCAGGATCAATGAATAGATAGAGATTTGATTGCAGGTATCAAGTTGAATGCATGGTTTCCTCACTAGTTTTAGCATGCATTGTGTATGCATGTGGATTTCCCTCGTCTTTGGATTTCCTGTATAGCCATGGTGTCGTGGGTTTATTTCCATTGATTATTTTCTTGTTGGTTCTCATGATTCATTTAGCTATGGGTTGAGTTATTAGTTCATGGAAGCCTTGGTTGGAAAAACTCTCTGGAAGCCCGACAAACAAATATGGGTTGAGTTACTTGTCATGGAAGCCTTGGTTGGAAAAACAGTTTGGAAGCCCTAGGTGGGTTGAGTTACTAATATTGGAAGCCCTCGTTGGACAAACGCTCTAGAAGCCCTGTAATAGTTTGGGTTGAGTTACTAGTCCTCGAAGCCCTGATTGGAAAAAACACTCTGGAGTCCTCGAACAACTTGGATAGAGACCAATCAACGATGGTTGTGATTTCCGACCATGAGGTGGAGTCATTGGTTGAGGGTTGAGGTGGTTTGGCCTTTGGAGGCCCTGAATTGATTATGATTGATGTGTTTGGTGATATCCCACATTCATGCTTGGAATATGGCACAGGGGTTTTTGGCTGAAGTGAGACTTGGCTAAACTAATATATGGCTTGGTTGAACGTGGAATTCTCAACTCCGATTTTTTTTTACAAGCATTAATGAAGAACTCATTCCTTTGGTATTTGGTATGCAAATGTATTGGTTATTATGTGGATTCTATTGCTATCGTATACATGGTATTTCTGTTTTTATTATGTTGGCTATAAGAATATGTTTTATTAAAGATGATGTATGTCTCTATCTATGTTTTTACTTGTAAATGAATGCATAATGTATCTATGGTCAAATATATTGTACTACAGCTAATGATGTAAGGGAAAAATGCCTTTTAGTGATTCTTAGATAAGTATGAGACCCCTATGTCTAAACTTGTTGTTTACACCTGTAGACGTAATGTTTGCGACATGCTTGATGAAATTCCTATCATGGCTAGGAGATGGATGGATGAGTTCTTGATGATTTTATTGCTTTTGTAACTTTTTTTTTTTAATTTTATTTATTATCTCCTAAAGTTTCATGAAGTTCTGGGCAGTGACTTGGGCTCTATGGCTAAAAAGGTGGCATAAATCTTGTAGTTGAACACACATAACTAACCAATTGGGGCCCTCGCCGCATGTTTTTTGTGTTGTTCTTACTGCTATAGGCTCCCAACTATTATTGTGCCTTGGCATACCTACGACTATGGCCCAAAAAGGCTGAAAACTCAGTCACCCTCAGGGGTTAGGGGTCTGGGAGGTCGGATTACCTCTTAGGGATGTTGCTGATGTTTTGTAAGGTGTCTTTGTCTTCTTTCCCTCGGTTCCACTACCTTAAGGTCAGATATGAGGTGAAATCTCATATTAGTAGCCTCTCCTCACATGTTTACCTTGGTTGGTTGGTTACCTGGGTTGATGTGGGATGAGGGTGTTATAGAGTGGTATCAGAGCATGGTTCAACTCTCAGAATGGATGGGTAGTGTGTTGATCATGCATTATGTTGATTTCATGTGTTTTTTTCATACTTATGGTGTATTTGTTTATTGCACCCATGTTTTGTTGGCCATGGTGGTAGTGGTGTCCCCATGGAAGTGTTTATGGTGTCGTTGTCAACATGTGGTAATGTGTGTATGACTCATTATCTATTTTTCATGTTTGTGTATTGTCCATGCACATTATCTTACATATTGTTACATGTTGTATATGCATTGCTTTTTTATGCTAGGTCACATATTGGTCATGCTTGTGTAGTGTCCTTGTATGCTTTCTTGTGTGATGATTATATGTTGAAAATGATTTGGTCATTCACGCTTGGTTACATTTCGCTTATGCTTGTGATGGTGTGTAGTAAATTTTCATTGGTATGGTTATACATTAGGTCTTGTTTTGTAGTTTGTATGGTTATGCATCCATGATTCTACTCCAACTAGAGTGAGGTTTATGCGCTATTATACCTTTTGTTACAAGTTTATATGAGGCTACGATTATGGATATACATGTATTTGGTTAATGGTTGATCTTGCAGGATGTATCCTCCCAAAATTACACTAAGGTTTGTTAGTTTTTTCATGAATTGGTTTAGGTGAGACATTTCAAATTGCATTGTGTTGGATATTCATCTGATTTGGAAGATACATTGAGAATTTTATAGGAATAAATAAGGAGTTTTAAAGAATATAATGATAGACTTGTACAAGCACATGAAAAGAAAGTAGAGGTTAATGCGGCCATCATTCAAACTTTGTGGGAGTTGTAGAAATATGGGCCACTTAGGATCAACTATGGGCAGGAGGATGGGACTAATGGAGCATATGAGAGGAGGGTTTTCCCCTTAAGGGGGGTTTCCCCCTAGCATAGTTCCTGCATCTGGTGTCTATTGTTTTATGTGATGTTGCTTTGGTAATTTCTTGATGAACTAAAAGAACGAAGATATAAATAATCGTAATAATAAGAAACATCACAAGTAATTTTCAAGAATAAGAAAATATTTCCACCTTTCTGATTTTCTAACATGATATCATAGATTTGTTGAAATAAGGAAGAAAAATGAAGTCCTCAGCACTTGATCAAGGAACAATTTGAAGGATCATCTCGGGGTAGGAGTCTACTACACTCTAGGAGGATGTCTAACACAATCAAGGGAGAAAAAAAATTAAAGGAGCCTCAAACTACAGGTCCTAGAAGAAGAGAATTGGCCTCATCCTTGAAAAGAATAAGGTACTATACCTGGTCAAAGGAAAAGTAAAGAAGCCTACAAAGGATTCTTTTGATGGTGAAAAAGTAAAATAAAGGGAACTAAATTGGTGGCCATGACTTTAATGGTAACAAGAATAAAGGACAACCTTTTCCCATTCATAGCCAACATTGACCATGCTCACAAAATGTATGAAGCCTTGTCAAAGTTATTCACTGTTAAGAACATTCGTCAAGTAGCTACTTTGAAAAATGAGCTAAGGACTACAAATATGATAAAATAAGACACATTGGACTCGTTTGTGAATATAGAAATAATCAAGGATGATATTTTGGCCATTGATGAAATTGTTCTAGACAAAGAACTCGTGATCAATGCTCTATTAGGATTGAAACCTACTTGGGGTGCATTTGCTGCCATATTTAATAATTGGATGGTAGCTCCCACCTTTGAAGAACAATGGATTTCCGACAGTCAAGAGGAATTAAGTATCTCATTAGCTTCCAATCCTGAAGGAGTACCTAATGCCTATATTTCTGAACATAAATGAAAGAAATATAAAGGGCCAAGGAATAAAGTTGACATGTCGAAGGTATAATAATATCGATTCCATAAGAAGGGTCACTATAGGAGTGACTATCTCGAAAATCCGAGAAACAAGAAAATAGAGAGATATTTGGCCAACATTGTTGAAGAAGGAAACTCAAAGGAAGTCAAGCCTCGAGAATTTAACATTAGAGACTTACACTACCAAGTACTTTTCTTGTAGCTTTAGATATTTTATTTTATATTTTTGATGTTTTATAATTTATAGGCCTTTAATATATTTTTGGAAAATACATTTTTTTTGTTTATAAGTTTTAGGTATCCCTCAAAGCTTTGGAGGGAGTCCTAAACAGATCCTCAAGATAAGTATCTCATTTTAGGCTCATTTTTGGTTTCATATACTTATTTCAGTTTTGATTATATTAATACTAATGAACTTTCTCCCTCTATGGTCTTGATTAGGAAAAGAATTGTTATACTCTCAAGAATTATGAAGGAGGGCCTCTCAAGACAAGGTTTGTCAAGAAACAAAGGTATGCCTTAAAACATAGATTTATTTATATTAAAGGTTTTTTCATTTGACATTATCTTACTGGCATTGTTATATTTGTCTATACTGAATCATAATGATTCTTATTCTAGGTGATTCATCACTTGATAAATCTACCCACCCCACTCATATTTCTAATTGATTTTGTAGAACCCTAGACAAGTTTTGGAAAACCCTAACCGAAGGGTATTCTAATGTGAATGTCTGAAACCCTAAACTGCTTAGGGATATTGTATTTGAAGTTTTTATTAATGATATCATGTTTAGGATTTTGATATTATCATGAAAAACTAACTTCTGAGGGTTGAATGATAAATGATAAAGTCTTGAACCTTTGAAATGTTGGTAATATTGGGTTTTTTATGTTCCTATATTGAAATCGTTACTCATTAGGGTTTCATGGAATGTGTAAGTAAGAGCCCCACAATGTCTTAGAAATGATTTTCTTTGTATGTGTGTGTTTTTATGATAAAACCCTAGTCTAATTAATTTTTTTATTCATATGTTGTGTTGGGTGTGGAACATGATTATCTTCTTTATTTATATGTATCGCCATGTTGGAACCCTATTCTTAACATCATTTCATCTTCATGAGGGGGGTCTTGGGGGGGTGTCGGCGGCCTTTTGGAGCCCCCCTTGGGAGGGGGTTTCGGGGGAAGCGCCCCCGAGGCTAAAAAAATATGTAAAATTTCCTTGTAAAATGTTGTAATTTCATAGTCAATATGGGTCGTTCATTAGGCAGATGATTTGGCAGTAGAAGTTATGTTTAATTTAGGTTTTTTCACCCTAGAAGGAAACTTGTCTGTTGTTTGAGGGTATTGTATTGCGTTTGTGTATGGTGTATATACTCTGAGTGAGAAATCACAAAGAGGACTATGTGAGAGAGAAGAGGATATTACATCGGATCTGATGTAGATTGTGTCTCTTCATTTTGCTGGATAATGTACAGGAAGGATTGGTTGTTTCCATGGAAATAGCCCAAGTTGGGTGAACCACATATATTTGTGTCTCTCTTATTTTATATGTTTTATGTCTTTGTGTTTCTGCATATTTTATGTGGTAAAGTTCCTGTAAAATAGAAAAATTGAAACCAATGGTTATTAAAGGAGCTAAGGCATGTTCCAAAGCTTAAGAAAAGTATGATTTAAACAGGGCAGTTAGGCAGCGAAGGTTGTGTTACAACTTTCACAGATAAAACCTCGAAGGTCATTAAAGGAGACCTAGTAATAGAAAAAGGAGAAAATGCTGGTACATTGTATTTATTCAATGGTATTTCTAACTTTGTTGATGGTTTAACTTCCAAAGTAGAAGATGTAGCATTATGTGTTAAATTTTGAAGATTTTTTATGCTAAGATTAAAATATACTTTAACCTTATAGGGCATAATTAAAGTAAGATGTAGACAAAACATACCAATAGATTGATGCAAGACAAGTTAAAAACAGAGATAAATAATGGTGGCGTTATGGCGATCAGTAGGATGGTTCAACCAGCAAAGTATTCATAAGGTCAGCCAAACACATATATCACACAACCCCAGGACATTTCATCAAGAATACTCCACCAAGATGTTGCACCAAGAAGCCCTAAACGTAGAACCAGGAACGTTGCTCCATCACCATCCAAGGGAGAAGAAAAATGCCTCCACAAATTTTGTGTGTAATGAAATCCAAGTATCTCCAATATATAGACATCTGTGGGGGTGTGTGGAACATCTCTTATTCATGTGGGATAAATTAGGCTGACCTTGCACATGTGGAATAAATTCAAAATACATGTTCTACTCATCCGATCAAGATGATCTTTGGATTGATCTTGCACCTCTCTGAAAGAGGAATCCAATAAAAATATTGGCATCATCATTTGAGCATGACATCATGGATTTTAGACTTAGTTGCCCAAAATTAACACACTCTCTCAACTAGGGAGAACTCCATCCACTAGTGCCCTCCAAACATCGTGCGTCATCCCACCGTAACTTGCTTCGCTGGCTTATTTATTTCAAAACAAAATTTGAGTCATAAGGACATCACTCACAGCTAACCTGAAGTCAGCTCAGAGGTCTGAAACCTTTATAGGACTCAAAAGAGTCACACACCAACCCAAAGTTGGTTTAACTGAACCGAATTCGGTTGGAGGTTTGAAACATCTCTTGGACTCGAGAAAGTCATATATTAACCTGAAGATAGTTTCACTGACTCAAAGTCAGTTGGAGGTCCAAAATGTCTCTTGGACTCGAGAGATTCATATACTAACCCCAATTTAGTTTCACTGACCCAATGTCAGTTGGAGGTCTAAAACCTCGTTATACTTGATCCCAGATCAAGTGGTTGGACACGTGTCATCCTAGACATAGAGTGTACGAAAATATATAATGTGTGCATCAGTCTTGCTATGGTCTCTATTCACATTTCCCACCTCATTGGCCAAATGAGAGATACTTCCCATGAGTCTGAAACTCCATGGGCAGGATGCATATGGGGCAAAGATCAAATAGAGGTAAACAAACTCAATATCATCATGGTGGGGCGGAAGTACACCAACAATGTTTGGCAAGCCTATCCTAACCTAGTCTAACCTAGCCTAACCTAGCCTACCCTAGCCTAGCCTAACCTAGCCTAGCCAAACCTAACCTAACCTAACCTAACCTACCCTATCTTATCGTAGCAGAGCCTAGCCTAGCCTAGCCTAATCTGGCCTAGCCTAACCTAGCATAGCCTAACCTAACCTAACCTAACCTAACCTGACGTAACCTAGCCTAACATAACATAGCCTAGCCTAACCTAGCCTAACATAGCCTAGCCTAGCCTATCCTAGCCTAACCTAACCTACCCTAGCCTAGCCTAAGCTATCCTAGCCTAAACTAGTGTAGTCTTACCTACCCTAGCCTAAACTAGTGTAGTCTTACCTACCCTAGCCTAGCACACCCTAGCCTAACCTATCCTAGCCTAACCTAACCTACCCTAGCCTAACCTAACTTACCCTAGCCAACCCTAACATAGCCTAGCATAGCCTAACCTAACCTAACTTGACCTAGCCTAACATAACATACCCTAGCCTAACCTAACCTAGCCTAGCCTAGCCTAGCCTAGCCTAGCCTCCCCTAGCCTACCCTAGCCTAGCTTAACCTAGCCTAGTCTTACCTACCGTAGCCTAGCACACCTGTAACACCCCCAATTCATGTGATTGCAATTTAAAGTTAGATACTTGAACTTTATATCCTAAGGGGAGTGGACCCCAAAGGATAATTATTTTGTGAATGTAATTAAACATTTAATTGAGGAAATGAATAAATTTTTGTGGTGCAAATTGACCAAAAATGAGATGATGAGATCACTTGCTAAATCTGTGAGGATGGATGAGGAAAATATTTCCCCACAATCTTTCAAAAATCCTTGGAAGATAGTAAGTTTAAATTTAGATTTTTGAGGAAAAATCTGAATTTCCCCAATGATGAGGAAAGTAGTTGGGAAGAGGTAAAAAGCTGGAAAGGCTGAGGAAAAGCATAAAACAGCTTTCAAGAATCCCTAAGTGGGAAGCCTAGGCAAACAGGAAGAAAAGCATCCTGAAATTCTGGACGCAGAATTAGAAACAGGCTTTGGGGAACAATAGCTTAAATAAGCTGCTCTTGTACAGATTAGAGGTTAATCTGCTATAGGAGGTGATCTCAGCTCGGGGGTGAGTTCTGGGAGACAGAAGAGCTCTAAGGTTGGGAGGTTGGTCTACTACACAAGTGGTATGTCTCTGAGAAAATTTGTCTTATTGATTTCTATAGTATGAATTGGCTACATATAAAAACAAAATTTACTTCTAAGTTAGTTCATATTATTAGTCTACATTTAACAGAATGTAGTCACCAGGCAGTGACCTGGTCATCCTGTATAGTTGTAGAAGAATAACCTGTAAAGTGGAATTCCACAGAATGTTTAAACCCAGGGTGGGGTTAAATCTGAGAAAACCTTGTTCTTTCAGGAAACACTGTGAATTTATTTTTAATCTGCTTCTGTTTCATAGAATAATTTTATTTACAGCTATCCTAGAGAGAAATGAAATACACTATAGTATACCAAAACTATAGCCGAATATAAATTAAGACTTATACTTTTTATGAAAGACACAGAGGGAGAGAATCAATAAAATGATCTCAAGATTAGCCAAGAAATTCTGTTATAATTCCAGAAAATTTAATAGTTCAAATCAACCAGGTTGTGCATGAGTCACTTTGCCTAGGGGAGGAAAGGAGTACCTATTTATAAATAACATGTAGTAGAAACTATGGTCTCCTGAATAACTACTCTAATATCATATCACAGAGATTGACTCCATATAAGGTAATAATTATGAGTAAGTAGTTGAGAACTATAGTAGTAAAGAGCTAAACTAATTCCATCCATATGTACAATACCTTTATATAAACACTATTTTCATTTATTAAGAGAAGAGATGGAATGGGTTCTAATCCCATAACCAGCATTCAACAACATTTATTATCATGTACACAGGTAGACCAGAGATGGGTAACTAGATATAAAATAAAATGAGAAGAAACGGAAGAATAAAGTTATGCAGACAATTCTGGAAAATAGTTCTCAACGTACATAAATACTATCTATGATAGAAGTGAAACTAGACACATAATTTTCAGTATGCCATTCATCTGCCAGACAATTTCAATATAACCATGAACAGAGAAACTGTCATTTGACACAATAAGATTAATATACATCAGAAGCAGAGATAGAAATTATATAAAATCTTCCTGAAAATTCTGATGGTCTGGAACCATAATAGTGTTACTAAATCCTCTTTCTGTGCTGACGAGCACACTAACAAAGTCAAATTTCAGGGTATATATATATATATATAAAAAGAATTACACACGATTTATACAGTCCCGGTAACATTATACTGTAGCATAGTATATCGCAATTACATCTAGCAGCCTAGAAAATATATATATATCCCAAATGTCCAAATACATAAGGAGCCTTTCAGGCTGGAGTATTAAATGTGCAACCCCTACTTCAATAGAACAAATCTAAACAAGTGCCTTCTGCACAACAGTACAGGAGGTCGATATCAGATTTCGACAGCCATGAGAATGACGCAACAGGAGAAGAGCAATAAATCCCACAAGAATACCGACCTGGAGGGGCCAAGAGGTCCACGTTAGCAACCCTAACGATTGAAAAGATTAAGTGTTGTGTTTACGAACATGCCATAACCATTTGTTTACCTGTAAATGACAAATGCAAACAAAACGAAAGGGGATTAGTCAACTTGTAATAGCGTAGGGACATAAGTGAAGAACGAAAATATTAAAGCGGTCAAAACCATACCTATGGAACGCAAGGTACAGATACGTAGATTTCTGAAAACAAATTTGTGTGCAGAGAGGGATTAACATGCTATACCTTCAGAATAAGGAGGAAGTTGCAATTTAAAACAGAGGCGAGAAGCATAAGAAATTACCTCATGAAAATCCACGAAATGGTAGATGTCTGTTGGATGGGATGCGGAGCCACTACACCAGAGGCATAACACGAAGGAGTATCATCCTATGAACTCGCAGAAGTAGGGTTGACGATAACCCTGAAAGCGAAACTCAATCACAATTGGCGCTGAGAGTATGAGCCGTGTAGCCTGAAACAAGAGGCATATCCATTACCAAAGGTTGAATGCATACTCAGAACCAGCACATGATCAGAGTTGAGCAACGTTCTGAATCATTTAAGCATACAATAAAGTTAAACTGAACGCTGAGGTAATTACCTGAGATCTGGTGGATAAAACTGAAGCGCCATGGTTTTCTCTGCAACAGAGAAGTCACAAGCCCTCGGCCAAATGTAGAAATTGGCAAACGCAGAGGTGCACCACGAGTTGAATAATGCAGAAACCCGACTCAGATCTATCCAGAAGACTTATATAACTCATCGATAACCGCCTTAACCCTAACCAAACACAATCACCATCGTCCACTTGGCGGAATCGTGGAAGCCAAGCCACGGATCTAGAGTAGCAGGGGTGAGTTAAGATTTGTGTATCGCATTAATGGAGTATAAATCCAAATTCAATTCGATATGTCCGGCACCTGTGTTGGGATGGTTGTTGTACATCCCGCGTGTCGAGCTAGCACATCGACGTGGACTCACCAGACAAGCGAGTGGAGGGGTATGGAAAAATACACAACTATCCCACTCTCAGTTATTCGTTATGACGCCTGACGTGGACTCAAGTGACTACGCAGTGATACACATAACAATTAAAATCTATTTTGACCATACGCCTTACGGGTATATGGATTTCAATTCGCAGTACAATAGCTGAAGTCGATTGGAGATCTTATGTAACGTGATATGTGTCATGTCAACCAGAGTATATGGGGGTTAATGCAAAACGTATGGAAAACAATTAAATCCCAATACTATGTCGAATCATATAAACATGAAAAACGAAATCATTTCCCTCAAGGCTATACCAAAACACATAGCGGAGAAATAGTCACTATGGTGTCGAAAGGTCGAACTTGCGTTTGATCCAAGGATCATTTAATTTATGTTTGATTATACGTGCCATGGAACTTACTATTATATTCACCAATTTGATAAATGACGTAGATGACCCTTAAGACAAAGGTGAATTTGCAAGGGTATGCGAGTGTGGGTAAAAGTGAAAGACATGAAAAATATGTTCACCCTTGAGATGCAATTAGCATAAGGTAAGAAGTAAGAGTAGAGGATTTAATTGCGACAGTATATGATGATGAAAAGCATCATGATAAAAAGGTGAAATGTCATAATAAATCTATACTTACAAATCTGAGTTCATGAAGAAAATTTTTTGGGTGTGAAATTTGGAGGTGTGACAAATGGTATCAGAGCCCAAGTTATAAAACTGGGCTGGTGACTTTGTGCTCACGATTGCTGTGTACTCACTATGTAATTTTATTGCTGTAGCAAAAGTTTTGTTTTTGTTATTTTGTTTTTTATTTTCTCTCTGTTCACTGATCTGTGCTATGTAGTGTACAGTGAGGTGATAGAATGGAAGAAGGTGGTGGAATTTATGTAGATCTGCAGGGTGAGCCAGATCCGAATGCGGCCATGATGGCTATGTTGCGAAATTTGCAACAAGAATTGGCTGAGATAAAAAGCCAGAATGACAGATTTTCATTAGCCAGTGAGGAGCAGGAACAGCTCATCAGGGAATTAACCTCACGGAACAGCCAAGAAGGGGAAGGTTCCGAGAAGAGGAAAACTGAGGAATCTAATGAGGAAGATGCTATTCGACATCAGAATAAGCAGAAAAAGGAATTACAAGGGGAATTCTGAAAAATCAAACCTCCTTCCTATGATGGGGAAAAGGAGGAGGATGTTGAAGCCTGATTGCTGAATATGATTAAGTATTTCCAGGTTTATGAATATGAAAGCAATCTGAAGGCCAGATTAGCTGTCTACCAGCAACAAGGTAAGGCTACCTTGTGGTGGGAGGAGACAAAGATGGTGCATGCCATAGATGAAAAGACAGTTACTTGGGAAGATTTTCAGGCTAAATTCAAGAATCGCTACTTGAATGAGCGGTACTATGATGACAAAGAAAAAGAATTTCATGAGCTTAGATTGGGACAGCTCACTATCGATGAGTTTGTTACAAAATTTACCAATCTATTAAGATATGTACCTTACATAAGGGAAGAAAAGGCAAAGGTACAGAGATTTCTGAATTGTTTGCCTATGGTATACAAAGAGAAAATTGAGTTTGACAACCCAAAAATAATGGACGAAGCTGTTAGAAAGGCTAGATTGTGTTACCAACAGTTCAAAGGAAAAACTGATCAAGGAAAAAGTTGGGTAAGTAAGAATGAATTCAAAGGGAGAAAACAGAAACCAGCCTATTTGAAGAATTTTGGCAGAGATCATCAGCGGAAAAGATTTGGAAAACCCAAGGAAAGTCAAACTGCATAGTCTCAAGTGGCATCAAAACCAATAGAGGGAGACAGTAAAAAGGAGGGAACAGTCAGAATGAAGGAGCCCTTGAAATGTTGGGGCTATGGAGAACCCCATCTTTTGAGGGAATGCCCCCACAGAAATGTTCATATGCTCATGAGGGATCGGGAAGCGACAACAGTAAATGATATAGCCAGAAACATACCAACTATCAGTGCAACCCTGGAAAATCGGCAAGCAGAGCATCAAGCAACCATGGTGGAAATCGAGGGTAAGATCTCTAACCTACCTGTTTCTGTTCTGATTGATCCAGGTGCTTCTTTGAGTTACATTAGTCCAAAGATTGTAGAAAAATGTAACTTAAAAAACTGAAAAATTTCAACAGTCATAGCTGGTACAGCTGGCCACTGGAACAAAAAGAAAGGTAATACATAAACTGCCCAGAACAGAAATCAAATTAAATGAGTTCCGAACAGAAGTAGATTTGAACATTTTACCCTTAGGGTCATATGATTTATTGATAGGAATGGATTGGCTGGAAAAGAAGAAAGCTTTCATGAATTGCTGGGATAAGACCTTGCACTGTGTATATGAGGAAGGGAAACCTTTCATTCTAAAAGGGAAATAAAAACCTATTTCTGTCAGACAAATTTCAGCATTGCAATTAAAAAGAACAGCTAGAAAAGGATATCAGGTTTACGCAGTGCATGTGGAAGAAACAGAACAAAAAACTGAAGGAGAATTACTGGATGTTGTACCAGTAATAAGAGAATTCAAGGAAATTTTTCCAAAGGAAATCCCTCATCTTCCCCCCAAAAGAGAGATTGACTTCTCAATCGATCTGGTGCCAGGAGCAACACCTGTTTCACGAGCACCTTATCGAATGAGTCCTCCTGAACTTATAGAATTGAAAATGCAACTGCAAGAACTACTAGACAAAGGGTATATCAGACCAAGTGTGTCTCCTTGGGGAGCACCAGTGCTATTCGTGAAAAAGAAAGATGGAACTTTCAAGATGTGCATTGATTATAGGCAATTGAATAAGTTGACCATTAAAAATAGATATCCTTTGCCTAGAATTGATGATATTTTTGATCAGGTGAGAGGAGCTTCAGTATTCTCAAAAATTGACTTAAGAACTGGTTACCACCAGCTCAGAATTAAAGAGGAAGACATCAGAAAAACAACCTTTAGAACCAGGTATGGCCACTACGAATTTGTAGTTCTACCTTTTGGTTTGACAAACGCCCCTGCCACATTCATGTGCCTAATGAACAGTGTGTTAAACAATTATTTGGATAAATTTGTCCTTGTGTTCATAGATGATATTTTAGTTTACTCAAACAGTGAAGAGGAACACAAAGAACACCTGAGGATAGTGCTGCAAACTCTAAAGGAAAATCAACTATACGCTAAATTTAGCAAATGTGAGTTCTATAAGGACAAGATCCAATACTTGGGTCATATTATTTCTGAACAAGGCCTTGCTGTTGATCCGGAAAAGATAAAGGCTATAAAAGAATGGCCAGTACCCTCTGATGTTTCAGCAGTTAGATCATTCATGGGGATTGCCGGCTATTATCGCAGATTTGTGGAGAGATTTTCTGCCATAGCCCATCCCATCACTTCCTTACAGAGGAAAGGTGTCAAGTTTGAATGAACTGAAAAATGCCAAAGCAGTTTTGACCAATTAAAGCTGAAACTTACCACAGCCCCTATACTGAAGATTGCAGATCCTGATAAGGAATTTGTGGTATGTACGGATGCATGTAGAGAAGGATTGGGAGGAGTTCTGTTGTAGGAAAATTTTGTGATTGCCTACGAATCCAGGAAACTGAAGATACATGAACAAAATTATAGTGCCTATGATTTAGAGTTAGTAGCTGTTATTCATGCTCTGAAAATGTGGCGGCACTATCTTCTTGGAAAAAGATTTACATTGATGACTGATCATATTAGCCTCAAATATTTCTTTTCTCAAACTGAATTGAATGCTAGACAAGCCAGATGGCTGTCCTTTTTAAGTGAGTTTGACATGGATATAAAACATATTAAAGGAAAGGAGAATAAAGTTGCTGATGCATTGAGCAGAAATGCTTGTCAGCATATCAATAATATTGGAAGTAGTGCTCAGATAGACGTAGAAGAGTTGGTGAGTAAGGCTGCCCACCAAGACCCAAATTATGAAACACTTTTGGTGAAATTACAGAAAAAGGAGAAAACAGACTTTTCCCAAAACCAAAAAGGGTTGATTTTTTATAAGAACAGATTGTATATTCCCAATGTAGAGTCTTTAAAAAGAGAAATTCTGGATGAGTACCACAAACAACCCTATGCAGGCCATCCAGGGTATCAGAAAATGTTAACTGCCCTGAAAAAGAAGCTGTTCTGGCCAGGAATGAAGAGAGAAGTAGCAGAATATTTAAGTAGATGTATGGAATGTCAATTAGCTAAGGTGGAACATCAGCATCATGCCGGCCTTCTGAACCCTTTTCCCATTGAAGAATGGAAGTGGGACATCGTTTCCATGGACTTCATTACAGGATTACCCAAAACCAAATACCAGCATGATTCTGTAATGGTAGTGGTAGACACTTTAACCAAAGCTGCTCACTTTGTAGCAGTGAAATCTACCTTTGGAACAGCTCAAGTAGCGAATGTGTTTCTGAAGGAGATATTAAGGCTCCATGGAGTTCCTAAGGTGATTGTGTCCGATAGGGATGCTAAGTTTAC
Organism: Pinus albicaulis; assembly: GCA_034641835.2. Lineage (NCBI taxonomy): Eukaryota > Viridiplantae > Streptophyta > Pinopsida > Pinales > Pinaceae > Pinus > Pinus albicaulis. Next base: position 18,261 of record JAXQQM020073106.1, on the reverse strand, counting down.
AGCAGCCTTTTGGAAGGGGTTATTTGGAGGAATGGGCACTAAATTGAATTTTAGCACCGCCTACCACCCTCAGACTGATGGTCAAACGAAAAGAACAAATCAAATTTTGGAGGACATGTTGAGAATGTATATGATGGATAGGCCCTCAAAGTGGGAAGATTTCTTACATTTAGCTGAATTTGCTTATAATAACAGCTATCACTCCACCATTAAAATGAGTCCGTTTGAGGCACTGTATGGGAGGAAGTGTCGTACCCCTTTGAGCTGGAGTCAGCCAGAAGACAAACTGATGTGGGGACCCGACGCCTTACAAGAAATGGAAGGAATTGTCAAACAGATACAAAAGAACATCAAGATAGCAGAAGATCGCCAGAATAATTATGCAGATAAGAAAAGAGTGCATAGAGAATTTATAGTTGGGGAGTATGTATATTTGCGTATTAAACCCAAAAAGAGCACCCTTTATGCTGGGAGTTGTGCAAAATTGTCCCCTCGATACTGTGGTCCCTTTGAAATATTAGAAAGAGTGGGACCAGTGGTGTACCAGCTGGCCTTACCACCCCATGTTAGAGTTCATGATGTCTTTCATGTTTCATTGCTAAAAAGATATGTTCATGATGCTTCTCACATAGTTGATTGGAATGTTGTACAGGTGGAACCAGAAGGGGAGTTTCTGCCAGAACCGCTTCAAATATTGGAGCGGGAAGAAATTGAATTGAGAAGTAGAACAGTAGCCAGAGTAAAGGTGCAGTGGAAGCACTTTACTGCTGAAGAAGCTACCTGGGAACGAGAGACTGAAATGATGGAAAAATATCCATTTTTATTTGCAAAATAAACTCTAGTAGTTGAATAATAACACCGAGGACGGTGTTTATTTTCAGAGGGGGAATATGTAACACCCCAAATTCATGTGATTGCAATTTAAAGTTAGATACTTGAACTTTATATCCTAAGGGGAGTGGACCCCAAAGGATAATTATTTTGTGAATGTAATTAAACATGTAATTGAGGAAATGAATGAATTTTTGTGGTGCAAATTGACCAAAAATGAGATGATGAGATCACTTGCTAAATCTGTGAGGATGGATGAGGCAAATATTCCCCACAATCTTTCAAAAAAAAATCCTTGGAAGATAGTAAGTTTTAAATTTAGATTTTTGAGGAAAAATCTGAATTTCCCCAATGATGAGGAAAGTAGTTGGGAAGAGGTAAAAAGCTGGAAAAGCTGAGGAAAAGCATAAAAAAAGCTTTAAAGAATCCCTAAGTGGGAAGCCTAGGCAAACAGGAAGAAAAGCATCCTGAGATTCTGGACGCAGAATTAGAAACATGCTTTGGGGAACAATAGCTTAAATAAGTTGCTCTTGTACAGATTAGAGGTTAATCTGCTATAGGAGGTGATCTCAGCTCGGGGGTGAGTTCTGGGAGACAGAAGAGCTCTAAGGTTGGGAGGTTGGTCTACTGCACAAGTGGTATGTCTCTGAGAAAATTTGTCTTATTGATTTCATATATAGAATTGGCTACATATAAACAAAATTTACTTCTGGTTAGTTCATATTAGTTCACATTTACCGTATACTGTCACCGAAAGTAAAGACCCGGTCATCTCGTATAGTTGTAGAAGAATAACTCCGTAAGTGGAATTCTCGTAATGTTTAAACCCAGGGTGGGGTTAAATCTGAGGAAACCTTGTTCTTTCAGGAAACACTGTGAATTTATTTTTAATCTGCTTCTGTTTCATAGAATAATTTTATTTACAGCTATCCTAGAGAGAAATGAAATACACTATAGTATACCAAAACTATAGCCGAATATAAATTAAGACTTATACTTTTTATGAAAGACACAGAGGGAGAGAATCAATAAAATGATCTCAAGATTAGCCAAGAAATTCTGTTATAATTCCAGAAAATTTAATAGTTCAAATCAACCAGGTTGTGCATGAGTCACTTTGCCTAGGGGAGGAAAGGAGTACTCATTTATAAATAACATGGTAGAAACTATGACTTCTCGAATAACTACTCTAATGGTATATCACAAAGAGATTGACTCCATATAAGGTAATATATAAGTAGTTGAGAACTACAAAGAGAAAGAGCTAAACTAATTCCATCCATATGTACAATACCTTTATATAAACACTATTTTCATTTATTAAGAGAAGAGATGGAATGGGTTCTAATCCCATAACTAGCATTCAACAACATTTATTATCATGTACACAGGTAGACCAGAGATGGGTAACTAGATATAAAATAAAATGAGAAGAAATAGAAGAATAAAGTTATGCAGACAATTCTGGAAAATAGTTCTCAACGTACATAAATACTATCTATGATAGAAGTGAAACTAGACACATAATTTCCAGTATGCCATTCATCTTCCAGACAATTTCAATATAACCATGAACAGAGAAACTCTCATTTGACACAATAAGATTAATATACATCAGAAGCAGAGATAGAAATTATATAAAATCTTCCTGAAAATTCTGATGGTCTGGAACCATAATAGTGTTACTAAATCCTCTTTCTATGCTGACGAGCACACTAACAAAGTCAAATTTCACGGTATATATATATATATATATATAAAGAATTACACACGATTTATACAGTCCCGGTAACATTATACTGTGGCATAGTATATCGCAATTACATCTAGCAGCCTAGAAAATATATATATATATATCCCAAATGTCCAAATACATAAGGAGCCTTTCAGGCTGGAGTATTAAACGTGTAACCCCTACTTCAATCGAACAAATATAAACAAGTGCCTTCTGCGCAATAGTACAGGAGGTCGATATCAGATTTTGACGGCCATGAGAATGACGCAACAGGAGAAGAGAAATAAATCCCACAAGAATACCGACCTGGAGGGGCCAAGAGGTCCACGTTAGCAACCCTAACGATTGAAAATATTAAGTGTTGTGTTTACGAACATGCCATAACCATTTGTTTACCTGTAAATGACAAATTCAAACAAAACCAAAGGGGATTAGTCAACTTGTAATAGCGTAGGGACATAAGTGAAGAACGAAAATATTAAAGCAATCAAAACCATACCTGTGGAACGCAAGGTACAGATACGTAGATTTCTGAAAACAAATTTGTGTGCAGAGAGGGATTAACATGTCATACCTTCAGAATAAGGAGGAAGTTGCAATTTAAAACAGAGGCGAGAAGCATAAGAAATTACCTCATGAAAATCCACGAAATGGTAGACGTCTGTTGGATGGGATTCGAAGCCACTACACCAGAGGCATAACACGAAGGAGTATCATCCTATGAACTCGCAGAAGTAGGGTTGACGATAACCCTGAAAGCGAAACTCAATCACAATTGGCGCTGAGAGTATGAGCCGTGTAGCCTGAAACAAGAGGCATATCCATTACCAAAGGTTGAATGCATACTCAGAACCAGCGCATGACCAGAGTTGAGCAACGTCCCAAATCATTTAAGCATACAATAAAGTTAAACTGAACACTGAGGTAATTACCTGAGATCTGGTGGATAAAACTGAAGCGCCATGGTTTTCTCTGCAACAGAGAAGTCACAAGCCCTCGGCCAAATGTAGAAATTGGCAAACGCAGAGGTGCACCACGAGTTGAAGAATGCAGAAACCCGACTCAGATCTATCCAGAAGACTTATATAACTCATCGATAATCGCCTTAACCCTAACCAAACACGATCACCATCATCCACTTGGCAGAATCGTGGAAGCCAAGCCATGGATCGAGAGTAGCAGGGGTGAGTTAAGATTTGTGTATCGCATTAATGGAGTATAAATCCAAATTGAAGTCGATATGTACGGCACCTGTGTTGGGATGGTTGCTGTACATCCCGCGTGTCGAGCTAGCACATCGACGTGGACTCACCAGACAAGCGAGTGGAGGGGTATGGAAAATTACACAACTATCCCACTCTCAGTTATTCGTTATGACGCCTGACGTGGACTCAAGTGACTACGCAGTGATACACATAACAATTAAAATCTATTTTTACCATACGCCTTACGGGTATATGGATTTCAATTCGCAGTACAATATCTGAAGTCGATTGGAGATCTTATGTAACGTGATATGTGTCATGTCAACCAGCGTATATGGGGGTTAATGCCAAATGTATGGAAAACAATTAAATCCCAATACTATGTCGAATCATATAAACATGAAAAACGAAATCATTTCCCTCAAGGCTATACCAAAACACATAGTTGAGAAATAGTTTATGTGTGCTCAAAGGTCGAATGAAATGATCCCAAGCATCATTTAATTTATGTTTGATTATACGTGCCATGAAATCCTACTATTATATTCACCAATTTGAGAAATGACGTAGATGACCCTAGACAAGGTAATTAAAAGGTATGCGAGTAAAAATTCAAAGACATGAAAAAATATAACACTCGAGATGCAATTAGCATAAGGTGTTAGCAAGAGGAAGAGGATTTAATTCATAGATAAGATATGATGATGAAAAGCGTCATGATAAAAAAGGTGAAATGTCATAATAAATCTATACTTACAAATCTAAGTTCATGAAGAAAAGTTTTTGGGTGTGAAATTTGGAGGTGTGGCAACACCCTATCCTAGCCTACCTAACCTAACCTAGCCTAACCTAACCTAGCCTAACCTACCCTACCCCAACCTATCCTAGCTTACCCTATCCTACCCTAGCCTACCTTGGTCTAGCCTACGCTAGCCTAACCTATCCTAGCCTAGCTTAACCTATCCTAGCCTAACCTATACTAGCCTAGCATATCCTAGCATAGCCTAGCCTAGCCTAGCCTATCCTGGGCTAGCGTAGCGTAGCCTAGCCTCTCCTAGCCTAGTGTAGCCTATCCTAGCCTAGCCTAGCCTAGCCTAACGTGGTCTAGCCTAACCTAGCCTAGCCTAGCCTAACCTAGTCTAAGCCAACCTAGCCTACCCTAACCTAGCCCAATCTAACCTACCCTACCCTACCCTACCCTAACCTAACCTACCATAGCCTAGCCTAGTCTAACCTAACCTACCCTAGCCTAGCCTAACCTAACCTAACTATCCCTACCCTAACCTACCATATCCTAACCTCACCTAGCCTAGCCTACTATAGCCTACCCTAGCCTACCCTAGCCTAGCCTACCCTAACCTAGCCTAGCCTAGCCTAGCCAAAGCTAACCTAGCCTACCCTAACCTAGCCCAATCTAACCTAGCCAACCCTACCCTAGCCTAACCTAACGTAACATAGCCTAGCCTAGTCTAACCTACCCTACCCTATCCTAGCCTAGCGTAGCCTATCCTAGCCTAGCCTAGCCTAGCCTAACGTGGTCTAGCCTAGCCTAGCCTAGCTTAGCCTAACCTAGTCTAAGCCATCCTAGCCTACCCTAACCTAGCCCAATCTAACCTACCCTACCCTACCCTACCCTAACCTAACCTACCATAGCCTAGCCTAGTCTAACCTAACCTACCCTAGCCTAGCCTAACCTAACCTAACTATCCCTACCCTAACCTACCATATCCTAACCTCACCTAGCCTAGCCTACTGTAGCCTACCCTAGCCTAGCCTACCCTAAACTAGCCTACCCTAGCCTAGCCAAAGCTAACATAGCCTACCCTAACCTAGCCCAATCTAACCTAGCCTACCCTACCCTAGCCTAACCTAACGTAACATAGCCTAGCCTAGTCTAACCTACCCTACCCTACCCTAACCTACCCTATCCTAACCTAGCCTAGCCTAGCCTAGCGTAACTATCCCTACCCTAACCTATCCTAGCCTAACCTACCATAACCTAACCTAACCTAACCTAACTTAACCTAACTTAACCTAACCTATCATGGCCTAGCCTAGCCTAGCCTAGCCCACCCTAGCCCATCCTAGCCTACCCTACCCTAGCCTAACCTACCCTACCCTACCGTAGCCTAGCCTAGCCTAGCCTAACCTAACCTAACCTAACCTACCCTAGCTTAACCCAACCTAGCCTAACCTAACCTAACCTAGCCTAACCTAACCTAGCCTAACCTAACCTAACCTAGCCTAGCCTCACTTAACCTATCCAAGCCTAACCTATCCTAGCCTAACGTAGCCCAGCCTAACCTAGCCTACCCTAACCTAGCCTAACCTATTGTAGCCTACCATAGCCTAACCTAACCTAACCTAACCTAACCTAACCTACCCTCACCTACGCTACCCTAGCGTAACCAAACCTAACCTAACCTAACCTACCCTACCCTAACATAACCTAACCTACCCTAACGTAACCTATCCTAGCCCAACCTATCCTAACCTATCCTAGCCTAGCCTACCCTACCCTACCTTAACCTAGCCTGGCCTAGCCTAGCCTAACCTAACCTAACCTAACCTACGCTACCCTAGCTTAACCTAACATAACCTAACCTAACCTAGCCTAACCTAGCCTAACCTAACCTAACCTAACCTAACCTAACCTACCCTAGCTTAACCTAACCTACCCTACGCTAGCTTAGCCTAACCTAACCTAACCTTACCTAATCTATCCTAGCCTAACCTAACCTAATCTATCCTAGCCTATCCTAGCCTAACCTAGCATAGCCTAGCCTAGCATAGCCTAACCTAACCTAGCCTACCCTATCCTAACCTAGCCTAACCTAGCCTAAGCTACCCTAGCCTAACCTAACGTAGCCTACCCTAACCTACCCTAGCCTAACCTAGCCTAACCTACCGTTGCCTACCCCAGCCTACCGTAGCCTACTCTAGCCTAGCCTAGCCTAACCTAACCTACCCTACCCTAGCTTAACCTAACCTAACCTAACCTACCCTACCCTAGCCTTAACCTAGCCTAACCTAACCTAAGCTAACCTATCCTAACCTATCCTAACCTACCCTAGCCTAGCCTAGCCTACCCTAGCCTACCTTAACCTAGCCTAGCCTAGCCTAACCTAACCTAACCTAACCTAGCCTAACCTAACCTAACCTAACCTAACCTAACCCAGCCTAACCTAACCTAACCTAACCTAACCTAACCTAACCTAACTTAACCTAACCTAACCTAACCTAGCCTAGCCTAGCCTAACCTAACCTACCCTACCCTACCCTACCCTACCCTAGCTTAACCTAACCTAACCTAACCTAACCTAACATAGCCTAACCTAACCTACCCTACCGTAGCTTAAGCTAACCTAACCTAACCTACCCTACCCTAGCTTAAGCTAAGCTAAGCTAACCTACCCTAACCTATCCTATCCTAACCTAACCTAACCTAACCTAGCCTAGTCTAGCCTAACCTACCCTAGCCTACCCTAGCCTTAGCCTACCCTAGCCTAGCCTTAGCCTACCCTAGCCTTAGCCTAGCCTAGCCTAGCCTAGCCTAGCCTAACATAACCTAACCTAACCTAACCTAACCTAGCGTAGCCTACCCTAACCAAGCTCGCCCTAACCTAGCCTACCCTACCCTAGCCTAACCTCTCCTAGCCTATCCTAGCCTAAGCTTGCGTAAGCTAACCTAAGCTAACCTAGCCTAACCTAGCCTACCCTAGTGTAGTCTTACCTAGCCTAGCCTAACCTAGTGTAAGCTATCCTAGCCTAGCCTAGCCTATCTTAGTTTGACCTATCTTAGACTAACCCACTCTATGCTAGGCTATAGTAGCCTAGCCTAACCTAATTTATGCTAAGCTATAGTAGCCTAGCCTAACCTATCCTAACCTAGCCTATCCTATCCTATCCTAGACTAGCCTAAGCTTAGCTTGACCTAGCCTAGCCTAACCTACTCTATCCTAGGGTATAGTAGCCTAACCTAGCTTTGCCTAGCCAAAACTACTCCTACCTAGCCTATCCTAGTCTAGTCTAGCCTAGCCTATCCTAAGTTAGTCTAGCCTATTCTAGCCTAACCTAGCCTACTCTAGCTTACCTTAGTGTAGTCTTTAGTAGCCTAGGCTAGGCTACTCTAGCTTAAGCCACATTACTCTATATTAGAATATTAATGAAGAAATCATTCAAAAAACAAAATAAATTAAAAGCTATTAATAAAAGTTTAAATATAAGAAAAATTCTTTAAAATAAATTGAATGTATGAAAATAGAATTTAAAATATATTGAATTTAACCATAATAATAATGTAAAAACAAAATCTAACATGAGTTATAAGATATAAATGAAAATTTATTTTTAAATGAAAAATATATTAGTAGAACATAAAAACATAATTGAAAATCATTTTGAGAAATCCATTAATCTCATCTAAATTATTAGAAAAAATACTTATTTATTGGAAAAGGTCATCCAAAGCTGATTTTAAGAGGCACATGTTAAGTCAACTAATATTTTTAATTGAAAAAAAAAACGACTCACAACTATAAAGCAAATCATCCAAAACTGATTTTAAGAACCATATGTTAAGTCAACTAATATTTTTAATTGAAAAAAAAAACTCACAAAACTATAAAGCAAATCAACCAATACTTGTGATTTCACTTTCTGGTTGTTAGAAGGCTACAAAAAATTAATTTATAAATAAAATGGAATTATTTCTACTAACGGAATTCTCCAATTTCCTTATTTGACCCAATTTTCAATTCTATTCAATTGTAAAAAAGCTCACAAAACTATAAAGCTAACCAACCAATACTTGTGGTTTGACATTCTGGTTATTAAAAAACTCTGAAAAATTAATTTAGTTCTGGGCACCCATCCTGGTCGGCTGGGAGCGGCGATGTGGCTAGTGCCTCCTCCTCCCCCACCGAAGGGCATCGTCTTAATTCCATTCACTTATCCTCCTTCAACTTGAACTTGTGAACTTATAGCCTTTTTTAATCAACGGCTTGAACTTGTGAACATCATAATCAAAATATCTTTTTCAATCAACGGCTAATTTTTGAGTGGCCATGCCACGTCCTCCCTGCCCTAGCCGTTTGGAGGGATCACACCACATCATTTATACCTGTTTGGATTATTTTCAATATTAAAAGGAATATAACATGCTATTTTTTAATATTCAAATATCACAAAATTTCTTAATAAGTATAATAATTTCAACAAGAAAATAGATAAAAATATTGAATGGATTTTTTTAATATTTAAATATTACAAAATTCCTTAATAAATATAATAATGTAGAATGAACTACTTAACCGCTGATAATGGTTATTTTCTGTGCAGGAAAAGGAGAAAACGAGGAATTGCCGTTCTAAAGGAAAGGACAAAGTCGAGATAACTGCTATCCCTCTGAAGGAGAACCGAATGCAAACAAGGCTAAACAGATCAAAGCAAATCAGCCCGGAAAAGGAGGAGAAGACACCATCTCGGCGCAAAAGAAAAGAAAGGATAAAGGATTAACAGTTTGGCGAATCCCTCAGGATCTTTGATCCTGAGGGATCGCTGCTTTATTTATCTTATTACTTGGACATCTCCGTCGTCACCTTTATATAAAGGGACAACACTGTTAGCTTAAGGATATAGACTTTTTATGTAATTTTCTGTTAAACATCAGCTCTGATTATTGAGTTTCGTTGAGAACTGGTTCATTGTACTTTTGTCCGATGCATTAATATAAGCTTGGTGATTCTCTCATTTCTGCGTCTGGATTAACTTAAGGCGGTGTACCCTTGGAGGCTAAGGGCCCGGCCCCGGAGGACACTTGCTTCTGTATCACTACGATTTGATTTCTGCGTGGTTTGTTCATCGTTGTTATTTGGTAATCTGATATGCTTTATAAGTTGATATTACATGCTCTGTTAAGATTAAATCATTGAGGTTTTTACAGATAGAATTGTGTATTGACTCTGCATCAAGTTATTAATCCTTTCAGAGTTAATTGCATGTTATTAGTCTTAACCAAATATTCTTATTGTTCTGTTACAGAGCTTTTATATTGAACATTCATGTCATAGATTCGTTTGAAGTAGTGTTCTTCATGATTATTGGATTCAGAGATAATGTTGTTCTATTTGGGAGCACAGTCGTATCCCTGTTAATTAAGATTACTATTTCAGCGTGTTGTGTGCGTATATGATTTAATAGAGCTGTTCCATAATTTATCAATAGTTATTGTTGTTCCATTAGTGTGTTTTGCTTGATTTGCCTTAAAAGTGAAAGATTGATTGATTGCGAAGAGTGCATTTGGGTTAATAGAGTAAGACTCTCGAGACTCAGTTGTTCAATTGCTGTTCCATTTTAGAATTACTGTTCCATTCCATATTTTCTGTTCAAATTCTTTATTTGCTGTTCCATTTACTCGCATTTGTTGTTTTGGTGTGAGAGATGATCTAAGGCTGTAGTGAGCTTTGGCATTCACTGTCTAGCTCCTAGACCCGTGGTCTATGCTCTAATTTCCTTTCCATCAGTTTCCCAAGGGATGGGTTATCGCTGCTGAACCCTTGACTGATAAGCTGCCTAGTTTTCTAAATGTGTGATTTATTCTTTTGAAGTAATTTAGTTACAGACAAGCATCCGTTTACTCTTGTATTTCTTAAACATTGTACTACTAGCATTACTCTGACAAGTGATAGCCTCAGACTGAGACACTCTTTGGAATAACAAAACGCTCCCAGATTGACATATTAATGTGAGGTAATTAGAGGTGAAAGAGACCCTTTTTATAGCTCTACATTTTGGCGCCGTTGCCGGGGAAAGAGTGCAGCCATTTGTATTTTTCGGAGTAGTGTACGAACCTGCTAGGGAGGAGTTGGATCTTAAAAACGGAGGGTAAGAACCTACGTGCGGAGCATGTAAAAGCCCTGCTCCACTGTCCGCTTTCCTAACGGATTTGTTTTTGTTTTGTTTGAATAGAATTTGGTAATTCATTTGAGTGCATGACTAAGCAGAAAATACCGGAAAAGAATATCAAACCCCCATCCAAGCCTGAAAAAGCTAAGGGGACGGTGACCCTTGGCCAAACGACCTTCATAGACGAAATCTATAAGAAAACAGAATCTCAGCCATCAGTAGGCCCCAGGAAAAACATTTCTAAACAGCCTACTAGTTCCCTTCAGGCCACAGGATCACCATCTGTAGCCTGTGCTGAGGTGCATAGTCAAACTGAAGAGCAGGAATTTCAAGAAATCGAAAATTCTACTCCAGAACTATTGCAGGAAGGGAATTCCAGCAAATTTTGTGAAGGAGAAGGAGAAACAGGGGAAACCAAGGAACCAAAATCTCCTATTGGAACAAATCAGCCATTAGATAGCCCAGATAAGGGGAGTGCTGCGAAAATCATTGTTGAAGGAATCCAATCTCCTCAGACATCTGGTATTCTCATTATTCCAGATAAGGGAAGTTCTATTAAAACTATCCCTGTCAAAACCATTCCCTCTCAACCTAGGAATACCCTCCTACATATCCCAAAAGGTTATTGGCATATATTCGATCCCATGGCTCAGAACCAGCCAAATGCTCAAACCTCTACATTACAATATCCTATAGTGGATTCTGCAGCAAATGCACCCATGAAAGCTATCCCTCTTCAACATATCCCTACATTTCACGGTCTCACATCAGAAGATCCGGATGCATTTTTATTCGAATTCGATGTGTTATGCAGGGGGTATGATTACACCACCGATCCCCAGAAATTGAAATTATTTCCCTCTACATTAAAAGGGGCTGCTTTAAGATGGTTTATGGGACTGGGTGGCGGGGTTATCAACAATTGGGATCAAATGAAAGAATCCTTCTTAAAAAAATATCAGGATTATTATAGGTCTAGAGAATTAAAAGACGAAATATTCCAAATGACAGCCAGACCGAATGAAACATTGGAGGAGTATGTGGAACGTTTTCAGTACAATCTACAAAGATCTCCTTATGCATTGCTACCTTTACCTGATAATGTGTTAAAAACTGCATTAATAAGGGGCATGAAGGAACAATGGATTGAAACATTAAACATCATGGGAAAAGGGGATATTTATCAAGAGAATTTTGCTGACATTATTGATTTATGTATCGGGAGTTCGAGAGGCAGCACAAGAATAAAACCGACAGAATATGATCGGTTTGCAAGAGATAACAAAGTATCAACAGAAGGAGTAACACGTGCAGAAATTGGAAATTTATTAGAAAATTTCAAAACTGATATTATGGGGACACTAACTACACAACTTGATATTGTGCAGGCTAAACAGAAGCAGATGGAGGCAGAACAGAATTTGGCGATCTTCTGCCCCCGATGCAGAAAAAAACATAGCCACAAGGAATGTCCACTGGATAAAGTCCAAACGTGCGCCATCTGTACAAAAGATCACCTTACGGAGAGCTGCCCCTCACTTCCTGGATTGAAAGTGGTATATAAGGAAGCAGAAGAAGAACCAGAATCGGTGAACTCGATCAACCAGCGTCGCCAGTGGCAGCCGAGACAACCTGGTATGTTTCCGGACTCAACCTCTTTCTTTCAACCCCCACAGTATAATGCTCAACAATATGGTATGTGGCAAAATCAATCTCAACCCCCATTTACAAATTGGTCACCACAATCGTTTCCTTCTTCAAATCCATGGCTGAATCAAACAAGCCAATCTGGTTGGCCGAATTTCCCTTACACTCCACCATATTGGCAAAATGGCCCATATCCTTCACAATGGACTCCCTCTACTTCACAAAGTTCACCCTGGCAGACAGGCTGGAAAAGACTGATGTACCAGCCAGCTGGAACTATTCTGCTCCCTCAATCTACTCTGCCAGCCTTACAACAAAATCCCCAGTCTAACCTGAGACCGCAACTCCCAGCCCAACCCGACCCCAATCCAAATAACAGACAGGTCCAATCTATCCAAATCATAGAAGCACCAGAAATAGGACCCGATCTGAGGGAGTGCAATGATCTTCAGTTAAGATCTGGACGCATAGTTGAAACTGAGGGAGATAAAACAGTTCATATTGAAGATCAGTTACCGAGAGAACATCAGTTACAACAAGAGGATGTAAATAAGCAGCAGACTCATAATCAAGCAACCACATCCTCTCCTCCATTCCCAGAACGATTAGTCACACCTAGACCCATACAATATCCTGACTTTGACATTCTGGGAGAATTACAAAATCTGTACATAAAAATTCCATTCCTCCAAGTCATTCAAGACATTCCTATATACACAAAAACTATCAAAGAGTTGTGCATAAAGAAACCAAGGAGGAATATAACAAATAATCCAAGAATCCAAGTAGTCGGTACTTTATTTGACCTATTATCTGGGAGAGAAACACCCATTAAGTATGAAGACCCAGGGAATCCAATTATAACTGTTCAAATTTATGCTCAGACCCTGTCTAATGCCTTAGTTGATCTAGGAGCTGCAATTAATATTTTAACAACCACTACTTGCCAAAAGCTCGGCATTACATTAGTAGAACCCACCTCTACTTTGTTAGAATTGGCTGACCGATCTGTGGTTAGACCAGAGGGTATTCTACAGGATGTTATGGTCTCTGTTGATTCCTGGGAGTATCCAACCGATTTCCTAATAATTAATCCAAAAACCCGACTTGATGGACACCCGCTAATTTTAGGTAGACCTTGGCTTGCCACTGCCGACGCCTACATTGGCTGCCGGCAGGGAAATATGACCATAACCAGAGGACCGAATAGCAAAAATTTAGTTCTATATCCTCCAGCGCAGCCAAGTGTCACAATAATCAAAACTAATAAGCACCCTGTATCATACCTTACTGATAACATCAGATCTCCATTAACTATACAAGAGGCACTTCATTTTAAAGACCAAACAGAAGATGATGCCATTAATAATTTCATTAGTCAAACTGAATCTCGCACACAGTGTCACATGATAGAAGCAGCATTTGATAATGAATTAGAGGAAGATCCTCTGAAAGATACGCATGACCAAACGATACCTGTTACTTCTGTTGCAAATAGTAAAACTGTGGAAATTGCACCGGGAAAAACTTTAAACATCAATGCTAATCTCACACCCGAACAAGAAACTAAGCTCATCCATTTGTTAACGAAATATCAAGAAGCATTTGCATGGTATTACCCTGACATGAAAGGAATTGATCCCCAGTTATGTACACACCACATTTATACAGAAAAAGACGCCAGACCTGTTCGTCAGCCGCAAAGGAGACTTAATCCTCATCTAAAGGATGTGGTAAAAGCTGAACTTCAGAAACTTTTAGATGTCAATTTTATCTATCCTATTTCTGATAGTAAATGGGTCTCTCCGCTTGTGGTGGTACCAAAAAAGAATGGAAAATGGAGAATCTGTGTGGATTATAGGGACCTAAATAAGGCAACACAGAAAGATCATTTTCCTCTCCCATTCATAGACCAAGTATTAGATACTTTAGCAGGAAAGAAATTCTTTTCTTTCCTGGATGGCTTCAGTGGATACAATCAGATTCAGATTGCCCTTGAAGACCAGGATAAAACTACTTTTACTTGTCCCTGGGGAACATTTGCCTATCGGGTTCTACCTTTTGGCCTATGTAATGCTCCTGCCACATTTCAAAGGGCTATCCTTAGCATTTTTGTAGATTTAATAAATGATGGACTTGAAGTTTACATGGATGACTTTACACCATATGGAGATGATTTTGATCCAGCTCTAGACACCCTAGAAAAAGTCCTACAACGCTGCATTGTTACCAGGCTTTGCTTAAGCCATGAAAAATGTTTCATGATGATGACTGAAGGACTTATCCTAGGACATTATGTTTCAGCAGCCGGCATTTAGGTAGACCCGGCCAAAATCCAAATACTTTTGCTCATTCCCACTCCTACTACTCAAACAGAGGTACGTAGCTTTCTTGGATTTTCTGGTTATTATAGACGATTTATAGAACATTATTCACACATTGCTGCTCCTTTATATGCACTATCTGGTAACGTTGATTTTATTTGGACAAAAAAATGTGACCGTGCTTTCAAGGATTTAAAGAAGCTCGTATCCATAGCCCCAGTCCTTCGAGGACCAAACTGGGACCTACCGTTCCAGATATCATCTGATGCCTCAGATACAGCTATTGGCGCAGTCCTTGGGCAGGAAGAGGATAAAAAACCATATGCTATCTATTACATCAACAAAAATTTATCCCCTGTTGAATTAAATTACACTGTTACTGAAAAATAATTCCTAGCTGTAATACATGCTGTCAATAAATTTAGACATTATATTACAGGCTATCCTGTTATCTTGTATACAGACCATTCTGCCATAAAATATTTAGCAAATAAGCCTGTCACAAATGCCAGAGTAACGAGATGGTTGATTTTATTGCAGGAATTCGATATCACAATCAAGGATCGGCCTGGCAAAGAAAACCCTGTAGCCGATTTTCTTTCGAGAATACCAAAACCTAACGATGTAGCAGCAGTTGAAGATCAATTTCCAGATGAGCACCTGTTTGCTGTTGCCGTTCAAACACCCTGGTATGCTGATGTTGCCAACTACCTCGCAGTAGGTAAACTACCAAAACATTTAACCCCTAACGAGCGCAAACAGATTGTTCAGAAGAGTGCTCGATTCTCGTGGATTGGGGGCTATTTGTTTCACACAGGGGCAGACATGCATATCAGGCGATGTGTTCGAGAGGATGAAATCTTTGACATCCTAAAAGCCTGTCACGATGGACCGTGTGGTGGACATTTCACTGAGCGAAGAACTGGACACAAAGTATTGCAGACAGGATATTACTGGCCTACGATTTTCAAAGATGCAAAGAAATTTGTCCAAGCCTGTAACAGCTGCCAGCGAGCAGGACGACCTGGTCAAGCTGATGAGATGCCTCTGAAACCATAGTTAGTCATCGAACCATTCGAGCGATGGGCTCTTGATTTCGTTGAACCCATCAACCCCTCCTCAAATCAGAAAACATATATCTTGGTGGCAACAGAATATGTCACCAAATGGGTTGAGGCAGAAGCATTGCCAAGAGCCACAGAGGACTCTGTCATACAGTTCCTGTTCCATCTATTTGTACGTTATGGCCTTCCCAGGGAAATAATTACAGATGGAGGACCACAATTTTTTGGGCATAAATTAGCTGCAACACTCAACAATTATCACGTCCAGCATAAAATCACTACTCCATATCACCCACAGGCGAATGGGCAGGTAGAAAGTAGCAATAAGATAATAGAATCAATCCTAACGAAAACCATTGCGTCACATAGGCGTGATTGGGCTGCCCGACTACCTGAAGCACTCTGGGCCTATAGAACCACATGGAGGAGCACCACCGGTTACTCACCTTATCAATTAGTGTTTGGAAAACAACCCATTTTTCCCATAGAATTTGAAATCCAAACATTACGGACAACACAGGAAGTTGGCCTAGATCTAAGCGAGGCACAAATCAATCGACTACAGCAGATCAATGAATTAGACGAAATTAGGCTCTCTGCACTACAAAATACAGCATTGATTCAACAGCAGCGAGCTAAATGGCATGATGCGCTCATCAAGAACAAAGTCTTCCACGAGGGAGACTGGGCTCTGTTATACGATTCTCGGTTTCAGGACTTCCCTGGAAAACTTCAGACTCGATGGTTGGGACCATACGAAATCCGGAAGGTGCATGACAACGGAACCCTTACTCTAATCACCATTGACGGTTCTGGATATGCATTCAAAGTAAATGGCCACCGAGTCCGTCTCTATCGTAAACCACTCACTCGGGAATCCTTCTGCCAGCAGCTACGCCGAGACACTGATATGGAGATTTTAGGAGAGGAAGAGAAATCTTCCTCACCTGTAATTCATTAAGGAATTCATTTCTTTTTACAATTTTTACATAAGTTCTTGTCTTTCAGTCGTTCTTGTACATATGTTTGAATTAAATGTTTTCTTGTCATTTTTTGTTGTTCCTTTTCTTTCTCAAAGTTTCGATTTTTGCCGTTCTAAAAAATGGCATTTGCGTGTTTTTTTATGCTGTTGGCTTTGCTTGTTTTGCTGTTCCTTTTCTAAAGGAACAGCATTCTGGATCTCTGCTGTTCCTTTTCCAAAGAAACGGAATTTTTACGTCTTTTGCTGTTCCTTTTCCAAAGGAACAGCATTTTTGGTTACCACTGTTCCTTTTTTTTCAAAGAAACAACGTTCTTTTGTTGCTGTTGTTCCTTTTTCAAAGGAACGGCATTTTGAGTGTTTTTATAGTATTTTTATTTTTACTGTTCCTTTTTCAAAGGAACGGCATTTTCATTTTTGCTGTTCCTTTTTCTATCATCTGTCGTTGTTTCTTTTTCCAAAGGAACACCACTAGCATACTTTTGCTCTCCTTGTGAGACAGCTTATTCCTTTTGCTGATCTAAATTGAGGATGCTTCTTTCCCGTATTCTTTCAAGTCTTTAAGATACAGCTATGTACTTGTGCAATGAATATAAAATCACAACATACCGAAATCCGCAAACCATAAATCGCTATATCTATAAGGCTCTGCATTAGTAAGAGGACAAAAGGAAGGACATACTTATTTCTTATCTTTTGTTGTCATTGTTTTACTAATTTTTCCCTGATTGGTTATCTTTATCATGTTGATCCCTTTAACCCTCTTTGATTATTATTTAGGAATAAGAGCAAAGGGCTTATATCTTCCTATTGAGATGATAAGACTTCTTCCACCATTCCTACTCTTAAGGAGTGTTGAACCACCCTTTGTGTATAAATAAGGAAAAGTACTCTATGAAAAAGAAAAAAATATCTGAACATGATATGTGAGATGTCAAATGCAGGATAGGGGGTCTCATCAAGAGCCAGCCTACCATGATCATGAGGATGGAAGTGAAGTGGCATTCCCATTATGGCCACCACACCAGGGATATGGTCCAAAAGGTATATCAAATAAACAAACCTTGGAACAGGAGGTCTCATCACGAGCTGGCCTGCCCACGTTTCGCTCCTTCCTCGTGAATGGCATTATGGTTAACTGGTCACCAAGCTAGCATAATGGTCTACATTTTGACATAACAACATTCCTAAGTATACACAAAGGATCATGGTTCCGAGGGTGAAAAAACAACTCTGCCAAGGTTATGGACACCTGTCGGCAGCAGAGCACTGTTAATGGTATTGAAGTCACCTTGGTTACACCAATGGGTAAGATACTAATGCTCTTTTGTTTCTTATATCCTAGGAACTAATCATATATTATTTCCCGATTTATACATCGCATGAACATTTATCATCACCAATCATGGCAAAGGAAGTGACCATGACCACTTGAGATTTGGCAAGTACGACAGATGTCCTACCCACCAGCCTCATATCATAACACAGCAACCTCTTACGTAATACGCGATCAACTCTCCGACTCGATTTCGGTAATTTGTTGTCCTTCTAAACATGGCATAATTCCATA